>OX439462.1:6722809-7363746 GCA_949320045.1 Scotopteryx bipunctaria
ATTCAAAACAGTTGGAGAATCAGTCTTAAACTACAAGCCTGGTGATGTCTTCAACATCAGACCGAGAAACTCCAAGGAGGATATTGACGACCTCTTTGGTATATTTGAATCCCATGGTCTGGATATAAAACCTCACTACAGATTGTTGGTGGAAGAATTACACGATGGTAAGTTTATTTGGTATAATCCTACTATCCTATCCTACTATTATTATAAATGTGAAAGTTGGTGAGGATGTTTGTATGTTTGTGCCTCAATCACGCAAAAACGGCTGAACAGATTTGAATGAAACTTGGAATATACATAGTACATGTGCTGGATTAACATTTATAGGCTAGTTTTTATCCAGGTACCATGCGAGCGAAGCCGCGGGTGACAGCTAGTTTAAAAGAAAAAGCGTTTTGTTTCATAACTTTTTTGTTTTTCAATTACAATGACAATCTAAAATAACCGTAGAACGAAACGTAACCGAACTGTCAATGTCATTATGGTTGATGAACAGAACACGTGTGGAAATGTCATTTTGCTGTCAAACACCGCGGCGTGTACAATGTTTTTCTGAAAATAGGTAGTTTCATTTGTGATAAATATTATATTAAACGCTGAAATAGTAGATAAATAAATATGTTACGACGGCAGGCGCGTTTGCGCCGTGAATACTTGTACAGAAAGTCTGTGGAAGATAAGCAAAAAAGTATACAAGCGAAGAAAGATCAACTCAAGAAGAGTTTGGAGGAAAACATCCCAATACACGGTGATTTGAGGAAAGAGGCCCTGAAATTACAGAAAAGAATAGAGTTTGAAGATAAAGGTAAGCTTTTTTTACATTATTACTTTGTATATACTCGAAAACTCATGAAAAACTTCAATCAAAATAAACAATCTTCTCAGGTTAGATAGGCGAATGTTTTGGTTTTAAAAGCATGGCTTCTAATTAAATTACTGTAGTGTTTCACTATTATTTGTAAAAATTAGCATTTCTGATGCATGTTTTCATCCTAAAAACCCTTTTCTAGGCCCTGAGAGAGCAGCGATTATAGGAGGCTTCAGTGGCGGCGCCAACACCCAGAGCTCGCAGGACGATGAATACAGATTCGCAGGAGTGGAAGACCCTAAAATCATGATCACCACATCTAGAGAGCCTAGCGCTCGACTCAAGATGTTTGTCAAAGAACTGAGGTAACTTATTTATTTTAGAACACAATATATAAATATCATTACAGGTTTTTTTTTTAACCCTAAGTTGATGGTATATGTAGTAAGTACACATATGTATATAATACAAAAAGAATAAATATTAAAAAAGACATTTGGTTTCTATAATTACTTGTGATGATAACGGTACTAACCAAGCTCAAAGAGCCTTTTAGAATTGTATAAGGAATAAATAATATTTAATAATGTTACAATAATGCACTCCTTAGACCCACACTTCAATAATTCTCAACTTGTATCATACTAATATTATTATATGCAAGAGTTTGTGTGTTTGTTTGTTCCCTCTAAACTCCATAATGGCTGAACGGATTTAGATGATACTTTAAATATGTATAGATATAACACAAACTTCTTCTTTATTCTGGTACCTGACAACGGAACAAGTGAAGCCATAGCTGGAATCTGGCAAAAAAAATTCAATAGTAAAAAGTATTTCTCTTTAATTTCAGATTAATATTTCCGAACAGTCAACGCATGAACCGAGGAGGTTATGAAATGTCCCAGCTGATTCACGCGTGTCGCGCAAACGAGGTCACTGACTTCATAGTGGTGCATGAGCACAGGGGTGTGCCCGATAGCCTGGTAAGTAGTGTATTTTATTCAACCCACTGCAAAGTTTTTACCAACTTTGCACTCATAATGAAAAATTAACAATACCAACTGATTTTTAACTTTGTCAAAATACCTCAACAAACGTCACATTTCTCTTCAGTACAGGGAAGTTTTATTTTAGTTGTATTCAATTATTTTTTAATGGAATGAAAAAAAAACTGGACCATAAACTTTAAAAATATTACTTACGTTTATTCAAGAAAAGCTTTCATTTTGTTTATAGGGTTCCTTCTGTACTCGAAGGGTGCCAACGGGTTACAGAGTGTGTAATACTATTGCAGCTATAACGACAAATAATAAAAGTAAAATAAAATAAAAAAGTAAAAGGTTGCTCCATTGCAAGAAACATTTTTTAATGTACAATGGTTTTTTTTGTGTGCTTATTCGACTTGCACTGACCAGTTTCTTTTTATCATCACACCAGGTGATATGCCACTTGCCCTATGGACCCACAGCTTCCTTCACTCTATCGGGCGTGGTGATGAGACACGACATCCCGGACATCGGACCCATGAGCGAGCAGTTTCCGCATCTCATATTCCACAACTTCAAATCAGACCTTGGTGAGTTTCGGGAATTGAACGCACACCCCTCGTGTATCAGCCAGGTCATTGGGTGCCTCGCTTCACCAAGGCCTATAATGAGAACTTGCAGAATCTTATATAAATTTTTTATTCTTGCCTGCTTCAATCAAATGTTCCAATATTTTGATTCATATCATTTTACATTGGCCCGCGCTTTCACTGGCGTTCCACATCAAAAGTACTCTGTATGCTAATCGATGTCACATATTGTCAGCTTTGTCTGTTTAGCTATGTAAGAATTTACAAAACTAATTACTTTTTCAGGTCTCAGAACAATGAGTATACTTAAATATCTGTTCCCGGTGCCAAAACCTGATTCCAAAAGGGTGATCACATTCGCCAATCACGATGACTATGTGTGCTTTAGACAACATACATACAGAAAGGTAAACTCAACTAAAACAACAAGCATCATTTATTAACTCCAAGAATTGTATATTCCTCTCCATACAAAGGTTGTCTGGAAGAGATCGCTTATTAGCGATAAGACTGTTAAAAATTCATTTAGTCTTAAAGTGTGCAATAAAACATTTTGATTCATTCAGGGACTTTTTCAACAAAGAAATCAAATTATTAAAAAAAGACAAGCATATTTGATTTTATGAGATTCTAATGTCACTCTCATGACTCCGTAGAGGAAATTAATTTGATGTTCTAAGCATAACCCAGACATACCCAACACCTTGTTTGCTAAAACCAGTCAATCATTTGGCTACAGCGACAGATAAAGAAACTCACGAAGCAAACATTTTTCTAAAAGTGAGATTCCTTCTGGTAAATCCTACTAAACTATGAATGTGAAAGTTTGTGAGGATGTTTATATGTTTATGCCTCAATAACGCCTAAACGGCTGAACGGACTTGAATAAAACTTAGAATATACATAGTACATGGGCTGGATTAACATAATAGGCCATTTTCTACCCGGGTACCACGCGAGCGAAGCCGCAGACGGCAGCTAGTAATAAATAATTTTATTCCCCAGGCTGGCAAAGACATAGAGCTCACTGAAGTCGGACCTCGCTTCCAAATGAAGCTGTACGAGATAAAACTGGGTACTCTGGAGTCCCTCTCGGCTGCCGACACGGAATGGGCGCTCCGCCCCTACATGAACAAAGCGGCCAAGCGGCGCTTCCTGAGTGATGAAGATGGATGGCAGGAGAAAGATGATGAATAAATACTTATTTTTAATAATATCCCTTGTTTTGAATTGATACCATCCTAGTCACTCAACTTTTTCGGTTATGCTTCGTTATACATTACTCAATAATCTATAATAGATGATTTATACGGCGTCAGGAGGCAACTATTACCTTCACAAACAGGACGCTGTAGCGCCCGGGACGAATTAAGATGGAGTAGGCCTGCCCCTCGATTCCCTCAGAATAAATTTGAGTATATTATGCTATCCTATCCGGTTCTCATAGTACAAAGTACAGTATTCCATTATTTCTAATTTTACATAAGCTTTGGTTTCTTAGAGATAGATGGTGCTGTATCAAATGTCCATCAATGTTTCCAGACATGCCCGTCTCCCACTTCCTCCGGCATCCACTAACGCTCCATGAGCTAGCCTCCCAGTACTGGGACTTGCGCGCCTACCCCACGCAGTATGTGTTCTCACTGCTGGCGCTAGTGTCAGAAGATCCACTGGAGCGGGGCAAGTGTCAAGAGCTGAGTTCTAGTGAGGGTCAGGAGGACTGGCTGAACTATTGTAGGCGGCCGAGGAGGACTATATTAGAAGTAAGTTGTGTATACCCATTCAAGTTGGTCTCACTGCTGGCGCCCGTGTCAGAAGATCCACTGGAGCGGGGCAAGTATCACTCAGTGATATTATCTGTGGGTGATATGGGTCTGATATTATCAGACCCATCATGGATCTAGTGAGATATTTTATTCTCAGTAGATTCATATTTTGGGTTAATAATTAAGTATCATTTCCTTCAATTGCATATTTTTTCAAACTTAATTTGCTTTTACATTAATTGTTTTGACATTCTATATTTAACAATCTTTTAAAAATAGATCTATTAGCAATAAACATTCTCATCAGATTTATTTATTAGAAAACAAATCTACTGAGAAACTATATCTAACTAGATCCATGATGGATCTGAACAATGGATCTACTGAGATTGATCCAAAACTGTCAAAAAACCGTGACTTGAGACGTGCTCAACTCTGAGTCGCGTTTGAGTATTCGGGGGTTAGTTTATTAAGTTTTAAGTGTTAAGTATATTTGCCAATGCTAAAATTCGACTTAGACCAAAAATAACTAAGAAATTATTTCAGGTGCTACATGACTTTCACAAATCCGCCTCAAAGCTAACAATCCCCGTACTTTTTGAGTTATTCTCAACCATCAAACCTCGCTCCTTCTCTATCGCCAGCAGTTGTCTCACTGCCCACGGACAAGCGTTGGAGTTACTAGTGGCGGTGGTCAATTATAACACTAAACTCAAGAAGCCAAGACTAGGACTGTGTTCGAATTGGATGAAGGACCTAAATATAGGGGAGAGGGTGTACGGTTGGATCAAAAATGGCACTTTTAAGTTTCCCGATGATGTTGTGAGTATTCTGTCTTTAAACAAATTGTGTCATATCTTTTTTTAGTACCTACCTACTTGTTTTTAAATCATATTATGGTGACAGTACCTACATTGCAGTCTCTTACAAACCGGAATGCGAAGCGATAAGGGTAATCTGTTCCTGGAAGGCTAGGTCTATTTATAGACGAGCGAAGCGAGCTGATTTCTGTCGTATAGTCAAATCTTATGTATTTGGATGTTTAGTGAGTAGGTAGCCTATTCTGACAGAGAATTTAAAATGCAAATACCTAAATAGTAAAAAAAATTGTATATTAAGCTACTAATACATGTTCAGATCTAGGCAGATATATAAATAAAGCTCTGTTTTCCCATTAGATATTTTTTAATTTCATTTCAGTCCATCCCCCACATCCTAATCGGTCCGGGGACAGGACTTGCCCCTCTACTCAGTCTGCTCCGAACCCGCGTCCATCAGTCCACAGCCAGCAGCCACACCATGCATCTGTTCGTCGGCTGCCGGTACAGAGCTAAAGACTTCCACTGCGGAACGGAACTTGAGGGAATGGCGAGTGAAGGGAAAATAACGCTGTATTGTGCGTTCTCACGAGACCAGGAGGATAAAATGTAAGCATTTCCTACTAATATTATATATGAGAAAGTTTGTGCCTTCACGCCCAAGGGCCAAACAACGGACTTTATATCATAACATCACGTGCGTGCGCAAGCCGCGGATTATCATTGGATGAAGATAACGCAAAGTTTATTAAATAAATAAATATTTGTGGACATTTCACACAGCGCCATCTATCCCCAAGCAAAGCTTGTATAGAATACTTAAATACTTTTTTTGTAAACAATACTACAACACCTAAACCTAGAAGAAATATTTGCAGAATATACAAACATTTCTCCCGTAGCACTCGCCCGTCACTTACGTCTTCCGTTCACTTAGGCCTCCATTGTTTTTCATTTTCAGATACGTGCAACACAAAATCATAGAGCACAGTGAAACAATCTGGGAGCTAATATCTCGCGGCGCGTACATCTTTATATCCGGCAACGCCAAGAACATGCCAGACAATGTGCGGGACGCGATCGTAGATGCTATTTGTAAGAGTGGACGGACGATGGAAGATTCCAGAAGCTACTTGAAGGATATGGAAAGTAGGGGCTTGTTGCAGGTTGAGACTTGGTGAAATGTGTTCCAATTTATTCTCTACCCTTTCATAGTCAATAAGGCCTGAATAGTAAATCTCGATTTAAGAATAGATCAGGGAATTTTTTATGTCGTAGTTTACTTCAATAGGGCTGTGATGTGATTTATATATAATAATAAATTATTTTAGTTTATGTTTGTTTTCATTTCTCCATTATCAAACATTTTACCAACGAATACGACGGCTGTATTTTATTGATAATCAAAGAGTGACTTATGCAAAAGTTATTAAATTACTCTATCTAGTCGTGTCACTTAGTCGTGTCACTAGTTCTCTCGAACCAACCAGTGTAGTAAAAGGATGTAAAGTGCGCCCTCAAAGGCTCCTTTCGTACACTTGACACATTTGAACTTTTTAGGTTCTACGACACGCCGGTTTCCTCACGATGTTTTCCTGTCTGAGAGTACTAGTAGCACACAATTTTTTCGAACAGAAAAATGCATTGATGTACGACCTTAGGATAGAAGGCGGGTTCACTACCACTAGTCCACCAGTGCTTCCGGGTATGTGCTTTAATGTTTGTTGTTTCTGATATCCACGACACGGAATCGTAATGTGAGGTCAGAACTATGTATGTTACTTTGTGTTATTCACTTTCATTTTGTCAAAGTCAATCCCGCACATCTTAAAACTCTATCTTAAATTCAATAAGTCAATCTTCCATCACAGGTAACACTAAGCACTAGGCAAGCCCCACAGCTTCAAGTTCCCCGAGTCTCGTTTCCGTTCCGGGGGCTCCTTGTCGTCGCAGGCGAAGGCCGCGAGGTAGCGCGACGGATGCCACGACACCGTGAAGGTGGAGGCCAGCACTGGTATTTCCGCTACTTTCTCACCTGGAAAAAATATTGATAAAAAATTCTGGTGGGAAAACGCCAAAAGCTTTTTGAAAATTCTCTCACTACTAAGGTATATAAAGAAAGAGGTTGATTTGTTTAATACTAAAACAAGTAAGCTTAAACGCTTACTTAGTGATAGATTCTTCTTTGTGTACATAGATTAGTCCCTCAACTGATATCTTCTGTGTGTGTATATTGTGTTTTTTTTTTGTTTCTTATATTTTATTTTACTTTTTCCTAATATCGTTTACTTTACATGTTTATGTTTATAATTTATACTCTTCTACTTTATTTGTGAAAACTTTTAATTGGCCTTCTTATATTATGCAACTTTTTTCATGGTTACATAATATCTATTTCCTACTATTATAATTCTGTAAGCTAGCTGTAAGTTTTCCTAAGATAATAAAAAAACTACTGGTTTAACTCCTAAAATGGCATTACGAGCTCCGTGCTTCGGAGTGCACGTTATATTGTTCGTCCCGGCTTTTAAGTCGTTAAGCCATGACGGAGGCCTTTAGGCGGCCTAAAAACTCCGTCACAAGAGTTGGCCACTAGCTCATACGAGCATACATAATAATGTGACGATGTATGTTTGTGCCTCAATAACGCCGGCCGTAACGGTTGAACAGATTTGAATGAAACTTGGAATATGCATAGTATGTGTACTGGTTTTGTCCGGATACCACGCGAGCAAAGCCGCGGGCGAAAGCTAGTATTCCTATATTTTGTTTTATAATAAGGGGTCTTTACCAGTCTGTGTGTCTCCAATATCGATAATGTGGTCTTCACTGGCGGACGCCAGCAATCTTCCATCGAAGCTGAACGATAACGTTCTCACAGGCCATTCCAATCTGCAATTAAAATAAATACATACATACATATTATCACGACCGTATCCCTAATGGGGTGGGCAGAGCCACGAGTAAACATAAGAAAACATGCGGCTACTTCAGAGAAGCACTGTATATTTTGTTTTTGTGTTTACACCAGGCTTTTATGACTGTCTACATAGTACTAGTTCACTGGTGGTCTAGTTGGTAGTGACCCTGCCTTCCGATCCTAAGGTCGTGGGTTCAAATCCGGTCGTGTTCCAATGGATTTTTCTATGCGCTATACCAGTACTCTCAAACGGTGAAGGAAAAACATCGTGAGGAAACTCGCGGCTTAGTCAGCTCCGCACGTATTGACCATGTCCTTCCTGTGGACAAGGTAGACTAAGCTGAGAGGATGGAATAGGTGCTGGGCAAGCCTACTTCATCTTAATTCGTCCCGGGCACTACAGCGTCCCGTTAGTGAAGGTGAAAGTTGCCTCCTGACGCTGTATAAATCATCTACTATAGATGGAAAAAGGCCTTAGTACTGGGCTTCTACAACTGTCTATTAAACTTGTAACAGTTTTATACTGTACTAGCGACCCGTCCCGGCTTCGCACGGGTGCAATGCTGATACTAAATATACTACAGAGTGTCTTTATATACAATGTTCAGTACATTTTTTTGATCTATCTCGTGGGGTTCAGCCAGCGTTTGCAATGTTAGCTCAAAAAAATGTGTTTATTTACGACATCACACATTAGAAACCTCTAAAATTATCAGTGCTTCTCTACTATATTATGCATGTATTGTAGATATGCAGCCGATAATCTACCTACGTTCTTATTTTTATTTTTACTATTATTGTACTTCTTTCTTTTGCTTTCCTTTTATTGTTTCTGTCAATCTGTCTGTGCTGTGTCTTGTGTGCAAAATAAATAATATATCTATCTATCTAGATATAAAACCTTCCTCTTGAATTGCTATAAAAAACTGCATCAAAATCCGTCGCATAGTTTTAAGGATCTAAGCATACATAGGGACAGACGGACAGCGGGAAGAGACTTTGTTTTATACTATGTAGTGAAATCTTAACCTGGGTTCCTAATTAATGTTACCTGGTAAATACTCGTAGGCACGCTAGTTCATTGACATCCCAGAGGGACACCAGCGCGTCCGCCGAGCCGGTGGCGAAGTACCTGCCGGTCGGATCGTGCTCTATGCAGATACAGGTGCTCGGATGTGCTTTTATAACTGTCTGGAGATCTAGACCGGGGTAGCTGGGGAATTGAGAAATGACTTTAATGAAACGACTAGCTGCTGCCCGAGGCTTCGCTCACGTTGTAACCGGATAAAAAGTAGAGTAGTAAAATTCCAGCACACATTATGTATAATTCCAAGTTTCATTCAAATCCATTCCGCCGTTTGAGCGTGATTGAGGCACAACATCGTCACATCCACACATCCTTATATTCTCACAAACTTTCGCATTTATTCATAATACTAGCTGCCGCCCGCGGCTTCGCTCGCGTGGTACCCGGGTAGAAAATGGCCTAATGTTAATCCAGTACATGTACTATGTATATTCTATGTTTCATTCAAATCCGTTCAGCCGTTTAGGAGTGATTGAGGCACAAACATCCAAACATCCTCACAAACTTTCGCGTTTATAATATAAGTAAGATTAGTAGGAAGTAGGATAGTGAAATCGGAGATGATGGTAAAATATTGTACTTGGATGAAAAATCAAAGATTTTTGAAACTGATATTTTTTAAGAAGGCCACCATCGTGTTTAGACCGATTTCGAAAGAGATAGCGCTACGGATTTCGAGTTTATAAAAGAAAGACAGAGAGTGAGGCCGCGCAAAATATAGAAATCAAATAATTGTTAATTACAAGAAAACTAAAAAATGAATAAAAAAACTGGTTTCAACAACTAAAGAAATAGTCATTATCTACCTATTAAAGTAAAAATCATCTGTAAATATGATAGAGTTCCCGAGATCTAATTCAAAACATACGCGAAATATGGATTTTTCAAGGTTTTTTTAATCTTTCTTAAATCACGTTTTTTAAGTAAGAAGTACGATTTTATATTTAAAAGGTTATTTCTAAGTTTTTATGAACTTACGTCATAATGTGCACACATCCGAGTCCATTAGTGAGGTAGAATAGGTCTGAAGACAGGTTCCATGAGATCTCATTTACTTCAAAATTGAACTGTTCCTCCACTACCTAAAAAATTTGCATACATACATATACATTACATATTATCTCGCCCGTATCCCTAACAAGAATAATTTTAAACTTTTTTTTTGTAAATACCTACAACATCCAACTCGGAAGAAATATTTGCAGAACATACAAACATTTCTCCCGTAACGGGAATCGAATCCGCGCCTTTTTCGTCTCAGCCAAGCACTAGCCCACCACGCCACAGAGGTCGTCATTGGTAACATAAACCAGTGATAAATGTTACAAAACTAAACTTTTCAACACTACCAGTAAAAGCATTGAGTAATATAAAAGTATTCTACCAGCTAGTTCCCTTTATACAAGATTTGCTTAGTCTGGCTTACTTTTGCTAGTTAGCCCAAAATTGCACATTTTTATTTCTTTTATTTACCACTTTATAAGTTCGAGTGTCAATAAATGACACTAAATCTTCTTTATTGCCAACAGCTATGGTGCTACCGTTGGGTGACCAGGCAATGTTGATATTCTCTCCTTTGGTTCCTATAGATGCCGAGCATTTGTGTGACCTGGAAATTATGAAAGAAAAGGAAATTGTTTAAAAAGTAGTTTACTACAAAATATCCGATTATATCCGACGGCCTCGGTGGCGTGGCGGGCAATTGTTCGGCAGAGACACAAGAGGCGCGGTTTCAATTCCCGCTGCGGAAGAAAGGATGCTCTGCAAAAAGTGATATGTCCTCAAATATTTTATTTATATTCTTATATGCCGGATTTGAATGAAACTTGGAATATATAGTACATTTCCTGGAATAACCTAGGCTTGTACTTTTCGTTCAGGTACCAAGAGTGGGTAACGTAGCGGGTAGTTGATACATAAAATCTTACCGAATATCCCAAATTCTGACAGATTTATCTCCGCTTGCTGTGCTAAGTAGGTCAGGGTGAGAGGCGTGCCAGCATAGCTGGTCCACAGACCCTGTGTGACCTCGGCAAAGGAAGTCTTGTGCCTGAAATGAAGTTTCAAAGCATTTTTTTACATTAAAAATATTTTTGCTGTTGTTAACAAGCTTGAGCGTATTTTATACATGTCACAATATTGCAAGATAGACATTTACCTATTTTATTTAGAGCACTGGTGGTATAAATGTAGTAACCGCCTTCCGACCCTAAGGTAAGTAAGTTCGTATGAGCTAGGGCCAACTCTTGTGATGCAACGTTGCTTAACTTCAACGATCAATCAAGAATGTTTAAGCAAGCTACCTCCACGAGCACTTCCCTAAGGTCAAGGATTCAAATCCAAATTTGCACCAATACATACATTATACCATTACTCTCAAACGGTGAAGGAAAATATTGAGGAAACCCGCACGTCGTAAACCTAAAAAGTTCGAAAACATGTTTCAAGTGCATGCAAGGAGCCTTTGAGGCGCACTTTAAATCTTTTCACCACATTGGTTCGAAAAAACTAATGACAAGTTTAGTAGTATTAGGTACCTACCTTTTTTACCTCATTGTTTAGGTGAGTTTTTAAGATCCTTTTTTTGACGACGCCGACGCTCCATATAGATACTATAATAGTTTAGTTTCCCCAATGGTAATAAAGCTTGTAAAGTACCTACTATTAGTGCGTTGGAGCGCAATATTGGAAAGAGAGAGGGACAAGACTTTTGCCCAACGGGGATGTGGGATTCAACAAATTATTCTAAAATGGTAATAATAACAACAACATAACCTCAATATTTAATTTTGAAGTTTTAGATACAAAGTCTGATAAATTAGTATACTGACCAGTCTGCTTCGCTCCAAATTGAAGATAGCCACATTTTTATCAAAGGATCCTGATGCCAGTCGTCTCCCGTCACAGGACCAGCCGACAGAATGCACTTTGGAACTGTGCGCCGAATACTCACGTATAGAGTTGTGAGATGCAAAATAACTTCGCAATTCAGCTAGATCCTCAATAGGAGTCTGTCCCTGCTTTGACTCTTTCATGCTTTTCATTTAATTACAGTATAAATACGAAAAAACAGAAAGTAAATAAATAAAGCAATTCGATTGGGATGGAAAGAGGCAGGCATAGAGTAGAGAAATTAAATTACTACGAGGAGGTAGGTAGGCACTCAGGCCAGGCAGAGACAATTTTTTTTACATCTTTCAAGCAGGCGCACAAACGAATCTGTTTACCCCTAAGGAATTATCGCCTGCCTTAAACGAGAAATTATAAAAAAAAACGAATGGCGGCAAGTTTAAAAAAAATGAATGTAACTCTGAAACTTCGGGAACCTATTTAATCCATATTAGTAAATGCGAAAGTAACTCTGTCTGTCTGTTACCTTTCCACGCAACTGCGGAACAGATTTCGATGTTTGGCAAGAAGATAGATTGCATCGCGGGGAAGAATATAGGCAGGTAAAATTTTTAAATAATAATAATAATAAATTTATTTCAAAAACTTATGGATACATGTAGGTACATAGTGCTTAAGCTATGGGTATAATTGGTTAGACTGGTTATTTGTGCTGTAAACGATCCCAAAATGGAAAAAAAAGATGTAAATGAATAAACAAGTTAACATTATAAATCCTTGACTTGACTTCTTATTTTTGGCTTCTGTGGTTAGTTGTCACAATTACAGTGACATAAAATGACAAAATAGTTAATTTTACATTTATCATTTCTTCCAAGCATAAAATATAACCTCAAATAATAATAATAATAATAATAAAACTTTATTTCAGACACAGGTCCATAGAAAAATACAACACTAAAGTTAGGTACATTAAGAATATAAACAAAACAAGAAGTAGGAACACAAAACATAAACTAAGTATATAGGTACATTTAAAATCTAACATAAATATTTGAATAATGAAAATAGAAATGAAAATCTTCTAAATATAAAAAATAAAAATAAAAGTTATATAACGACTTTTAGCCAGTGTATAAAAATGCCGGAATCAAATTTTCGAGCGAAAATTTTGAGAAAGCCGTTAGGACTATTCCTCACCCGTCCGAGCAAAGAGACTATCCGTTTTCGAATGATAGCATGAAAACCATCTGTCCTTGCGTCGGCAAACATACCTGACGCACTACAGAATCTTGGTAGTCCTAACAGCATTCTAAAAATATTGTTATATTGAACACGTAGAGCGTTAAACGATGCCTGAGAATAATTAACCCATAAGCTGCTGGTGTAGAAGCACTGACAGTAAGCTTTAAACAATGTGACTTTAGCTTCAACTGAGCAGCGAGCGAACCTACGGGCTATCATATTCCCTCTTATCGCTAACGCTCTACGTTCCCGCTCAATATCCGCATCGTCCTTCAAGTCCTCTGTAACAATGTGACCAAGATATTTAAACTGTTTTACTACTGATAATGTATTATTATAAAGTGTAACGGGGGGTACAAATTCCGGCGCCTTATTTTTACCAGTAAAAACTAAGAGTTGACTTTTCTTTACATTGTACTGTAGCCCATGTAAATTAGCATATGTTTCACACATTTTTAGTAGTTTTCGAAGACCACTTATTGAAGGACTGAGCAGTACCATATCATCGGCGTAACTAATGTTATTCATCATCAAACCGTCAATTGAGCACCCGACATGGGAACTGCTCAGTTCAACAACCAGTTGATCCATGTATAGGTTAAAGAGTGTAGGTGACGACAACCCCCCCTGTCTTACTCCACACTCTAACCCATACACATCTGACAGCTCATGAGACCACTTAACAAAATTTAACTGATTAGTGTACCAAAATTTGAAAACATTTATCAATTCTATTGGCAGAACCCTCTCCAATTTTTTCCATAGAATATCATACGAGACCCTATCGAAAGCCTTGGAGAGGTCCAAAAAGCAAGCGTACACAGGTGTTTTTCTTTTAGTATAATACTCTACAGTTTGCTTTAAGCATAAAATTGCACTTTCTGTGGACACTCTTTTCCGGAAACCAAATTGAGCATCGTGTAAGTTAACCATTTTATTTAGATAGCTGTTTAGCAAACTGTCGAGTATTTTGGCAGATATTGTAGCCAAAGATATTGGTCTATAATTATCCTTATTGGAAACATCACCTGTCCGGTTTTTTACTATTGGCACTACTATTGTCTTCATTAGGTCCTGTGGGAGATAGGCATGATTTATACAAAATGAAAATAGCATAGAGAGAACTCTAGGTAGATGAACTCCAGCACACTGAAAATGCTCAATACTGAGCCCATCATGACCCGGGGACTTACCCCTCTTCATCATCTTAATAGTTTGGTCAATTTCTTTAGGAGAAAAGCGAGGTAATCCTGTTCCTGCTGTCGGACTTTCTATCTTATTTTGTTTACTGTTATCTACTACTATATTTAGATGATCACTAATTGGAATTGCTGGAACCCTAAAACTATCCTTAAATAACTCAGCAATATTTTTGTTACCATTAATTCCATTTACACTTTCTGGAAAACTGGGCCTATTATTAAATTTGGCAGTGCCTTTCCAAAATTGGGCGAAGTTTTTATTGTCATGGTGTGTGGCTAGTATGTCCATTTCAATTTGTTCTTGATTTGTTTGACACCATTTCAATTTGGATTTAAACAGTTTTCTATCCTGATTCATTTTCTCAAAAATAGAACCTGCAGAAGGCTTACCGTAGAGTACCCACGTTTGGAAACTTAGCCTAGCCTCCCTATGAGCATCTTTAACGTGAAGATTCCATCCCGTAACCCGTTTTCTATTGTTTATATTAACATTCCCCTTATTTCTATGAAACCCTGAATGTGTAGCAATGGCAGCCTCTGAGAGAATGGTTACTATGTGATTATAAAGATTATCAATAACTAGTCTATGACTTAAATCACTACAAGTTTTATCACAACAGCTCCTTAATTCTATTGGAAAATCAACATCACGAAGCTTATTTTTACATATATTAAAATACCTATCTATTTGGTCTACATCTCTATTACCCCACAATATTTTATTACAACTCATAGCTTCAGATACTATTTTAGGTCTGACTAATTTTAAATCACAGGTTAGTTCAAGCGGAAAATGATCTGACCAGAGTACATCATAGTTCACTTTAACATCAATAACAGACTCCCACGCTGCTTTAGTTACTATACAATGGTCTAACCATCTTCTGGATCCACTAGCACCACAAATAAAAGTGAATGTATCCGATGGTAACTTCATTAAGTCCGCCCCTATCCATTCCTGTTCACTACAAAACCCCGATAGCTCCTTTTCGAAAAGGGTGTCAGGGTGCGCGTTAAAGTCCCCGAGAATATACACAGCTTCGATATCATTATTCTCTACCACAGCTCTTATATTACCTAAACAATCAGTGAAACTGGGCAAATTGTTTATATCATTAGTAGGCATATACACGTTACATACTAAGAAGGAACGATCACCATTTTTCACTTTTATAGCCACTATCCTATTATTGTAACAGTTGATAATAGAAACATTACTAAAAACACTTTTCCGCCACAAAATAGCAACTCCTCCATAGGCTCAAACCAAGCATTTATACAATTTTGACAATTAACGATATCATTCATAACAATCGGGTCGTCAGCAGCTCTTTTTCTTGTAGGGCTGTGGGTAAGGGCCTCTAGCTGGTGCCGTACATTTTTGTTGCGCAGACTCGCGCAGACAACGTTACGGGGGTTATAGCTAGTGTCATTATAAATTAAACGAGACTGAATTCAATCCGGTTTATTCACAGAACATAACCATCACACTAACTTTCAATATATTCCCGACGCCAGACTTTGATTTGGGTCATGAAATACGCCATAGGTGTTGACCAAAATGTAATCATGAACGCAACGTGTCCCAACTTTTCCTGAAAACAAAAACAATTTTTTGTGAGAATTTTGCTGTGCCCCGTATGCACTCATGTACCTATATGACAAGTATAAGAAACCATGATCAAACAAAACAATCTCCTATTTAAGTAGGAACCTTAGGTACCAACCTAGTTTTTCCTTTTTGAACCTAGGGCTTCAAAAGGGAAAATCTATTTTAGCTTTTCCTAGCAGTAGGTGAAGTCTAGCTAATGATGATGATGATGATGCGGTATATGGAACTGCGATGGGTGCTGCGCTAGGAGGTGTTCTGTGGATGGGTGGCGACGCGGCGCTGGCGGACACAACAATACTTAATTGCAAAATAAAACTCACCCCAAATGATACTCTGACCCTGGGAGGAGTGGAGACTATCATTCCAACTTGACAAAAGTTTTTCTTTGGCACAAAGAACGGCAAAGCCGCATTGCGAAGCTTTCCAAGAAGACTTTTCACAAACATTATTTTTCTAGTCTGCTAAGTGAATAACTTCTGAGTAGGCTGAAAATCTACGACAGAGCATGTCACTCAATTGAATCATCAAATTGTCATTCGTAGGTACGATTCTCTTTTTGAAAACAGAAAGTATGTTACTGGTAGGTAGGTAGGTACCATAAAAAACAGGTTGGTTCGAAAGCCGAATGTACATGTAGGTTAGGTACAGGTAGGTACACTAACGGACGCTGCTGGCGCCGGCCGACTTGTCTATGTCTGGCACCTATTCCATCCTCTCAGCTTAGTCGGCCTTATCCACAGGAAAGATACGGTCAGACATGGTCAGACAAAACAACTTAATGTTTAGGCGGGATTCTTTAGATGAACATAATATATTTTTTATTTGTTAACGAAATTTGAGGAAAAAGAAATCAAATTTAAATCCCCTATTAATGTATATCTGTGGGATCTATAATTGAGATACCTTAACAATTTTTGTGTCTGTTCATTTGTGCTATACATAAGTAGGTACTATTGTTATGTTTTGATTTTCTAAAATTTATTAATGTATAGATACTGTAAGATAATTTTATTGTGTAGGTATAACGTTTAGATACATCTGTCATGTTCATCGATTTTAAATGCTCGATGGTCATGTTATATCTGTGGGTGTGCAATAAACTGATAATAAACAGTGCTCGCTAATCTCAGAAACAGCTAAACCGATTTAGATGCAATTTTCACTGCTGTATTGTGGTAGGCCTGGTATAACATTTAGTGATTGTTTTCTCAAATATCTTCAATGTAGACATCAATCAGTTACAGTTTTAATAAAGTATAGATAAATTGTACCTACCTATCTCCAGTTTGGCTGAAGTAGTATGAGCACATAATGTAGGTAGTTTCGTATTTACAAACTAGAGTTGCATATTTTATGTCTAGTGCTTAGCAACTTGTTAATATAGTTGTAATAGTGATAATATAAAACATTGATTTTGTGTACCTTTTTTAAATATTTATTATTTCCTAATACAAACTAAACTTAATACAAACAAATCTCAAAGACCATAATAACCTATTAAAACAAACAATAATATAACTAAAACTGTGCGAAATTGTAAGGTTTCCGAGGCCGGCTGAGACCCAACTTAATTCCACATTTTTCCACTGCAGTGGTCTCGAAACATTGCAAGTTCTTATACAATTCCCCTTCAGAGACGCCCAAGATGTGAGCACATTGCCTCAGTAGAAACGACAAACTCTTGGGCAATCCATCGCTAATCTCCCTTTCAAACACTCTGCAATATACGCCCGCACCAGTGTAGTAGTAAAACTTAAACCAGTACTGGAAATTCTCTATTTTTTCTTTAACAAATGGTTCCAGCGTTTCTTTTTCTTGTTTACTTAGTTTTTTTCTAAGAACTATAAGCTCTTGAAGTACGCTTAGCGGCATTTCGTCTTCGGAATCAGGTCTAGCGAGCTTCTTTCTCTCTTCAGTCCATGTGAGTAGTGATGGGTCTTTTTCATCTTTCACTATTTTCTTGCTGATGATCTTTAACAGTTGTGGATCAAGCACCATTTCACCTTCCCCGACAGTTTTTGCAGTTTTCACATATAATTGTGTAGTGTCATACACATCCTCATCAAAGTCTGGGTTTTTCTCTGGAAGCAGTTCTTTAGCATGCGTTTCTCCTTCACTCTCTTCGCTGAACAGTCTGTCTTCATCTGATTCTATTAATTTCTTGCTTGTTGTGTCTTGTTCAGCCTCATTGATGTTTGTGTCGATATTATTGTTACTGTGAAAGCTAACGTTATCGGTTTCAATATTATTAGCTTGTGTGTCTGTGTAAGCTGTATCACCTATTGGAGGTTCGTTTGCTTCTTGGTCTGCGTTCTCTATAGCCGCTCTAACCTTTTGCGCTATTTGATTGAGAACATCATCCTTCATGGCTTCGTGATAGTCAGTCACAAAGCCCTGCCATATACCTCTTCTTTCCTTTTCATGCGTTATATTCCTTTTCTGATAAACGCGTATTCTTTTTGAAATAAAGTCGGCTGATCTGGAAAATGTTCCCATTTCTTTCTTCGACTTCTCTTTGTTGAGGTTATATTCGGGTGGTACAGGAAGTCTGTGTTTTTTACATGTGAATAATATGATCTCTCTGATCGCATTTGCTCTATCGAAAGTAGCTTCGTTGAATTGTATAACGGAGTCTATGCTAGTCACGTCACTTTCGTTATCATTATTTACAGGTTGATTGTTTGCTGTAGAAATATCGTTAAATTTTTCTGAAACATACGTGTTTTCATAATCCATTGCACAATTATCTAGTTCTTCTTTAATATCCGGTTTAAAATCATCATCAAAGATGTTAACTCCTTCTGCTTCTTCTCTTATTTCATAAGGGTTCGCTATTTTATCATGCATTTCTTTCAATTTTTTCTTCTCAATTTCGTCCAACTTATCAGATTCATAGACTTTTGTGTCATCAAGGAACCTAGTATTGTTTGATAAGGTGCTATCCATTAATGATTTGTCATTTATTACATCAGGAAACTTCACATTACTTGCAGTGCCGTCATTCAATTTCCTTAGCTTAATTTTGTCAGTAAGGTCTCGTCTATCATATTCTATGCTAAGACTATTTGATAAAGAGCTGTTTGTGAATGATCTATCACTGATTATGTCAGGAAATTTGTTACTTACAGTGCCATTTTTCAATTTCCTTTTCTTGACTTCATTTGTTTCTAGATTTTCTTCATCATCAAATTGAATACGGCTAGACATTGAAGTATTTGCCAATGAAATTTCACTAATAGATTTAGCCTTTCCTCTATCAGTTTGTTCTTCCATTTCACTATCAGGATGGTCAGAGAGATTTTCAACAGTATCTTTATCTTGTTCATCATCATCACTTTCATTTAACTTATCAACCTTAACCAAATGCTCCATAGTTGGCTGTTTTGTTGTTAGCCAGTTATGGTTTTCACAATTTCTGACATACACCATTTTCTTACAATAATCATTCAATGGGATATAATGATGGTATTTATTAGTAACTTCCTTGTTGCCTATTCTGATTCCTTTGACTAGATTCTTCCCTTTCTTTGAATTTGGGTTGACAAGGTTCCAATCTTCTATTGCATACTTGAGAGAGTACTGAGAGAAATCCTCTATTATCTTCATTTTGACTTCAGGATCTTGTAAATACTGGGCTATGACTTGTGAGTATGAATGAAAGGGTGTAATGGTTGGCTTAAATTCGCTTCTAGGAACAACTACTGATTCTATGTCACCACCTTTTATTCTATGTAATAGGTCATACGCCATTTCATCTTTTAAATCCTTTTCCCATACACTCTGTAATAGATCCATGTGATGTTCTAAAGCGATGTAGTCATCAGTGTCCCAGGAACATTTGTTAGCATACCGGTAGCAATGATGCCTGAGCATTATCTGCCGAAATTGGTAGAATGTAACCCATTCTCGGAATGAGAACAATCTAGTTGTAGGATCTGACTCTCCATTGATGAAATAAGACCTTGGTCTGCCTTCTTTCTCATTGATAGCTTCAGCAGCTTCTGATAATGTTACTTCATAATCACAATCAAGTCCTAAGCAGAGTTTCATAGCCCAGATTATGTAAGTCATAACATGGAATTCGTAAGCAGGAACTTTGTATATGACTTTGTCCTTTGCATTCACATCTAGAAAGTTACAAGGCCTATAGTGCATTAGTGACAGTACCAATGGTTTTAAATCCGTAGGCAGGCATAGTTCTTTTAAAAAATTATCAACAATTCCTCTTAAATCTGGTACAACAGGGTTACCTAAATCTAATCTTTTGAACAATGTCATAGCTATGATACGGATTCTTGGAGATTTGAAGTTAGCCATTCCTCGTTTGATCTGTGAACAAAGCTTCTCTGGTTTCATTTCTTTAGGAACTATGTTGTCTATTCTATAAGGGACTGATAGTAGTCCATCACGAAAGAGTTTGATAAGATGTGTCAGTGTTATGACACTTTTATCTAGATTTAAGGCAATGAATATGAGGGTTACAAGTAGAGTAAATGAGAAGCTTTTGATGTGTCTGTCTCTGGTTGCATCCCACACTCTTAATAGCTCCTCGGGAGGCTCGTCTTTATCTGAATCTGATTCTTCTTCATCATCAGGTGGCGGTTCCATTTGGGTCTTTTCTTTAAATCTAAAAATATACAATAATTATCATTAGACACTTCTAGCAAATTAGAAAGTTATGTGTATTATTTATCATAAGTGTGTATACCCCATTTCTTCTTTCTTCAAATACTTTTTTACATAGCGTGTCCAAACCCACAATAGTTTTGTCTTGAAGCTGGCATTGGCTCCATATTCAAGCAATTCATCTGCAATGCCCCTTAGTAGGAAGTTGAATGCATGCCATTTGTACCATGTATCTGACACTGAAATAAATACATAATTAACAATAATTGTTATTGAAACAGCCTCTTTAAAGCATTTTGACCAGGGATAGAAAGTCTAGAAACTAATCTTCAACACAGACGTAAAAGTGCGCGAAACTAGTACTACTTCAAAGAAACTTTAATGTGTGAACAAGACCTTAGTAAATACTACAATAATATATTACATTTCAAACCGTACTTTTATTTAAGTACACACAGTTACAAAGAAAAGTTAGTAAATAAATAAATATTTGTGGACATTTGACTCAGCGCCATCTAGCTTCATACTAAGCAAAGCTTGTACTATGGGAAACAGAGAGCTAATAGAATACTTATATACATTTTTTTTAATACATACTTATAAGTAATACTACAACACCAAGACCCGGAAGAAATACTTGTAGAACGTATGAGAAATGTTTTCTCTCGTAGCGGGAATCGAACCCGCATCTCTTGCGTCTCAGCCGAGCACTCGCCCGCCACGCCACCGAGGGCGTCGAGTACCTAATTCAGCTGGCGTATTTAGATAGGTACCTACTCACTCTCTTTTTGTTCTTGCACGACTTTTACCAATTTCTTCTTTTGACCATGAATCATGTCGCCACCAGCTGTTTCGACAACCTCGACGATTGTTTCCTGGAAGTTAGCATCTTGTGTGCCGCATTCTGAACAGAAGTAGAATCCATCGTGTAAGTTCACCTGAGTACAACCGCACAGTTCACATGGTTGTGAACTTCGCATCTTCACAGAATTTTTGTTTTGTAGCAATTTTATATCATCAAACAAAACATGCACCGCACCATGTGCGTTGCGTACCGTACAGCAGCTGATCAACCCACAGATTAATAATAAGTAGCTCGATAATCAACCCTAATTAATCTGTCATTTTCAAATTCACGCGGTCCTCACTTATTAGCAATCACTGTCCATGTCATCTGGATTCCTACCATAGATATAATAGAGTTGTCTCTGTAAACTGTTTGTAAGCCTATTGAGAATGTGATCGCAAATAATTAAAACGCATATTTTTGTGGTTGCAACACCAATCGGATTTTAAATGTATTGCCATATAATAAATATTCTACTAAAATAGTAGAATATAAAATAAGTCAATCTCGGGAAAGTAATAAGTGGCATTAACCCGTAGAATAGAATATAATGATCAAAAATAACGATAAGGATATGCCTGAATTGTATGTCTTATTGTAAAATTATAAATTACTGCCCCGATTTTATTTTTACATGCAAAACCAGTTTACCTGTTTAAAAAGGAAGCAAAGTCAGACAGGCATATCACGGACAGAGCAGGTAGTTTAGTCCTTTCGAACCGTTGATGCTTCTTGGATTCAAGTGCAAGTTTCTTGGATTTGAACTCACGACCTTCGGATCCTAAGGCAGGTCCGCTACCAGTATCACTAGACAACCAGTGCTCTCGTAGTAGAATAATGATTTCCTTACCCTGGCAACTGGAATTCCATACTATTGTAAAAAGTGGTAATTTTTGTAGCGTTCGCTGTCCGTCATCAATAACTCGCGTAATTCGGGCGTGTTCTCCGTTTACGACATTATTGAGAGAAACGAGTCTTTTTGCCTTGTTATTTGCACGAAAACACGATCGCCCATCACTTTAGCATCCGTGTTGTGTGCTGTGGCCACCACACCCTTGAGCGTGCTAGCAGTTTGGTTCGTGTTTATCGCCGAGGGCGATATTTTGGGTGATTTGATCGCGAGAATATCGTTATTCAATGCGCGGTGTAGTGTTATGTGTATAAGTTTGCGTGTTCAATAGTGTATTTTGTGCGGAAAAGACGTAGATTGATGGGCAGGGCCGTGACAAGGAGAGCGGCAGAGCGGCCGCACCGGCGAAGCTTCTCTTTGCGGAGGGTCTGCTATAAAATCAGTCACACTGGAACTGATGGAATTGGAGAATATCGTCGCGAACACTGTCTACTTGAAAGCCAGAGAAGGTTAGTCCACATTGTTGCTTGCAACATAGCTAAAATTGGTGAGTTGATAAGTTGGATGGTATGGTCACCAGACTTTATCATAAAATGTCATGTAAACGGTTTGGATGTTCCGTTGACTGCCCCCTTACAATTATTTTCTATGATCTTATGTGCCTAACTACCTAGAGATCTAAAGATATGTACACCAGTTACTACAGATTACTGATTCTTTTGATAAAACATATTTTTAGCTTTACTTACTAAAACTTACTAAAAGCAAGTAACAGTTAATAATATCTCAAAAGTAATGACTTGTTTGTTCATTAAAATGCTGTATTCTACTTGATTTACTAATTTTCTGTTATAATTCATTAACATAACAAACTGGCCAAAGTATAAAAAAAGTATCAAATATGTTGGGATGTTATTTCATCATAACAAAACGGATTTTCCAGATTTCTGATAAGATTTAATGACACCATAAAAGGCCCTTGAGAAGGCAATGAACTCTCCATAAAAAATATATAGTTTTAGTGGAATTTGTAAAGGATCCTTTAAAACATCTTAAAAAAAAATTCAAGTGCAAAGATAATATCTATACAGTTTTGTGAAAAAGTTGGGCTACCTACCCATAATCAGATAAATAAATATCAAGCTGAAGTCTGTCTTGAAACTCATTGATTGAAAGAAAGAAAAAGAAGAAAGTAAGTATGTATTAACTAATATATTCCATGATCTTCTGTATTTTTATTGTTTCAAGTGATACACAACAATAACATAGAAAGTGTCCAGATGCTTCTCTCGCTGAGCATGCCATAAAGGTCAACTAAGAGATAGTATCTTCTTCAACATGATGCATCATCTATATGGGTGATGGGCTGATCACCTATTACCATGGTTTACCATATCTATCTTGGGACTTTGAATAAGGAGTGGCTGCAAGTTTTCATATGATCACCTTACATATCTTAATGCATGTCAACAACCATATTCAAACCCACTATGAACACTTTTCACATCATTATTACAACTGCAGCTGTTAAGATAGTCTTGAGCGTGCCTCACCCTATACATTGGTATAACTTTAGTGACCCAACCATTAATGTCACTACATTAGGTAAAGGTAAGCAATAAATTATTATCCAACACACGTAATAACTTAAGTAATTCCTTAAATAAACATTCAAGTATTTAATGTGTGCAAATGGTTGTAACGCAGCAGGGTATTTTGCTTGCATTTAACATGTTTTTTCTCTGAATGATTAATTTGAAAACAGTTTAAGAGATATGAGATATTTTAAATGTTATTTTCTCATGTCCTAATTGCAGTTTTAGTACCAATATCCTAAGTAATCAACAGGGTACCTCGATACCCTATAGACATTACCTACTTATATGTAAATAATAAATAACACCCAACAGTTACATACATAGCCCTGACCTCACACTAGGATTCCCTGTGTAGTGGGTATCAGAAACTACGAATACCATGGCACCACAACACCCAGACCCGGAAGAAATATTTACAGATCATGCAAACATTTCTTCCGCGGCGGAAATCGAACCCGCGCCTCTTGCGTCTCTGCCGAGCAATCGCCCGCCACGCCATCGAGGCCGTTTGTAAAACTAGTTTCCATCCAAGTTTTTGCTTATGTGATACCAGAATGAAGTTTCTTTTTAATCCGTCGAGAGCACTTGTGGTCTAGTGGTAGTGACCCCGCATTCCGGTCTTAAGGTCATAGATCAAATCTGATTGTGATCCAATGGATTTTTCTATTCGAAAAATTTACGTGCGCTATACCAGTACTCTCAAGGAAAACATCGTAAGGAAAAAAGTTCGAGAACATTTGTCAAGTGCACCTTTCACCACACTGGTTCGAAAAGAACTAGTGACACGACAAGTCGTAGTAGTTAATACGTCAAAGTCAAAGTCAAAAAATTTTATTCCATTAAATCACAAGGATCACTTGGACACGTCTTAGATCTACGTTGCATTTACAGCTTCGTAACGCGACCAATCGACCGTTTAGCCATTACCACAAACATCCATAAAACTTCATATAAAATCCATAACACTTCATATAACATATGTAAGACTTCACATAGTTTTCGTTTAAATAAGGTTTTCATCATCATCATCACCATAGCCTGACTTTACCTACTGATGGGCATAGGCCTCCCTTTGTTTATGCCATCCATCACGGTTCTGTGCTAGTCTTGTCTATCGACAGCCCACGATTTTCATTATTATCGTCACCCCATCTTGCTGCAGGACGACCCACATTCCAATCCACATTTTAGGGTTCCGTACCCGAAGGGTGCTAACGAGACCCTATTACTAAGCCTCCGCTGTCCGTCCGTCCATCTGTCTGTCAGTGGGCTGTATCAGGCTGTATATCATGATCTGTAATAGGTAGAGAGTTAAAATTTTCAGTGTGTTTTTCTATTGCCGCGATACCTAACAATAAATAATATTAAAAGGGGCCCGATACAAGAAACATTTTTTATGTACGATGCGATGGTACAGAACCCGTCGTGTGCGAATTCGACTCGCACTTGACGAGCTTTTTCAATTAACTATAATTAATAGACTTTTAATTGAGACTTTTAAAAGTGTACATACTGTCCATCCTGTAGTCAAACATTGGTAGTGTAGTGTAACAGTGTTGGTGGCTATTTTATTCGGAGCGTTTTATACTAATGTCCATGTCTTGATTTACAATTAAAATGTAGCTGATGGCCGGAGAATTATTCATAAGTACAGTTGCTGAGAGGTAACTGAAGCTTACAAACTTAGGTATTAACATTATGTATACATATTCTCCTACCTATCCCACTAATAATATAAATGCGAAAGTTTGTATGGATGTTTGTTAGGATTCCGTACCCGAAGGGTGCCTTCGCTCTCCGTCCGTCCGTCTGTCTGTCAGCGGGCTGTATCTCATGAACCGTAATATAGGTAACGAGTAACAACAAAAATAAAAGTAGGCTCCATATAAGAAATATTTATGTACATGTACGATGGTACGGAACGCTTCGTGCGCGAATTCGACTCGCACTTGTCCGGTTTTTGTTCCATCACGCTCCAGATCACGCTTGTAATGGCTTTACAAATTATGTTAAAACCTTGGAAAATATAGGTAGCCTACGTTGAGAACCTACCTACGAGCAAGCAAGGGTATCTGCTCTGCCAACTATCTAGACCTTAGGTGCAGGTATTGACGGACTTTTGGCATCAGGCTTTGTTGTCACCACCGTCCAAAAAAATAGTATAAAAACAATCCAAATGGCACTGTTTTTTGAGGCCACCTCACCTCACCTCAGTTGACAACGCCAACGGTCCGGTCATTAAACGGGGAACTGACATTCTAATACTGTTTGACCGAGTAGATACCTTAGTTTTTTCTTTTTGGGTTATAAAACGGGTGTTTATTGCGTGAAATACCCAATTATATACCCGATGTTTCGACTGTGTTCCAAAAGCCGTGGTCGCGGGCTGACCAGTTGGCGACGCGAAGACATCGGGAAAATAACAAGGTATTTCACGCGACAAACACCCGTTTTACAAAACGAAATTATAGGTACTTAGTACCCGAAGTCGCGGGCGGAAACTAGTCTGTTTACATGAGTAGGTAACTACGCATTTGATTCGAATTGGAAAATAACACGCGAAGAACATTAGCTATACAAAAACAGATCCTGAAGGTATGATAGAACAGAATCACAGAATGTTTTACCCACGTCATCTTGTCTTGTATCTCAGGTAAAATGTAGGTATGTCTACATCCCATCCCGAAATACCGACATACTTCTGCTTTGTTTGTCGTGTCGACATATCATCGGGATAAAAGATGAAGCGCTCGTGGCGAACTTTTCTTAGACGTTCTTGATTGATCGTTGAAGTTAAGCAACTTTGTGCTCGGTCACAATTGGGATGGGTGACTGCAAGTGGCATTACGAGCTGAGCGCTTCCGTGCTTCGGAGGGCACGTTAAATTGTCGGTTAAGCCATGACGGAGGCCTTAAAACGTCGTCACTACAGTTGGCCACTAGCTCATACGAACTTACTTATCGGGATAAAAATTCCCTACGTCCCTACTAACCATACAGCATTGGAGGTTTAGTGGTAGCAGCCAAGCCTTCCGATCCTAGTTTATTCTGGTCGTGGGTTCCAGACGTGCACCAATGGGTTTTTCTGTTCGAAAACAATTATGTGCTCTTACCATTACTCGCAAACGGTGAAGGAAAGCATCGTGAGTAAACCGGCATGTCGTAAAACCGTAGGAAGATCGAAATCATGTGTCAAGTGCGTGAAAGGAACCTTTGAGGCGCACTTTAAATCCTTTCACCACACTGCAGGTACAATTTATGTAAACAAACCGTCGGGTATTACGATGAAATCACTTTAGTTTTTGGTAAATAAACCTCGCAACATAAGTTTTTACACCTTAATTTAACTATTAGCAATACTGAAAGTTTCATAAAGGTGTAATGAAAAAGTAAGTTTTAGGTTAATTATGGGCGGTTTGTTTACATAAATTGTATCTCCAGTTTGGCTGAAGTATAGATAGATAGACCCATACTAAACCATACTTAGGTATTTTGACCACTAGGGCGTAGAGGCGATATTTATTATCGATCACAAAATATCGATATTTTTTCGAAAGGTGTTTATTAATGTGGATGGATGAATACTCAGGCAGAGGAGACTGAAAAAGAAATGGATGGATAGCGTGAAAGATGACATGAGTAAGAAAAGAGTGAATACTAAGCAGAAGGCTGGCAGAGGGGAGTGGAAGAAAGACACCTTAAACTCAACTCCTAGAAAAAGCAGCGGAAAGGTAAAGCTTGTATTCAAAAATACCCAACGCTGACAAAGTCAGGTCCACCAGTGTTACATAAATTACCAATTATATCTCATGCCAAAACTGCAAATTGAACTAGGCTAATCACGAGTCGCGCAATATTCATTACAGACTTATAAACATCGTCTGCAGCGCTGTATGAACAGCATGAAACATGGCCTCGCAGCTGGCAATACACACCATACTCAACTTGGAACTTTGAATCAGGAGTGGCTGCAAATTCTCTTATGATTACTTGTGGCTTTGCCGCCTCAGAGATACGGGCGTGATAATATTATGTATGTATAAGAATAGCCCATCAAAAAACCTTGCTCACTTTACTGCTTTCACATTATTTATAAAGAAAAAAACCACACGTGAAGAAAGTCATGGTGTCATAAACTTGTGTTAGCTTCTGATATCTCAAAAACAAGAGATCAACAAAATCCTACCATCACATCTCCCCTCAAAACCAGATAATGAAACTGCAGCAGTCCAGTGGTCATGCGTCGCTGCAGCCGCCACATTAGTACCTAGTTAAACATAGATTAGGTAACTATTATATAGTATCAATGTCGTTGAAATACGTGATTTATTACGGAACGAGCGATAACGAGCACAATCCGAGCTATTTATTTACTAGTGTGCCCATTATTTAGAACTATTGCGAACGTTAAGGTTTCCGGACCTCACATTTCGAAGTTTACGGTAAAGTTTTGCGGTTATTTGACTATTATATCGGTTATTTATAGTGATCCTTATCATCATCATTCGCAACCCTTCACCCACAGCTGGGTATAGGCCTCCCTTTGTGTGTGCCACTCCACGGTCCGTTGCAAGTCTCATCCAGGTCCGGCCAGCGTCGGATGATATATTGTCAGCCCATCCCGCTGCTGGACGACCGACGTTTCTGTAACCGGTTCTTGGACACCATTCAGTTACCACCTTATTCCACCTGTCATCGCCCCTTATCCTTATTAGATCCTATTACTTAAGTAAAGTATATTGAGTTCGAGTTTTGTATCCAAATAATATTTTACATTATTAATGTACGAAGTGAGCGTATTTTTTGAATATTCAATTGAAATTTCCTCTTCTTAAAAGCAACAGTATTCAACACTATAATTATAGTCTATAAAAAAGGCCTTTTGCCATCTATAGTAGATGATTTATACAGCGTCAGTAGGCAATTTTTCATTCACTAACGGGACGCTGTAATGCCCGGGATGAATTAAGATGGAGTAGGCTTGCCCAGCACCTATTCCACCCTCTCAGCTTAGTCGGCCTTGCCCACAGGAAAGCCAAGAGTCATAAAGAGTATATTTGTTATCCCTTGGTACATTTATTTTACCTTATCTATGGGCTGACTCAACCTTCTGATTGTAAGTGGGCAACTGTTTATGTTACTCTGTTTTGGTTTGATAAGAATGGCCATTTGAAACAAAAAATGTTATTTATCGAAATTGCAAATCACTACATATGTAGTATAAAACAAAGTCGCTCCCCGCTGTATGACCCTATGTATGCTTAGATCTTTAAAACTACGCTACGGATTTTGATGCGTTTTTTTAATAGATAGTGTGATTCAAGAGGAAAGTTTATATTTATAATACATGCATAATATAGAAGAGAAACACTGATAATTTTTAGAGGTTTCTAACGTGATGTCGTAAATAAACACCTTTTTTTTACGCTTCCATTGCTAACGCTGCGCTGGCTGAACCCTACGAGATAGATCAAAATAATGTACTACAGTATTGTACACCTTAAAAAGTCTACAAAAAAGTCTGCGACGGTATTATGTCTTATCCCCGTGCGAAGCCGGGGCGGGTCGCTAGTAATACATAAAAATAATCACACTATCATTATCATATGAGAACCTGACAACGTACCTACTAGATGTTACTACAAAAAGCGAAACTTACACCCTTTTGAAGAACCCTATGATCATTTCAACGAGTACCTAAAATACTTTTTTCTTTTGACTTTCTAAATCCTTTCTACTTAAGCTCAGCATTCTACACCACTACCACTAAAATTTCCACTTTCCTTTTGCGAACATCAAAAAGCTCCTCTCAAATAAATACCGATGGTATGATTGATCGATTACACAGAATAAACAATATCTATTGCAGCAGTTTGTTCAGCTGACGCCCGCGAAACCTAAAGGCAGATTCTCGAAGCAAGCGTCAGAGCTACTATGAAAATGTATGAATCACGCTCAAACGGCTGAACGGATTTGAGTGAAACTTGGAATATACATAGTACATGTCCTGGATTAACATATAGACTATTTTTTATCCTGGTACCACGCGAGCGAAGACGCGGGCGGCAGCTAGTATTTTATATTTTCACTCTGGTGTACGTTCGACTTTACAAAATTCAATTTCGTTCAGTTATAATTGCTTTTTCGGCATTTGATGATTACGTGTCAGTTTGGGATTTTTGATTAAAATAACAACTTGGGTCTGACCCTGATATCTTTTTCATAGGTCGTAGGTCGAGTGTAATCTGTTGATTATGGAGTTATCTTCACGGTTCAATCTAACTCTTTATGCTTAAACTTACTTGAGATAAGAAAAAACTAATTGTATTCACTCTAAATTATTACCTTACTGCAGTTCGATTGGTACTCTATTGGCATAGCCACAGTAAGGCCAGGGTTGCAAGTTGAAGTCCCTTAGGTGTATTTTTTTGGAATTAGTTTAAATTCTAAATAATAACTTTAAGAACAAGATTTTTTCTCGAAATATCTGTGGTACTTAAGGCATAAGTCTCTGTCACTACCTCGAAAGGTCAATTTAAAAACATTGGTAAGCCGGAACCGAATGGAAAAAGAAAACATTTATAGTGCCGATCCCACATAAAGTGGGAAAAGGGCAGGGAAATGCTGATGATGGTGAGCCTGAACCAATACGATGAAATGAAACCGACCTATTGGCATTAGCCGGCGTGCGGTTTACGACCGCGGAATAAATGAATTTGTGGTTACGATCGCGACCCCTTCATTCGATCCAGGGTAAGCAGGGAAAGAACAAATAAGCAAAATTATGATTAGGTTGGTTCGGGAAGAAATAATATCGCACCATCATAACTTAATATCAAAGTTTCCCATAGGGGTAGGCAGAGAGAACGGATCTCCATTTGTTACGGTATGAATACTCCCGCTTCTTTAATTTTCATCACATTCTTCATGCATGCTTGTCAGTTTAGTCGTACTCTTGACCTGGCCGCTTTTTAAAAAAACAACGTTGCTGTAATCTACCAAATGTTTTTAGTAATCTGAATGACTCGAAATTAATTCGATTATTTTATTTTTTCATTTTATTTTATTATCAAAGTTTTTGAGGTACTTACAGCTAAGTACAAGTATATAGAAAAAAAAATTAAAACCAATTGAGGTAACTCTACATGGTTACTTAAGGCCATTTAAAAGTTTTCACAGTATAGCAGATTATTATTTTTAATTATTATTCTCAGGATATTTCATAATTTCCCTGTCCAGTCGATACAAATTAGTGCCGTGAGAAGTATAAACTCACCTCGTGGTTTGTGCTCTCTGCCCAGTATAGCGAGTTAGATGGCGCTGTGTGAAATGTCCACAAATATTTATTTATGCTTTATTTTTTCGATTATCAATTCAATTCATAGTCCATTTCGTCCATTTTTTTGTGCTAGGGGCGGTGGCGGCAAGGTGTAGTGGCGGAGACCTTTAGAGTGATTAGAAATTAGACTCTGAGCAACATTCTAAATTAAAAAAAAAAACATTAGGAAAGCTATTAAAATAAAACTTTCGTTTCGTACTAACCCAACGTAAAATTAAGATTGGATTAGCTAACTTAATAAATCATGACATTCGAACTAGCATTGCATGTTCATTTGCTAAAAATGTTGCTCAATGCGATCATAATCACTGCGAGACTAATTAAACCGATCGTTTCTCGTTAGTGATGTAATAATTAATTTCTTGTACGAGTGTGTCGACAAGTTCTACTCCAATTATAATTGTAACTCACGGCTTCGTTCTCGGTAAATATACGGTAAACGTATCATAGACACACACGATACAATGTTTTTTTATTTAACCTATTTCGTCGCACTGCTGGGGCAAAGATCTCCGTGGATTTACAGACGTAAAAAAATTATACACAAACAAAAACCAGCACAGATAATTGTGATTTGTACGTCACATCAGCAAAAACCGGCATATCGTAGAACCTAAAAAGTTCGAAATCATGGCACAGAAGGAGCCTCTGAGCCTCATTTTAAATCCTTTCGCCACACTGGTTCGAATAAACCAGTGACTAGTAGCAGTAGCGGCAAAAAGGCCTCGACTCAGCATTATGCTGAGAAGTTAAGAGTGCAATTTAGCGGATTTGCTCACCAAAATCGATGTATACTCAGTGGTACATTAATGAAATGTATTTATTCAAAAAGAAAATTACTTTTTAATGTTTTTTCTTTAGTCCCTCAAAGTGAAAAATGCTATAAGATAAAAAACAACTTGCAAAATCCATGTTTTGAGTATGTTTTGATCTAGACCTCGGGAACCCTAACATATTTTCAGATGAGTTTTACTTTGATAGGTAGGTAATAACTATTTCTTTAGTCGTTGAAAACAGTTTTTTTATTCATTTTCTAGTCTTTTTGTTGTTAACAATTATTTGATTTGGCGGGTTATTTGATTTTCATATTTTGCGCGTTTTGTCTTTCTTTTACACGCTCAAAATCCGTAGCGCTATCTTTTTCGAAATCGGTCTAAAGGCGAATACCAGCGACTTAAGAGGCTATCGTATAGCCTCTTAAGGCGCTGGTATTTTGCCGAGACCTTCATAGTCACTAGAAGGTGAGACTATGTTGTAAAAGTGGTAAGTGGTTGCTATTTGTGTAATTAATAGTATAGAGGTGTGTACCTATATCTTGACCGATTTCAAATTCTGTTCTCTTCCCGTGTTGTCTTAAGACTGCGTCATTTGTTTTGACGCGATTGTATAGTTTGCCTAACAGAATGTCAATATCATAGATAATTATTTCTATGTCCATCACGAAAGGATGTATCTGCACGTAAGCTACTGAGGTAACGTAATATCTATCACATTGTTTCATCCTCCAATAACCTCCAACTTAGCCATTTTGGAACAAATAATATTAAAAAAAATGCATAAAAAAACCTGTCAAGTGCGAGTTGAATTAGCACACGAAGGGTTCCGTACCATCGTACATGTACATAAATGTTTCTTGTATGGGTCGTACTTTTTATTTTTTATTAATATTATTTGTTGTTAAAGCGGCAATATAGTAAAAAAGTCTACCTATTTACCGGTTCATGAGATACAATCCGCTGACAGACGGACGAACAGCAGGGGCTTAGTAATAGGGTTCCGTTGGCACTCTTCGGGTACGGAACCCTAAAAATAGATAAAAAGCGCTTTCAAGATTCAACCATAACACTTTACGTAGGTAGGCAATAGCACCATTAATGACAAATATAAAAAAAAAACTAGCTTCGCTCACGTGGTTCCATATACAACGTGTAACATAATGTCCCTATAAGCCCGAAACGGGGGTGTTCTATACGTCATTGCGAACAACGTTTGTTCAACGACTTTTAAAATTTCAAAGGTTTTCATTCATGAAATGTCTCTTAAACTTTGCTCCAATACGTAACTTGACACAACATGAGGCATCCCTATTTACAGCTGTTTTTTGACCTTTAAGTGTGAACTCTAGATGAAACAGGTAACAGAACAGACACCATTAGTAAAATGCCTACCTACTTACCTAATAACGAGGTGGCTTAATAAGTAATTTCTATTTTTTTTTGAAGGCCTAGTGGTACCTTGGTATTTATTGGTAATTAAAATGTAAGGTCACATCACGACTAAAATCCCTAGGCACCGTAAACATCCTTTCAGATCTCTTTGTTAAGTACCTAGTATAGGAGATAGGTACCTTACCTACTCAATTTTGTACCTACCTACTCGGGCCTTAAAGGTATCCTCAGTGGGTGCCAAGGAGTATGAGAGGATGTCTACCGTGCCTGAGGATAAAGCCGTGATACCTACTCAATTTTGTACCTACCTACTCGGGCCTTAAAAGCATCTTGAGTAGGTAACAAGAAGTATGAGAAGAGGTCTACCGTGCCTGAGGATAAAGCCGTGACCCTATTCCACTTTAGTTTTTCCAACGATGTATTATTCCAATATTCATTGGAGCATTTTTCAATGCAATTTTGTACCTACCTACTTGGGCACTAAAGTCAAAGGTTGTGACTTATCTGTCTTACTAATCTTCATTTTCATCGTGAACAGCCTATTTGTCATTGGTTGCATTGAAACAACAACAACAACTAGTGGGATGGCACCTTGCCCTAATTGGCTGTCGGTGCCTTTGCTAAATTCAAAATCCGCAACCGTCAACCGACACCGCACCGCAAGCGTTTGTTTAATAAAATCAAATTGGTTCCGTAGGTTTATTTGTTTTTTACTTTTCTTGATTGAACTACGTAATTGTTGGTAGGTTATTATGTAAGTAGGTAGGTACCTAGTAGCAAATGGGGATGGAGCACATGGTAGCATATTGGTATGAACCTTGCCTTCCCATCCTTAAGTCGTGAGTTCGAATCTATGGATTTTTCGATTCGAAATTTATGTGTGCAATATCAATGCTCTCAAACGGTGAAGGAAAACCTCGTGAGGAAACCAGGCATGTCATAGACGTGTGTCAAAGTGTACGAAAGGAACCTTCAAGGTGCACTCTAATCCTTCCACCACACTGGTTCAAAAGAGCTAGCGACACGGACACGACGACAGTAGTAGTAGTAGTAGTAATAGATGTATGGTGAAGTTTTTTTCCTTTTTTTTCCCAATCGGTATTTAGTGCGTTACCCCAGACAAGGAACCCTAAAAATTCGGCTTTCGGCAATAGGTACCTACTTTTGGTCGCAAAACAGATCGGTTTTTATCAGTCGCAATTAGCATTCGTTCCTTGCAACAACTGCAACAAGCAATCTCTCGGTTCGCGTAACTAATTAACGATACGATGTCGGCTTTGTACTCAAACGGTGAGTATTATGATATGGTGTTGTGTGTGTGTGTTGGAGCAGCACCAAATAATTAATAGCTTAGTAGCGGCGCGTCAGCTCTACAGAGAGCGCTATCCAGGGCGGCCATTGCCATCTTACGGGCTATTTTCTGGGATTGGTGAACCGTCTTCTCTCGACGGGATCTTTCCACCGGCGCACCAGTGAGGGAAGACCGGGAATTCGGTGGTGTGTTGTACCTACTTCCCTTTGATGGATACCGAGTACCTACTGTGTGTGTCAACAGTGATAAAATTCAGTGATAGGTAGGTATGATGATAGGTACCTAACCTATCACCCTACCTAGTAGGTACCCCATTAGTACCTAGCTTACTAATAAAAAATGACAAAAATAATTTTGTGATTGTGAATGTGAATGTGTACCAGTAATACCAACCTAGGTACCTACATACCTACCTAATACCTACCATGTCAATTAGCCGTGTTCCGAGCCAACCAAGAAGAAGGGAGAAAAGGTATAACTTAACTTTTCCTGTACCTAGGTCCTTAGGTAACTACCTAGGTAGATGTACCTAGGTAGGTAGTTGTTTTTTTATGTGTGAAAGATATCGTGATTTTAATCTTCGACTTTAATTTCTACGTAGAATTAAAAAAATTGCAAATTCTTACGAAAACTTTGGTGATTACACCTAGGTACTTTCTGAAACTTGCCGCGCGTTCAATTGTCTGCGTATGTGTGAGTCCGACGCGATAGGAGGGTGCGCGTGTGTTTGTTACCTACGCAAATGATAAACAAACACATAGGGTTGTCACAAATTTCTCATGAAATAATTTGTTTTTAATTGTATTGGAATTTCAAATATGATGTATTGAACTTTTGCACACGTCAATGTATTCAAGTGCTCGGTCTGAATACACCCCTTTCGGGCTTATAGGGACATTATGTTACACGTTGTATTTTCAAAGTGTTCCACCGGCCGTGATTGAGGAACGAATATCCTCACAAACTTTCGGATTTATAATATACGAGAAAAATGTTCAACCCAACAATTTAGACAATCTCAAGCTTGACAGATCCAGCGACTAGTCCAAACTTCCCTCTCGATTAGATTGTACTCAAGCTCGATAGATCCAGCGACTAGTCGGGACTTCCCTCTCGACAAGATCGTACAATTGCTTCTCCAGTGTTTGACGATGCCTCTTGTTTGTCCAAGTACACTTTACAGTATTGTTTACTGTTCGGAAGCTTATCTTTCATTGTTTGCTAAAGAGATTTCACATTTTGGGAGAGCTTGTTTTTGTACTTTTGCAAACTCTGATTGCAGCGGAATTAAGCGTATTTTCTTTTATCGAGGTTAGTCGTGTTTTGTTTTATCATTGTGCAGTTCTGAGATTTTAGTTTTCATCTTCGCAAAGGATCAACGGATTTGGCTGAAACTTGAAATACAGACGCGTAAAGACCAACTTTGCGCGACGTACGTGAGGTTGGGAATAATGCATACGTTATGATCGTTCGTTTAAGTTTAAGGGACGTCGGCAGACTTCATATACCTACACATACATACATACATACATACATACATATATACACATTATCACGCCCATTATCCCTAATGGAGTGGGCGAAGCCACAAGCCAGAAACTTGCAGCTACTTCTGACTTAAAATCCCAAGATGGATATGGTGAACCATAGTGACAGGTGATCAGCCCATTCGCCCATAATATAGATGGTCCATCATGTTGGAGAGGATACTCTCACCTTTTACGATATGTTCGGGGAGAGAAGCAGCTGGACGCATTCTATGCTTTTTCTTTACTCCCAGTCCAGCAGAGAAGTAACTACCCTTCATGTTGTTTTTCCTAATATAATAAATAAATATTTGTGTACATTTCACACAGCGCCATCTAGCCCCAAACTAAGCAAAGCTTGTACTATGGGCACCAGATGGCTGATAGAATACTTATATACTTTTTTTTTGTAAATACATACTTATATATTACTACAAAAGCTTTAAGTACTCGTAATAACGAACTGTAACTAAACTGCGTTTGTTGATGTTAAATGATGTTTATTTACGGTGTGTTTGTTTCAGTAAAGTTGATATTAAAAAGCATGTTTTCTTTGTTCCAGGAGGTTCCGATAGCAATAAGGGCAAAAGCAAGAAGTGGCGAAAAATCCTTCAGTTCCCACACATATCACAATGCTTAGATATAAAAACAAAAATAGGTAAGTCATAAAATTATATTATGTATTTCCATAAAAGTCATAGTCGCAAATAAGTTAATAGGACCCTTAAGTTGGGTCGTTCGAGTGCGGCCCTACAACTTTATTGAACAAATTACGTATGTTATTGTGTTTTGTTCTACTAGCTAACTTTCGAGGCGTGACGTATTTTATGCAATGCGTTTTTTACGTACTATTTTGTGATACCGGCAAACCGGATATTTTATTCTTTAGTATGATTCTTAAGGCACGACTTCATTGCGACTTACGCAATGACTACGCATGTGAACTTAGCTTTACTTGGTCTGGATGGTATGAACACAATCCACTGCGTCAAATGTTCCTGACCGTAGGCGTATGTCATATTTGTACGGCCCAGTGGACTCGCATCGTTACGCACAACGCAATGCATAGAATGTGGATTAGCGGATTTGCTCACCAAAATTGATGTAGAAATCTGTAGTGCGCTAATGAAATTCAAAAAATGAAATTTAAACGCTTTTTCTTTTTGAAAACACGATAAGAGAAAAAAAATACGATTATAAAAGTCTTGAAAAATACACTACTCAACAAAGTCTAGGGAACAAGCAATATACTTCAACTTATTTTGCGAAAACTCGTAAAAAAAAGTACTAGAGACTAAAATTTATAAATGTAGGCTGGAAGAGAAATAAATAATGTGTTTGAAATTCAAAAAATTATAACAAAAATGTAAATGCTTTTCAAAATAAGAAGGGAAAACCTAACTTGGTCGCAGAGTAAGGGGTTTGCTAGCATAAAGTGTTAAGTGATTTTTGTCATGTATCGTTTTTTTTCTTGTGAAAGACCTTTACCGCCAAGTTTTTCGAGATTTTTGAGACTCTAAGCGTTAGGTCACGTCGTCATTTAACGCGGGAAGGGATGCTTAGAGCTGTGGGAATGTTGGAAGCTGGACGCAGTCATCGCGATATTGCGGACGCTGTTAACACACAGCCAAGCATAATTTGCCGATTATGGGCACGCTACAGGGCTACAGGAGATGTAGCCGAACGTCACCGAGGAAGATATAGGGTCACTACCCAGAGACATGATTGATTTCTGTAAAATGCTGCAAGAAGGCAGCCCCAGATTACAGTTCCCCAGTTGGTAGGAAGACTCCAGTCCCAGCACCAAGTGGTTATCAGTGACCAAACTGCCAGGAGAAGATTACATGAAGTCAATCTCCACGCTCGCAGACCATTAAGAGTTCCAGCTTTGCGACGTGGAAATCGAGGGCGTCGTTTATTGTGGGCTAATGCACATTTGCGATGGACCGACAATTAGTGGGCACGTGTTCTCTTTTCTGATGAGTCTCGCTTCGGATTTCATCCTGATTCAAGGAGAGTGCGTGTTTGGTGTATCTCTGATCGCCAAAGTCGACTCCCAAATCCTCAGGAAGTTCATCCTTATCAAGGCGGAACGATCATGGTATGGGCTGAAATTCGCCTGGGTGGGAGAACTGATCTCGTTTGCATACGAGGCAGTTTGAATGCAGAGCAATACATTGAGCAGGTAGTGCATTCTATGGTCATCCCTCACCACCAGCAGTTCGGCCAAGATTTCGTGTTCATGCAGCATAATGCACGCGCACACACCGCAAGGCAGATGATGAATGTGTTCAGCGCGCACAATATCACGGTATTAGAGTGGCCTGCTCAGTCCGCCGATCTCGATCCAATTGAGCATGCATAGGATTTACTCGGGAGAAGAGCTTTCAGTGATCTTCTTCAAAATTTGAACACGGGAGAAGAACCCTTTTCACATCTTTCCAGAATATGGAGCCTTATTCCACGGGCGACAATTGATAACTTGATACTCAGTATGCCACGCCGATGTAGGGCCGTGGTTAATGCCTTGGGAGGTCCGACGCATTATTTAACAGCTATAGAGAATGTTTTTTCATTTAATTTTCACTTAAGCGTCAAATGTTTTTGTAATTTACAGAAAAGTGTTTTTTTCGTTGTAGGCACTATTTTAGTTTTTCTAATTAAACTTATTTTTTTTACTTGCACGCTTTTTATTTAATTGCATAACTGAAATCAAGAATAAATTAGGCTTCTATTGACGTATAACATCTAGAACAAAAAAAAAGTTGAATCAAAAATATACACTAAAATACCCTTGTTCCCTAGACTTTGTTGAGGAGTGTATATGTTTTGGGTATGTTTTCTTTTGGTCTAGATCTTGGGAACCCCACCATAGGTAGGTAATAACTATTTCTTTATAGGTAGGTAATAACTATTTCTTTAGTTGTTGAAATCAGTTCTTTGATTCATTTTGTTATTTTTCTTGTAATTAACAATTATTTGATTTGGCGGGTTATTTGATTTCAATATTTTGCGCGGTCTTACTCTCTCTCTTTCTTTTACACAACCGAAATTCATAGCACTATCTCTTTCGAAATCGCGGTGGTACGGTAGCCTCTTAAATCTATCCCGTGTAACCAAAAGAAATACATCATTGGCCACGCTGGCCGCAGGATAGATGGAATAGGTTCATCTACTTTGATGAAAATTCTCATTTGCCGCAGGAGATCACAGATGGCTATTTGAGGAAAGGGAGGAGGTGGCAAATAAAACCACCCTCCAAGATCCGAAATATTATGATATTTTAAGAGAATTAAGTAACATGTTGCTAAGCTATGAATTTAATGAGAAATGTTTACGCCTGGAAAAATTGTGTTACCGAGCGAAAAACGGGAAATTGTTATCACACCTTGAATATCAAAATGCGATCTTAGCGCAAGGAAGCAAATAAGGATCTCATAAGGAAAACAATGAAAAACAGTATCCATTTTGTATCAAATCATCATCTTCCTGCCCTTATCCCACTCTATGTAGGGTCGGCACAGCATGATGATTTGATTTTGTTTCAAATACTTAAGAAAAATTAAAAATACAATGGTAGAGGTAGACCTAAGAAGAGACGAATGGAGATGATATGAGTTAGAAAGGAGTGACACTCCCCTCTATGATAGAGGGGAGTGGAAGAAGAATACGTGTGCCAAACCCTCTTAAGTGGGATAAAGGCAGGGAGATTATGTATGTTCTTTTTATAGACTCTAATAGCTCAAAATAACATACAATATTGTTTTATAGAATTATTTTTATTTTAAGCTAGTTATTTGTAAGTTCGTTCAACCTCGGGAGATTGTGGTGACCTATGTAGTAGGTCACAACGTTCTTATACTAACAAGATGACATCGCGTCCTCGACACGGAACGTGATGTTGACTGTAAATACGCTTGTATTTGATTCATCCATTGGATTACTATAATCGCAACTAAAGTTGTAAAATAAACTATCTTCTGGCCGCTAATTCCTCTACAGACTAATAAGTAATAACACTTATGTAAGTTCTAAAATGGTTTTTAACTTCCTCTGAAACACTGAAGCCGTTAATTCTCTTAATGTTTTAGGAACTTTATTATCTATGGTTGTAAAGGATGTAAAGGCATAATTGAGGCACAAACATCATGACAAACTTTCGTTTGTAATATTAGTGGGATAATGAATTGTTGAAACTCCCTTGTTCTCTTCAAAACAATGCACTATTTATATTCTAAGAGAGTAAAACAAACAAGGAATGGTAGCGACGTGGACGTGTGTATTTTTTAGTAGGTACCTAGTAGAAAAAATAAAAATTAAAAGCTTTAGCAGCGAGGGGACATCTGTGTGTGAGCGAGGGTGAACATGATTTCGCCGAGATGTCGAGATAGTCTTGTCGGAATTATTTTACCGTTTTTGTTTTATGTTCTGGTAATGTTACAGAACATAAAATGTAAGACGAAAACATGTTGTGCTGACCCCACTTAGTGGGATAAGGCCAGGGAGATGATAATGTTCTGGTAATGTTACACGAGGTGACGAGAAGAGTGTTAGATGTGAATGTGGAGCGAGTACAAGGCTACAGGTAGACCGAAAAAGACATTGATTGCGTGAAAAGTGACATGAGTAAGTAAGGAGTGAATACTGAGATGACGGCTGATAGAGGGGAATGGATGGTCCTACAATTTTGTCCTACTATTCGTCCTGTGCCAACACCACGCAGGTAAATGAGAATGATTATGTAAATGTAGATGGTTTTATTACTACGAAAGGAGTTCGTATATACGCGGACTGTTAGTATTACAATGTATAGATTAAATATGTTCCGGTTAATACATATTTTCCTTTAGAATAAAGACATAATACACTTTCTAGTGGTTTAAAACAGCGATAAACTTTTATGACGACGTAAATTTTACACAGATTTAGTACTGCTTATTAGATTTACCGAAACCGAAATCGTTAATCATTGGTAACTGATTAATTACTTTGTGACCCAGTTTCATGTGTTGATTTATTTTATCATTCGTAGTTTTTGAAGCGAACGTTTGAATTACTTTAATGTTTTTATAAAGAAAATCAAATTCGATTAAACTTGTTCATCGTTTCGTCGGATCTTTCTTTGCCACTACGGTAGGTGACTGGATAGACATATCCCGGTCTTGAATATTAAATTCGTTCGTCGTTTCACTGGTTCTTTCTTGACCACTCTGCAATAGACTAAATTTTCGTTTAAGTCTTAAAAATAGGAACCTTGCTAACGAAAAAAGTACCAGTGTGATTAAAAATAGCGCACTAACTCATGTCTTTCAACATTTTGCTGTTGTTTTTTGCTATTACTAGTATTCACACTATGCAAAAAATGTTATAAATGCGAGCATCGGTAAATAGCTTGTCTTAAATTAGCGGAATTTCACACTCGGCTTGTCTGCATCTTAATTAGCGCGCTTGATTACATGCATCGACATAATCAGGCCGTTCACCTTTACATTTTATGTAAACCAGCCAAGTGGCAGGCAACGTTGATACAGAGAGTTCCGCACCTACTTCAGAAGTTACTTCAGGTCTTGCATACATAATATCATGCCTGTTTCCCATAGGCAGAGATCACGGATCTCCATTTGCTACGATCCTGACATACTTCTTTCGCTTCAGTCACTTTCATAACATTCTTCATACATGCTCGTCGGTTTAGGGTACTCTTGACCTGGCCCTTTTCCAAAACGTCGCCAATTTGGTCCAGGTACGTATGTTTAGGTATTCCCCTTCCGACGGTACCATTCACACTCTTCTCATACACCTGTTTCGTTAATCTTCTTAGGTCTTCAAGATAGGAGATAAAGTTAAAGTCATACGATTTTTATGCTTTACTAGCTTCCTCAGTTTAATTCTCATGATCCATGGATATTAAGCTTTTAAGTTCCATAGCACCATGAGCTGTAACCAGTTTTTTCTGTACCTATGTCTTTAGGATTCACTCAATTTCTTTATAATAATGGTCGGATAACACACTATTTACATAACCTACCTAAGAAATGGACAATTTTATAATCAAATGGAACAGTTTCGTTTCAATTATGAAGTAGTTTACGGAACTCTAGCAACTGTTCCGAGCGAAGTACCAACCCGACCATTACAAATGCACTTCGCTACTCAGAAACGGTAAATTAATATTTAATTTGCGCAGAATCGCGCATTAAACGGATTAGTGTAAGAGCCAGTGGCCATTTGCTTGTTGGTGTTTTAAGTAAATTAGATTAAGGCCCTCAATGAGGGCGTGACCCCGAAAATTCATGTAATCTTATTTGGCAGCTAAAAGCATCGGCTAACTTGCTGAGATGAAGATTCTTTTTAACGATTTATCCTTAATCTTATTTTGTAGTCATCTTTTTTACTTTTAACAAAGTTTCGACATTAAAACTTAGAATACAATCTTACTTAAATAACTCTTCCTTGGTCCTTTATGTCATCACCACACAGATTTTTGTCCGAAAAATAAATGTTTGCTCGTGTTCTCATTTGTGTCTAATGTCACTTTTCTCAGTGGGGATTTTACCTGCAGATCTTTATAGCATTTGTAGTTCAAGGTGTGGAATAGTAACGGCGGTCGAAATGTGATTACAATTTTTATGGGCACAACATCAGAGCGGGAGGATGTCCCTACTTGTTACCGAGCCGATGGGTGTTGGGGTGGGGTAGGGCTGTCGTTCTTAATGTACAATATTTTTAGACACAGGCTCTTAGCCTCTTTACGGGGCGATGAAAGATGTGATGGCTGGAGTTATTTGGTGATTATTTCCGGAATATCTCACCCGTAAAGAGAATAACAGTGTCGTCGTTGTTGTGCGATTCTGTTCTGAATTAATTACCTCTACGGGTTCTGGGTTTGACAAGCAGCCTTATTATGTTACTGTAGTCGAAATCGACTTTGTATATTCTGTGACCTCTGGTTGAAGACAACCGTTTTCAGACTGGAAAAAGAGAGTACCTTGAAGAATGTAGCAAATTTATTATTCGAAACTGGTTATCTCATGTTTTATGTGCCACCAGGTGTGGCAGTGGTAGTAGAAAACGTTGAAAACCGTCCGATAACAAAACTTAACAAAGGCCGCATGTAACTTCCTCACTTGACAAACATGAAAGTGTTCGCGTCAATCGATCAATTAGCACGCGAAGGTAGCGAAATTTCGCAATGGCACTGAATGGTACAGTTAAACGAAATGTCGTAAAACTGAACCTATCTTAGATAAGTTTGTGACCTTTGACAAAAACCTATACTAAAAGTATGTAGCTTATGTTTATTTTCTATCATCGAGTACTTTGATGCCTATATCCTTGAGGAAATTTAATTATAGTTTAAGCCTACGTTTTGCATAGAAGTGACCTACTTCTGTACTGTTTTGTTTATAAATAAAGGTAAGTTCAAGTTCCTCTTAAAATTTCCTACTTCCAATTCGCTGAGTTGCTAGTTTTTAGTGATATAAATAATAATAAATATTTGTGGACATTTCACACAGCACACATTTACCCCCAAACTAAGCAAAGCTTGTACTATGGGAACCAAATGACGGATGTAATACATACATACTTTTTTTTGGAAATACATAATATTACTACACCCAGACCCAGAAAAAATATTTGCAGAACATACAAACATTTCTCCCGTAGCGGAAATCGAACCCGCACCTCTTGCGTCTCAGCCGAGCAATCGACCGCCACGCCACCGAGGTCGTCAAATAGAGAAATATAGATGAAAAGCTCTCCGTAATTATCTTAGATAGTCTTTTTCCTTCGGTTGTACCACCGTCATTTCCTGGTCATCAATCTCAAAGACTCAGATTAATCTTTTCTTGATTTTCCGATCCGATGTGTTTGTTTATGGATGATGCCAATTCCTCAAGGCCTTTGGCTTGACAAGGTTGGATTTACCATTTTGTTATTTTCACCTTTAGAATGAATACTATAGGTACTATAACGCAAGATCAACGATCGATCGTGGCTTTGATCTCGAGCAGACCATTTAGATTCCGAAATGTATTGTGTGTAACATACGGAATACGTTCACCTCGCTTAAATAGAAACAGTCCTATTTTTGTACGGCTATCTGTAACAATTCTGTACTTTTGTTATGCAAATAACCTACATACAATGTGTCCTTTTACTTCCCGCATGTTACTTCCTATCTAATTTTACGACATTGGCAGCCCTAAGAGACTTTTCGTCGCCATGCCCGCTGGAGGTTAACAACGGGCCGGCACGTCACACACTAAATAAATACAAGCAAATGGCTTCTGCTTGCTGCTATTCGAAGGCTATTTAGCCCATAGATCAGTTTGTTTATATCTTTCACTCTAGTCCGTTCAGCTGTTACGGACTGAACCGCAATCTTTCAACATTAGATTCTTCAACTCTGTCTTTTAAATAATTTATCTTTTTTTAACAGTAACAGTCTTTCTCGTAACAGTCACTGTACCTGGCTCATCCCTAACACAGGAACCAATATTCCAAGTCAGCCGCAAAGTTATTTGGCGTGCGCTATTGGCAACCCTTGGAGACATTTCGTCGCCATGCTCTCAAAAGTCAACAACGCAACTGTCCCCCACTGAAGTGTAAATGTTTGCTTTTACTTCTCTTGTTTTGATATAAATATAAACCGAGTTGAAATGAGGGCGTCCTTTTACTCTAATTTGATGCACTTGCGTTTTCACTGCGCCCGTCTGGCGGGTGTTTTCTTTAATTAAATTAGCGATTGTGTTGTTTTGCCTTGGCTTGGGCAGGCAGTGGTGATAAATGCCATTTTTTAATTGAGCTCCTTTGTTGTATCTACTGTCTAATAAAATAAAGTAACTTTCCAATCTGAATAAGAAATATTAGCTTAGTGATACATGCTTGGATACGTTGAATTTGCTTTACAATCTTTGTACGCGTTCTTTCAGACGTGGCAATAAAATCCCGAATTGTCCATAAAAATTCAAATTTATCGTTATCCGAGCGAAGACATGTAAGTATGCAATTCTTGTTCGAAAACTAAGCAATACCGATCGCATCAAAGTGCTTTAACCTTAATAAATTATCAAAACAAACAGCAACAACTGCCAAAGCAATTTGGAATACATCAAAGGATATTCTATGTAAATCCATGAGGGGTCTTTGAACCAAGTCCGCTCACAGTCGCCCGGAGCTGGTACAAGCATTACGTGCGTGTGACTCGAATTTTGCTAAATTAAAGTCTATTCACACGCATCAGACGTCAGTGTCGGGTACGTCAATTTGTCACTCAAATAATCAATAGTATCAATGAAACTATAATTTTGAATATTTTTTTTTGTCAACGGAACAGAATATGTTTTCAGTATTTTAATTTCATCGTCTATTCTTTGGTGTACTTACCTATTTATTTTTCTGAACAAAATTGAAAAAATAATTATTTTTCCTATTTTACTAATATTTGTTCGGCGATCCTGCCGCGTTTCTTTCTACGGCGTAAAATGACAGATGTGTACGTTCCTCTTCGCCCGATTGTGTAGCCGCATACTTAAACCTACAGGATGACCATAAAACCACAAAATCGTGACCAGCCGTGTGTCGAGTGAAGTTTGAATCCACTAAACCGCGAGGTCAGTAGGCTAATAGGTTATAAAAACACGGCCAAGAGGTCTTCGAGATCAATTGCTGCAATCAGTTGAAGTGTGACTTACGGCGGTTTTGATTAGTCGTTACTTAGTATTCTCCCATTAGCATTTTCAACCTTCTCGACTAGGCTTAAAGGCCCTATTCCATTGTTATCAAGGTTTTCGGAAGTGCACCTCGAATGGATATTGTTCCATCACTTCTTAAAACGATGCTTTTTGAATGTGTATGTTTGTTCTGTCTCTCAGGCGCTTTTGCAACTTTGCTGTTGTTTGTTTACGAAAGAGCATTAAATGTCTTTTCTTTCGTATCGCTTTATTATGGTTATGTACAAGTTTGGATATTTGAGAAAAAATATTGGTCTGAACTGAACGAGTGTTTTTTTTCCACTATGACTCACAAAGTATATAATATTTGGGCTAATGACATTTCCTTACATTCATTTGCATAGAGGAAGCTGAGCTTTTTAATTGGTTAAAATTTAATTATTCATTTCCTACTTGTGGTTGGATTTTGCAATCTACTATTACAGTCTCTGAGTACTACTAAATGTATTAATAACACTAAATATTCATAGGCCATTATCCTAAATGTCACCAGTAACCGGTCGGTTGATGGTTTATGGTGGCATAAAAGTTTTACGACTCCTATCCTGCTAGTCATCCTAGTCTAAAATAAAACTAAGTTATTGGAAATTATGCCTCTGGTGTGTTATATGTTCTGAAATCAATTACAAAAACGTAAAATCAACATATAAAAAAATAAACCTAACCCCCGAATACTCAAACGCATCTCAGAGTTGAGCACGTCTCAAGTGACGAGTTTTTGACAGATTTTCATCAAAAACTGTCAAAAAACCGTGACTTGAGACGTGCTCGACTCTGAGTCGCGTTTGAATCTTCGGGGGTTTGTATACTTATTGCAAGCACTATGTATAGCTTATAATTATCATTCTCGCAAAGCAAAAAGGAAGCTCTGCCTGCAGTAGATGTTATCTACAGGTTGTAAGATGTCAGAGGGCTAGTCAAAGTGACGATTGACAAAGTTGATCAGCAATGTTGTAGAAAACTCCTAGTTTTGTGTGATTGACAGTGACATTGACATAAGCTATCGAAACTATTGTGAAGATGGAATCAGCCTGTATTTATTTTTTAAACCACGGTTTCTCACCACAAATGTTTTATTTCTGGTTCAATCCGAACTCTTCTAAGCGATGTTTGTCTCAAGGATATTACGATGTATGGATATAAATCTGTAGCATGCTAGCAATATTGAAACTTAAAATCAGCACTTGAAAGAGCATTTTACATCAACAGCAGAATTGGGGTGACCGATTTCACCCAGACAATCGGATTTTTGTGTAACTTCCCGACCGATGATAATAAAACCGTTTAAGAGTTCAATTGAACTGACGAATAAATTCATGAGATCTAGCTTTTAGCGACTAATAGAGGATTCGATTCGAGTGGTCGGGAATGATGGTCCTAACATGAAATGGGGCTTTTACTCATGTCTCGAACGTAATCCGATTTAGTTCTGTGGACCCGAACTACATTTTTGTGGCATAACAATATGTTTCTAGAACTGATAAGAGATATCGACGTGGATAGCAATTTTGCTTGCCAAGGTTTTGGCATACTTCTTTCGCTTTGTTCACTCTCATTACAATCTTCGAGCATACTCTAGTGCGAGTCGAATTCGCACACGAATGGTTTCGTACTGTTTTGTACCATCGTACCTGTAGGTGCATAAATGTTTCATGTATACTGCCCCCTTTTATTTTAATGTTCATATAAACTAGTGGCCAACTCTAGTGACGGAGTTTTTAGGCCGCCTAAAGGCCTCCATCATGGCTTGACGATTTAAAAGCGGGGACCGGGACTGTTTAACATACCGGAGCACGAAAGCACTCAGCTCGTAATTCCACTTGCGGTCACCCATCCCAACTGTGACCGTGCACATCGTTGCATAACTTAACGATCAATCAAGAACGCTTAAGCAAGCTAGTAATTTCATTTTTATTATTTGTTGCTATAGCCACAATAGAAATACACACTGATTTCAACTCTACCTATTACGGTTCATGGCATTTGTTTTTAATAAAAAAAACGGTTCACCCCTTAGAACCCTTTGGGTACGTAACCATAAAACCCGATAAACATTTCCTTCTAGGGACCTGAGAAAATAGCTTGAGTTTTCTATTTACCTTTGTGTTACCAAATTGAACGCAATCTTAACATCATATTTCGTTTAAGAAAATATCGCTATTTCTATTCTACCCGCATTTCCGCTAGATCCCCTATTGCGTATTCCGCGTTTTATGTGAAGGCTGAATATGTATGTTAAGTTGATTGTCATGGTCGCAAACTCGCAAGAACCCATTGCGGTATCTTCGCCCCTGTTAATACCGTAGAAGATATAGACTGTATCCAATGATCTTTACATATCCAGACTGTTTCTTTTGTAATTTATTTTTGTAATTACTTGTATTAGTTGTTAGTTTCTTTTTGTTAATAAATGATCAAAATTCACAATATATTGCGATTCAAAGAAAGATCTACTGAACCCATGAATTGTTTCACAAAAGGACGAAGTGTTATTGAACACAAATTGTCTATTCTTGGATCAAAAACTGAAGTAAATTTTATGTAAATTTTTCAAAATACCTCTCTACATAATAAAGTACTTTAACTTTTGGAACGACAAAAAAATAATATAGAAAGTAAATCAACGCTCCTCCTTCTGAAGCGACAGTACAAAGTCAATAAAACTTTCGTAAAATTCAGAAAGGAAGTTTACTAACTTTTTGGTACAAGCTACAGGATAAGTTGTCTTACCCCCGAATACTCAAACGCATCTCAGAGTTGATCACGTCTCAACTGACAAGTTTTTGACAGATTTTTATCAAAAATTGTCAAAAAACCGTGACATGAGACGTGCTCAACTTTGAGTCGCGTTTGAATATTCGGGGGTCATAGTCAATTCTGAAACTAACATCCAATATTTAGAAGTTAGGTCTTTGGATTCTATCTAATTAAAAATTAATTGCTTAGTTCTTCAAAGTATTCCTTCTGACTCTCATTTAGGTCTATCTTTCTATCTTACATACATAATTATCACACCGTATCCCTAATGGGGTGGGCAGAACCACAAGTAAACATAAGAAAACTTGCAGCCACTTAAAGTCCTAAGATGGACATGGTGAATCATGGTGACAGGTGATCAGCCCATCGCCCATATAGATGGTCCATCATGTTGGAGAGGATACTAATCCCTTAGTCGACTTTTACGACATGCTCGGGGAGAGAAACAGCTGGACGCATTCTATGCTTCGACGCAGTCCAGCAGAGAAGTAATACTTTCTACCTTAACCTATTGAAAACAATAATAGCGAATTATACAATTCTCGATAAGACTTTTTTTTAGGTCACACACGTAATAGCTTATGCGGACGCGAGAATACAGCACAGTTTCTTATGTTACGTCATAGTGCATAGAATATTTTATCAGTGACTGATATAATCTAAGCCGTTCATACAACTTGCCGAAGTGTGCTATCAGCAAAATAAATAGGGTCTGCAAATCTGCATTCTGCTTTAGATTAATCTTTAAATCAACTATGCGGACGCGAGAATACAGCACAGTTTCTTATGTTACGTCATAGTGCATAGAATATTTTATCAGTGACTGATATAATCTAAGCCGTTCATACAACTTGCCGAAGTGTGCTATCAGCAAAATAAATAGGGTCTGCAAATCTGCATTCTGCTTTAGATTAATCTTTAAATCAACTATGCGGACGCGAGAATACAGCACAGTTTCTTATGTTACGTCATAGTGCATAGAATATTTTATCAGTGACTGATATAATCTAAGCCGTTCATACAACTTGCCGAAGTGTGCTATCAGCAAAATAAATAGGGTCTGCAAATCTGCATTCTGCTTTAGATTAATCTTTAAATCAACTTTCTTTGGAGGCCACTAAAAACGAGTGTTTTCTAGCCACTGGTGCTGTGGTATTAACATTTTGCGTATCACCGAAAATGTATTTACATTATATACTATGGTTAAGTGAGTGAGTGAGTTTATGGCGTATGTTATGTTATATCGCATTTACTAAACATATTGTATTGTCTACTTTGAAGTAGCATGGTCATTAAGTGACTTGTGCTTTCAAGGTCTTGAGGCCTACCATAACAGCGGAATAGTTGAGTCTATTTTGATCTAATACTACTTACTACTACTAAAATACTGTCAATTTACGTTAGAAAACAAACACATCGTCATTTCTTTTCCACTATATGAAAGAGGGAAGGCTAGTAGTACATCTACTACTAGCCTTCGCTGGACTGGAAGTAAAGAAAAAGCATAGAATGCGTCCAGCTGCTTCTCTCCCCGAGCATGTCGTAGAAGTCGACTAAGGGACAGTATCCTCTCCAACATGATGGACCATCTATATGGGCGATAGGCTGATCATCTGTCACCATGGTTCACCATATCCATCTAGGACTTTAAATCAGAAGTGGCTGCAAGTTTTCTCATGTATACTTATGGCTCTGCTCATCCCATTAGGGATACGGGCGTGATAATATCGTCACTGGAAAGGCAAATTTACGTAAGCGCCAATCGAGAAAAAGCCGTTTAAAGTTCATTTTTTTCGTTTTTTAATCACAACTTTTTACCTAATTATCGAATTTTTGATGTCATCAACGTAAGATTTCATTATTTTTTCATTTTCTATGTCCAGCAATTCATATTATTGTTTATGGACTGCTATTTTAGGATAATAACTCAATATGCCCATTTGGCGCCATTTTGGCGCTTACGTAAATTTGCCTTTCCAGTGACGATATATGTATGTATATGTTAAAATCGGCGCCGAGTTGTCCGCCCTTTTTCGATTCCTTGGACAAGAGTTCCTTACGCACGAATCGCGCCTTGAATAACTATGCGATGTAAATAAATCGACTCGCGACTCCTGTTTGTTTTTCTCCAGCGAATTATTGTGAGTACCTTCCGGAACATTTGCTGTGGAATACGTGCGAAGGACTTCGCCAGTAGCTACATTACGGAATCACAGATATCTGTTCGTTTTCTTGTACTTGTAGCCAGGTATCAACACGGAAAGAAATATGCTTTACCTTCGAATATAGTGCGGACTTTGGCATATGACGAGAACATTATGATAGGAGTGTTCCATATGATTTCAACGTCTCTGCCCTATTCCCGCTAGTTAGTGTCGGCATAATGCTCCCTTCTTCCTGTCTCTCCTATCCCTCATCTCAGTACCAACTCGCCCCTTTCATATGTGTATGTCTCATCGAACTAAGTTCACACCAGATATAAACCAAGGCTGCTGGTACGTTTGCTCTATAGTTTGTTTCCCCTCGGAGACCTCGATGCCCTGGCAAGTAATTGTTTAAGTAGTTAAACCGGTCGCTTGTGTAATGCCATCGATATTCTTGACGTCATAGCCAGGTATGTAGTCGTTTAAATTACTTTATTATCTAATTTTGTGTTGTTTTCCTTTCGCCTGGCAGCGGGCGTGGCGGCATTGGATGGGGTTTCCTTCCTGTATGCAATTGTGTCTGTATAGCCTCATTTTTACTTAGTATGTCAGGACCGTTAGCAAATGGAGATCTGTGGGCTTTGCCTAGTCTTACCCTATGGGAAGCAGGCGTGATACGAAACAAATACATGTAGATAGATAGATAGATAGAAAATTCTTTATTGCACAAGAAATAATATGTACATAGGCGAACTTAATGCTAATTAGCATTTTCTTCCAGCTAACCTTTGTGAAATTTGGAGAACAAACAGAGGTAGTGCTTTAAAGACATGTATGTAGGATTTACTTTGTCTTCCGAGCAGTTTTAAAGAAGTGTTTGCTCTTTTATCCATATTCAGACATTATGCAAACATTTCTTCAGCAGCGGGAATCGAACGGCGCCTCTTTCGTCTCAGCCGAGCAATCGCCCGCCACGCCACCGAGGCCGTCAAGGTCACCAGTTATGGAACGGGGTAGTGAGTGGAGACATTAAGCGAGCATGGTCAAATGACTGCAAGTACGCTTCGTTGAGCTAGCTAGAGGCTACAAGGGCTACATATTTTTAAGTAGGTTATTCTCATTTTATCGTGTCCCAAAATACATATTTAAAAACGAGCTAAGTAGAAAGAAGTAAGTTCGTATGAGCTAGTGGCCAACTCTTGTGACGGAGTTTTTAGGCCGCCTAAAGGCCGTGGCTTAACACTTAAAAGCCGAGACCGACAATTTAACGTGGCCTCCGAAGCACGGAAGCGCTCAGCTCGTAATGTCACTTGCGGTCACCCATCCGCGCACAACATTGCTTTACGGGCTAAGAGTATATCTGATTTGTTTTTTAAACACCCAACAGTCTCAATATATGTCTGACCCCACACTAGGCTCCCCTGTGTGGTGGGTGTCAGAACTACGAGTACCAACCACAACACCCAGACCTGAAAGAAATATTTGTAGCATATGCAGGCATTTCTTCCGTAATCGAACCCGTCAAACTTTGTCAAGGTTTTTAAATATGGCCAACTTTTAACCCAAATGTTTTCTCTTGATTGTTGACAAACGTTGATTTGTGGTCGTCTGCATTTGAACTCGCAAATACCAAAGTGTGCCACATTGGTAAAAATAACGCCCCTTAATTTCATAACTCTGCTTCGAGTACAAAGAACTGTCTGTCAAAGTCAAGGTAATTTGGGCGCTTCGTGTAACTTCTCACTGCGTCTTATTAATTTCTATATATAGACTTTTCAAGTCACATCTTGTTGCTTTTTGAATGATTACATTTAATTTATAGCCAGGTCGCACATGTTTGTATATTTAATCTGATTTTTAATTAGAAAATTAGGGTTTACTAAAGTACCTTACCTATGGAAGCAAATTAAATTAAGCACTGACACTTTGAAATCGGAACCCAAAAGGATAATACATTTTTCCTCTTATGATTACATAAAAATGTATTATCCTTTACTGCCTGCAAACCTATGTTTTCATTGTCAACCAAATACTTCGTAAAGCTAAAGATATATTGAACTGATATATTAATTATGTAGCCGCGGCACAGATGAGCCAATAGTCAGTACAAGGTTAAACCCCTCCAATAAGTTGTTGGAAGTTGTATGAAGTTTTGATAAAGCTTAGGCTTATTCTATGAACTTGTAATTATACGGGGTTTACTCGGTTTCGAGATTGTGTTTGAATGAAAGAACGGAGAATTGTTGACCTCTCTACCTCCTTAGTATTCTGGGCGCCTGGTAACCTTGGGTCAATAACGGGAATTTATCTTGACTACTCTTGATGCTTTTGTAAGTTCCTAGACTAACTTTCAAGGACTATAGCTGCTATCTACATCATCATCAACATCATCTTGCTGCCCTCATCCCACTCTATGTGGGGTCGGCATGGTCCTTGGATCATGCTGTAAAAGTTTTGGCTTAGGTGTTTTATGACCGGCCGCCTGCCTGACGTCAACCCTCCTTGGGAATACTTGCTTATTGTATCTCATCATGTTGGAGAGGATACTATCCCTTAGTCGACTTTTACGACATGCTCGGGGAGAGAAGCAGCTAGACGCATCCTATGTTTTTTCTTTACTCCCAGTCCAGCGGAGAAGTTATAGCTTCTATCTACCCCTGTTAGTATTCTGCACTCGTGGTACTATGTGTTAAAACCACCTGCCCTTGCTGAAGTGTTTTTGAATAAATGATTACCGCCTGCTACGTTCCCACGGTACACTCAATACAACAAATAATTTGTTTTCGAAGCCATTCTTGAACTTTTCACGAGTTCGTTTGAAAACTCTCGGAGTTAACTTGTAGGTTACTAAATGCGGGCCTTTGCGAACTTTTGCAAATAGAATATACACGACAAAGGACTACGTTGACTTCTACGAGTATCACACCAACCTCATGCTTTTATGAGCCCCTGGTACTAAAGCCATTTTGTCAGAACATAAAGTTTTAAATTGGCGTTGATTATAAATAGAAACTGATTGCAACACATTTACATAATGACCTCTTTGATCGAAGACAAGGTGAAATGTATTCGAAAAGAGCCTCTGCAATGGTATATTAAATACCCTGCGGCTACATTACCAACTTCCAGCGAAGTTCGTGACAGAGACACTCGTAGAGTGACAGATGTGTGTAGCCCGATAAGTCTACAAGTTAATATACAAAATCCATTCACCACACTAGTTCTGCAACTAGACCACCAGTGCTGGACAATGTTGTTAATTTAATGTAGTCTAATATCATCCTAGTGGAATAAGGTATCGCTAGCATGACTAAACTGTCCTACCCAGCCCAGCGCAATTGATACCAATTAGAAATTAATTATCAAATGCTAATCCACCAGTGACTATAGGGTTGGCTGGCTGCAGCGGAATTTTTTATCGAATCGATACTTCGAACTTATTTTGAACATGTTCACTATCTAAGCTATCGTTTGTCAAAGTTACGTCCGAATTTTGTTGTTTAAATTACCTCTGAATCTGAATTATTTATTCTGAGTCTGTACTGTATCCATTTATTCACAACTCGTGACTTTTACCTAAAATAACTTCTTTTCAATTAAAATTGAGATAGCCTAAAGCTTTAATTTTTTTTATTAATTATTAATTCGTATGTATAAAAGTTTGTTGTTTTTTTTCTACAAGAGTTTGATTCTGGTCCAGTATTTGTAAATTAAATCAAATCAAATAATTTATTTCTGCTTGAAATATGGTACATAACAGTTCTTAGATAATTTATAAATAGGATCACACACTCCGTGTTATTCAGACCGACATGCAGAATTAAAATAACATATTAGGATTATTATTTCAGTAGCTTTCGCCCGCGGCTTCGCTCGTGTGGTGTCCAGACAACATGTAGCCTATATGTTATTCCAGCACACATACTATGGTAAATTCCAAATTTCATTAAAATCCGTTCAGCCGTAACGCCGTAATGATTGAAACAAACATACATCGTCACATCCACAGTCCACACATCCTCACAAACTTTCGCATTTATAATTTTTATAATATTAGCAGAATAATTATATAAAATTAATTAATTATTTAAAATGAAAAAATTGCCTTAATTAGCTAGTAGTTGAGTTACCCACTGTGTTGTACGTCATAACACGAATTTGATTTGCGTAATGTTTGTTGTTTTCCTCATGGATACCTACTAATAATAAAACCAAAAGTTTGTTTGTGTGTTTGTGCCTCCATCACTCAAAAAATAATACAACGACTAAACTGCACTTGAAATACCTATAACACAGTGCGTTCGACCAAAAATGCGGTCAACCATACCTTAAGATTGAAGTTCATTTGCAAGTCAAAAAACAAAAAGGTTTATTTTCCCTTGCAATAATATTCTGACAGTTACTAATGTAGTTGTCCTAGGGCTATTTTGGTTGCACATAAAGTTTTGTCAAAACTGGTAGAGCACTTTTTTGACCCACCGCACCGTACGTGTGCTGAAATTACATAGGATAGGAATTACATCTATCCAGGTATAATATGAGCGAAGCCACAGACGGAAACTGGTGTATAAATAAATTATTCCTCAATTGCAAACGAGAAAATTAGAATTTAAATGAGTTTTTAAATAGATTTAATGACGTTATTTGTCGGACCTTCCCTTGTATGTGAATCATTTCATCAGACAGATCAAATCAAACCCTCAAAATGAAAATTTTGTAATTAACCGACTGAGATTTAAGTGTACTTGACTACTGAAAAAATTAAACTAGTTTAAACAAAAAGATATAAAAAGCTGAAAACAAATATGGGACAACCAACACAGGCTAAAAATAAATAAAACAACTTTACAAATTAATATCGATAAATTCACTGAAAAATCGAACTTTTTATTTACAAATCGAAACATCGACATCGATATTTTATACGGTCCCCTCACTACAAGAGCAACTAATGAAATTGTAGAGGCTATTAACATACAAACGATATCCATTACTGGATGTCCCACCACAACTCCATGACATTAGCCGTTGATAACATCTTTCTGTATTTTTTTGACGACTTCGATGGCATGGTGACAGCACCCGGTTGCGACATGAGGGGGTTTGATTCCCGCTGCGGGAGAAATATTTGTATTTTCTGCAAATATGTCTTCTAGGTATCAGAAACTACGCTATGGCAGCACAACACCCTGTAGTGTTTCGACACAGGGAATCCTGGCATGGGGTCGGAGTATGTTTTGACCGTTTATTACAAGCTAGAAAGCTGAAATTTAAAGCTAGGTTTCTTTTATAGCAAAACCACACACTTTGGCGGGAGTTTTCAAAATTCAACCCCTAAAGAGGTGAAAAGGGGTAAGGGGTGAAAACGTTTGTATGGAACTTAACGCGTAGTGCAATTTGCTTGTAATTCTGTTTGAATACCATAAATGCAATCAAGGATTTTTAATAAAACCCTCAAAAAGGGGTAAAATGGGGTCAAAATTTAACCACGCGAGCAAAACCGCTCCTGTTAGCTAGTTCGGCTATAATCCTCAAGCTGTAACCCGTGACGTTGTCTGTGTTTAGAGATTCAAGATTTTTTTGGAATGATATTATCTGGTAAGCGCGAAAAGTCAACATCACGCGCATTTTCAGGCGGCCACCCATCCTAATATAGGCCACGCACAACATTACTTGACCTTACTAGTTTAATGATAGGTTTTCCATACACACTTTAATTCCTGATTTCACCCCTTCAGGATTATTTTTGCAACAAAAAGTAGCCTGTATGACCTTCCCCGACATAGAATCTATCTCTTTGCCTATGGACAAAATCTGTTCGGCAGTTTAGGCGTGAAAAGGTAACAGACAGACAGACAGAGTGACCTTCGAAGTTATAATATTAGTATAGATTAGTTGGTTGGTGGCCACCTACGTACGCTGTGAGGAAATGTGCTTCCTCCTGATACTGGTTGCTTCCTTTGCACTTCATCTGGCTGGCAGATTAGCTGAATGTTACTATCTAATTACGTTACTGAATGATTGGATTTTGTCACAAACATCTAAACATCCTCACAAGATTTCGGATTTAAAGTACCTACTGTTACCTTACATTTATTATAATCATTTTTACAATAGTATCACAATATTATGAGCCTCGGCAAACTTCGTGCTTTGTACCTTAAGTACTTAATTTTCCGAAGTATTTCAAATTATTAAAATAACTGAAAAACCCTTAAAAAATATTTGTCTCTTGGATTAAATTTGTATTTTCTTATATTTTGCTTTATAGTGTATGTACCTAGCGACTATTAGATTTTATGAAGTTGGTCTGTTTTAAATTGTTTATCTATAACGAACATGATAGATTTCTATCGCATGATCGTACGACAATTTAATCTAATCGCTATCGCTATTAAGGGTAGCTGAGCGTATAGACAAACAGAATCACTTTGGCCGATTCTATGTCTATAATCGTTGATGCCTAGCTTACTAGATAAGCCGGGCACAAAGGGTTTTTTGTGCCCGTTGCGATATTGAACTAACTAGAGTAGAAACTCAGTCAAATCTCTCCCAACATCATCTTTCAGTCCGACTTCACCAAAAGCGGTCTTCCTCTGTACGGCTTCACGGCTTTCTGTTAGATTTGTCCAACTTGACCAACGGTTTTGACTAAATATATCGTCCGCTCATAGTACACGCAAGCCAACACTGGTTTGAAAGAACTTGTGAAACTACTAATAGTAGCCGCCCATTTCGCTCCAGGTTCCACATTTCCATAGTACTTGTACTTGGAGGAAATATTGAAAAATACTTCCAAAAAAACAACGTGAGGCTCACAATTTACTTCTTTTCTCCTACCCCTTTACTGGCCACTAAAATTCTTTGTGACCGCCCGAATGAAATTGTTTTTGAAATTGGAATTGTCTGCGAAGCTAAACAAACTTGAGGTACTTCACCAGACGAGGCTTATTTAAATTGCTAAAATAGGATGTCTCTTAGTTTGACTATTGATTTTATGTTATGACGACCTCTGTGGCGTGGCAGGCGAGTGCTCGACTGAGACGCAAGCGGCACGGGTTTGATTCCCGCTGCGGGAGAAATGTTTGCATGCTCTGCAAATATTTCTTCCGGGTCTGGGTGTTGTAATATTATAAGTAAATATATACAAAAAAAAGTATATCAACCATCCCATAGTACAAAGCTTTGCTTAGGTTTGGGGTAGATGGTGCTGTGTGATATGTCCTCAAATATTAAATTTATTTTATTTATTTATTTATGCCCGGCAGTGAGATGGGCAAAACCAGCCGCCGGCTTCGGCTTCGCTTGTTTTGTACCTGAAAAAAAAAAAAACATCCTAGATATTATTCCAGCACACGTTTTATGTATATTCCATGTTTAATTCAAATCCGTACAGCGTAACGTCGTGATTGAGGCCCAAACACTATCACATTCTCGCAAACTTTCGTATTGTAAGGTCGTTAATTGATGAAGCGAGTAAAGGAAGGCCAACGAACAGCGGTGGGAAAAACAAACGGTGGATGATGTTGATAGGTTTTCTGTGAGTGCTCTCTGCATCCATAGCTCTCGTAGATTTGGATTCCTTTCAAGTTCCAAAAACCATCAAAGGCCGGTTTCCCCCTTCTTCCATAAAAAAAGAACTCCCAGCTTAGATTTGTAATTTGAATAATTCCCAATGTGTAAAAATGTTACATCATGTGTGGAACAATGGGATTGGGATGCCTGGAGGGGCGAGACACGTGTCTTCTATTGAGTTTGCACTCAAAGTGAACTGCTGGACTGGAAGTAAAGAAAAAGCATAGAATGCGTCCAGCTGCTTCTCTACCCGAGCATGTCGTAAAAGTCGACTAAGGGATAGTGTCTTCTCCAAAATGATGGACCTATATGGGCGATGGGTTGATCACCTGTCACCATGGTTCACCATATCCATCTTAAGAATTTAAATCAGAAGTGGTTGCAAGTTTTCTTATGTTAACTTGTGACTCTGCCCACCCCATTAGGGATATGGGCGTGATAATATGTATGTATGTGAACTTAATATGTGAGCTGTGTGCTGCCTCGCAGGATTGTGACTGCATTTTGGTGAACTTTTTAGAAGGATTGATTCGACACAATCTTTTCTTCTTGTTGTCAACAAAAAAAAGTGCAAACGAATTTAGATATTGATGATGATGAACTTTTAAAAACCAAAGAATAAAGTGCTGTGAAATATCAATCATGAAATACTTAGCGGTACCACACCGAAAGACATAGTAAAACTGAGTCCCAGTAACTCAATAATGTCCTTGAGGAAAACAACACCCGGTACAGCGCTTTATGAAGTAATCCGACGCTCTTTGCGTTTCAATACACGCATTATTGCCTCAAGAAATATGATGCCGTTAAATAGATTATTCTCAGGCAAAAGTACCTTTATGTAAAGCCTCGTAAAGGAGAATTTAGAAAGGCAATTTAAGATGACACAATTTACGCCTTTGATTGACATAATGATGGATTGTATTCCTGTGTCATCATCATACCTAACCATTGTAAGCCATCATTGTATCCAGATTGTGTGAAAGAAGACATGCGTGTGAAAGGCGAAGATTGAAGAGAAAAACATGGGCCAACCCCACCTAGTATAAAGGCAGGAAAATGACGATGATGATGACCATTGATCACGGTACAAATACAAATAAATACAAATTACTTAATTGCGTAGGATCTTGGGGGATCACTTGAACACTTCTTAAATTTACGCCTGTTTGTAACGCGACCATGCGTGGAAGATATAGGGAAAACCACGCTTGTGACCACGGTGATGATTTTACCAGGGCTACAGTACATATTGAGTACCTAGTCGTTGATTTGATGCTGGATAAATGATTGAAAGATACAATGAAACGACGATGCTACGTGCTAAAGTTACTTAGAATAACTTTGTAAACTGGAACAATGACATCAAAACATCCAACTCGCCCAACTTTGTAATTTAAATTAGAATGGAATACCAAAGAGGGGTGTCTTCGATTGGCTGACGGATCCATGTGACCTCTAGTCGTACTTTACGACTTCCTAAATTAAGTTAGGAGTTGGGACTACAAGCGTCTGGATTCTTACAAGCTTCAAGCTGCTTATTAGGCTGGCTGGGAGAGAGTTAGCAGGGGGACAAAGGGGGGATTAGAAAGCTACTTATTTTAATGAGCATTGTTTCAACTCAGATCTGCTCTCAAGTTTCGCAAGATTCGCGGGGGTTGTATTGTGCATTATCTCCATGCTTGCCTTACCCTTACTTCTCTGCTGGACTAGGAGTAAAGAAAAAACATAAAATGCGTCCAGCTGCTTCACTCCCCGAGCATGTCGTAAAAGTCGACTAAGGGATAGTTTCCAACATGATGATGACCACAACCATCTATCTATATGGACGATGGGCTGATCACCTGTCCTCATGTTTCACCATATCCATCCTGGGACTTTGAATCAGGAGTGGCTGCAAGTTTTCATACTACTCATGACTCTGCCAGTCCCATTAGGGATACGGACGTGATAATATGTATGTGTTACCTTACATCAGCCGGCATTACTTCTTGTGTTGGTATCAGCAATGTTCCAAATTCGTCAATGACATTGAATGAAGGGAACAAAAGCCGATAAGCTCCTTCAGCCACGTTTCCAATCTGGCTGTGGTATGTATGTGTACATCCTCCACTATTTCCTCGTCCTGAAGGCAGTTACTATAGAACCAGCTGTCTGTCGCTCCGACCTTTAAAAGATGATGGTTAAGTTCACATTGACCTGTGATGATGCCCATCTGTAATATAATATACCTATCAGCCTTTTGTTTTCTCGTTTGTTTTTTTAACAAAGTGTTTTTATGCGTTTGTCTATTTCTGGAATCATTGTTTAAGTCAGCTTGCTTTGAATTCAGATTATTATAAACGTGTAAGTTTATAGTTGTTTCGGTGTCTGTTTGATTACGTTGTAAATGAACCGATTTGGAAACAGTATTTGTGACTTTGGACAGAATTTACGCAGAAAATGAAGTACTACTACTACGTTCTTTCGAACCAGTGTGGTGAAAGGATTTTAAAGTGCTCTTTTCATGCATTTGATACATGTTTTTAGGTTCTACAACATGCCGGTTATCTCACGACGTTCCTTCACCGTTTGAGAGTACTGGTATAGCGCACATAAATGTTTCGAATTGAAAAACCCATTCGAAATTGAACTCACGACACAAGGATCGGAAGGCGGGGCCGCTACCACTAGACCACCAGTACTTGTATGTAGAAAATGTTTCAAAGGTACTACGTAGATTCTAGGATATATTCGAAAGCAATCCAGGAGAGTTTTACCGGTCCCTCTCTTGTAAACATCTGATCTCATCTGACTGTTGACACAATCCCACTTCGACTTAGTCCAAAATTTACTGCTTATGACCTAGAACTTGGTAAAGAAACTTGGCATAATTGACCGTCCAAAGTCAAGTGCTACTCAAAACTTTGCGCATAAAATACCCTCATCTGACCTCAATATTTTACTACTCATTGATTTCTCGCAAACTTGAAGATTAATGGTCTGGGAATGATTTGTTGGTTTATGATAAAGATTTTTTTCTGCGAGTAGATTTACATTATCATAATGAGTCTTCACTACGAGAACATTAATCTTACGATAAACCGGTAGGAAACAGTAGGTCCCGTCTTATAATAGTATCGTAGTATCTAATAGTAGTAGTATCGTCATACAAATACTACTACTATTATTAATCGTGTTACTGGTTCTTCAGAACACTGGTGGTCTAGTTGGTAGTTACCTCGCCTTCCGACCCTAAGGTCGTGGGTTCAAACCCGGTCGTGTACCAATGGATTTTTATATACGAATAGTTTATGTACGCTATACCAGTACTCTGAAACGGTGAAGGGAAACATCGTGAGGAAACCCGCGGCTTAGTCAGCTCCGTACGTATTGACTATGTCTTTCCTGTGGACAAGGCCGACTAAGCTGAGAGGATGGAATAGGTGGTGGGCAAGCCTTCTCCATCTTAATTTGTCTTAATCCTGACTCTGTATAAATCATCTAGATAAGAATCTTTGTCCTGACTGACTGACTGACTGACTGACTGACTGACAGACTGACAGACAACGCACAGCCTAAACCGCTGGACGTAGAGACTTGAAATTTTCAGTGTAGGTAAACCTTGGTACGTAGGGGTGTACAAAGAAGGGATTTTTCAAAATTCAACCTCTAAAGGGGTGAAAAGGGATGAAAACCAGGAATCAATTTTTGGTCTTAAACTGCACATAACCTATATCAAATTAAAGAGCCGATTTTTCTCATTTAGTTGATGTCATAATTACCTGTAAATTCTTTATTTTTGGCATGTTTTTCATGAAAAATAGAATACTTTTATTTTGACATTATGACAGCGATGATACCGCAGATTAGTAATAGATGATACAAAACATATGGAAAAGGAACTGTCAATGTCAAATTACCTGTGAAAGGAAGCATAAATTATTACTGGTCTAATAAGTTTCCAATCTTGATTATTCATGGAGTTCTGACGTAATTCTACGTCTAATAACTAGATGTCGCTGCTAATTCAGATCAAATCCTAGAACGCGCTATCGTTGCGTTTTGAAAAGTTTACCTTAACTTTCAAAATTTTTGCTAAATTCATCGAAATTTCTTAATTTTTAGATTTAGGTATGTTTGTTACTCTTTCACGCAAAAACTACGGAATATACTTACATACCCTATTATTTATATTCGTTCGCTAAAGTTAGCCATTGCTTAAAGTTAGCTTTGTCACTGTTTGTCATTATGAAATGGTAAGAGATGGCAATACTTTAGTCATCGTTTAGCGTACAATAATATAATGAATAATGAGGATAGTAGGAACCTACGTGTGCTGGAATGGGACATAGGGTACTTTTTATCTGGGTACCGCGTGAGCGAAGCCGCGGGCGGCTGCTAGTCTACTATATAGATGGTAAAAGGCCTTAGTTTTACTGGTTCTTCAGAACCGGCGTGAAAGGATCAAAATTCATATGGTGGGCATCATCACAGGATACTGAGCTGTCACCATCTTCCCAAAATAGGAGCAACGGACAGCAGGCTCTGTTGTGGATGCTTCCAAGAGGAAGGGACTGTGGAACACGTAACAATTCACTGTTCCGCAACAAATTAAATAAGACACTCGGGACTGCAGACAGTCATCGAGCAATACCAGGCATCATCTTCAACCTCATCGGCACTAACCACGGCCTCAACACCATCGAGGATACTGGAACACTTCTGCCAACGTCTCAAAGTCCTTATCCGGTACTTAAAGAGTTAGTTGGGCTGGCTGGGGGAGGGTTAGCAGGGGGATAATGCACAATACATCCCACCGCGGGACGTCAGTGCAGATCTATGTTCCCCATACAATAATTAGAATTAAAAATACGTTTCTTTCGCTACGTAAAACTACATTTACGTCTTTGAACTACAGTTTATGAAAACAGTCAAGACTGAGGCAAGGGAAATATAATCCAAACCGGAATATTTAATTAAATCCAACTTATGCTAATACTTATCACTTGGTCATTGATGTGAAACGGAAGCTAAAAGCTTATAGTAAAACTAGTGGTACGCATCCTGCTTTAGTTTTTTTGTTTTCGTGCAAACTTCATCTTCCCGGTGCGTCCTCTAGTAGTTGAATTTCGGGAATTCCTTTCTTAGTGCCCCACAAACATAAGAGGAAAATACTCTTAAGCTTTAGTTTAGGCCGGCCCCTCTATGATCAAACGAAACTTGACAGCTCGTAACTTGTTTGTTCGAAAAATTTATGTGCGCTATTACCAGTACTTTCAAACGGCGAAGGAAAACATCGTGAGGAAAGCGGCACGTTGTAGAACAAAAAAATAAAAAAAAGTTCGAAAACATGTGCCAACGCGCATCGTCGCGTTTTTGCAATACAAAATTGTCATATAGAATACCATAACACGGTTATTCCGCAAACGTTATAGTGAATAAGGCCTCTTGTAACGCACTGCGTCGCAATTTTGCTATACAAAATAGCCATATATAATAACACGGTGATTCCACAAACGTGTCCGTGTTTGCCTGCGTTACGTTTTGTTTGGTCATAGTGAATAAGGCCCCTGTGCGTTGATTGTCAGTCAGAAACGATTAACAGTGTGACTCAATAAATAGTAATAGGCTGTTGATGAGAAGTCCCAGGCAATAAATATCGTAATTTCGCTTGGAAAAGTTTGTTTTTCGATTCGGTTAGCAACAGTACGGTTCAGTGTTTGCTCGGAGTTCAATAGAAATCGGTCAGATCGGCAGCGGAATACAAATAAACTGGGGCTAGCGAGGTGTTATTTATTTTATACCTATCAGCTCTCGTGCTGCCGGTACTTCTGTTACCCTCGACTTCCAATGGTTAAACTCAAGGAACCGGTTAACCTGGGACTCAAGGAAGTAAACGGGTCCTTGAGTAACAAAGCTAGCTTCTAGCCAGATGACAATTAGATTTCTACTAAAAAATACTACTAGACTTCCTAACGTTCCCAATCACACAATGAAAAGGTTCGTCACTTTGTGGTCGGTTTTCGCTTACACTAGTATAATAATCAATTATGGTTTAATTCAGTAAAGCATAATATCCTGTATGACACGATAAATTGTAAAACAACTTTAATGCGCGATGAACTTTGTTGTCGAGCAGTTAAACATAATTTTCTACGCAACAGTTTGTTCTGTGCCTTAGATTCAAAAGGTAACATGTCTCGCGACACGTCAAACGATTCAATTTAAAAACTGACGAACCTTTTCATTGCGCCTCTGTACAAGCGAATCACGATAGTTTTGTATACATGCAAATGGACAACTCATTTATGTATGCCACGTGTTTTGTACACTAACAAGTTTGTTTATCAAACTCTGAACGAAATCGCAGATACATTTTATAATTTTATACATACAGTATCACGCCCCCGTTTCCTTAATGGGGTGGGCAAAGCCACAAGTAATCATAAGAAAACTTATATCTACAGATGGTTCAATTACGAAGTACCTACTTCGTTCTCCCAGTTCCATAAGAACGAATGTCCTCAACCAAAATGAATGTTGATCGATCACGATAGCCTTTATTATAGGTAAACCAATTAAATGAGGCCACTCCTTACGAAGTTTACAGGGGCGCGGGGCTATATCTGAAGACAGATGTCGAGATATGTGACGTCAAAGATATGCTTAAATTTATGACAAAAATAATATATGAATCTGTTTGGCTCCTCTCGGGGACTTGAAAACTATTGTGTTTGTACTTTGTTGTACAATTCTACAGACCGATTTTGCTGAGAGTCCAGTAACTTCTGCGATGATTTTGTTCAAATTAATATCCTCCTGACATTCAGCCTCTAGGGTCTAATTTGTTTTTCTTTAAATGTTCGTAGACATTTAATGTCATTTGACTGCTAAGTTTATGTCCGAAGATAGCTCGACTCATCTCGAGATTTTTTAACGTGTATCTAACCCATAGCAAGTGGAACTGCCAACACGTGTGACCGCTTGTCGGGTGACAAGCAGACTGACTGACTGAGTCTTCGGAAAAAACGCGCCTGCCTCCCGCTCACCGCGCGATCCCCCGCGTATCACGCCCCTCACCCCTCGTAGGAAGTGGACTGACTTACGTGGTGAACCTATAATATCACTGGAGTTTTCTAATGAATAAGCTGTCAGTCATGGAAATGAGTTTTCACTGCAAAGGCAGCTGCCATTGTTTGAGCATCGTCATTGTTGCCGCTGATTTTCCTGCTGCACTCATTGTTTTCTTGGTTGTATTCTTCTATCTTCTAAGGCTTTGGGATTTTCATTTACCTCAACATTTTCTTTACTTGTAAATGCAATTCTGCAAGGTACAATTAGAAAACTCACCATATCATTTTCATGAAATGAAATTTTGCCAGAAGCATGGGCAATGGTCATAGAGTATATAGGTTTAAGAGATATTCTCAAGAATGATTTTTGGCATTATCAGAGCCGATGAATTCAAGGGTGACCAATAAATACCTACTTACAAGATTAACGTGTCCAAGATTGGGCGTAATGGTCCTTGGTGTTATATAGTTATTCCGGTAACATTACTTTCCTCACTCTCAGTCCATATGGTTTCCTCATGAACGTTATTACTTTTTGATAACATGATTATTTTTCAAAATGTGGTGAAGACTTGAAAAATTTACTGATACGGCTGGTCGATTGTAGGTACGTACTTTAAAAATCAGTAATTCAACAATATTTTGTTTTTTTTATTACAGTACATAATTGATCGAGCGAGCGAAGCGAACAAAGATCTCATTGGCAATTTGCACTATTTGGCGCCGTATGTTTGTATGTATGTTTGTGGATATGTTTGTTAGACCATAACTTTCGAACTGTTAATCCAATCTCTATGAAACTTGGTAGGTCAATAGATTGTACTGGGAAGCATATGAGCTTAATTGGTGAAGGGGTTTTAAAGATATTGAATTCCCAAGAGCGTAAAAAAATATTTTGATCCAAGGATCGTGCTGTGCCGACCCCACATAGATTGGGATAAAGGCAGGAAGATGATGATGATAATGTAAAAAAATATTTTACAAATGTGTCGAGTGACGTGTTATATGAAAGTGCTTTGTTTGTACATTCCAAGATTGTTTTTATTTTTATTTCTAGGGTGTATAGTTTTTGAATGACAGCGTAAAAAGTTTAATTTATATAACCGTTGAACCTGAACTCCCTCTTGTGAGAGTTTCGACGTCTTCGTAGTTCAAGTTAGACTGGATATAAGTATGGGGAAATCCGAACCGGAAGAAGAGAGAGAAAATACAGGAAAGTTGTTTAGGAACCATTTGCTCTTTTTTTGTATAATCAATTTTGGCATAATAAATTTTGGCCAAGCGTGAGAGTTGGCAATGAAAATGGGTGATGTTGCCAAAATATTTTTTGATTCTATTCGACTCGGTTACCTACTCCTAAGGATCATTTCATTGCATCTGCACATACAATCGGGACAACAGATCTGCTTTCCTAGTGAAGAACGCAGTAACTAGCATTTTTGACAAAAAAATTGTAAGATATATATTCGGAATCGCCTAACAAAATACAACATTCTGTTCTCTCTCACGTATCAAACAAAACATATTTGACATAGTTACTTTTCTTTACTAGAAGGGCAGAGATGTAGTGAACTTGCACATAAACAAAGTGTGTATACGAGAAACCTCAGAGCGCGTATGCAAAATGTATAAAAAATATTTCTGAGCATGCCTGTTTGTGTGTGTGTGTGTGTGTGTGTGTGTGTGTGTGTGTGTGTGCGTGTGCGTGTGTGTGTGCGTGTGCGTGTGCGTGTGTGTGTGTGTGTGAGTGAATGAGTGAGTGGTTAACCATGTCAGATAGCATCTTTGGAAAATTGCGAGTTACTACGATTGCGTGATGGAAAACATCGTGAGGAAGCAGGCATATCGTAGAACCGAAAAAGTTCGAAAATATGTGTCAAGTGCACGAAAGGAACCTTTTAGGCGCACTTTAAATCTTTTCACCACTCTGGTTCGAAATAACTAGTGACGCGACTAGATAAATAGAGAATGGTTCTGTTTTGTAAAGTGAGTATTATTACCTATGTTTTCTTTTACCCATTACCCTCATTGCTCGTTCCTTGTGATTTAATTCTATTGATTCAATTTAAGAGTCCCGACTAGCGACTTCGAAGAAGGAGGGTAAGGTTTTTTGAGTCTTTATTTTACAGCATAGTTCTATCAGGCATTTTTTACCCTCACATACAACAATTACAAAGATTAATAAATTATTCATCTTTAAATCTGATGAAGAGATAATATAAAAACATCTCACCATTGAACCTAACAAATTGTCACAATTTATTGTTTCCCAGCTCCAATATCTTGGCAAAAGCAATGGAAAAGCTCCCCCAGGATTGGTCTAAAGCTATCCCATTCTGACGTATCTCTTCTAATCTAAGTGCCCCTAAAGTGGATCAGGGAAGCTGATTGATGTTTTCCTCTTTTGTTTTCGCCAGTTTCGATTTATGCAACTTTTCTATCGCAACGTCGATATAACATAAAGAAGTAAATGCTAAACAGTAACTCAGTTTTGGCTGAAAATGCTCATCGAACCTTCATTTATTATTCACTAGCTGATCCCGCGAACTTCGTACCGCCTTAGAATTAATAATGCAAATTCTTAAATGTTTTATTAGGTAGTTATTCTGCTATTCGGGGCGGAGACAAATCCAACAAATCAAAAATCGATCACCTAGAGGCCCTTACCCACAGCCCTGCAAGAAAAAGAGAGCTGCTGATGACTCGATTGATATGAATGACATTGTCAATTATCAAATTTTATAAATGTCAAATTAACTGTCTTTTCATAAATTTGTCTAAGAAGTCTATGCGTTCTCCTGCTTATCCTTTTACATTCTTTTTCCATTTTGGGATTGTTTTACATGATAAAAAGTAGCCTATGTCCTTCCCCGGGATGGAATCTATTTCCTTGCCAAATTTCATTAAAATCTGTTCTGCAGTTTACGTGAAAAGGTAACAGACAGACAGAGTTACTTTCGCATTTATAATATTAGTATGGATTTATTTAATTATACCAGTAGCAGGTTAAAACTGAATAAAATTAAACTTTCAATATCATCGAACATTTATCAAATTAGTTTGCTTTTAATTAACTAAGTAGCGTGTGACAATCAGCCGTTGAACTGAAGAATATAAAAGTTGCGTAACTGATTCAAGTGTACTACGTCGTTACTATTGGCATAGTTCGATATGAGCATTGATTGTGAAATGGGACCCTTCCAGGCCATTTGAGTTCCGGAGAGGGAAGAATGCGGGGGTGGGGGGGGGGGCATCTGTGTAATGACACGGATTGTATTGGAAAGTCGAGAAGAAATCTTACTTCATGCTTACTTCCTTCAAACATCCTACTCAATATAAATCGGAGAGTTTGTGAGGATGTGACGATGTTTGGTAAAAAAAAAATAGCTCAGCGTGGTTCTTTACCTGTATCTTCTACGCTTGGTCGTGGTACGAACATTGCGTTCTTTGAATCCTATCGGCGATAGACTATTTATCATCTAATTTCATTGGATTATCATTATAATGGTATGAACATTATAAAATACTTCTAAATAGGCTAGATTACTTCATCCGCAAATAACAACGTAATTTAGTACTCCCGCGATCACACCATGTCAACTGCGCCGAAATAAAAAAAAACGTGGAATCATTGTTAACATCCCGTTTTAAGCTATGTACCGGGGTTACTACTAAGGCCTTTAACCATCTATAGTAGATGATTTATACAGCGTCAGGAGGCAACTTTTTACCTTCACAAACGGGACGCTGTAGTGCCTGGGATGAAATAAGATGGAGTAGGCTTGCCCAGCACCTATACCATCCTCTCAGCTTAGTCGGCCTTGTCCACAGGAAAGACATGGTCAATACGTGCGGAGCTGACTAAGCCGCGGGTTTCTTCACGATGTTTTCCTTCACCGTTTGAGAGTACTGGTATAGCGCACATAAATTTATCACACAGAAAAATCCATTGGTACACGACCGGATTTGAACCCACGTCTTTAGGATCGGAAGGCGGGGTCACTACCAACTAGACCACCAGTGCTCTCGTACCGGGGTTATTGCTTATTTATTCAACCTAATACAGTCAAGTAATCCCTTTGCTTTCATGTCAAAGTAAAATTCAATAGCGTTAGTTTAATAATTAGCGAACAAAGCCACGAGCAATCCGTAGTGCTGCTATATCGAGCGGATTGGAGCGGAAGTAGTCATGAGCACAACTTTTCAATATTGTCTGGGTTCTGCGTCGACACAACTTCACCAAGTTGTTGGGAAAACTTTGAATCGCTCCCGTGTAAACGGAAAGTTTTATATCTATTGCAACATTTCCCTGTATTTCGTACAAAAACACAGTAAATATTGCCGTCGATATAAAACTTTTGGATTTCACGGGTCCGATCTTCCGTGATTTGTACGCAAAAAAGTTAGCTAACTTTTGACGGGACATTGCTTTGCCATTTGTGCCGGGACGGTGACGGTCCGATTATGGAACGGGGTAGAGAGACCCATGTTAACTGCTCTTTTGTATCACTGGTTCGTCTTTAAGAGGTCTATCACAAAATATATACCGTCTCTCTTGCGCTAAGATCGAGCGGTCGACACATCACATTATGTAGCATTAGCTGCCGGATGCACGCATCTCAGAGTTGAGCACGTCTCAAGTGACGAGTTTTTGACAGATTTTCATCAAAAACTGTCAAAAAACCGCGAATTGAGACGTGCTCAACTCTGAGTCGCGTTTGAGTATTCGGGGGAAAGACGCTCTTTACGTGATGCTAACTTATTCCGGACAAGATAGAGGGCGCTAGATAAATATAGTCGTAACATCTACTTTCGTTTTCCTACGGCAAACAACTCGGATTGCTGTAAGTAAGCCGCGATTGATCTATTGACACATGCTGCGGTTAGGAGGCGGTGTTAAATGTCATATACAAGCTTACAGCCGTGGCATACAAGCTTTTGGATTGCCATTTTGCTGCTTAGAGCTTGATAAAACGATTTTTGTTTTTTAACATGGGTCTTAATTCTCCTTTACGTCCCACTGAAGGACAAAGGTCTTCATTCTAGGCAAAGGTCTTCCTTCTAAGCAAAGGTCTTTTTTTGACGGCCTCGGTGGCGTGGCGGGCGATTGCTTGGCGGAGACGCAAGAGGCGCGGGTTCGATTCCCGCTGCGGAAGAAATGTTTGCATGTTCTGTAAATATTTCTTCCGGGTCTGGGTGTTGTGGTAACATGGTACTCGTAGTTTCTGATACCCACGACACAGGGAATCCTATTGTGGGGTTAGGACTATGTATGTGACTGTTGGGTTTTATTTATTTATTTCTCTCCACTTCTTTTTATTTAGTGTCGATGTGATCTAGTTATTCTTATATAGTCCAGTTCATCTCTCCACTTTGTCGCCGTTGACTGCCGCGTGGTCATTTTTGGTCTTTTTGAGTCCACTCTGTAGTGGTTCTCGTCCACAATATCATAAATCCGAAAACTGAGGACGTTGAGATATTTTTGACTCAGTCACAGTAACAGAACGTTAATTTCCACCAACCCTGAGCTTCCGCCCACCCTCTTCGAATCATCAGATCCTGGGGTCTTGGAATCACGAATTAGGCATCTTATTCGTGTTACCAAATACGTCTTGGCCGTCCCTGACTCTGCAGACCTTCAGGTGACCAGGCTGTGGTTGTAGTCGCCTACTAATCAGGAAGCCGGCTGATGAGCCTCCTAATCCCATTTAAAGCCGAAACCTTTGTATTACGAAGGTAAATTTATTAATCCAATTTCATTCCGCACAGTCACTTCTTGCCGATATTTCACAGAGGGACAGATTTTAACCATTGTTTATTCAACCTCTTGCATAATAAGGGCTTAGAATGAACGATAACTCTGACTCTGATAGTCTAGCAGTAGCGGTTCCGCCTTTCGATCCTAGGGTTGTGGGTTCAAATCCGTATGTGCACCAATGGATTTTACTGAAAAAATTATGTGTGCTGTACCAGTAGGTGCTTTCAAACAGCGAAGGAAAGCATCGTGAGGAAACTGGCATGTTATACCTAAAAAGTTCGAAAAGGCGCATTTTAATTTTCACCACCAGTGTGGTGAAAACCACGACTAGGAGTAGTAGCAGTAGCGAGTTATACCAATCTCTATTATGTATGTATGTTCGTATGAGCTAGTGGCCAACTCTAGTGACGGAGTTTTTAGGCCGCCTAAAGGCCTCCGTAACAACTTAAAAGCCGGGACCGACTGTTTAACGTGCTCTCCAAAGCACGGAAGCGCACAGCTCGTAATGCCATTTGTGGTCACCCATCCCAATTGTGACTGCGCATAACGTTGCTTAACTTTAACGATCAATCAAGAACACCTAAGCAAGATACGCCACGAGTCAGCAGTTCAGCTACCTATCAATCTCCTACTACCAATCTCTGAAGCAGCTTGACATAATACATTTCACCTCACCGTCTGCAAAGTTGTATTGATCTCAGCTCCATTCGATAACATATTCATTGCATAACGCGCCTATACATGATGAACGTGTACAGACTTAAGAGCGGCGATATCCAATGCAGACTATGAAAACACCAATATCATGGCACGACGAACGAAATATCAATTTTTACTGTACTACTCAAAGGAAAATGAAGGTTATGTGTTTAGCAGTCTTATGTATTATACAGGGTGTCCCACGGCTGTGCCACACGGAGGCAAAGTACCTTAAATACCGTAGATATAATTTTTCACTGAAATAAGACTTCATTTTCATATTAAAAACAATTTGAACTGCATTCAGGGATTTTTAAATAATTGCATGTCTGAATCGAACCAGCCAAATATGAAAAAAAGACACCTGTAGTTTAAAAAAAAATAGCCAAGCGTGGTTTCTTGCCTGTATCTTCCACGCTTGGTCGCGTTACGAACAGGTGTAAATGAAACGTAGATTTAAGACGTGTCCAAGTGATCCCCGTGATTTCATGGAATAAAAAACTGTTGACTTTGACTTTGACACTATACCGATGGAAATAAATAAATATTTGTCAACATTTCACACAGCGCCATCTAGACCCAAACTAAGCAAAGCTTGTACTATGGGCACCAGATGGCTGATAGAATGCTTATACTTTTTTTGTAAATACATACTTATATACTACAACATCCAGACCCGGAAGAAATATTTGGAAAACATACAATTCGAAAGGCTCAATAATAAGGATTTGTTTCTTCTAAATAACATAGCATCTTAAATAAAAGGAAGACTATGTAATTTAACATTTATTTACCCTGTATATTCAAATGCATGTTTCCACCTTCAAAAAACCTAAGTACATCTAACGTCAGTCATCATTTAGTGTGACGGTCAATAAATGCACTAAGAAAACGTATAGACTTACCTGATTAAAAGTAGCTGAATGCTATTCCAGTTCACGACCTAGGTAAATACAATTTGTTCATTGAAATCTTAACCACGGCGCGGCCGGCGTGCGTGACTGCATTAAAAATATTTAAAAATATCTATAGACTCAAAAGTATCTAGACTGCATATTGAATTGGCACCATGATTATACTTAAAATGTCAAATCTTTAGCTTCTCATTTCAGTATATGATACGATACATAATACATTAATAATCTTACTTATCTTACTTCTTACTTATATTATAAATGCGAAAGTTTGTGAGTTTGGATGTTTGGATGTTTGTGCCTCAATCACGCCTAAACGGCTGAACGGATTTTAATGAAACTTGGAATATACATAGAACATGTGCTAGATTAACATATTGACTAATTTTTGTTCGGATACCACGCGAGCGAAGCCGCGGGCGGCAGCTAGTTAACAATATTTAGTGGTAAAATTACTAGACATCTCACACAAATTCCTTATATCAAAGGGAATGACTAACAGTTTACTCTCCTATTCATAAAGAAATAAATTCATGTTGATTCGCTGTTCTGAGTTCCTATTAGACGTATTTTGGATAAATACGAGTCAAATATTTATCTTCTGGTTTGCGTTTTAAAACACCCTGTAGGTCTAAGTAAGCGCCTTCAAGTTGGAAAGCACTTAGTGTAGATAAGTCGCAGTTAAGATAAAATATCGCTTGGAAATTCACGTCCTTAATCTATCTAGTAGTTTAGTGCTGTAAGTTTTAAAAGGGTACTTTCTTACCAAGTTTATATAAAACTGAATTTTGTATTAATATTATGGAACATAGAATGCGTCCAGCTGCTTCTCTCCCCGAGTATGTCGTAAAAGTCGGCTAAGGGATAGTATCCTCTCCAACATAATGAGATACAATAAGCAAGTATTCCCAAGGAGGGTTGACGTCAAGCAGGCGGCCGGTTATAAAACATTCTACATACATTAAATCACGTCTGTTTCCCATAGCAGTATGCACAGACCACAGATCTCCATTTGCTGTCCTGACATACTGTTTCCTTCTTAAGAAGTTTCACGCACTTTGAAGTGTACCATGCAATGTATCTAAAAATATCCAGCTTAGAAATACTCTGTATTGTTTCAGATGTAGGCTACGACTACGTAGTGGACCAGCAGCCGATCGGCAAGCTGCTGTTCCGGCAATTCTGCGAGAAGACCAGGCCAGATTACCACAAGTACAACACATTTCTAGATGCAGTAAGTATTTTATTATTCTGCCATTCACATGCCTCTTGAACCTTACCGCCATGCACCACTACTACTTCTGTCACTGGTCGTTCAGAATCAGCATGGTGAATGTTACGCGTCAGCCCGATTACCTGTGGCTATCTAGACTCTCCGTTGTACGACAAGCCAGTTTTCTCGCGATGTTTTCTTTCACCGTTTCAGATTACAGGTATAGCGCAATACATTTTTCGAACAGAAAAATCTATTGGAGCACGGTAGAATTCCAAACCACCCTGTGCTCTCATAAGGAATATTATAAAACATAGTTACTGACTGACCGACTGACAGTTGACGCATAGCCCAAAATCATAAGTCTTAGAAGTATGAAACATGGAAGTTACATTCCTCTTATGGTGTAAGGGTGCCCTAAGAAAGGAATTCCTGAAATTCAAGTCCTAGAGGACGCATCGGAAACATCAAGTTCGGATGAAAAAAAAAAACAACGCTGATAAAGTCGGGAGGCGTTCGACTAGTAGCTCATAGACAGGTATACTAGAACGATCTTCGGAAGATATTGCGAACCTAGTTCATCATTTTAATGTTAGTAACCATTGGTCCTACCCCACAATACCAACAACTGTTTCAGGCGGAGAGGTACGAGGTGGAAGTGGACGAGACGCGTGCGACGCACGCGGCAGAGATGTTCGGCAAGTACCTCAAGACTGAGGACTGCGAGTCGGTCACTGACGTCATCAGCAAGCAGATTATTGACGACACCAGCGACCAGCTAGACGGTAAGTACATTCTCTCAGTAGTTCCGCAGTCTCTTTGAAGAAACCATAATCTTCCTGCCCACATCCCATTTTCTGTAGGGTCTGCCCGACGTGTTCTTTTCTTCCATTGCTTTCTATTAGATGTCATCTCTACTAATTTATTATCCATGTACTCTTTCACACAGTCTATCTGTAGCTGTCTATCTGTAGTATTACTCTCTGCCAAACCCAAGTTGAGCAACATCTGCTGCCTTCTTTGCATTTGTCTCATATTCCGATTATCGTGCCAGTACTCACAGGTAGTGTCTTGTTGTATCTCTTACTTAAACAAACAAAAACCCTGAGTGGCCCTTTTGCTACCAACCTGTTGCATCCACTTCCAGGTAGCTCCAAAGACATATTCAACGAATGCGTGCGATGCGTGAAGAACTTCCTGGCGGGCACTCCGTTCGCGGAGTTTGAGCATTCGATGTACTTCCATCGGTACCTGCAGTGGAAGTGGCTGGAGGCGCAACCTGTCACGCAGCACACATTCAGGATGTACCGGGTGCTGGGCAAGGGCGGCTTCGGGGAGGTCTGCGCTTGTCAGGTGAGGAACAAATTTATATCATCCCAACCGTTTACATAACATTGTTATGACCATGCATATTTACCTAAAGCAATTGTAAGAAGATTAACGAGACAGGCGTATGAGGCGAGTGTGAATGGAACCGTTGGAAGGGCAATGTACCTGGACCAAATCAGAGACGTTTGATCAGATCTGATGAAGATCTGATCTGATCAGAAGGCCTGATGAATTTCCGATTATTGACCATCATGATTTAATATCTTCCAGGTCCGAGCAACAGGCAAAATGTACGCGTGTAAGAAACTAGAAAAGAAACGCATAAAAAAGCGGAAGGGCGAGGCGATGGTTCTCATAGAGAAGCAAATCCTGCAGCGAATCAACTCGCGGTTTGTCGTCAACCTGGCGTACGCCTACGAAACTAAGGACGCGCTGTGTCTAGTACTCACTATTATGAACGGTAAGAGTCTACCCCCACCGGCTGCGCCGATTGGCGTATCAAAGTGGGCAGAGCCACAAGTAATCATAAGAAAGATTGCAGCCACTACTGATTCAAAGTACCAAGATGGACCATGGTGACTGCCCATCGCCCATATAGATGGCCCATCATGTGGGGAGAGAAGCAGCTGGACATATTCTATGTTTTTTCTTTACTCCCAGTCCAGCAGAGAAGTAACGTGACCTGTTATTTTGGTTATTCCAGGCGGCGACCTCAAGTTCCACATATACAACATGTGCGGTGCGGAGACGGGGTTGGGGCTCGACCGGTCGCGATTCTACGCGGCCCAGGTCGCCTGCGGGCTGGAGCATCTGCACAGAATGGGCATCGTTTACAGGTACTTCTAATTTCACTTTGTTCTTTCGAAGCGGTGTGGTGGAAGGAGAGAATGATGTTCCTTTCGTGCTGACACATGTCTGTAGACTTGACAATTTTTTTATTTAGTGAATAAATATTATTGCTGATTATCCTCCAACATGATGAGATAAGTAAGTATTCCCAAGGAGGGTTGACGTCAGGCAGGCGGCCGGTCATAAAACACCTTAGCCAAAACTCTTACAGTATGATCCAAGGATCATGCTGTGCCAACCCCACATAGAGTGGCATCATCATCATCATCATCTTCCTGCCCTTATCCAACTCTATGTGGGGTCGGCACAGCATGATCCTTGGATCATGGTGTACATGATCATATCATATCATGATCCCACATAGAGTGGCATAAGGGCAAGAAAATGATGACATGTTTGTAGACTTGCCCCCGAATACTCAAACGCGACTCAGAGTTGAGCACGTCTCAATTCCCGGTTTTTTGACAGTTTTTGATGAAAATCTGTCAAAAACTCGTCACCTGAGACGTGCTCAACTCTGAGTCGCGTTTGAGTATTCGGGGGTTAGTCGACTTTTACGACATGCTCGGGGGGGGGAAGTAGCTGGACGCATTCTTTGTTTTTTCTTTAGTCCAGCGGAGAAGTGACCTGCTACCTCTATGTTTTTAATAATCTGACAGAATGCTTTTTATTCCAGAGACTGCAAGCCGGAGAACATTCTCTTAGACGACTTGGGGCACGTTCGCATCTCGGACCTGGGCTTAGCTGTGGACGTGCCGGAGGGCGGCAGCGTGCGCGGCAGAGTCGGCACAGTGGGCTACATGGCCCCTGAGGTACTAACACTGACCTATCTTATAATCTTACTTATATTATACTAGCTGTTGCCCGCAACTTCGTACGCGTGTAGTACATTATTTTGTTCTATAATCAATAGTTTTCGCAGCGCACAGTTTTCGCAGTTTTCACAATCTACACCAATTTTTTTATACATACATATTATCACGCCCGTATCCCTAACGGGGTGGGCATAGCCACAAGTAATCGTAAGAAAACTTGCAGCTACTCCTGATCCAAGAGTCTCAAGATGGATATAGTGAACCATGGTGACAGGTGATGAGCCCATCGTCCATATAGATGGTCCATCATGTCCGAGAGGATAATATCCTTAGACGACTTTTACGACATACTCCGGAGAGAAGCAGCTGGACGCATTCTATGTTTTTTCTTTACTCCCAGTCCAGCAGAGATGAAATTTTTGATATATTTCTTGTTTCCAGGTGATAGATAACGAGCGGTACACATTCAGTCCGGATTGGTTCTCGTTCGGCTGCCTGCTCTACGAGATGATCGAGGGTCGAGCGCCTTTCAGGGCGAGGAAAGAAAAGGTTAAGAGGGAAGAGGTCGATCGGAGGGTTAAGGTGAGGCCTAACATCTTGATAAAAGACAGCTTTTTTCCCGAAAAATATTAATTTTATTAGGTCTTTAATGAGCTATTTGCAATTCTCGCAGCTAGAAAGATGAACTTTTTTTAACAGCTTCATTTATATAAAGATTTTAGTTGCAAGAATGTTGGGCTGAGTTCAGTGTCATCGATAAACTTTTTTGGATATCAAATCAATAGAGATCTCCAAATAATAACAAAACTTGTTGCTTGCTATCACAGCCAGTAGTTTTTAGGGTTCCGTACCCAAAGGGTGCCTACGGGATTCTATTACTAAGCCTTCGCTGTCCGTCCGTCTGTCAGCGGGCTGTATATAGGTAGAAAGTTGCAATTTACACAGAGTGTGTATTTCTGTTGCCGCTATAACAACAAATGTTGAGGTGGCTGTGTGGGGTAACAAAAATTGATAGAGGTAAGGAATGTTTGTATGTTCTGCAAATATTTCTTCCGGGTCTGGGTGTTGTAATATGTATTATAAGTATGTATTTACAAAAAAATAAGTATTCTATCAGCTATCTATTGCCCATAGTACAAGCTTTGCTTAGTTTAGGGCTAGATGGTGCCGTGTAAAATGTCCGCAAATGTTTATTTATTTATACATTTGAAGGGTCCACTGCAATAATGATAAATGTCCTTTTACTTTTCTTTTGAGATAATTGCGTTTTAAATTTTTTTGATTAACCTAAATCGTCCCACTGCTGGGCAAAGGTCTCCCCCAAACTCCGCCAACCATCTCTGTACTTCGAGGCCTCCCACCATTCTCTCTCGAAGGAGTAGAGATCGTCCCGCCAACACTTTCTTGGCCGACCACGACTTCGCCTTCCGTCGGGCTGCCAGAATGTTACATTATATTAAATTTATAAAAACTATGTAAAAAAAACTCAGACCTGAAGATACTAAAATGTTGTTTATTAAAGTTCAATATCATGTCAAATAAACAATAAACAGTTTTTTTACACTGTTTATAAATTTAAAACCCAATCACCTATCCTAAAACAAAAGACAGTGGATCCATCATTTCAGAACCTTTGAACAAAAACAGCCAACCTAAATGGCCGTGGGTGCTGATGAATCATCAGTTCTGGGCTCATTACTAAGTTTCACTACTTTTTGTCCCCAAGCTTTTTCCAGTCTCGCTTCATTAGAAAAACTTCAATAGAAAGTTTTTACCGAACAGCCTTAGTACGACAGCAATAAGATTGAAAGTTGCGTAACGCGTTGGCGTTTTCCAAGGATGACGCGAGCGTTGTTTTTTTCCGCTTTTGCAGTTCATGCTGTAAATGTCTTTCCAGCACGAGCAAGAGAAGTACTCGAGCAAGTTCTCCGAGTGCGGCCGGTCGCTGTGCACCGCGCTGCTGTGCAAGAGCGTGGCGGCGCGGCTCGGCTGCGGGGGCGGGGGGGGCGCGCCCTGCGGCCGCCGCGGCGCCGTGCAGGTGAAGGCGCACCGCTTCTTCAACCAACTCAACTGGGCGCGCTTCGAGGCCGGACTCGTCTCTGCGCCTTTTGTCCCCGATGTGAGTATTAATACTTCTCCGCTGGACTGGGACTAAAGGACCTCCCATTGGTCCTCCCCAATATGATGGACCATCTATATAGTGTTAGCATTTAGGCTATTTCAGTTGGATGAAATATTAATTTTGGTTTATTTTGTATTGAAATAAGATTTTAAGGGAATTATAATACTTAATATTTAAGAAAAACATTGTACCTGACGGAATAAAAAACCCGGAGCTGGCGACACTCGGGTATCGGCGATCGGCCGAGACGGACGTGGATAGTTTTTGTAAAATCGGTGATTATTAAAGTGCTGGAATAGAATACCTACAAGTGTGTTTTGGTTCGTATCCCGTAGATTTTAATAATAGGCTGATCACCTGTCTGTCACCATGGTTCACCATATCCATCTGGTGACTCTTGAATCAGGAGTGACTGCAAGTTTTGTACCTCCGCCCACCCCATTAGGTATACGGGCTTGATAGTATGTATGTATAATAATATGAAAAGGTATGTTTTTATGAACCTAAGTGTTCGAAGTCTTAGGAGCTTGCTTATTAAACATTGTCTCCTGTTGCAGCCTCACGCAGTCTACGCAAAAGACGTCCTCGACATAGAGCAGTTCAGCACCGTCAAAGGAGTCAACTTAGACGCCGGCGACGACACCTTCTACGGAAAGTTTAACACGGGCAGCGTCAGCATCCCGTGGCAGACGGAGATGATTGAGACCGGTTGCTATACGGAACTCAACGTCTTCTCTAGAGGTAAATAACAATACAAGACACCTGCAGCAAGTTCAACATAGCGTCAGCATCTTCAACACAGCGTCAGCATTCCGTGGCAGACGGAAATGATCGAGACCGGCTGCTATACGGAACTCAACGTCTTCTCTAGAGGTAAATAACAACACAAGACACCTGCAGCAAGTTTAACTCAGCGTCAGCATCCTTCCAGCAACCTTCTGGGAATGCTGACGCTCTGTTGAACTTGTCTTAAGTTCAACACAGCATCAGCATCCCGTCTTACAGAGGTGATCTTGTTCTCGGTCTCTGCTCGTTCTTCCTTCGTTGCTTGATCGCAGATTTTTTAAAGCCTGAACATTCGTCAACTCTAACTATAACTTCTCTGCTGGACTGGGAGTAAAGAAAAAACATAAAATGCGTCCAGCTGCTTCTCTCCCCGAGCATGTCGTAAAAGTCGACTAAGGGATAGTATCCTCCAACATGATGAGATACAATAAGCAAGTATTCCCAAGGAGGGTTGACGTCAGGCAGGCGGCCGGTCATAAAACACCTTAGCCAAAACTCTTACAGCATGATTCAAGGATCATGCTGTGCCGATGTGCCGACCCCACATAGAGTGAGATGAGGGCAGGAAGATGATGATTTGTCAATTCTAACGCCCCTCCGATTCCTCGTGTTCAGGTGGTCAGAGCAGGCAAGGGAGTGCCATTCTGTGGTTACTTTGGCCCAAGCTAGTCTTGCATAAAGTAATTGTTATATCGGTATTGTTCCAGCGGAGGACGCGCGCGAGGCGCCGACGGCCGACCTGCTGCTGTCCCCGCCCATGCACCCTGAGGAGGATGAGCAGGGCTGCTTCATGTTCGCCAGGAGAGTGAGTCACATACATTATACATTTAACATTGTCATTAGCCTACTACACATGCCTACTTCTCCGCTGGACTGGGAGTAAAGAGAAAACATAGAATGCGTCCAGCTGCTTCTCTCCCCGAGAATGTAAAAGTCTACTAAGGATTAATATCCTCTCCAACATGATGGACCTATTTGAACGATGGGCTGATCGTCTGTGGTTAACATCCAACATGACACAAAATCAAAAAAAATCAGGAGTGGCTGCAAGTTTACTTACTTGTGGCTTTGCTCACCATAATATACATGCATACATTAGCCATTTGTCCTCCCATTATTGTAGTACATACGATACCAATTTGTCTGATCTGTCTTGATCTGTGTGACCTATTTTTAACCCTCTATCTTGTTTCAGGTACTATGCCCCCAGAAGAAGGTCCCCCCCCGGCTGCGGCCCATCCCTGTCCCCGAGCATCTGCTCCCCCCCTCCCCGGCGCCCACCTCGCCCCCGCACCCTGCCCCCGCGGCGCCCCTCGCCCTCCCCGCGGACAGCTGACCGCCACATCGCTGTACACGCAATGTAATGCACACACTGTTACGGATCTTTGTTTCCTCCGTGTGAAGATGTCACGTGACATGAACTGGGGAGAATTGTTTGATACTGGATACTGTTGCGTACAAAGGATTTTCAGGTACTTTGTAATGTTTGTCAAAAGGCCGGGCCAGACCGTTGTAAACAAGCTTCCAACACTGGTCACCTTGGTGGGAGGCTTGTGTAGTTGTGTAGCCTACGGTTGGTGTTTGCGTCCACACTGGTTTACAACAAGGCTCCCACCTCAGTGTGTTGTCGATACTTTGTTTGGAAGCACGCGGTTGACAACGCGCGTCCGTCCACAGAGGTTGTTGAAGGTCAAACCAATTTTTGTTGCAAACAAGTGTTTAATAAAATAATAATAAAAAAGCCTTTATTCTACTACTCTTAAATAATACATAAACATTACGTTTTCTACATACATTAACTATATATTTTCACTTTCTTCTGAGAGCAAACAAGTGTTTACACTGTGGTAAACCGCCGGTGGAGACAGATGTAGAAGGCTTGTTTACAACAGTCTGGCCGGGGTTTTACGGAAAAAACCTTATAGGTAGACTTTCGAAGCAAGTATCAGCGGCTGACAATTACTTCGAAAATCTAACTTTACTGTTTTTTTTTCGTATAACAAATGACATTTAAATAACACAATAGAAAAGTTATTTATGCGCGTATTCAAGTTCAAAGTTCTTCCCTTTCATCGCGAAACCTATTCACACTTACATAATTTATGTTTAAAACGCCAGTTTACTTTGAATTAAGTGACGAAATGAAGAAACCATAAAGTAATATAAATAATGTAGTCAGAATTTAGAATATTTGTATCAAAACTGCGTTGGAATTTAAGTTCTATCACTTTAAGATGAAGACTATGATCATTTGGAGTTTAAGTTATTTAATTTATGGTCAAGTGAATTTGAACCCTGTGTATGTGGGGATACGATGCATTTCTTGTTGTACCTGTTGGATAGATATCAGGATCTCTTAACTTGTGATTGTTGTATAGTCCAAATCAATACACAAATTTAAAAATACTAAGTGATTGTAATTTCTAGCACTAATCCGCTTAGAAATACGTAAAAAGATTACAAAATGCATAAAAGTGCACCGCCCACCAGCCCGCAATTAAAAACCATGCAAGGCTCATCATCATCTTCCTACCCTTATCCCACTCTATGTGGGGTCGGCACAGCATGATCCTTGGATAATGCTGCAAGAGTTTTGGCTAAGGTGTTTTATGACCGGCCGCCTGCCTGACGTCAACCCTCCTTGGGAATACTTGCATATTGTATCTCATCATGTTGGAGGATACTATCCCTTAGTAGACTTTTACGACATGCTCGGGGAGAGAAGCAGCTGGACGCATTCAATGTTTTTTCTTTACTCCCAAGGCAAGGCTAACGACACAGCAATGTCCACACAAAGCAAACTTAATATCTTCAACATATTTTCGCCTTTCCACGAGGCACATCAGGAAGTTGACTCGGACTGTGCGTCAGTAACGTCTTGCCACTCTGCGAGCATTGCATTGAAAGTGTTTTGTGCAACGCAATGCTTTCAGTGCAATGCTCGCATGCTTTTTCATTGCGGGCGGGCGGGTGTCTGCATTTTGGTAAGCTTGTTATGAATATTTTTATCGACATTATTTTTTTATATTGTTATCGACAGCCTCGGTGGCGTGGCGGGCGATTGCTCGGCATAGACGCAGAGAGGCGCGGGTTCGATTCCCGCTGCGGAAGAAATGTTTGCATAATCTGTTAATATTAAAATTTCTTCCGGGTCTGGGTGTTGTGGTACCATGGTACTCGTAGTTTCTGATACCCACTACACAGGGAATCCTAGTGTGGGGCCAGGACTATGTATGTGACTGTTGGGTGTTATTTATTATTATTATTTATTATTTAAGCTGATTAGTACTAGAGATTACATATCTTAAAAAATGGACCTAAAAAAGTCACGCCTAAATCAAGTAACTAGCACAAAATGGCGCAAGGCCGAAAACAATAAATGAATCAATTTTTTTTTTTTTAATATCATGTACGATTGGCATTCTTATCGCTGATAAGCAATCCCTTTCAGACAACCTTTGGATGGTATTGATTTGGCGTCCATCTTTTTTCTGGATGGCATTATACAACATTTACAATTAAGTAAGATGTAATGGATACATAATCAATTGGAGGGGTGCGTAACATGAACAATCGTAGAGTAAGTTTTTTTTGCACCTTTGTTATTGTGATTCCTACTTTTTGCATAACACTGTCCATTATTTAACTTCAAGAAAGATTTATTTTTGCTTAGTAGTTATAAAAAAAACTTTGTTTTGCAATTTTAATGTAACATTGACAAAAACTTAAAAATCTGTACTGCAAACTGAATTGAAAATTAAATAAATAAAAAATCTTCTATTTGGCCGCTAGAATGAATTACATATAAATTTAATTCTGTTTATACTTTTCTAAACTAACCATTTTTGATTTTACCCTTATTTATTACAGACTACAGACAGAGTAAAAATAATTGGTAAGCGATATGCAAAAAGTAACCATCTTGTTGCGAATAGCTGTGTACTGACTGACCGAGGTGCCTCGCGAGGCAGGTGCTGGCCAGGACGTGCCACGCGCGGCCACCTCGCGAGGCAGCTCGACCAGTCAGTACACAGCTACTGACGTTTGTTTTTCATTGCATTTAGCTCAAACATCGCCGCCGAGTATTATGTAATCGAACAAATTATGTATTTTTGTTATCAATTTATTTTCTTTTTAATGTATTTTTTCCTCCAACGTAAAAATCAGGTGACAATGCATTTTGTATATGATTGTAGTAAGATACGCAGTGTACTTTCAAATCTATTTGAATGGGATAAGGTTTAGGATGTTTGAGACCTTTGCAAAGCAATATTTTCTTCTACTCAGACTATTATGATATTAAATCGCAATTCACCTATAAAATCTACATGTACATTCATTATATTAAAGTGAAAGTTGAAAATATATATTTTTTTATCAAGAAATGCTATATTTTTCTGCACTGTCGATGACATCGCGATTTATGATGGATTCCGTTAGAGTATATAGGATCGAGCAATAATTATCAAACGAATACATTATAATCTATGTTACCTGTTTGTCTGTAGTGAGTGAATGAGTGAACGAATGAATGGAACTATACCGCCAACTTTTAGATACTTTATTTTGTAGTTAACATCAATTGTGTATATTTTGTGTAGCTGCTAAATATTTACACCATCTTTTGGTAAAGTAAGTTCATATGAGCTAGTGGCCAACTCTTGTGATGGAGTTTTTAGGTCGCCTAAAGGCCTCCGTCATAGTTTAACGACTTAAAAGCCGGGACCGACAATTTGACGTGCTCTCCGAAGCACAGAAGCGCTCAGCTCGTAATGCCACTTGCGGTCACCCATCCAAATTTTGACCGCGCACAACGTTGCTTAACTTCAACGATAAATCAAGAACGTCTAAGCAAGCTACGACACGAGCGCTTCATCTTTTGGTTATGCACTGAATAAAAAATACTGTATTTTTTTTTTTCAAAGTTTGTCTGTCGCTGCTTCAAAGAATGTACACAAGTTCTAGATAAATTAGTTATATAACGTTTGCTATGTACTTGTAAAGGGAAATAGCACAATTTATACAAGAAATAGTCATCGCACAAACTAAGTCGACGTTAAACATCCTATTCACGCCCCAACATGATCTATCACATACCTAGCAAATAGTCACGACACGGGTTAAAAATTTGCTCATTTATGTATTGTTTTTGAACGAATATTATACTTGGCATGTTGTCAGATATGTTGGGCGCTGAATAGGCCATTGTACATTGTACATTTCCAGAACTTCCATACAAATTACTAGGCGTAAATATTAAATTTTGATGTGTATGTACCGTTTACTGTATTTTAATATTTCAAAGCCTAATAAGTAATGTTGTTAGCGTCGCCGTGTTTTTGAATAGACGTCGGAATTAAGAATAAATTCGCCATTTTCGATGTTTTTTCTAACTGTTCTCGATTGTGGAGACAGTTTTTAGTCTGAGAACTTTATAAGCAATGCTATTCACCTGATAACATGTTTTCTAGAATACTTACCGATAAACTCAAATGTGGTTCGCACAAATCTACTATTGAGTCTGTTCATTCATTCATTCATTCATTCGTTCCGAACCTATCCATTCCAAATTCAAATTGCCATAATGCCCGTTACACACGAAGCTGTAACATCATCTGCTACTAGGATCTTGTGTAGTAGGCATTTGTGTGTATATTTTTATAACAATTTGAAAAGTTCATTTTGCTGACGAGTGAATGAATGAACGAAAGAGAATGAAATCAGTTTTTGAATGCCGCAAAAACTCATTTTAAAACTATGACACTGTTCTAGAGCTCAAATATATAGCCAACAGGTGGAAGGAATTAAAAAGATATCTTAAATGAAAATTTACGCTAGCTTTTTGGGGACTCTGATATTTTGGGATAAAAGTTAAAACTAGCTTGTCCTATATAGCTTGTCCCGAAAATTTTACGAGTTTTCATTTGAGACATTCTCTGAGCATTTATGAAAAATGTACCTATGTGTCACTGAATTTTGTATGAATTTATAATATTTATTAATATTATGTATTACCTGTATCATACTCATTTGATGCATTTTTGACTGTGGGCCTGAGCGGGCGAGTCATACTGAAAGTGAAGTTAGATCATGACATAATAAAGTTCAAAATTTAATGAACATTTTGGAATAATATGTTAGAAAAGATTTACAATTTGCATATTATGCCACTGTTTAAATTGCCCTAGATAGGTGGATAGAAAGAATCAGTGTGCTGTTCATTTTTGACAACCTCTTGACGTGTCGTGCTGAGATACAAGCTGCGGGAGAAATTATGCTTCTGCAAATTTTTTGTCCAGATCTGGGTTTTGTGGTTGGTACTCGTAGTTTCTGATACCCACCACACGGGGTAGCCTTGTTTGGGGTCAGGACTATGTATGACTGTTGGGTGTAATTTACATAGTTTGAAGTACCTATGACTTGTCCACTCGCCGTGTTTTGAAGATATTATTTTTAATGTTGTTTAGCTAGACTATGCCTGGAAATCAGCAAGCGGTTATGGATACTATGATTGGAGAAATAAGATCGAGAATTGCTTGTGTGATTTAAAGTTATAGTTTAGCTTGCTCTGTTAAAGATGTGTATGAAACACTTGTCTTAATAAACACTGTTAATACAAGACAAAAAATATAATTATAGAAACTATCGTCTATTTAGTGATGCTTCATCGTGATAATTCATGGTCGAACTAAACGGCTATATTTTGTTACTTTGATGTCTATCCCGTAATCTCATTTGAACATCCTAACTTCAGTTGGGAATCTATACAAAATTCACGTTTTGAATTTGTATTTAAATTCAAATGACGTCATAGATTGGAAACAAAGTTACAAAAATAGACCGTAGGCTGCCACGGTACTTTGAACTGATTTCACCTTTCAATCTGAACGGTGTTTTGCTTATAAACTGAGCTCAAGAGATGTAACTTGCATACAATTTGACAACTCATGAACTCAGTTCAGAGCTAAATGCCGCCGTTCAAATCTGCCTTTAGTAAGTATAATGGAGGTCAATGACCCAGGCTGAGTCTGTTAAGTATAATAAAGGTCAGTGACCCAAATCGAAGTGTGGTGTGGACGACTAGTTTGTTGAGAGGACAAGTGTTTCGTACATCGCGGTGTGCGCTGTAATTAGCTTGTTAGTAGCTTCAATACTGTTAGTCGTTTACAGTATTTTGATGCAAATATTATTATTTTTAAGCGTATTCATAAATAAATTGACTCCGATATAGAATTTGGTGTTTTCTTTTGTGAAACCTTATGAGACTTTACTATCCGAATAATTATCTATGTCACATAGGTAGGTAGGTTCGGTCCTACTCGTACAGTTTAGATCCGTGGAGTGTGAGCACTGGTGACCTGGAACACAGGTCTTTGAACCTTTCTCAGGCATCACAAATCAGGTTTACTACGATTTAGGAGCTTAGTGCCGACATGGTGCCGACTTTTGCAGTAGGTAGGTACATACCTTCCCGGGAGGGCGGCGACTCTTGTGGCAAGTGTCGTCGTAGGCTCGTAGCACGCGAGGGTGCCGGGCGTGGCTGCGGGTGCCATTACCGGGACAGTGCTCTAGAGCACGATGCGAGAGAAATCAGCTGACGCATTCTGTTTTTTATTTACTCCCAGTCCAGCAGAGAAGTAGCATTAAATATAATAAGGTAACCCCCGAATACCTACTCAAACGCGACTCACAGTTGAGTACGTCTCAAACGCGACTCAGAGTTGAGCACGTCTCAACTCACGGTTTTTTGATAGTTTCTGATGAAAATCTGTCAAAAAATCGTCATTTGAAACGAGCTCAACTTTGAGATGCGTTTGAGTATTCGGGGGTAAATCTATCTTAATAATAGTACCTTTATAATAATGAAGAGTTTCCAGCGGAGTCTGTTTTAGTAGAATTTATAAAAAGTTACGGAAAAATCAAATCCTTTTTCAGCACCATATGATTTTATTAGCAAATTCAATCAGTCCTTTTATAAATAATCTCTATTCTAAACTATAAAAACATACTATGGACAAATTGTTAATAACAAATTAACCCCACACTCATATGTGAGAAGTCTTAGAGGGTAATCAGAGGCAAGTCTAAGCGTAAAAAATCTATCTAATCAGGTATTTTAAATATTTATATGTACATATTGCAACATATAATAAATACTATGGCCACACTATCAAAACTTCACAAATGTCAACTTAAAACTACAACGTAACTTTTTTTTTCTCTTTCTTACTTTTCTGCGATTCTTTCTTTTCTCTAACAATCTTTTGCACATCGACCTTTTCCTTATAAATCCTTTGAAATAGCACGAACTTCCCGCTCTGAATATTTTTCGTTTCATATATCATGCCAGTGACTTTCCAAGATGGCGTCTCACAGTGTTGCCATAACCTGGCGTCTTTTGGAATTTGCAACTTATCTAGAAGTTTTTCACAAATATCAGGGATAATCGGCTGCAGAATTATTCCAGTTATCCTCAATATTTCCAATGTGATGTGTAGGATAACGTCTAGTTCCTTTTGGCACTCTGGTTTCTTCTTTAACTCCCACGGCTTGCTGGTCTCGAAGAAGAGATTTGTGAGGTGCAGTGTGGCTATAACAGCGTCTGCCACTTTGTAGAACTCGAAGTTTCTGTAGTGTTTGTGGCAGATTTCTGGAAATAAATGTAATATTTTAGTTATCGTTATCCTCCCCAACATGATGGACCATCTATATGGGCGATGGGCTGATCACCTGTCACCATGGTTCACCATATCCATCATCATCTTCCTGCTCTTATCCCACTTATGTCGGGTCGGCACAACATGTTTTCCTCTTCCATTCCCCTCTATCAGCCGTCATTTCAGTATTCACTCCTTTCTTACTCATATCATCATTCACGCAATCCATCCATCTCTTCTTTGGTCTACCTCTACCCTTGTATCCATCCACTTTCATATCTAACATTCTTCTCGTCACATGACATTCATACCTCCGCATGACATGCCCATACCATGCTAATCTATTGCTATCCATCTTCGCATTACAATACAATAATTTATTGGTAACACCAAGTTACAGGTCAGTATAGTGTACCTACAATAGATAGGTATATAAAAAAATATATACAACGTGTAACATAATGTCCCTATAAGCCCGAAAGGGGTGTATTCAGACCGAGCACTTGAATACATTGACGTGTGCAAAAGTTCAATACATCATATTTGAAATTCCAATACAATTAAAAACAAATTATTTCATGAGAAATTTGTGACAACCCTATGTGTTTGTTTACCATTTGCGTAGGTAACAAACACACGCGCACCCTCCTATCGCGTCGGACCCACACATACGCAGACAATTGAACGCGCGGCAAGTTTCAAAAAGTACCTAGGTGTAATCACCAAAGTTTTCGTAAGAATTTGCAATTTTTTTAATTCTACGTAGAAATTAAAGTCGAAGATTAAAATCACGATATCTTTCACACATAAAAAAACAACTACCTACCTACATCTACCTAGGTAGTTACCTAAGGACCTAGGTACAGGAAAAGTTAAGTTATACCTTTTCTCCCTTCTTCTTGGTTGGCTCGGAACACGGCTAATTGACATGGTAGGTATTAGGTAGGTATGTAGGTACCTAGGTTGGTATTACTGGTACACATTCACATTCACAATCACAAAATTATTTTTGTCATTTTTTATTAGTAAGCTAGGTACTAATGGGGTACCTACTAGGTAGGGTGATAGGTTAGGTACCTATCATCATACCTACCTATCACTGAATTTTATCACTGTTGACACACACAGTAGGTACTCGGTATCCATCAAAGGGAAGTAGGTACAACACACCACCGAATTCCCGGTCTTCCCTCACTGGTGCGCCGGTGGAAAGATCCCGTCGAGAGAAGACGGTTCACCAATCCCAGAAAATAGCCCGTAAGATGGCAATGGCCGCCCTGGATAACGCTCTCTGTAGAGCTGACGCGCCGCTACTAAGCTATTAATTATTTGGTGCTGCTCCAACACACACACACAACACCATATCATAATACTCACCGTTTGAGTACAAAGCCGACATCGTATCGTACGTTAATTAGTTACGCGAACCGAGAGATTGCTTGTTGCAGTTGTTGCAAGGAACGAATGCTAATTGCGACTGATAAAAACCGATCTGTTTTGCGACCAAAAGTAGGTACCTATTGCCGAAAGCCGAATTTTTAGGGTTCCTTGTCTGGGGTAACCCACTAAATACCGATTGGGAAAAAAAAGGAAAAAAACTTCACCATACATCTACTACTACTACTACTACTGTCGTCGTGTCCGTGTCGCTAGCTCTTTTGAACCAGTGTGGTGGAAGGATTAGAGTGCACCTTGAAGGTTCCTTTCGTACACTTTGACACACGTTTATGACATGCCTGGTTTCCTCGCGAGGTTTTCCTTCACCGTTTGAGAGCATTGATATTGCACACATAAATTTCGAATCGAAAAATCCATAGATTCGAACTCACGACTTAAGGATGGGAAGGCGGGGTTCATACCAATATGCTACCATGTGCTCCATCCCCATTTGCTACTAGGTACCTACCTACTTACATAATAACCTACCAACAATTACGTAGTTCAATCAAGAAAAGTAAAAAACAAATAAACCTACGGAACCAATTTGATTTTATTAAACAAACGCTTGCGGTGCGGTGTCGGTTGACGGTTGCGGATTTTGAATTTAGCAAAGGCACCGACAGCCAATTAGGGCGAGGTGCCATCCCACTAGTTGTTGTTGTTGTTTCAATGCAACCAATGACAAATAGGCTGTTCACGATGAAAATGAAGATTAGTAAGACAGATAAGTCACAACCTTTGACTTTAGTGTCCAAGTAGGTAGGTACAAAATTGCATTGAAAAATGCTCCAATGAATATTGGAATAATACATCGTTGGAAAAACTAAAGTGGAATAGGGTCACGGCTTTATCCTCAGGCACGGTAGACCTCTTCTCATACTTCTTGTTACCTACTCAAGATGCTTTTAAGGCCCGAGTAGGTAGGTACAAAATTGAGTAGGTATCACGGCTTTATCCTCAGGCACGGTAGACATCCTCTCATACTCCTTGGCACCCACTGAGGATACCTTTAAGGCCCGAGTAGGTAGGTACAAAATTGAGTAGGTAAGGTACCTATCTCCTATACTAGGTACTTAACAAAGAGATCTGAAAGGATGTTTACGGTGCCTAGGGATTTTAGTCGTGATGTGACCTTACATTTTAATTACCAATAAATACCAAGGTACCACTAGGCCTTCAAAAAAAAATAGAAATTACTTATTAAGCCACCTCGTTATTAGGTAAGTAGGTAGGCATTTTACTAATGGTGTCTGTTCTGTTACCTGTTTCATCTAGAGTTCACACTTAAAGGTCAAAAAACAGCTGTAAATAGGGATGCCTCATGTTGTGTCAAGTTACGTATTGGAGCAAAGTTTAAGAGACATTTCATGAATGAAAACCTTTGAAATTTTAAAAGTCGTTGAACAAACGTTGTTCGCAATGACGTATAGAACACCCCCGTTTCGGGCTTATAGGGACATTATGTTACACGTTGTATATTCTTAGATTTGTCAATAGCCCTAAAACTTGTTCTAACATAATTTAATTTTCAAATAAAATATTCATTAAAAATAAATTAAATTAAAAATGAATAATATTAGTATTAATATTACAGAGAAAGGTGGAAGGGGGATAGGGAGGCCTTTGCCCTGCAGTGGGACGATATGGTAATAATAAGACCATCGACTGATATACCACCATCTAGTACCCAAAACCGACCTAACAGCCTTAACGATGCGCACTAGGCCTAGGCCCGTGCTCATTGTTTTCAAGCCGGCTCTTATGAGCCGAGACTACGAAAGTTTGCCCATAATAATAATAATAATAATAATAATAATAATAATAATAATAATAATAATAATAATAATAATAATAATAATAATAATAAATACACCAAAGACTAGCTATCAAATACGACTTAATAGAAACATCCCCAAGACCAACTCCGTATTATAAATACACACCAGAAGTAGTGTTAGAGAACCGCACACATAAACTATACTTTGATAGAGCCATCCTCACAGACAGAACTACACATTACAATAGACCGGATATAACACTTATTGATAAATCTAGTAAAACAGCACTCCTCATTGATATAGCCATCCCTAACACACACAATTTGCAAAACACAATTGCGGAAAAGCTTTCAAAATATGTTTATTTAAAAAACGAAATAACCCGGATGTGGAAACTAGACAAGGTTTCGATTATTCCCATAGTGTTGTCTTCCACCGGTGTTATTCCTAAACAACTGTTTCAGTCACTCGCGCTACTTGATCTACCCAAACACACATTTGTCCTATTACAAAAAGCAGTAATTCTGAATACTTGTAGAATTGTCTGCAAATTTCTGCAAACGGATCTCTCAACTGATGCACAGATACCAAGTTCTGGGGCACAAAATCAAACAGCCATCCTCAACGATGCGCACTTGGCTTAGGCCCGTGCACATTGTTTCTAATGCCGGCTCTCATAGAAGCCGAGATTGTAAAAATATACCTAAAAATAATAATAATATTAGTATAATCACCAGGTAAGGCTTCAGCGTGGTGGAGCAGGTCAGCGGCGTGGATGCCGCGGAGCTCTCCGGCGTGCAGCGGCGGGAACTCCCCGCGGGGGTTGAGCGCGGCGCCGCAGCACCGGCTGGCGAGGTTGCCGAGGGTGTCCGCCAGCTCGGAGTTGGCTATGTTGATGAGCTTCGTCTCGCTGTAATCTGCACATCATTTTTTTTACATGTAGTAATTTTGTGAAGTAGCCGTATTCAAAGGATGTATGTATGTTCGTATGAGCCAGTGGCCAACTCTAGTGACGGAGTTTTTAAGCCGCCTAAAGGCCTCCGTCAAATTCAAAGGATGCCAACGGGACTATAACTAAGTCTTTGCTGTCCGTCCGTCTGTCAGCGGGCTGTATCTCATGTGACAGGTAGAAAGTTTAAATTTTCACAGAGTGTGTATTTCTATTACCTCTATAACAACAAATAATAAAAATAAAATAAAAGGAGGCTCTGTACAAGAAAAAATAAGTTTAACGCTCGTAATCGAGTAACTTTTTGCACGTTTTTTTGTATTATTTTTGGGTATTTCTTTTTCAAACGATCTAATATTTAGTGATTTTTACAAAAATAATAAAATTATAAATGCGGTCCTCATAGCAGAGACGTGTTTCATTTTACATTTTTTTTTTATTTGATTTTTTATCTTATTCTCACTAAGATATACTATGAATCCGAAAGATTGTAAGGGAGAGAAGCAACTGGACGCATTCTATGTTTTTTCTTTACTCCCAGTCCAGCGGAGAAGTTAATATCCAATCTAATAGTACTCACTAGCATCAGTGTGCATGGTAGCTTCCCTCAACAGCAGGTACCGCAGGGCGGAGGGCGGCGCCGGCGTGGCGGTGGGATGCACCACGTTGCCCAGAGACTTGGACATCTTGCTGCCGTCTACCGTCCAGTGAGCGTGGCACACGAGCCGGCGGGGCGGCGGCCAGCACACCGCCATCAGGAAGGCGGGCCAATAGATGCCGTGGAATCTAAACACAAACGATGATGTCGTAAAAGTGCTTCCTGATCAGAAAGTCTAATTTTTAAGTTGCCTAAGAAGTAAAATGCCTAAATGTCATGTCTAAAAAGCAAAATGCCTAAGATTCAGGATACCTAAAGGGATAGTATCCTATCCAAAATGATGAACTTGTATGATGGGCGATGGGCTGATCACCTGTCACCATGGTTCACCATATCCATCTTAGGATTTTAAATCAGAAGTGGCTGCAAGTTTTCTTATGTTCACTTGTGGCCCTGCCTTCCCTATTAGAGATATTTGCGTGATAATATTGTATGTACATCGATTGTCATGTGCCGAGAAGAGTGTTAGATATGAATGTGGAACTTTAAGTGGGTAGGTAAGCCGAAGAAAAGATGAATGGACTGTGTGAATGCCGACATGAGTAAGAAAGAAGTTAACGTTGAGATGACTTCAGATAGTGGGAAATGGAATACATGTTGTGCCGACCACACATAAAGTGGGAAATGATGATCATGATGTACATCGATTGTGAGATGAGTGATAGGAAAAGATGGAAGAGGGAAACATGTTGTGCAGAGCCCACCTAGTGTGATGACAGCAGGAAGATAATGATGACAATAAATAAATACAATAATAAATTGTTGTGGACATTTGACACAGCGCCATCTTGCCCCAAACTAAGCAAAGCTTGTACTATGAGCTACTGATAATAATACTTATATACTTTTTTTTTTGTAAATACATACTACAACACCCAGTCCTGGAAGAAATATTTGCAGAACATTTCTCCCGTAGCGGGAATCGAAGTCGCGCTTCCTGCGTCTCAGCCGAGAACTCGCCCGCCACGCCACCGAGGTATTATTAATGTGTGTAAGTGACTTGCTTGAGGATATCCTTGCCGACGACGTGTACGTCGGCGGGCCAGGCTCGACCGCGCGCCATCATGGTCTGCTCATCCGGGTAGCCCACCACCGAGAGGTAGTTGATCAGCGCGTCCAGCCACACGTAAATACTCTGATCCTCATCGCCAGGCACCTGAAACGAACATTAAATTACTTCCCTGCTGGCAGAGCACTGGTGGTCTAGTTGGTAGTGACCCCGCCTTCTGATCCTAAATCATTTATTTGTCTGTGTTATTTGTACCTAGGTAATTGTACCTGTATATTGATACAGGTGTTAGGTTAAGAAATTAGACCTCTAGTTTCTGGCGGTAGGCCGTACAAACATTTAGAATGTTACAATATAAATGCTCGATGCTTGAAGAAGAATCTGATTTCTCTCTTGAACTAACTTGAAGTTAGTCAATGTCAATTTACAAAATGTCAAAGGAAAGAAATTATTTAAAATAACAAACGTTAAATTAAATTAAATAACCCTGGGTACCGACCTAAGGTTGTGGGTTCAAATCCGGTCGTGCGCCAATGGATTTTTCTGTGCGAAAAATTGACGTGCGCTATACCAGTACTCTCAAACGGTGAAGGAAAAAATCGTGAGGAAACCTTCGGCTTAGTCAGCTCCGCACGTATTGACCATGTCCTTCCTGTGGACAAGGTAGACTAAGCTGAGAGCATGGAATAGGTGCTGGGCAAGCCTACTCCATCTTAATTCGTCCCGGGCACTACAGCGTCCCGTTTGTGAAGGTATTAGTTGCCTCATGACGCTGTATAAATCATCTACTATAGATGGTATGGCCTTAGTAGTAAGTAGAGAATATACCCTGATAGCCCAATGCACCCTCGACGACGGCCGACTGACTGAGATGTCAGGGAAGTACACTTCGTTCTCCAACATATCCAGCAGCTGCTTCTGGAACTTGACAGGAGTTACCACACCGTCTGAAAGTAGTGAACAAACTAAGAGGCTGCCCGTCTCTGGCTTGCTGGTATGTCAATTACAAAAAAATCTTAGGCGCGGCTTCACTCTTATTTTTAAAAACCCTGAAACACGTGTCCATTTATTTTTTATTTAAAGTACCCAAAACGAGTTTAAGATAATCGCACCGCCCGGCGCCTGTTAAAAAGCTGTTATGCAAACTTTGACACCCCATTTTACCCCCTTCTAAGGGTTGTTATGAAAGATCCTGAAATACTTGTCCATTTCTTGCATTTATTTATAGTAACCAGTCAGAGTTTCAAGCAAATCGCACTATAATTTAAAAAGTTCCATTGATTTTGCAAGATTTTTTTTTATCGTGTTTTTTTTTTCTTAGATAGATAGATATTACTTTATTGTTTACCACACAACATTAAATTTACAATATAGACAAAATGATTAAAACAATCGGCGGCATTATCGCTAAAAGCGATCTCTGCCAGGCAATCTAGGATGGATTGGATGGAACAAAAACATAGAAGGGTCTCTCTTATTATGTTTTCACTTTGAGGAACCAAAGAACAAAATGTAATAAATTATTTTCATTTTGAATAAACACATTTTACTAACTAACAACAGTTCTACATTGATTTTGGTGAACAAAATCCGCTATAGCACACTCATAAAGACTGTCCTTGGGTAGAGAAATAAATTATTTTTACCTGTTTTGAGCCAGTCCTGCAAGTGCGTCTTGAAGGCGCTGAGTCTGAACATGTAGTTGGTCTCCTCTGTCCATTCTAACTGGTGACCCGAGTCTAAAGACACTCTCACCTGGAAACAACATCATAATAAAGTTCCCAGACAATTCTTACTAATATAAATAAATATTTGTGGACATTTCGCACAGCGCCATCTAGCTCCAAACTAAGCAAAGCTTGTACTATGGGCACCAGATGGCTTATAGAATACTTATATACTTTTTTTTTGTAAATACATACCTAAAATACATAGTATTGAAACACCCAGACCCGGAAGATATATTTGCAGATCATACAAACATTTCTCCCGTAGCGGGAATCAAAACCGCGCCTCTTGCATCTCAGCCGAGAACTCGCCCGCCACGCCACTGAGATCGTCAAATATTTGAACTAAGTATGTTTGTTAGTTTGCTTTTCTATCATGCAGTAATGGAGAAACGGTTCAACTTGATTTTAGCGAGGGAAAAACTAGTATACAATGAAAATAGTATACTTTAATACTTCGCTAGTACACTTCGAAATACAACCTCCGAACGTCAACTTCATGAACCATAAAGGTCGTCGGGTACAGAGTACTCAAACAGAGGCCATCATCTGCATATAAATCATAATAATCATTTATTTAATAAGGTTTAAGGAAAAATTACAACTAGTCTTAAATGTACTTAGATAAGAGATACAGGAGAGCCTAAACTAGGTTATCCTGTGCTTCAGGCGGTTAGAGCACAAAGTATCCTAAATAACAAATAATCACATTAAAAAACAAAAAATAATTAATATTCAAGGAATCTACATAATTGGTTTAGTATTAATATAACATAATTAATTAATATTTTTTAAGATATTTATAAAATACTGAACATGCATACATTTCTCCCACCGAGGGCATCGAACCCGCACCTTTAGCATCTCAGCCGGCCACATTACCAATATAAGCTCCTCCCTCCGTAATACCATGTTCATCACATACAAACGCTTACTTTTTCCCCGTGTATAACGTCCTCCCGTGTGTGCGCCTCGGGTACAAAAGCCTCATCATTGACGCTGTACCAGCCTGCATAGTTTGCTTTGTAAATGTAGTCCTTTTTCACCAACTTTTTCTGAAAACAAAAGCAGATTTGATATTTTATACACTTTGACAGCCTCGGTGGCGTAGCGGGCGATTGCTCGGCTCAGACGCAAGAGGCGCGGTTTTGATTCGGGAGAAATGTTTGCATGATCTGCAAATATTTCTTCCGGGTCTGGGTGTTTCAATACTGTGTATTATAAGTAAGTATTTACAAAAAAAAGTATGTAAGTATTCTTTAAGCCATCTGGTGCCCATAGTACAAGCTTTGCTTAGTTTGAGGCTAGATGGCGCTGTGTGAAATGTACAAAAGTATTTATTTATTATTTATATTACAAGTTTCATTCAAATGGGTTCAGCTGTGTAGGCGAGATTGAGGCACAAACATACAAACATCCTCACAAACTTTCACATTTGTAATATATGTAATAGGATAGCATTTTTTTAAACAAAACTTATTCATCAAGTATAGAAATATATTGTATGCTTATATAATATTTCTTCGCTGGACTGGGAGAGGAGAAAAAACGTAGAATGTGTCCAGCCGCTTCTCACCCCGAGCATGTCGTTAAAGTCGACTAAGGGATAGTATCCTCTCCAACATGATGAGATACAATAAGCAAGTATTCCCAAGGAGGGTTTAAGTCAGGCAGGCAGCCGGTCATAAAACACCTTAGTCAAAACATGCTGTACTGACCCCACATAGTGGGATGATGGCAGGAGGACGATGATGATGATGATGAGAAATATCTATTGTCTGCTTACCCAGAAATGTATAACAGCTTTCTTATGCCGGTCCTCAGTTGTGCGAATGAAGTCTGTATACTCAACATTGAACTCCTTGAAGAGTGACTTGTACTCGTTGGATATGTTTGTGCAATATTGAGGGAGCGATAGGTTGGCCTTCGCCGCAGCTTGCTGTATTTTAGTGCCGTGCTCATCTGTGCCTGAGAGATAGCAAATGGTTTTATTACTGAGATAATATACAGGGTGGGACAAGTTCTCAACTGGGACAGTTTGAAAAAATTGATAACAGAAGAGAGACAAGAAAACTCTTAGAGACTATTTGCTCCATATTAATTATAAACTATCTATTTGCTCAGTAATTTCTGACCCAGAAACAACACACTGTATGTCTGCATAGTTCTACTAATTTGAGAAAGTAAGTGAAAGTCCTGGCATAGTAATTGAACTAAGATTAAGTTTTTGATGTGCATATTTATAACAAAAGCCTTAAATTTTATCATTTTAAATAGATATGTTAGAGCTAGGTCTTCTGAAATAAGGAATATATATTGAAAAGAGGATCTTAAACACTGATGTTATGTTAAAATATAAGGTCACTGAAATAAATAAAATGAATTGAATTAAGAATTACATTACCCTACAATAATTATAAATCTGAAAGTTTGTGACAATGATGTCTGTGCTTCAATCACTGTGTAGTAGGTAGCTCAGGTTCCACAGAAGCAAAGTCACAGGCAGAAGCCAGTATAATAAATCTGCAAGGTTTGTAAGGTTGTGTCAAAATGGCTGAATGCATTTGAATGAAACTTGGAATATACATAGTATGTGAGCTGGAATGACTATATAGGTAGGTTATGGGAAGGTGGTAGGTGTGTACCTGTGCTGAATATAACATTGCAATCAGGGCTGACAAGCTTCTCAAACCTTTGGATAGCATCCGCTACAACAGCTGTGTAGAGATGCCCTAAGTGTGGAGCTGAAATCAGATATATTTATCTCTCTAAGTTGAATTCAATTCAAAAACTTGAAACAAAACAATGTTTGGAAGTATTAGCTTGGTAATAAAATTTTACATGTAAGGTTAGTAATAAAAACTGAAGCAAAGTAATGGCTAGGTATTGAGCTCAATTATAAGCCTTGAACTTTCTATTTACTAGGTACTCTGGATTATAGTTTGTTTATATTATGATAGCAACTTACCCGCGTTGACGTAGAATATCGGTGTAGTTACGTAAAAGGGTCGCCGCTGCACGATAGAGGACAAGAGGCGAATTGTTACCCTCATTTTGCAGATAAATTACCGAGAAATTACCGGTGATACATCTGCATTGGTCTTCTGAAAGGTTATAAATATGCGCATAACATCGTAATTATGTGACAGCTGGTGAATTGAAAGTGGAAGATAACTGCAGTTTTTTTACTATTCGTTCAGGTTTCTTCCAAAGTTTCTACTCCTTGTAACAGAAATAACAAATCACATCTGAATAAGACCCAACCGACCACACGAAAATCAACAAATTGATTGATGATCGAATCGATGAGATTGATCAGCTCAGCTGTTACAATTTGACATTGACTTGAGCTTCCTTCTTCTGTCAAGGTGACATTAATTGGAATGTAAAATTTTAGGAACATGATACTTCTTTTGCTATCTATCTTTGTTGATCTACATAAGATTTGTATCGTTTGTTTCTTTCTGATGCTAAAATTACAGAATCATCCGAGTAATGCAGAACTGCAACAAGGGAATGCTATTCGGCAAAATAGAGAAGTCACTTACATAAAACAAATTCCATGAAATAATAGTTTTTATATTTATTCGCGGTTTTTATATCGATCAATGAATGTGGTTATTTGTTGTGATGTAAAATATTGAGAAAATACAATTCGAGTAAATTAAATTGCACAAACGAAGCAAGAATGTCGCAGGGGAAGATCGTTTTGATGGCTTGCGGCAGCTTCAGCCCTCCAACATATATGCACCTTCGAATGTTCGGTAAGTGCCCTTGGCTTTGAAAAATTCATAGCAATTTTTCTCCATTTCAAGACTATAAGCACACCCCTTCTGCCCTCTGACCTATGCATAAGACGTTTTCATATGAAATCTTCTTTGCCTAAGGTCGTTTCATACTATCCGTGCTGCTTATTCAACCCGCGACATCCATTAGAATTTTTGATTTCTCACGCATTTTACGATGTTTTCTAGAAATTGCAAGAGACTACATCAACTCTCTAGGCCTCGGGACTGTGATAGGAGGCATCGTGTCTCCGGTGCACGATGCTTACGGGAAGAAGGACCTAGTTGGTGCACCACACAGGTAAGACAAGTACCTACCTGTATAGGTACCTACTCATTTCTTAGTACCTTCTCATTGACAAGGGTAAGATACCCTTGAGGGAAATATTAGTTGCTACTGTTCATGTCACCAATTTTTCTGAAACAAGAGTTGCGAAAGGATTTGTTAACCCTCTAAAAGGCTCTTCCCATTCAATTGACACAAATCTTCGAATATTCAAGGTTCTAAGACTTGCAGGTTTCCTCATGAGTTGTGCATGATAGGTATTATTGTTGTATTGTTGCACAACTGATTTATAACCTACAACCATGTAAGTGGCAAGCCGGGTCACTACCACCATAGAATTAGTGACCTCATGTCTCTTGTATTATAAGTATTATTGACTTGTAAGAAGTTTTATTTGTGAGCAGTAATAGGATTAATACAAGATGGTGGCACAAGCGAAGTAAGGCCTATGCCCAGCAATGGGGGACGATGATGATTAATTTCGGAAACTACTGAACTGATTCCTGAAACTTCTTTCACAATATTCTATTCCTTCAAGAGCGAAACTGTATATTCATAAATATTTTAACCTACAACTTAGTCGTAATATTTTTGGCTCAGTTATTTCCTTGTACATCATGTGGTGTACGGGGTTATCTTAGGTTACAGAATAAATAAATATTTGTGGGCATTTCACACATTACTAGCTCCAATTAAGCAAAGCTTGTACTATGGAGAAATATTTGCATGACATACAAACATTTCTCCCACAGCGGGAATCGAACCCGCGCCTCTTGCATCTCAACCCAGCAATCGCCCACCAAGCTACCAAGGTCGCCAAAAGAATATTTTGATGTGATCATTTTGTAGCCAAATTTTATAGTTCCATATCCCAAGGGAATGTCCGTCCGTCGAGACAAGTCTATGTTACAAAGATTAATACTGAGGAGTTACATCAATGCTTACTTATTAGTAAAGTAGCCCACTAGGTACGTTTGACTCGGAACCTAACACAGTTTATACATTGCTAGATGAACCTAGAGACCTTGAATTTGAGTATGTAACTAATAAGTTAAACCTTTTTGTCTCATGTAAGTGTTTATTCTTTGTGTAAGTAGTTTTATTTTTATATTTGTCTTATGTAAATCTCTTGGTGAGGCTTACTAAGGCTTACTAAACACTAACATGAGACAAAAAGGTTTAACTTATTAATAAATATCAGTATAATTGAAGTATTCTATAGAGAATAAATTGACTGGATTTATTTTGCATCCAAAATCTTTCCCATTTCATATTAATAGGATTCAGGGCCTTTACATTTTTATAAAGATAGCAATGTAAATTATGGTAGGTAACATGAGATAAGATGGTATAGATTTAACAATAGTCATGTTATGTACCTTCATCAAACAAAATTACTTTTGTGATGACAATAGTAATTTTATTATCACGATGACAATGCTCCGCATAACAACTCATTTCATGGGTACCATACTAGAAATAATGTTGAATTCAATATTGATTCATAAACTATACTTTGTTTGTTTTATTCCGCTAACCTTGGCATACCTTTCTATGGGGGTCATGGGAGGTTGCAACCCCAATGGGAGTACTTAACCTACCCCACTTTTCTGACATGCAAATGAGTTGTAGAACAGAATTAAAAATAAACATGCAATATAGAAGGTTGCAGATATTTTACAGCACTATTATTATGTACTTATATTGATGAGTAGGCTGTCTAGTTTCCGCCCTCGACTTCGCTCGTTTAAATATCAATTTTATCTCTCCACCACCGTCGCCGTGCTTATTTAAGTTGATCGAAATTTGAAAATATCCTCAAAAATGCGTACAATTTTGTATGTTTGATCTTATACATGAATTGAATGAATTTTGTATGTTCGATACGTCTCTGCTGGACTGGGAGTAAAGAAAAAGCATAGAATGTGTCCAGTTGCTTTTCACCCCGAGCATGTCGTAAGAGTTTACTAAGGGATAGTATCTTCTCCAACATGATGGACCATCTATATGGGCGATGGGCTGATCACCTGTCACCATGGTTTGCATTATCCATCTTGGATCAGGAGTGGCTGTAAGTGTTCTTATACTTGTGGCTCTGCCCACCCCGTTAGGGATACGAGCTTGATAATCATCATCTTCCTGCCCTTATCCCACTCTATATGGAGTCGGCACGTCTTAAGAGTTTTGGCTAAGGTGTTTTATGACCGGCCGCATGCCTGACGTCAACGTCAACGTCCTTGGGAATACTAGCGAGATAATACGAGCGTGATATTATAATATAATATCACATGCCATGTAAAAGATCATACATATTACACATGTGCAATGTGTTCCAGGATAGCGATGTTGAAGTGCGCACTGCGCACGTCGGGCTGGATCAAGATATCAGAGTGGGAGACGCAGCAGTCGGGCTGGACGCGCACCAGGATATCCATGCAGTACCACCAGGTAACTCCTCGTTCTCCACTTCTATTGGTCGTGTCTCAGATCCTGCTTTAGACTAATACCAGAGGCCATAGCGATAGCTAATCGCTAAAGGAGTTTCAGTTTAGCTTGTTATAATCATAAATATTACATTACAGAGTTATTTATACTAAAAATCGCCCCGTGCGTGGGCTGCCTCTTAAACTTTGGTCAAATCGAAAAACTAACATTCACCATCAGCGATCTCGAAAATCCCCGGAAGCAAAATTCCAGCCGGATCGGTGAAACTAATATTTTGGCCGCCATTTTGAATCCGCCATAGTAATATTTACGGACACATAAATTAAAAACATAACAAATATAACGTTAAAAACAATTATGTACAAGAAAGAAAAACAAATTAAAACAATTATAGTTCAAAATTTATAAACCTAAACTACCTATTATAATGTACTGCTTTCACCAAAATACAGACGGAAGTGGAAAAAAAGACGAGGAAAGCAAACCCACCATTAGATGGGAATAATAAATGCATAGGAGAGAGAGAGAAACCAATATAACCAGAATTTTGTTGCAAAACTGTTCCAAAACTTTGAAAAAAATTTTCGGAACCGGGATTTCACCTTTATTATATACTATGGGTCACTTTCCAGGACGCCATCAACGAGCACATAGCGTCAGCCTACGCTGATCCCGATCCGCCATCTTGGATCCCAGACGACATCTTAAACGTGAACAGTGTGGACGAACAGGACAATATCATAGAGAGACTCAACGGCAATAGGGACAGTGGTGTCACTGTCAAACTGCTGTGTGGAGCTGATCTGCTGGAGTCTTTTGCGACACCCGGCCTCTGGTCTGATGAGGATGTAAGTAGACCCGCCATATTGGATCCTAAATCCGCTGTCTTTATCCTACATCCGCCATTTTCTATCGACCCGCCATATTGTGTTCTACATCTTCCATCTCTCGATCCGCCATATTGGATATTACGTCCACTATCTTGGATATACCCACCCGCCATCTTAAATCCCAAATATGAGCAGTATTATAACATAATTGTGTGTATGCTTTCAGTTGGAGACAATAGTGGGCAGACACGGCCTAGTGGTGGTGTCGCGGGCCGGCAGCGACCCGGGCCGGTTCATATACGAATCCGACATGCTTTACAAGCATCGGGTATGTGCTGTTATTCTACTTTGTTCGCTTGATTCAGTCACTGAATTCATAATAATTATTCCTACTATCATCTCTTAATGTATTTAACTCACATACAAGTAATACAAGTGGAGTGACGATCTGCAAAAGGCTGCTGGCAGAAACTGGATGCGTCAAGCCAAAGATAGGGCGCGATGGCGCTCATTAGGGGAGGCCTATGTCCAGCAGTGGACTGCTATAGACTAATGATGATGATGATGATGATGATGATGATGATGATGATGATGAAGTAATACATAACTTATTAATTATTTTCGGAGTCTTTCCCTTGACGTTGTTTCTTGCCAAACATGATTTTAGGTTAACGAAAAGAGAGACTAGATAGAAAACTACAACATACATACATACATACATACATATGTACGCCCATGTCCCTAATGGGGTGGGCAGATCCACAAGTAAACGTAAGTAAACTTGCAACCACTTCTGATTTAAAATCATAACATGGATATGATGAACCATGGTGACAGGTGATTACTCTTACTCATCATCTTTCTGCCCTTATCCCACTCCATGTGAGGTCGGTAGCATGATCCTTGGATCATGCTGTAAGAGTTTTGGCTAAGGTGTTTTATGACCGGCCGCCTGCCTGACGTCAACCCTCCTTGGGAATACTTGCTTATTATATCTCATCATGTTGGAGAGGATACTATCCCTTAGTCGACTTTCACGACATGCTCGGGGAGAGAAGCAGCTGGACGCATTCTATGTTTTTTCCTAACTCCCAGTCCAGCGAAGAAGTAAGATAGATAGATAGTTAACACTTTATTGCTTGCCACACATTGAACTTACAAACTAGACAAAAAATAAAAAAATATGGTAATAACAAAGGGCGGCCTTATCACTAAAAGCGATCTCTTCCAGGCAACCTAGGATGGATTGGATGGAACGAAAGCATAGATTATTATTATAAGATTACTCTTACTGAGTAACTTGTATTGCATTTCAGAACAACGTGCTCCTAGTGACGAACTACATCGCCAACGAGGTCAGCTCGACGGTGATCCGGCGGCTGGTGAGGCGCGGCGAGAGCGCCAAGTACCTGACGGACGACGCCGTGCTCTCCTACATCCGCGGCCACCGCCTCTACGCGCCGCACCAGCACACGTGAGCGCGCACCTTTATCTTCTTTTTTATTTATCAACGATTTACAGGAAACAAAATTAACAGTAATTAAGTACTTAGCAACTAAAAACCAGTAAGGTTTGTGTTATCGCTAGTTCAGTTTACAATTAACAATGGTAAAAATAATATTCTAACGCAGGGAATCCTAGTTTGAAGTCTGAATTGTCTATAGTGGTGTAATTTATAATTATTCTAACGCAAAAATGTTTACGCAGTGATTAACAAGATATCTTCTTGCACGCAAACCTTGGAAACAGTGAGTATTCTCTCCACGACATCATATCTTACGGCAAACGCTCCCCCCAAGACGTAATAATGAACTCTCCCGAAGAAACCACATACAAAAACATTCTTATCAACATCAGGGACAAACCAACAATAACTGATGAAACAGTAGCTATCAAAAAAGCTAGAAAGACAAATTTCCTTCTACCCACACACACGGACTCGATCAGCCCTATTGCCGACACCATAAAGCCTAAAATGGCGTACATAGACAAAGTCTCGCCCTCCTACGTACCAGGGAAAGCTGTCAAAATCATCAGCGACGGGAGCAAGCACGTCATTCAAGATGACAAGGTAAGTCTCAGTGAATCCACCTACTCTTCCTTAGATAGCTACTTGCGTAAGGATGACATTGACTATGAACTCTATAGACGCAGAGTTTCTGAAGGTAATATGGAGCAGGTTGTTGATGAACCAATCAAAAAACGCTGCTCGTCCACCATCAGGAAGCTGTGTCCGGACGAAATAAAGAAAAGCAAGTCGGAAGTTAGCAAGCTCTGTGATAAGATGAAGAGTATCAAGCTGAAAGATAAGGAGAGTAAGAACTACAGGACGCGCAGTTGCAACGATATTGTCAGGTTGATTCTGACGAAGCATGGTATTCATGTTATAAGTGATACTGAGGCTATTGTCTAGGTTTGAGTATCCTAGGATAGAACTCAACTCTCAATTTCATTGAAGTCAAACTTTAGGACTTACCCCTGAATACTCAAACGCATCTCAGAGTTGAGCACGTCTCAAGTCAAGGTTTTTTGACAGTTTTTGATGAAAATCTGCCAAAAACTCATCACTTGAGACGTGCTCAACTTTGAGATGCGTTTGAGTATTCGAGGGTTAGTTGATTTATACAGTGTCAGGAGGCAACTTTTACCTTCACAAACGGGACGCTATAGTGCCCGGGAATTAAGATGGAGTAGGCTTGCCCAGCACCTATTCAATCCTCTCAGCTTAGTCGGCCTTGTCCACAGGAAAGACATTGTCAATACGTGCGGAGCTGACTAAGCCGCGGGTTTTCTCACGATGTTTTCCTTCACCGTTTGAGAGTACTGGTATAGACACGACCGGCTTTGAACCCACGACCTTAGGATCGGAAGGCGGGGGCACTACCAACCAAACCACCAGTGCTCTACACTTAACTCAAGTGTGTCGAAATATAGGCCCGTTTTCTAGATCTGTGTACTTTGATATTTGATAAGTAGGTACAATGTTTTTCAATACAATCTGATTACAACATTATGCATGCAAATAATGCTTCCTTAAAACTGCTCAATCTGAATTTAAACTTGAGTTGATCAACACTTAGCACAGTCATAGCATAAACGGACCTACCTTTCAATTGACTTGAAAAGTGATTTCTGATGCAATTAGTTGGACGCTTGAATTACAGACAAACCTTTCTAAGTAAAATTTGAGAAGGAAATGTTTTAAGAAGCTGCAAAAGCACCAAAGGTAGTGAATGAAAGAATTTATCATAAAGACTTTCAAAATTTAGTCATTTATCCATTTGGATTTTAGAGGATTTCCTTATTGGGCCTCATTCGCCATCGACAAACATTATTATTACCTCGCCCGTATACCTAATAGAGTGGGCAGAACTACAAGTAATCATAAGAAATCTTGAACTCTTGATTCAAAGTCCCAAGATGTTGTTAAAGTTAACCATGGTGAAGCTGACAGCTGATTAGCCCATCGACATAATACCTATAATTAATTTTGTACGGTTTTTTGAGTACGGTTTGTCAGTCTAGCCATGTCTGTCGTTGGAGAAAGAAGCCCAAAAGGTAGCGAGATTTCTCTGTAGATGTTTGATGTTGAATTTTAGAAGTCAATTGTTAAAGTAAATGTTTAAACATGTATCTGACATGGTTGTATCTCCCTTAAAATAGATAATTTCGTACGGCATCGTAAGATAGATCTGCCCTCCTAGTGAAGAACGCAGTAACTAGCATTTTTGACAAAAAATTGTTAGATACATATTCTTCCTAACAAAATACAACATTCTGTTCTCACTCACGTATCAAAACATGTTTGACACTGCCATTATTACTAGGAGGATAAAGCATTATTCACTAGGAGGGCAGAGATGTAGTCTTTTGAATGATAGGAGACTTGTGTATGTCACCGTAAAATTGTAAATACCGTTAGATTATAATCTATCTCGCGAGATTGTAAACTGTCAAAAAATTGTGGACCGTAAAATTTTTTGCGCTTCGGCGGCCGCTACCGCGGCACGCTCGCTGTGCTCGCTCGCCTTGCGCGTTAGTGGTCATTACTCAAACCTAACCTACTAACCTAACCAACTGAATTCGATCGGGTGGATAAGAAAAGAAAAAAACTAAGTTCGTATTAGTGGCCAGCTCTTGTGACGGAGTGGATAACTAATAATGCGTTAAATTGTAAGCGGTATGTTACGGTTCACAATATTTCGACAGTTTACAATATCGCTAGGTAGATTATAATCTAACGGTATTTACAATTTTACGGTGACACATAAATGAATCACGATTGCTTATGATCGTGTACATTGTATCATCGTTGGTACTTCAAGATCGTATATTATACTGGTAGACGAATTTACCGATAAACACACATCTCTATGCGTAACGCGCGTCTCTAGCTGTCACTGACAATAGCTGGTAGACATAGACAATATATAATACAAACTCTGATACTCTATGGTAGACCACCAAAATGGAGCGAATCGTTGCGTAAAATCGATAATGAATATATTTTCCAATGGAAGCGCTCGTGGCGTAGCTTGCTTAGACGTTCTATATTGATCGTTGAAGTTAAGCAACGTTGTGCGCGGTCACCATTTGGATGGGCGACCGCAAGTGGCATTACGAGCTGAGCGGGGCACGTTAAATTGTCGGTCCCGGCTTTTAAGTCGTTAAGTCGTTAAGACATGACGGAGGCCTTTAGGCGGCCTTAAAACTCCGTCATAAGAGTTGGCCACTAACTCATACGAACTTATTTACCTACTTAAAAGCTGTTACCAGTCTAACAATACATTTATGTGCAGATTTGGAACAATTTCCTCGTAAAAAGACAGTTTGAAATGAGCATTTGAGAGTGTACACAAATTCGAGACGCAATGTACAACTTACTACCTAAATTTCGTAATCGTGGGTCATTGTATACCAAATCTTAAAATGTTTTTGACTTGTATTAAAAGTAGAGCAATCTTTAAAGACGTTATGTGGGCGGAAAACTAGTATTAATAACTATCTTCCAATATAAATATACCTTTTATTGTATTTATCTCGTTTATGAAATTATACAAAGTTTTATACCATTTTAAATGTATACCTGTTCGAATTCTTGTATTGAATTTTTTTACTAAAACGTTTGTAACTTAAAAAAGTTTTAAACATTTCTTCTTCCTCTATCGATAGATTAAATTTTGACATTATTAAAATGTAAAATACCTGGCATGCTGATACAGTATTAAGTATATCGACGGCAGAAAGCGGAAATGTCGTATCTCAAAAAATGGCCTAAATTACTTTAAACTTGATTGTTGATAAGCAAAAAAGCCGCGTCGAATGGTCTATGTCTCGTCTTTCTACGATGAAAAATTTTATGATACGCCCTTGATTTTTTCCTAGTTTTTTACTGTTCACACGACTAATTGCTGTAAAAAAGATTTTTTGGCTTTGGTGTAAAATTGAATATTTTGAGATACGACAAAATCGCTTTCTTCCATTGATATATACCTATATTAAATATATACTATACAGTAGTATATCATACACTGTTTGCTGATAAATGGAAGGACCTACCACTATAAAAATGACCGCATTAACGATTTAAGAAATTAAGTATTGCTTTCTTTACATATATGTTTACTTTATTAAAATCTGCTTAGATAAAGGTATTTTGTAACTTTTCATATAGGGCAATGTTCTTGCCACACCGAATTCTTCGGTAAGGAGAAATAAGAAATAAAAATAGCTTGAATTTGCTGTGTTCAAAATCTACATAATATTATGAGAGAGATGTTTATACTGTATTCCTTAATTTACATATGTATAGTTCGCGCCTAAGAAAAACTGCGGGAGAAAATTGGAACAAAGTGTATTTGCTATAACGACATTAAATAATAACACGGGCAAAGTTGATGGTCAGTAGTCTTGTCAAATTGTTAAAAAACATAATGAGTTCATATTTTAACTAACCCACGAATACTCAAACGCTACTCAGAGTTGAGCACGTCTCAAGTCACGGTTTTTTGACAGTTTTTGGTGAAAATCTGTCAAAAACTCGTCACTTGAGACGTGATCAACTCTGAGATGCGTTTGAGTATTCGGGGGTTAATGTCGTTTTTGTCTTTCTAACGGGTGCAAATTTTATGAATAGCTCTTTTACACTGTTATATATAATTTCATTGATAAATATAAATCATAGATTATGATGCGTGACCCCATCGAGTGACCTCTTTATCAGTGATTTTATGTATGTTATTGTTGAACAAAATATGAACAATTGTTATGCAAAATGTATAATAATCGATGCTAATTATTACAAAATGTGATCCCGAACATGTTTTGTTTTCGTTAATTGTTGTACAAGCAAAAACACCTTGTATGTTTGCTTACAAAATGATTTGTTTATTGTTACATACATACCTACTATCACACCCGTAATGGGGTGGGCAGTCACAAGTAATTAAACAACTTCCAGCCACTCAAAGTCAAAGTCCCAAGATGGATATGTTGAACCATGGTGACAGGTGATCAGCCCATCGCCCATATAGATGGTCCATCATGTTGGAGAGGATACTATATTATTATATTTTTTAAGTATTTGTTTATTCCTTTTCAATAAATAAACATAACACCTGATATTAAACAATTAGGCAAATCCTTTGTGGTTTTCACGTTCGAACTTTTTCTCGCAGTTTTCTTACGTTGCGTGACGTATGCCTAATTATTAACCTGACTATATACAATACACCCACCTGTGATAGTTATAGTATTGTGCCAAGTTTTTCAAATTATAGTATTAGATTATTTTCTTTCAAGTTGTATATTGTGCTTTCTTGTCTAACCGATTTAATCAGTATTAGAATTCATTGGTATTATTATATACTTCTTTCTTTAGAAATTAAGACACATTGTTCCTACTAGCGGTCCACTGCTCGAAGCTCGAAGTGCTAGTGGCGTAACTTGCTTAGGCGTTCTTGATTGATCGTTAAAGTTAAGCAACGTTGTGCGCGGTCACAATTGGGATGGGGCAAGTGGCATTACGAGCTGAGCGCTTCCGTGCTTCGGAGGGCACGTTAAAGAGTCGGTCCCGGCTTTTAAGTCGTTAAGCTACGACGGAGGCCTTTAGGCGGCCTAAAAACTCCGTCACTAGAGTTGGCCACTAGCTCATACGAGCATGCATGCATACCTACTGCTGGACATAGGCCAATTGTGCCCAATCTTCGGCTTGACGCGTCCAGTCTCTGTGCTGTCACATTATTAATAGATATACTCGTACTTTGTTGATTAATAGCGGTAATAATTTTAAAACTATTCTAGAAAATTTAGCAAATTATTAATGGCGTTTGAAGGATGTTTTTCCTTGCTTGTTTAGTTTCAAAATTGTATGATTAGCTAAAATATTTAGCTTTATCTTTGGATTGCTAACATTTACAGTGTAATTTGTGGCTTTACTTAGAACAGTAACGTTGTAGATAGTTCTCTTTATAATAGTATTTATTCTGTACAAATTAAATCATTTAGTAACTTCTATTACACTTTCTTGCCGTCAAAATAGGCTGAAAAAGTACAGAATCAATGCAATTTATTTTACTATTTCTTGATATGCCATGATTACGCAATGTACACAGTAACCCCCGACATTGACGTTTTATAATATGGAACCATAGCGTATCTCTACTTAAGGTACGCAATTGATTTCTATAATGTCAGATTTCGGGCACCAGATTTCGTTACATGTCGTGTATCGTGTATACCATTGTGTAGCCTCATAGATTTATGTAGCGACACATCTAACTATATCTGCGATCCATCTTGCTGGACATTTGACTGGACAATTGCTCAGTCAAATTTGATAAGATTAAACGTATTTTGCTCCAAACAGCGTCATGAAAACCAGCGTTAGGAGTGAAAGCTCCTATAACAGCTTGGTGACGATCAGTTTTGATATCAAACTACCCACATTATGTCACGATTCTTAAATAGTATTTTGTTGTGATATGTCGCTGCATTTACTCTTTGAAGATGTTCTGTTTTTGTCTTCCTGCATCCTATTTTGTTTCTAACCCTTACTTTATGTTGTTGTGTGTAGGGAGGCGGTTGCGCGTTGTAGCTGATGTGTTGCGCGAACGGCGACGCCGAACCCGTGTAGTCGACGGATCGCGCATTATAAGTTTACACGGTTTATGTGGTTGATATTTCAATAAAAAAATACTTACGAGTACATAGTAATATGCCGATTAATCGATAAACACATGTTTAGCTGTACGGCGCATCTCTAGTTGACAGTGACATTATATGATATAAAAAGTCTATGATACTCTATGGTAGACCCGAGATGGAGCCAAAACGTTAAGTTCGTAAAATGTGTAATATTTTCTGCAAAAGCCTTGTTGGGTTTAATGAAAAAATCTACGCTATGAATATAGCGCCAGTTTATATGTTTCTGATTGGTCAAACGAACCGCCATGTTGTTTTATCTATTATGTACTTTTGGTGCCATAGTGCTTATGCCAGATTTTTGTACTTACTGAGAAGTGAAATGTTGTCACTTCCATGACGCATTGGCAGTGATGTTCATGTATTTGGTACACATTAATATTTATATTAAAATACATACACAAGACATCCAGAATTGATAATTTTTTTATTAAAATATCAACCAATTATACAGCAACCACATTATTTAGTCAATAGTCAACCAGCAAGCGTGGTTGCTGTAGGAACCTAGCTTAGATTACTAGGTACTTAATTGCTGTCATCGTGAGACCACTAAGAATCCTTATTCTTGAGTTGAGTCCTTACACAACTCAAACTGAATCTATACTCAAAGCATGGATTTATTGTGCCAGTGAATCTATTTTTGAGTTAAGATGTTTGGCTCCGATAATGTTGCTTGCTTTTTACCTTTTGCAATGCCTTTTCAAAGTATTAGGAATAAAAAGTAGTACCTAGAGGGATATATTTTTGGATGCTTAGATTTACTGAGTGTTTTTGGGGACGTTTTTGAATTTTTCTTGTCATATTGCTAATGCTAAGCTTAAAAAGCATGGTAAGTGGTCTCACGATGATCTATTTAGTAAATATCTCTTTTTCCTCAAATTTTATTAGTAGAATTATTATACCTACTTTACGAATACCCAACCTACTTTTGATTTTTTTATCTAACTACTCTGGCTCTCAAGTCCTCTACTTGTACAAAATGTTTCAAAAAATCTTGCAAGCAGGCTTTTAACTTTAATGTCAGCGACATCTACCGGTTAAGTTTGGAAGATCGGCCGGCGCTTGTGCGCACAGGCAGATAATGTGTTTTTATCGAGAACCTAGTGTTCGCACAAACTTAATTTAGGTTTAAGAACACTACTAACCAGAAACTGTATGTACTATTGTTTAAATTAATTAAATAAAAAAAAAATAATAATCTTAATTTGAAGGAAAAGTGGGATATTTTCTAAAGCGTATGACCTATTCTAGTTGTGTTTAACAGAATGTGATAACTTGAGAATCAAAGTAGTTTCAAAAATATATTTATTTCAGTAGGTTTTAAATGTCTAATTGGTTTTTCGTATAATTAGTTGCCTATGATCTAAATTATACATTCCCTTAACTGAGAAAGTACAAGCTGATCAATTGTATGACATAAATTAAACTCAATTTTATTGTCGAAAATCTCAAGGACTTGAGTCTTGGTTTAGCTTGAGTTTAGTTGTGGAATACGGGCCTACTTCAAATCGGATCCACTGCTTTTTCGTCAACATTATCGATGGGAGAAATGTTAGTATGTTCTGCAAAAATATTTCTCCCGGGGATTAGGTGTTGTTGTACCATGGTAGTTTCTGAAACTCATGACACAAGGAATCCTTTGTAACAAATATTTATTTCTATTCTATTCTAAATGTGATTGGATCGTGCGTGTGGCCGCTTGATCGTATCAGACTTGCTCTTTTTATTAATTTTGCCTTAAAAAGAGGGTAGTTGTGGACCCGATTTAGTGCATGCAGAAAATGGTTATGTCAAAACTTAGCATGATATTTACTCCCAATTTTTTTAAATATTTAGTTTACCTTAAAATGCGCTCAAACATATGAAAATATCAGTATAAACAACGATAATAAATTCATTAAGGATTATATTGGCTTTTTAAATCTAAAAATGTTTGTAAAATTATAATTTTTGGGAATGTTTTAAAGTCACGCTTATACTCCGTTTTTTTAACAGAGTATCTGCATAAGTTCTTCATCTCTTTTTGTTCTCAAAGGATAGAAAGAGAGAGTTTCCATAATTATATTCTATGGAACATGACATCATCGGACAGAATAAGATATTTGTTTCTTATTTTGTATTAGGGAATATGTAATACTTTTATTTCTCAAATTGTTCTATAGTACAAGGTAAATAAAACCTCTTTACGATATCTTATCATTCTTGCTACGAATATCCATTCTTTCGATTTTTAGGATTCTTTTACCCTGGCAGATGTTTAATCAATGGTGTGACAGAATAATTGTCATTATCGGTGTCATTTAGCGTCTCATGGAAGATTTAGGGAAAATCAGATTCCCATTTTGTTCTATGGCATGAAACTCGGGTGAAATGTTAGTATGTAGTTCTATGGAAAAAATAGGGAAGAAAATGAATCAGTTTGTTCGATGACGTCATGTTCCATAGAACAAATGGGAACTACGCGAAAGAGAGGAGAAATGTTACAGAGTTGAACTATGCGTTCGGTTTTTAGAATGACAGAGTTGTACTTAGTGCTTAGTTTAATTTAGAAAAGTTATTAGGTATTAAGCCATGCATTCACAAGGCAACAGATGAGGCGCAACACGTGACGCTCAGCATGGTTGCAACATGCAAATAATGTGCAATATGACGTATGCTTGACAATGTTAAACAATAAACCCGCGTCGTCGCTTATGGGCAAAACATGTTGTACGGCAATTGTTGCCTAGTAAATACATGGTTTAACTTAAGCATTTATTAGTCATACATATCTGATATGTAAGTACTTACGAGTTTTAATTTTATGCTAGTGTTGTTGTTATAGAGTTTTTAGGAGTTACTAAATAAAAATAGTGTTTTTATTGTTCAACATAAAATAATTATAATAATTGTTGTTCTCGAGTCTCATTAGTTTATAATTTTGGCTTCACAATTAAACACATAGTTACAATTTCAAATGAGTAAATAAATGTTTTATTTATTTAGATGTTTGTTTTATTCTACCAATTATAATAACGACTACCGTTACAATGTCATAAATTCAGTCACATTTATATAAGTACAAAGGTACTACCTACTTATATTTCAACAATTTTGGTTATAAATACATTGGACACAATACTAGGTACGAAAGATATACTCGCGGACGAGACGGCACGGCGACTCGGCAAGTTTTTTTATCGTGGACAAATGATTTTCGACCCTATTTCAATGACCTTAGCACTGACATTCCTCTATTTCAACAGCATGCCGCGGCATCACACGAGACATATAGGTTACATCATGTCATTGAAAGAATGTGAGTGATTGAAATTATTTGAAATATGGTGGAATCTCGTTGCGGCGGCCATCTGAGCAATTGGCGTGATTGGTTTACGCCGTGCCATGCCGCGCTGTCTGTGACCGGAGGCCCTAACCCAGTCTTACATAAAAACCTCATAAAATCTGATAATAGATAAACAAAGAAAAGGAGATTAACGTATTGTATTTTTTGTGTATAAGTTATATAGAGGCCTTTGCCCAGCAGTTGGACAGTATAGGCTAAGTAAAAAAAAAAGTTATATAAATTTTATAAGTAAAGAAATGTAGGATATAATGGCCATACAAAAAATCATGATTGGAATTAATAAAATACAACTTTTAATTACTGACTGTTCAATTACATGAAAATTGTTAAAACAGTATAATCGTCCTACTTGGGAGTTGAACCCACTACTTAATATTACAACATTTTTAAATACAGTCAGCATCAGAAGTTGTGACGATTTCTTAAGATTTAAGATTGTTGTATCTATCTAGTCGTGTTACTAGTTCTTTCGAATCAGTGTGGTAAAAGGGTTTAAAATGCACCCCATAGGCTTCTTTCGTGCACTTGACACATATGGTTTTTGAACTTTTTAGGTTCTACGACATGCCGGTTTTCTCACGATGTTTCACCGTTTTAGAGTACTGGTGTACATATAGCCCACATAAATTTTTCGAACAGAAAAATCCATTGGTGCACGACCGGATTTGAATCCACGACCTCAGGATCGGAAGGCGGGGTGGTCACTACCACTAGACCACCAGCTCTCTGTGTGCATTTTTTATTGTAAGTAGGTACTGAATTCAATAGATACAATCATTAACAAATTCTCTACATTTCATAACGCTCTAGTTTCCATTCAACAAAATGGTTTTACAACTTTTTTATCATTGCTTTTGATGCTGACTGTACCTTAGTGTTACATTTGGGGATTGAGCATTTTTCTATAAAAATGAAAAATAATTTCGTAGAGAGTATTAAAATAATCTCAATATGAACTAAGTATCATATTTTATGGTCATTTAAGTTACCACTGGCAGTTGCCTCAGTTATGAATTGATAAAGCTGATGATAAGAAAAATTGAAGCCACCTGATTTAAAGCCCCAAGATGGACATGGTGAACCATATCATGTGATCAGCCCATTGTCCATATAGATGATGGTTCATCAAGTTGGAGAAGATACTATCCCTTAGTCAGCTTTTACGACATGCTCGGGGAGAGAAGCAGCTGTACGCATTCTATGTTTTTTCTTTACTCCCAGTCCAGCGGAGAAGTGCAAACAAATGATGTGTCTAGTTTTAGTCAAATCTGGTCGGCCATTACTGAGATAAATGACAAGTGTGTTAGTAGGATAATCAAGACATGCCTTCCCTGAAGCCCGGTTCCAATAACATTGTTTGTCTGTCGAAAATGTTTAGATAAATATTATGTGGACATTTGACACAGCGCCATCTAGCCCAAACTAAGCAAAGCTTGTGCTAAGGGCACCAGATGGCTGATAGAATACTTATATACGTGTTTTTTTGCAAATACATACTAATTATACTACAACACCCAGATCTGCAAGAAATATGTCTGGCGCTTTTGAACAGATAACAAAATTGCTATGGTAATGACTGATCCATCGTCTGTTAGTAGAAAGATTAGTGCCGACTTTCGCATTTTGCCGACTGCTATTACTTTATTTTCTTCTTGACTTTACATAATTATGTTCGAAAGCCCGCGAAAATATACTAAACTTTATTTAAGTCGTCAATTCTGCCCTACTAATTGCACTTGCAGTAAACGTCATTTTTTCGGGTTTTCAATAGGGTTTTTAACTTTTTTGCAGAAATGGTATTCCAAGGGGCTAAATCTACACCTAGGTACATAAAAAAATAATTCTCATTATATTTTTTACTATAGGTAACTCTAGTGACGGAGTATACCTACTATAAGTATATAACATGGACATATTGGACATGCTGCAGGGATATCTAAAAATATGATTACCGCGTTTTTTCTCAAAACCGCCATTTTGCAATTACTGCATTTGCTATTATAAGGGCAGAATTGCATAGAAATTTCCTAAAGTCTGCACTCCGCTATTACCTGTATTGAATACTTCAAAAGTCGGCACTAAGCTCCTAAATCGAAATGTCATGAAACATGGTCTAAGTCTTGGCTTTCACCGGAGGCTTGGGGTCAGGACACTGGCACCATGGCGTGACATTCTTGTCACACGCGAGTTCCACATTAATGACCGTGAAGGGCAAGTCATCAACTGTCATTCTGTATGAGCCCCGGATCTTGTACTGCACATCGTGGAGCCCCGTGCGTCGGTCCCGGCGACGGGTGACCTCGCGTTGATTGAAGCATTTGCGCATGTCGCGTTTGCGATACGTTTTGTCGTGGATATGTCTGAAACACGTACATACATTATCACGACTGCATCTCTAAAGGGGTGGGCAGAGCCACAAGTAATCATAGGAAAACTTGCAGCCTTGCAACTTCTGATTTAAAGTTCCTATTATGATGAACCATGGTGACAGGTACCATGATACAAACATTTCTCCTGTAGCGGAAATCGAACCCGCGCCTCTTGCGTCTCAGCCGAGCACTCGCCCGCCACGCCAACGAGGCATGAAACATTGCACCGAGCAACATTGAATAATTCAGTTTCACCAATAGTTTCACATTATTATTGATAATAAATAGCTGATAAGATGAATGGCAGCCGTTTTTTGATTGATAAGATTATTATGTGAGCGTCAAGATGGCGGCGCCACAAGTACATAAGAACACTTGCAGCCATTTCTGATTCAAGAATCCCAAGATGGATAATATGGTGAACGGTAAATCGTTTTATTTGTGATGGATAATTGGTAATTATTATATAATGAAAATATAGGTACATAATCGATTTTAATCTGAAATTACTCTCAAAAAGTTGTATCTTGGTACCTACTCATTCTGTACTTATTGTCTGTGTTATCAGTGTATGACTGCTACTTTGCTTATTAAAAAATAAACAGTAGCCCTGTCATCTTAATAATAATAAATAAATATTTGAGGACATAATCACACAGCACCATCTAGCCCCAAACTAAGCAAAGCTTGTATTATGGGAACCAGATGGCTGATAGAATACTTATATTCTTTTTTTTTTAAATACATATTCAATTCAATTCAATTCATTTATTTCAAACTATAGGGACATAATACTACAACACCCAGACCCGGAAGAAATATTTGCAGAGAATGCAAACATTTCTCCCGCAGCGGGAATCGAACCCACGCCTCCTGCGTCTCAGCTGAGCACTCGCTCGCCTCGCCACAGAGGTCATCTTGACGCATGCATCTCGCGGGACTCTTATCAATAGGTATCTGATAGTTGAAAATTTGCTACAGTAACCATATTTTCACTATAAGTACCAAAGAAACCATTATGTACCAATTAGCTATCACAAATTAAACTAAATACGAGAGGTGACGCCATCTTGACGCTAACAATAAAATTATACGAGTATGATAGTGATGCCAAACAGTGCCAAACCTAGATTTACTGATACATACAAATAAAACTCAATCAGTGATGTTGCTTTTGCATGCAATCATAATTTATCAAAGTAACATAATCATAAGTTTGTCTGTATGTTTGTTACTCAATCATACTCAAATGGCTTAACTGATTTTGAGTAAATCTTGGAACATGCATTTTATTTTTATATTTTAAAATGCAAGCAGCGGAAACAAGTTTAATATCCTCACTTGAATGTGTTCTGTACTCCTGTTGTAATATTACTCGGCCTGCTAACCTTAAGACCTGCATCCTTCAGTCTCACATAGAACTCATCGTCTTCTAACCCCCAGCCCCAATAGTTATTCGACATTCCGTTCACCAGCTCAAAATGCTCCCTTTTCACCAGTAAAATACCACCGATGAAGGTTTCGTAGTGATATCTAGGATGCGTTTGAGGCGATGATATGTGAATCGGTCCATCTAATGGATAGCTGTATTTTAAATCTTCATTTAACGGCAGCAAGTCAACATCATGCATAGCGATGTAGTCATAATCTGCCTTAGTGTATAAAAACCCAACATTTATTAAGGAAGCTCGGTTAAAACGGTTGCTATCCTTCTGCTGTACCACAAATATATGGAACGGTATGTTCTGTTTGTTTAGGAAGTTGAACATGTGTGGTACAAACTCCAGTAGCTCTTCAAATCGATCTCTGAAGGGCACCAGGATAGCGAGGCGCTTTTTGGCTGACTCTTTGGAAGATATTTGGTAGCGGTCTTGACTAGGTAATGCCTTCATTTCTGAAACTTGAAAAGGATTTTCGTCAATAGTTTTCTTAGGAAAATATAGTATGTAAGTTCTAATAAGGTAGGCTAAGAATAAGTGATGTTTAAGAAGCAATAATAAACATTTTATTTACCGTTTTGTATGGGTAAAGATGCTAAATAACAACCCATAATCAATGTAAGCAGTAAACATGTTCCAAGGCATTTTGAACTCCTTATGCGGTAACCCATGAAACTGAACCCTCTACACATTTACGTATTTAGTTCAGGTACACTTGTTTTCAGTCAGTAAAATCATAATTTTAACAAGAATCACGCGATCCCTTCAAAAAACTGCTAATTCCCGGAATTCGCGGATTTATCGAATGTCACTTGATTACTTTGACAGTTACTGTCATGTTATCTAGGTAATGTCAATGTCACTCATTACCAGTTAGAAATGTCAACTCTCTTGTTTGTTGTGTTTTCAAGAGTTTCATAGGTCCAAAATGAGGTGGCGCTGTTTTCAAGCTTTAAAATCTTGATTGTTCTGAGTTTAAAATACAGCTTACATTTTGGCGTATACTATCAAATCAGTACTAACTTAGGTAGGTATACCTAAAGATACACGACAATATTCGATCAATCATCGATATTTTATTTTTAGAAGGAAACAGTCCATCACTAATTTTAGGTAAGTACTCGTAGGTGCATAGAAGCGGACAGTATACCGCCATTTTTAAATTCCCCGTACGAGCGCCTTCGATAAAACAATAATTAAGTAGGTAGCCTGCTTAAACGGCACCTTTAATATGCCGTAGTTATAAAGCTAAATATGTTTGAATTGCTAATTAATAGCTAAAATGACCAGCACGCACGCCATTTTTGTAACCTCATGAAATAAACGATGTTTAATGTATCGGCCACAATGGCGATCAGCTTACTGTTTCATTGTTTCGAAATAATATAATGTTATGAGCTAAGGACAAGAAGTTAATTGTCGAGCCACACACGGAGCACACAGGGCGACCTTACTACTTATTTTAGCTTGGTAGATAGAAGAAAAAATAAAGATAGGTACTTCCGTAGGTTATATTGACTAACTTCTCTGCTACTAACTAACTTTTTTGCTGGACTGGGAGTAAAGAAATAACATAGAATGCGTCCAGCTGCTTCTCTCCCCGAGCATGTTGTAAAAGTCGACTAAGGGATAGTATCCTCCAACATAATGAGTTAGGTACCTACAATAAGCAAGTATTCCCAAGGAGGGTTGATAAAAAACCTTAGTCAAAACTCTTACAACATGATCCAAAGATCATGCTGTGCCGACCCCACATAGGGCAGGAAGGTTCAGGAAGGATAAGGGCAGGAAGATGATGACTTCCGTAGGTCATGTTCTATGTAGAAATAGCAAAAATTATTTGTATCCAAGGACCTTTAGGTTATGGGTCCAGATCCTTCCACAACTATGCAACTCTGCCTCTTTGAATGAGAAATAGTTAGTAATAGTTTTCATCAACATAAAATAAATAAAGTAGGCATTAAAAAAATATATTTAGGTAGGTATCGAATTACTTACGCCTACTTAAAGCTAATTTCGTCGGATACATTTCAGAGGGAAAAAAGAAAAAGTATGCGTGTCAAAAGGCAGATTTATTAGTGTACTTAATAAAAAAAACTCAAGAAAGATTCAACTGTTTAAAACAAAACAAAAATATCAAATTCTAAAACAGTGGATATGGCAGAATTAAACTCTTGAGGACCAACTCAAGAGTTTAATTCTGCCATAATTACGCTTACGATAATAACAATTTTATGTAGTAAGTACCTATACATAGGGATAAGTAGGTAACCTATGTTAAGTTGCATTTAGTCAGAAAGTTTGAGCAGCTCAGCAGCCATCTTGCTTCATGGATAAGCGAGCTAAAGCTACATACCTACATAGGTAGTAGGCACTTCTACGTGATTTAATATACCCGACTAACGATGTAAGCGTTTTCAGCTCACGGCACGAAATGTCAACAATAAAATATCAATCTCATACACACACATACACCTTAGAACATACACACACAGGCATCAGTGGTGCCCACAACACAATTAATTACCTAAAGTTTTTATAACCTTCTAATTATATGGTACGGCTGAACGGCTGGGACTGTGGCCTGAGGCGGTCATTAAAAAAATACAAATACGAAGATAGGGATGGGAAAAGATGCTAGCTTGAGACCCAGCTATCCTGAAAAGCTCAAATAGCAAGCTCATTTTATTTATTAAAAATACAATAATGGAATAGGAACAGTTTAAATAATATGGGACAGACCTGCGTTCCTAAAAGTCTTTTAGACCTAAGTACTTATTTGTTTTTGGAGTTGTATTTTCTTCTCACATTTTAAGATCATATCCCCGAATACTGAAACGCATCTCAGAGTTGAGCACGTCTCAAGTGAAGAGTTTTTGACAGATTTTCATCAGAAACTGTCAAAAAACCGTGACTTGAGACGTGCTCAACTCTGAGTCGCGTTTAAGTATTCGGGGGATAGAGTGCTTGTAAGAATTATCATAGACAAGTTTCATATTTTGAACTAGTCTGTGGTATTAGATAATAGTAGGTATAGCAGTTGACAATTATGTTTGTCCTTTGATGAACCATGTGACAAAGTTGCGCAGAACTTTATTCATAACTTGAATTGCTTTCTGCGCAACTTTGTCACGTGGTTCGCCAGAGGACAACTTATTTGTCGTCAACTTTACAAATCTAATTTACTTACCCCACTCGATAGCTCGATAGACAGACGATAATTACAGACAATATGAGGGTCGCGGGTGGTCGGTGAATAATCGTGGTTGATAATCGTCTGGAACTGTATTGGGAAGGCCTATGTCCAGCAGTTAAAATAAATTAAATAAATAAATGTACCTAGGTATAGGTACTAACTAACTATAAACTCACCCTTATTCACGCTTGGTCGTGTTACGAACAGGTGTAAATGCAACGTAGATTTAAGACGTGTCCAAGTGATCCCCGCGATTTTATAGAATATTTTTTTTTACTTTGACTTTTACTTAAAATATCGATAGGTAAGTACCCGGTATAGAAGCGCTCATGACGTAGTTTGCTGAGATATTCTTGATTGATCGTTGAAGTTAAGCAACGTTGTGCGCGTTCACAATTCGGATGGGTGACCGCAAGTGGCTTACGAGCTGAGCGGTTCGGAGAGTACGTTAAATTGTCGGTCCCGGCCATGACGGGGGCCTTTAGGCGGTCTAAAAACTCCGTTACAAGAGTTGGCCACTACCTCATACCAACTTATACGAGTAACTCCCATCCCTAGCCTCCTAATCCATCAACGTCCTAGCTAAAAGATCTATAATAAGTGGCCACTTTCAACGCGTAACTTACGTCTCAGTTAAAGTAATTATGAATAACTAGTTACAACTTGAAATGTGGCGTTCTTTATTTATTTTCCTAAATAATTGACCGTTTGGTTGTAATTAAAGGAATTAACAAACTGAACGCGAATGGTTTATGTTGGTTCGGTGAGCCATTGTTTGTATGAGGGTACTTTTACAATTATACCTGACATTTGGAAAATAAATAAATATTTGTGGACATTTGACACAGCGCCATCTAGCCCCAAACTAAGCAAAACTTGTACTATGGGCACCAGATAGCCGATAGAATACTCGTGTAAAATGTCCACAAATATTTGTATTTTATATTTTTTTTAATAAAACTGGTTTCTTTGTTCACTGGGTTCTGTAACCTAGTTAGAGGTAACATAGAGATAGTTAGATTGTTAAGCTAATTAAAAACGTTTAGATAAGGTTAAAAATACTTTAAAGTACATAATATTATATTACGCAACCCCCTGTCGCTGTGTATATCGGATGTAGGGCATAAAGTTGCAGGTTCATTTCTGCAATATAAGTTATTTCATTACGAAGGTAAGTTATAGTCCAAGTAACTTAGTTCTCTGCTTCATTATCACAGAGAAACACACAAATAAATGTCTCAAAAGTGTTGGGTTGCAATAACACTAAGTTATAGCGTTCTTTTCCAAACAACAAGGTAGTTAAACAAAGCTCGTTAAACAAAACAGAACCATTTTCTTATTAAACCGTCGGAAGTTAAACAGCAATTACAAAATATTAAATTAATCTCGACTCGTTGTGACGAGCCAAACGCGAGCTCGTTAAACGTCATGTTAACAAAATGGCTGCGCGTTCTTATTTTGAATTTTATCGATATCGACTAGTACATAAGATATTGATAAGTTACCCCCGAATACTCAAACGAGTTTTTGACAGATTTTCATCAAAAGCTGTCAAAAAACCGTGACTTTAGACGTGCTCAACTCTGAGTCGCGTTTGAGTATTCGGGGGTTAATTATTCATATAATTATCTAAGCACTGAAAAAAAATTTGATTCCTGGCTGAAGCTATGGATAAAAAGTTTTCCACGGACGGAATATTTCACTGCTGGACTTGGAATAAAGAAAAAACAAAATGCTTCCAGCTGCTTCTCTCCCCGAGCATGTCGTAAAAGTCGACTAAGGGTAGGTAAGTCCTCTCCAATATGATGGACCATCTGTATGGGCGATGAGCTGATCACCTGTCACCATGGTTCACCATAAACATGACTATGAATTAGGTGTCCATCTTGGGAATTTGAATTAGCTGAAAATTTTCTTTTGATGATTAGTTGCTCTGCCCACCCCATTAGGGATACAGGCATGATAATTGTAGGTATAAAAGTCCTTAAAATGCTTCCTGAAGCTATAAATCACAAGTTTTGCACAGATAGAAAATTCGTAAAATAAAAACTTAAAATTAAACGAGGTTTATCAATGGGCGTGGACAACATTATAATGTTCCAGACAGCAATTACAGAATTATCTTTAGTCCACTTAATTTATTTAATCCTTTCGTGTCTTCGGACTATTAGTAGAATATGATAATGAGACTCAAGGTACAAACATAATTAGAATTTTAGGTTAGTGACCTAGTATAGCCCTGTTGGGTATTAGCCTTTTTAGGGTTCCGTACCCGATGAGTGCCAACGGGACCCTATTCTCTCTCTGTCCATCCGTTTGTCAGCGGGCTGTGTCGTGTTTCTATTGCTGCTATAACAACAAAGAATAAAAAAAAACGGTCAAGTGAATTCGCAAACGAAGGCTTCCGTACCATCGTAAATGTACCTACATAAATGTTTCTTGTACGCAACCTATTATAGATGGCAGCACGTTCGCTTAAAATCAAGCAAATAATTCAAAATGAAACACGTCTCATTTATGATTATTTTTAACTATGATATTTGTAAAAATCAGTTATTTTAAATCGTATGAAAAAGATAATCACAAATAATATAGGAAAGCAAGCCTATTCCATCTCAATTCGTCCCGAGCACCCGTTTTTGAAGGTAAAATTTGCCTCCTGACGCTGTATAAATCATCTACTATAGAAGCAATCACTTTTCACTTGTAAGTAGGTACTTCAAATAACATCGTTTTTTAATTATTGCATAAACTATGAATTTTAGGTTACTTGGAACACAAAACTTCAAAACCGACACACATAGATAAAAAAGTGGCTTCACTTTTGTTGTTCGCGGCGCGCCGTCTTTTCTTTTATTTGGTCTGAGTAAAAAGCATCAATTTCTGTGTTCAAACCTTTTACGTTTGACAAAGCCCGGTGGAGCTTTAATACCTAAAGCAAAAATATTACCGAGGCGACACTTAAACGTACCTTTGTACGTATTTAAGGTAAGTATGTAACTACTTTGATAAATAAATCAAAACAAACACGCAGGGCGCGCTAATACGGACCGCCCGCGTCGCGCCACCCATTGTTTGACCAACGACACTTTTGATTGATTCCGCTAGTGATGCGACTCTATCGATATCGATGAATTCCTTTTATTGGCTGGCTGTTGAATAGATTTGAAGGTAGATTAAAAGTACTGTAAATTACCTGTAGGTAGTACAGTCGGCGATAAAAAACGACTGCAGCAGGGTACCTAGACCCGAGAGCACTGGTGGTCTAGTTGGTAGTGACCCCGCCTTCCGATACTAAGGTCGTCGGTTCAAGTCCGGTCGTGTACCAATGGATTTTTCTGTGTGAAACATTTATGTGCGCTGTGCCAGTACTCTCAAACGGTGAAGGAAAACATCGTGAGGAAACTTCTTTCCTGTGGACAAGGCCGACTAAGCTGACAGGTTGGAATAGGTGCTGGGCAAGCCTACTCATAATTCGTCCCGAGCACTACAGCGTCGCGTTTGTGAAGGTAAAAGTTGCCTCCTGACTCTGTATAAATCATCTACTAAAGGTAGATGGTAAAAAGGCTTTAGTTAGACCCGAAAGAAAATATTACCTTAGTACTTGTAGATTACCTATTTGTAAATATTTGTTTTGCGGTAGCTACATGATGCTAAGTGCAACAAAAGTATTATTAGGTATATAATTGAGTGCTATTTGCTAGTCTGAGAGCACTGGTGGTCCAGCGGTAGTAATCCCGCCTTCCAATTTAAAAGTTTTGGGTTCTAATCTGGTCGTGTACCAATGGATTTTTCTGTTTGAAAAATGTATGTGCGCTCTACGAGAGCTCCCAAACGATTAAGGAAACGGTTCCTCGTAGCATCTGAAGAATTTGAAAACATGTGTCAAGTGCACTAAAAGAGCCGCTCGGAGGCGCACTTCGATCCTTTCTCCAAACGAGTTCGAATAAACTTGTTATACCAGTAGGTACAAAAGTCTATCGCTAAATAATTGTCTGATTGTTTCATAACAGAATGATTCTTTTGACAAATCACGGATGTCTCTCATTGTATGATAAATGTATAAACTTTATGATTGATTTGTCTAATAATGTGATTGCCTGGTTATCGATTAATTATTGTACCTATAGGTTATCTCTTGACAAATAGAAAGCAAATTTTCATTTGACAGTCGATGGATTGACATACGAGGTTAATGATGGCTACCGACGATACAAAATAAATTTTGCAAATTGAGTTTGAAAACTTCTGGTAGTTTTTGTTTTATTTTAGCTTAGTGGTAGTGGCTCCATCTTCTGACTTGAAATTCGTGGGTTCAAGTCGTGCACCAATTGATCTTTGAAAAATGTTTGTGCGCTATACCTGTAGGTACCTACTCTCAAACGGCGACGGAAAACATCGTGTGAAAACGGGCATGTTGTAGAATCTGAAAAAATGGAAAACATGTGTCAAATGCACGAAAAGAGCCTTTCGAGGCTCACTTTAATCCTTTCACCACACTGTTTTGAAAGAACTAGTGACTCGGTTAATAGCAGTACCTACCTAGTATACCTACCTAATGCAATTGCCTTGTATCTATCGAATATCGATAGACAGGCTATCGACATATTATTCGTATTTATCGATAATCGATAAAATGTCTATTGCATCCCTAAAGCTATATAATTCAGGGCAATTTTAACTCAGTGATGGTAATAAGCAGTAAAATGACTGTTTTGGACTCCATTACATGCAGTTGTAGCGAAATATAGGTCGGTGCACAAAATATGATTAACTTCTCTAAATGAATCTAATTTCGGAAGAAATTTACGTTATAACTAAACTAAGGCAACCTCGGTGGCGTGGCGGACAAGTGCTCGGCTGAGACGCAAGAGGTGCGGGTTCGATTCCCGCTGCGGGAGAAATGTTTGTATGTTCTGCAAATATTTCTTCGTTGTAGTATTATATCGCGTGTTTTGTGCATGCGTAGAAATCTAATCCTAAGTTCATGGGTTCAAACCCGGTCGTGTACCAATGGATTTTTCTGTGCGAATAATTTATGTGCGCTATACCAGTAGCTACTCTCAAACGGTGAAGGAAAACATCGTGAGGAAACCCGCGGCTTAGTCAGCTCCGCATGTATTGACCATGTCTTTTCTGTGGACAAGGCCGACTAAGCTGAGAGGAATAGGTGCTGGGCAAGCCTACTCGATCTTAATTCGTCCCGGGCACAACAGCGTCGCGTTTGTGAAGGTAAAAGTTGCCTCCTGACGCTGTATAAATCATCTATTACCTATAGATCTAAGGCCTTTTACCAAAAAGGCCTTAGAAATCTCAACTTCTTGTTACCTACCACAGAATAAATAATAGTACTCTACTTCTTGGTGCTCCAAGGATTGCTTTAAGTAATTTTTATCATTCATCATTGAAGTTGGATTTTGACCTAAAAATGTAATTTATTTAAATCCTACTTCCTATTAGGCATATTATAAATGTGAAAGTTTGTGCTTGTTTGTGACGCAATCACGCCGTAGCGGCTGAACGGATTTGAATGAAACTTAGAATATAAGTAGGTACATAGTATTTGTATACTATGTACAATTTGGATGGGTGACCGCAAGAGGCATTACGAGTTGAGCGCTTCCGTGCTTCGGAGGGCACGTTAAATTGTCGGTCCCGGCTTTTAAGTCGTTAAGCCACGACGGAGGCTTTTAGGCGGCCTAAAAACTCCGTCACAAGAGCTGGCCACTAGCTCATACGAACTTACTTACCCACTTACCTAGATAATAAACAGAGGCTAGGGTTAGACATAACCACTGACCACGAGCTGTAACCATTTGTAACCACGGATTACCAGTCGAAGCATTCAAATGAAGTCACGTTGTGCACACCCTGACACAGGCAGAACAGAATGGCTAGATCAGTTTGGAATAAAAGTAAAAGTACCTAAACTTTATTTGACACAACAACATTGCACAGACACATAAGAGAAGTAAAAAAAAATAAAACAAATGAAATGAAAAAAGTAAATAATAAATATTTGTGGACATTTCACACAGTGCCATCTAGCCCCAAACTAAGCAAATCTTGTACTATGGGAACTAGATGGCTGATAGAATACTTATACTTTTTTTTGTAAATACATACTTACAATACATAATACTACAACACTAAGACCCTTAAGAAATATTTGCAGAACATACAAACATTTCTCCCGAAGCGAGAATCGAACCCGCGCCTCTTGCGTCTCAGTCGAGCACTCGCCCGCCACGCCAAACACGTTTTTTTATATCTACTACCTTCCTGAGGATTTGCTCGCGTGGTTCTATAATTTTATTAGTCAAGTAGCTAATCTATAATATTCCAGGTTAAAACTATTCGAAGTTTCATGCAAACCTGTTCAGCTGTTGCCATGATTGAGCCACAGAAGCCTGTGGCACAAATTGTGGCCAAATCTCCAATTTCATTAAAATAAAAAATAGTTAACCTTAAAAATTAAAGTAATGACGAGCGATAGGTATAAAAACGAAATGCAGAGCATGTTTCGAGTTCAGTTGAAAATTATACACAGTGTGATCAACAGCTCTGGAGTTTTATTACAGAACACGACTTGTTAGAATGATATGACTGTTCTAATAAGACTGTGGTCTGGCAAACAGGCGTGATAATACCTACGATTGTTCTCTGTAATCTCCTAAGAATGGCCTCACTACACCAATATAACGGCGGTTACTAACCATCGGTTACGTTTAGATTTAACTGTTACCCGTACCTAAAGGTTTATTGGTGTATCATTTATTGAAGCGCTCGTGGCGTAGCTTGCTTAGACGTTCTTGATTGATCGTTGAAGTTAAGCAACGTTGTGCGCGGTCACAATTGGGATGGGTGATCGCAAGTGGCATTACGAGCTGCGCGCTTCCGTGCTTCGGAGGGCACGTTAAATTGTCGGTCCTGGCTTTTAAGTCGTTAAGCCATGATGGAGGCCTTTAGGCGGCCTAAAAACTTACTTATTTATTGGTGATTTCCTCAAGCTCGTGGAGGGCGAGTGCTCGGCTGAGACGCAAGAGGCGCGGGTTCGATTCCCGCTACGGGAGAAATGTTTGTTTGTTTTGCAAATATTTCTTTCGGGTCTGGGTGTTGTAACCTTATTCTAAGAATGTATTAAAAAAATTATATCAGCCATCTGGTTCCCATAGTGCAAGCTTTGCTTAGTTTGGGGCTAGATGGCGGTGTGTGAAATGTTTACACACAATTATTTATTTATTTATTTCTAATTTTTAACTTTAGATAAAAAGCCATTCTAACCGCTGGTTAGCCGTTGGTAAACGTGACCAAAGAATTCTGAAAAGTGTGTGTTCCATACAATCTTTTGTGGTTTGTAGATAAAGCGTAAATGATAGACTTCCTATGGATTTGCATATCAAATTATTATGCCGGCTGTATTTCACACGGGTATGTAGGCAGTAAGGTTTTATAGGTCAGCAGATCTAGCTAAATGTTCTAGGAACTATTTTGATCTGAGATTTAAGAACATCAGCATCTTCCAGTGCGTCTAAAAAGGCTACTTAGACTAATTTCTTTATACTTAGCAATATATTCGTAGCATAATGATTTGTAGCGCAATTCCTCTAATTTTCGTAAAATTATCCGAATTGTAGGTGAATTGTAGGAAATTCAATTCAGCAGCAGATTTGTTACTAGGCCGTAAGATGGTCTGAATTTAGATAAATCGCACTCAATTCAATTCAGGGGTAGTTTTAATAAAAGTGTTCTTTCCCACTTTGCTTTATAGGTACCTACCTAGTATTCTTCGTCGACCCTTTTTTACTGATGTCATCTTTAAAAAATTGATTATTTAGATAAAGTTTAATGCTTAAAACTATGGCCTCTTGCAAAATGGATTGGTAAAGTGCAATCTAAACTCAAACAAAATTCAATTAATTTGCACTGCAACAAAAATTAATAACAATTTTAATTAAAAAATCAAACTATTTACCAAACACAGTTTAGTTTATGATGGCGTCAAATTTGCGTGAAATTCAAACTCTATCGTGATTAATTAAAATTTAATTAAACAACATTATTTACAAAACTCTCTACAACGACTGCGCAACAAATTATTTCAGTGCCGGTAAAAATAATACAGTGCAGGATCTTAAAGTAGCGCAACACAGATCGACGCCATTTTGTCCGGAATCAATTTCCGCGGGAAAACCAAAAACCGCAAACTCACGTTTATCTCGCGTTATTTAAGCTAATAAAGAATCCGAGTTAATTAAAAAGTATTACACCGTGCGGGCGCGCTAACATCCCAAAACGAACAAACGAGCACCCTGCACCCACCCATCAACGCCTAAATTGAATCGTAACCAGCTAAATTCAAAAGCTCCACCTGTCCCTTTCCCCGGAACAAATCTCATAATACGCCATACGGCCGGCTAAATCACGAGTTCCAAACTCGAACCGCCCATTCGGAAAGCACTCCAAATTCAAACAACACCTTCGCACTTCCCTCCACCAATTGGGATCCAGATATTCAAATAAACAACTTAGTTCGGAGAACAGGCGACACCCACTTGGATGCTCCAGCCAATCGCGTAACAGGAGTCCATGTTAGTTCTTTTTTTAGGCTCCATCGACGGGCGTCGGCGAGGGTAGAGTGCTCATTCGGCCGCGCGCCGCCTTGGCGTACGTATCGCGCGCTCGCGTCATGATGGATTGTGCTGTGTGACATGTGCTTCTGATTTGGTGTATTGTGACGGACAAGTGTGTGAAAGCATGATGCCTCTCGCACCGACCCCTGTGGTGGCGGTGCCATCTAAGCCGAAGATCGGATTCAGTATAGACAGTATAGTGGGTGGTTCGGAGCGGGCGAAGCATGCGTCGCCGCCGCTGGCGAGCCCCGGGTCTCCGTCGCCGGTGGCCTCGCCCCGGAGCCCGTCTCCGCGGCCGTTGCTGCGGCCCAGCGCGCTGCCGGCGGTGTTCCCTCCCGAAATGAAGAGGCACCCTTACTTGGACGCGCAGAGCCATCACCATCAGTTCCTGGCTCACTTCCAAGGAGCGGCTCTGGCTGCGGCCATTGCCCACCAGCAGCAGGGCTTCGGAGCGCCGCTTCCCCCCCACCCCCCGCCGCACCCCGCCGCGCCCGTGCCGCGGGAGTCCTACCAACTCTACCCGTGGCTTATCAATAGGCACGGGAGGATATTTCCACATAGATTTCCAGGAGGTAAGCCTTGTTTTTTTATCTAGTCTAGCTTAAACTATATTTGGTGAAGTATGATTCGATACAAGCGTAGGTACACCAAAGGGCAAAAGCCATATAGGGTAGAGTTTTGCTACAATGCAATTTTTTTTATTTACATTATGGGTTTTTCCTTAGGTTCTTCAGTAGGTTCTATAACTACCCTTGAACGAACATACCTAATCGAAATCTCTAATTGTTTCCATCAATTAGGCCAAAATGCTTTTTTTTCTTTTTAACTAAATTTTACGAAATCTCCAAATCCAAGGGCGTGTAACCATATAAATGACCACAAAAACGTCTGTGAACATGCTCAAGTTGTAAAAGACAACACGACAAAAAGCAGATGGATGAGTCGAGGCAAAGTGACAGTTTTACCGTCAGAAATGACAACGTGGGAAAATTCTTTAAACCATTCAAAGATGGATGAGTATTGGTCTTTAGGCAGATTTACCTAAATATTGTCCGAATATGCAACTAATAATATTATAAAAATAAATAACCCCCAACAGTCACATACATAGTCCTGACCCCACACTAGGATTCCCTGTGTCGTGGGTATCAGAAACTACGAGTACCATGGCACCACAACACCCAGACCCGGAAGAAATATTTACAGATCATGCATACATTTCTTCCGTAGCGGGAATCGAACCTGCGCCACTTGCGTCTCTGCCGAGCAAACGCCCGCCACGCCACCGAGGCCGTCCGAAAAGTAACTGAACAAACCCTTAAAAAAAGTATCAATATAATTATTGTAACATCTCTTTATTACAACATATCGTCACTGGAAAGGCAAGTTCATTTTTTTCGTTTTTTTAATCATACATAACTTTCTACCTAATTATCGAATTTTGATGACGTCAACGTAAGATTTCATTCTTTTTTCATTTTCTATGTCCAGCAATTCATATTATTGTATATGGACTGCTATTTTGAGATAATAACTCAATATGCCCATTTGGCGCCATTTTGGCGCTTACGTAAATTTGCCCTTCCAGTGACGATATCATCATCGCGTTAGTTCGTATTTCAGAAGCTAGAAGAAAATTGCCGAGGCACAGAATATTTGAGGTACCACTGTATTCCTCTTTTGAATTATTCTAAAAATATAAGTTTCCTACGTTACTGACTGATTGACTGACATCAACACACAGCCCAAACCGTAAGTACCTATCTATTAAAAGCGTGAAAACTTGGACGAATGTGTATTGGTCTAAGCTAAAGATTAGGAGGAAGATGATGTTTGTGAAAAAAAAACTCAACGCGAACAAAGTCAGTCGCGTTTCCATTAGTTTTGCTAATAAAACATTAAAAAAAACATTTAGTAGGTAATACGCTACCGGCGGCGAAATTAAAAAACTTTGATTAGGAAGTAAAGAGTACTTAATGGCAAAAACGATAAAAATATCCAATTAACAGCCTCCAAACGCGTTTATTAGCACGAAATGAATATTTATTCAAATGATTTCTCTCGTAAATCAGCAGTTGATGATCATTTAATATTATGGCATGAAATTGGTGAATTTAATTTAGTATTTAACTACAAATCATACGTTCGGAGACATTTTTTTTAATTGCTTATGAAGATACAAATTCAATTGCAATAATTTCACTTTCTGATTTTTTAAATACCTAGCTACAGTAAAACTATTAATAAAATTAGATAAGTGAAAGTTGGTAAGAACCTTTTCTCAAGTAGGAAATAAGCTGTTGATCTCCTAACTCCTGGGCTGATCTTCATAAATTATAGCTAAGAACAATCTCGATTACATCAGCTATCAAACGTAAAAAAAACCATCAAAATTGGTCCATTCGTTTTGGAGATACGAGGCCACAGAGACATACATTCACAGACATACAGACACACTAGTCAAACTTATAACTATCTGTCTGTTTGCGCCGGGGGCACGAATGGTCGGGGGTTGATCAGAACTTTTTTTTGTTTTTGTGTCATTTGTAAAACTGATCTTCCCTGCCCTTTGCTTAGCTTGTAGATATTTAAATTTTCCACATTCCATCAATTTTTCGATGGCGTGGCGGGCGATTGTTCCGCTGAGACGCAAGAGGCGCGGCTTTGATTCCCGCTACGTTAGAAATGTTTGTATTTTTTGCAAATATTTCTTCCGGGTCTGGGGAATGCGTCCAGCTTCTCTTCCCGAGCATGTCGTATAAGTCGACTAAGGGATAGTATCCTCCCCAACATGATGGACAATCTATATGGGCGATGAGCTGATCACCTAGAATAGAATAGAATAGAATAGAATAGAATCCGGAGTGACTGCAAGTTTTCTTATGATTAGGTACCTACTCGTGTCTCTGCCCACCCCATTAGGGATACGGATGTGATAATATGCAGATATGTATTTTAACATTTTGGTTTACAAACACACAGGGATTTGTTGTTTGTCAGTAAATTTATACTTATTTATTGTTTTTCTTGGAAGTGCAATAGATCAATCTTGAGATCAAGGTCAAAAGGAGGAGATAACGAACCAACTCCAGGGCTCTATTCCACTATCATAGGTATAGGTACCTAACTAGTGAAACACGCCGCGAATTTATGCGCGTTTTACTAAATTATGTCATGCCTAAGTTTGTGTAAAGAGGTTATATTATACCCCATTGGTAGAATGCGAAAACATTGGTTTGCCAGTATATCGTCTTCATAAAACAGTAAACTATGAACAGAGTAACAGAACTGTCACTGACAATTACTGACGTTATTCAAAAAAATTCTTACCGGCTACTGTGTAAAGTTCGTTTGGTTGGAATCAAATTAAAAAAGAAAAGATTATGGCGGCAAGAAAATGGGAACGTCTGCAGCTGCGTCGTAATATTCAAAATGTTTGCAAATTATAAAGAAATCTGTAAAAAAATACGGTTTGAGATCACATTTTTTCTAAATCATTTTCATGTATTCATGAATATGAAAAATGGCGCTCTCTGATCGGAAAAGTTTTAATAATAAAAGATAATGATTCACGAAACAAGGCAGTAAGGTTTTCGTCACCATCGCTTTCGCAAAAATTAAAATTTTATAACAACAAGCACTGGGCGCTTAACTCGTACTTAACTAGATATTAGTGCCAACATTCAAATACAAATAGAGTTGGAAAAATGATTGAAAAGGAATGTAATTTGACAACGTTTAAGTAGGTAGGTACCATTTAACTAATTAATATTGATCTATAGCATAAATGGCTGAAACCTCACTAATCTAGATTTACGTTGGTAACCGCCATATTGACAAACATTGATTTTAAATCAGCCTGCTATCTGCCAATTTACTTAATTGAGTATAATGACTTCAGTATACTTTGTTGCATATCATTTGTATGCTTATTATTTATAATAATAACTACTCCTCATGACAACTACGAGATAAATAATAACAGATAACCTAGAAAAATGTGAATTTCGCGATTTGCTAACATCATGAGAGCTGATGGCAGTTTCGGCGACTACCCTCAATTTGCCATTTTGCAAAGGCTTTAATCTGAGACCTTACTGCATAATATTTGTGAGCTTATTTTATTTTGTTGTTAAAAAGTCCTTCCGTTCACTGGCGCCATTTTTTTTTCTTAGACAAGTTCATGTTTACACCACGGTCAGTGTCAGTGTACTTGGTGTGAACATGAGCTATTCTGATTCGAAACGAGGTAAAATAAAAGTATACGCGAATAAATCCCGTTATAACACTATTTTGAATACTTATTGGCTATGATTATACTTAAAAAAATATAGTACTTCCATAAACCTACTTCATCATCATTATCATCCGAAGGACGATTGGCCTTACCAACTACTGGGCATAATAGGCCTCCTTCTGCAATCCATCACGGTCTTGTGTTAGTTTTAAATAAGTTTACTCACCTAATATTGTTTTAATTATTAAGTAATAGAAAGAAAAACTTAATAATCAAACCTTTAAAGTACCAAATGAAAAAAGTTACTAAGGAATAGGATCACAGATTACAACAGAGTATCAACCATTCATCACTCAACACTTTAATATCACAGTATCTTTGAAAAGAGTTTCTATATCCCATTAGCTTTAAAAACTAAACCATAAATAATTACCAAGGAAAAAAGAGGTAAAAAACATGGAACTAAAGACTAGGCAATATGGTTTAAAATTATACTATCGCTCTAAAGGGCTAATACAAAAACCATGGTCAAAAATAGACATAGGCCGAACTTCAATGCGCGCCCTTAAACATGAAATGATTTTTGAGATAAGATCATGTCATCTCTCACCTTGAAAACTATCGAATTATGCTCAGTTCCGATATTCTACTTACGGACGACAGATCGTTTATTATCTTAGCAACGTTGTTTTTCTGTAAAAAAATTTATATCACTTTTTGACGGAAAACGACATCGTTACGGTAAAGTTCCGTCTTCCTTTAGAATATTGGAACTGGGCATAAACGATATTTGTCTAACATCGTGTCATCGCGTGTTAAAGACGGCCGTCGAATTAACAAAAAACGTGGTAGCTTATCTTAAACACAGCACCATTATGATAAAAGTAACTGTTATCTCAAAAGCTTTAAGATCTTTGCCACAAGCGTATTAAAAAAAAAAACTAAACAGATTATCGACCCGCCGTAATCTGGCTTCAAAAATCGATTCCATTTTTGAAATTTTCACAAAAAAAAAGAAAGAAGTTCGGATTTTGAAATGAGATTTTAAATTAAGAGTTTGTTTGTTTCTCTGATTTTAAAAACCGTTAGGGTTTATTTTAATGCTTTTTTTCCTACTGGTTTTTAAGATAAGCTTAGCCAGCTAGTCCCGTTATATTCTCTTACAAGTGGATAAGTTGTTGGAAGAAGTGTTCGTTATTCATATTGTTAATGTGAATATTTCTAACTTTGTTTATCACCCGAGCTTAAAAAATACGTATAATATTGTTGGTTCTATAATTCGAAGCCAATTAACTTTTTATTTTCATTAACTTTAATTAGACTGAATCTTATCATTTGAGTTTTAATGTCTCTGTGTCAGTGTAATAAAATAGTTATTTTGAATCATTATCAACTGACATTTGACATAAGAAGACCCTGTTTCGTAATTACGTATAATGTATGAAGCTGTGATACCCTGTGACATTTTACAAAGTAGCTATCTTACCTATTAGTTGTAATTAAATGTAAGATAATATAATTATGACAATAATTCAACGTTGATTATTTTCTATTGATTTATTTACGTTTGAATGTAACGGTTTATAAGTTTATAAGTCAGAACGGACGTTCGTAACTGTCAATGTCAAATCATTAGGTACTCGTTATTAATGATTACCTCGATGATTACCTATTTTTATATATTTTAAGTTTTGGGAAGGCGATGATGGCAAAGACCTTACTGTCTAGTCTTTCGTTAATTTAATTTATCTCGTATTTATTGTTGAAAGTATTCCGTTCAGTCAGGGCGCCATCTTTTTCCTCCATTTTGATCAGATTAGGTTTCGGTTCTATTTAACCAGTTATATTATCTTGTTATAGCGACACGTTTAACACAAAGTAAACTATATTTGCTGTAACAATAACTCCAAATTGCTTCTGTAAAAGGGAAGAGGCACCCCTCGGAATTGTAATTCGCGCCATTATATAAATCAACAAAAAAATCCAATAATATCGCACCCTTCGGCAAAGACCAGAAGTATCATACATCCCTTATCCAATTTCAATTGAGTGCCACCCTATTTATCAACAATATTATTTTTATGGACCCACTATAAAGAACCCAATTTTAATTAAACCGGGTTTTCGCGCGTAACCTTTGTAGAAAAAAAAATGGTAGAATCGTCTCTCCGCGTCGGACCAAATATTTTTTTTTCAGAAGTTATAATCGTTTGACAATGAACCTTTGTGTGACGGAGTGGGGTCGAACGCCCGCGATTATCAACCGACGCCATTGTTGCTTGACATTTGATTGGTAGTGATGTTCTGGTGTCGATATTTTCGAATTGCCGCCATGTTGTACGCTACATCAAGATTATTATAAACGTGTTAAATTATGGCGGGTATATACTTTATTACTTTACTGTACTATATCAAACAAAAGTGAAATCAAGACTTACATCGTAACAACAGACAATTAAGTATTTGAAACATAATTGGACGCAGTTTAACTAAAAGGATCCGATCAGACACTCGAAAATGAGTTAGGTACCTTTTAAGTACCCACCCGAACAGAGGATCGTTTACGATAATATTTTCGACTACCAAAAACAACACGCCATTAAACGAGGTTGTGACATTTATTAATATTATTTCTTATTAAAAATGATTATTAATGCACCTATGGCAAGCCTACCTAGATACTTTTGAAATTCCCCTACCTTGTAATAAACAGTAGCTAATATGCATAGGTACCTTACACACAAAATAGCAGTTAATAATCTTCTTTAGAGATGACCATCTTCTATTCAGATACCCAAGTGACTGTCAATGCGTCGATCACGTTTGATCGATATAATGCGCTTCACTAGTCACCTCGTTAGGCATGTTGGTAGCACTGCTCATTCAAATATTTCGTTCCGCTCTTTTTTCTTAATTACCAACGATTGTTCGCTTATTTTTTCACAATATTTCCACTAAATGGATTGAATGGCTCATAATTGGATGTAATTTGAGCATACTTTGTATTCGGGCGAGTGGTGCGGTTATAAAAGCAGTCATTAATAAAGTTTGCATGTTGGTAGCACTGACTTGGATGATAATATATGGCTACCATATTGACAGTGTGGGTACTCGTAGGTATTTTTTTTTTTTTTTTTAACCGAAATAGGTTTGCGTTTGACCACACTCTACCTGATGTTAAGTAACAGTGTGGTCTAAGATGGAGCGCGCTTACCTAGAAGAAACCTATTGACTCTCGATTTAAAGACACCCATATTATACTTTTCAGGAAATACAGACCCCGGCAGAGAGTTCCACAGAGTATTAAATTTGTCAGACCTTTAGATTATAGTAGTTTTATTACTGTGCATTAAGATTTCATGTAACGATTGTAAAAGCTGAGCATGGTTTCTTGTATCTTCCACGCTTGGTTGCGTTACGAACAGGCGGATCAACGTAGATTTGAGACGCTTAAAAATGATCCAAATGATTTTACTCCTGTAAGAGTTAAATTTCGGGAATTCCTTTTTGAATGCGTCTCTCACCAGGAGGAATATATTCTCCAAGTTTCATGGTGATAATTTGTGGTTAAGGCTGTGCGTTGATTGTGTCAGTAATTATATTCAGATTTGTCACTTTAAACTTTTGTTTTTAATTTCTTTTTAGCAGACAATTTCTATATCGATAATATTATGTTTTGACATATATTATCTAGAGCGTGTTTTTTTGTTGGCATGACTATTATGTTCGCTAGTGATGCTATCAGATAGGCCGATGATTTACGAAGTTCTTGTGCTATAATTAATTACAATGAGTTATTGGTCAATAACCGGCGGATTATCTTGTCAAATTGTTTTGGTGAAACTGTGACTTTACGATGATGATAAAATACGGTATGATGGAGCTATGAAAATTGCGGTGAATTTTAATAGAGTTGTTAGTTATAGCTTGAAAGCCTTGGTGGCGAGGCTAGTGCTCGGCTGAGACGCAAGAGGTGCGGGTTCCATTCCCGCTGCGGGAGAAATGTTTACATGTTCTGTGAATATATTCTTCGTTTTGGATATCAGAACCTACGACCATAGATAGTACCATAACACCCAGAGTTGGAAGAAATATTTGCAGAACATGCAAACATTTCTCCCTCAGCGAGAATCGAACCCGCGCCTCTTGCGTCTCTGTCGAGCACTCGCCCGCTACGTAACCGGGGCCGTCATTTGGTTACATAATTCAGAAAAAAAATTAAAATCAATAGGCAAAACTAATAAAGGCTAATTATTTTAATTGATGACTCGCGCATTTGATTCATTGAATCGTCTGTCTAAATATATATAACTCCATCTTTATTGACTGACTGACTGACACAATGGAGGCAAAGCCTAAACCATAAATCCTAGTACCATATAAGTAAACATAAGAAAACTTGCAGCCACTTCTGATTCAAAGTCCCAAGATGGATATGGTGAACCATGGTGACAGGTGATCAGCCCATCGCTCATATAGATGGTCCATCATGTTGGAGGATACTATCCCTTAGTCGACTTTTACGACATGCTCGGGGAGAGAAGCAGCTGGACGTATTCCAGTTTTTTCTTTTCGTTTCGACGGCTTCGGTGGCGTGGCGGGCGATTGCTCGGCAGACGCAAGAGGCGTGGGTTCGATTGCCTCTGTGGAAGAAATGTTTGCATGTTCTGCAAATATTTCTTCCGGGTCTGGGTGTTGTGGTACCATGGTACTGGTAGTTTCTGATACCCATGACACAGGGAATCCTAGTGAGGGGTCAGGACTGGGTATTTGACTGTTGGGTGTTATTTATGTTATTATTTTATTTTCTCCCAGCAGAGAAGTAGTAAATGATAATCATACAAATTTTGTTTAATAAATTAAAAGGCACATGTCGAGCGAAGCCGCGGGCGTGAGTCTGGTCATTTGTATGAGAAATCATTAATCAGAGCTCATCTGACCTCTTTGAAGCCATAATTATTAGACTATTTAAGTTAGTACCTACTGTTCAATACTTAAAAGTACAAACGAATCTGTACTTTATTCCAAATATGGTAAGGTTTAATATTGGGTGAATGGGGTTATCATTTTCCATAAACATTTCCTAGAATATCAATAAAATTTCGATCGTTAAACTAATTTTTTTTACGATTCCGATGACACTCTGTAGGTTATCTCCTCGCGATAAAGATGTTTTTGACGACGTTTTTAGCGTTAGAAAAACAAGTTTTGTCAAATATTATTACATGCATTTCGTCGTAGTCGTAGAACAATGACAGATCTGCAATTTAGCTACTGTGACGAAATATTATGTGCATTACCTAAACGACTTATATATCGTAAACTGTTAAATATATTTTTTTTAATATAGCAACATGTCCTTTTAAGTTGATAGAGCTATCCGTTCAAAATCTTACTTCTTACTTATATTATAAATGCGAAAGTTTGTGAGTTTGGATGTTTGTGCCTCAATCACGCCTAAACGGCTGAACGGATTTGAATGAAACTTGGAATATACATAGTACATGTACTGGATTAACATATAGGCTATTTTATATCCGGATACCACGCGAGCGAAGCCGCGAGCGGCAGCTAGTATGCCATAAAGTGATTTACTGTAAAGTAGCTAAATTGCAGATCCGTCATTATTCTACGACTACGACGATTTCGAAGGCTCTTTTAGTCCATTTGACACATGTTTACGAACATTAAATTTTGTATGGGACCCCATAAAGGAAAAATATAGTCAAAGTAAGTTCTTGATTGATCGTTGAAGTTAGGCAGCATTGTGCGCGGTCACAATTTGGATGGGTGACTTGTGGCATTACGAGCTGAGCGCTTCCATGCTTCGGAGGGCACGCTAAATTGTCGGTCCCGGCTTTTAAGTCGTAAAGCCATGGTGGAGGCGTTCAGGCGGCCTAAAAACTCTGTCACAAGAGTTGGCCACTAGCTCATACGAACTTATTGAATTCGCGTGTCATCGCATCGAATAGCATTCGCTTTGAAACGCCTACGTAGGACGTCGCGTAAGTAGTTTTCGCATTGTCCTATCACGCGAACTGAACATTTGCTATCAGAATTATTAAATCGTCGTTACTTCGCAATTAAGTACCTATGTATAATTAAATGCTTTTATAACGTAATTAGATGCAAATACAGGGTGCACAGAAATGCACTGAGTGTAAAAAAACTAAGGGTGTAAAAGCAATCACCACGGCTTAGTGTCATGTAACCCCCCACCTTCTGACCCGTTTCATGAAATCAGAATAATAGGAGCATTCTAAGTATCACTAACTTATATTTAGGTCGGGACGATTATGACGGTCTCTTGAAAACGAAGACCGACCTAGGAGACTGTAGAATCTTGAAGAAATTTCAAATTTATAACTTTATTTGTGTCTTTGAAATATTTTTTTATCGAGGTTTATTATTAGTTTTAACTTTTTTCCCTCTCTCGGTCCTTCTTCAGTCTGTCTCCCCTCAATGAGTGTGGAAGAGTAAATTAATTAGTTTTTGTAAGTAGACCTTTTCCACCTTGCAAAAATATTATGCTGAACATTATTTTCTAATAGGTCTAAGTATTAAGTTCTTAAATAAACCATTTAGTTACCTTTTAGAATGCACTGAACACTAGGATTTCCGAGAAATTCAACTTAAGTCATTAAGCCATCGGCTGCTGCTCCGAATGACCACTAAGCGACTTTCCTAGCATTCTAAAACTTAGAATATAATATTATTCGAATTAAGAAATACTGATTTACCATCATCATCATCCATAGCCTGTTGTTCTATATACCTCCCTTTAATTATTTAAAATAAATTGAATCTGACATTAAAATATGATCATTCAGAGCTGCAGGCCATATTAGGTACATTATGTTATTAGAAAACAAAAAAAAAATAACGAATGCAAATGAGAAATAAATATTTGCTTTCATAATTTAAGACCCAAATATTTGGGCTCATATCTATTAGTTTAAAAAAAACCAAGTACTTCGTAGAGGTCGTAACACTTCGTAGCACCACATTGACATAGCAGTCAAGGACAAGGGAAGTCAAAAATATTTAAATAATCCATACTATAAATAAATAACACCCAACAGTCACATACATAGTCCTGACCCCACACTAAGATTCCCTGTGTCGTGGGTATCAGAAACTACGAGTACCGTGGTACCACAACACCCAGACCTGGAAGAAATATTTGCAGAACATGCAAACATTTTTTCCGCAGCGGGAATCGAACCCGCGCCTCTTGCGTCTCTGCCGAGCAATCGCCCGCCACGCCACCGAGGCCGTCAAATACAAAACTTATATTATAAATGAAAAAGTACCTATGTTTGTCGCTTTTTACGCCTAAACTGCTGAATAGATTTCGATAATATTGGGCAAGGAGATAGATTGCATCCTGGGGCACCATTATGCGACATTTTGTAAAAATTTAACGCAGGCAAAGTTGCGGGCGACAAATAGTTTTTATAAATCTTAATAATATTAGCACAGAAAATATAAATAATCAACAAAAATAGTATAAAAATATTGTAATTTAATACAATTTAAATATTATTCATTAATTTATTTTAAATCTTACACTAATGTTTTACAACTGTCAAATTAAAGGAATTCGTAATTTTTGTTTTTACATTTAAATTAATTTATAAATAAGTTGTTTTAAGAATTAAATATTGTGTTCCAAGAACGAGATAATTAATGGATTGTCAACGGAATGACAGAACTGGTGAATTTACAAGATATAATGCCCTTTGCACACTTAGGCCTAAAGGTAGGCCTAGAGGGTGCCAACGGGACCCTATTACTAAGAATGAACATGAATGAATGAATGAATGAATGAATGAATGAATGAATGAATGAATGAATGAATGAATGAACATGGGGTACACTGAAAATCAGAGTTGCATGGGCTCTAGAATGCCTATCAGCATTTAAGCTGACTGTACTTCAATTGACTACCTATCTAGGATATTGTGTGTTGCATTGTATTTTATTATATGTATTGTAGGTACAATGCAATTAGGTATAAGTAAGTTTATTTTAGGTAATAGGTGCTGGGCAAGAGTACTCCATCACTAATTCCTCCCGGGCACTACAGCGTCCCGTTCGTGAAGGTAAAAGTTGCCTCCTGACGCTGTATAAATTATCTACTATAGATGGTAAAGGGCCTTGTAAACCACTTGAAGCGCTCGTGGCGTAGCTTGCTTAGATGTTCTTGTGAACTGTCACAATTTGGATGGGATTACGAGCTTCGGAGGGCACGCTAAATTGTCTGTCCCGGCTTTTAAATCGTTATAACATAACGGAGGCCTTTAGGCGGCCTAAAACTATGTCACAAGAGTTGGCCACTAGCTCATACGAACTTACCTTACCTACAAGAAATAGGTAAATGATTGAATTGAATAATAATGTGATGACAGAAGTTCGCAAAGGTTTTATTCGGGTCTAGACGATGTTTTCCACGTAGCTCTGTGTGGTCCCAGCCTAAAGTGTGCAATTATAACGTCATTAGTAAATGTCAAGACGTCGTTTCAAGGTTACTGCGCGAATCACATCACTGTCCACTGTAATATTCACCTTATTACATTGATTTAAAGACTATATTTACAGAACAGATTCTTCGTATTTATAGCGAAGGACATAAAGTTCAAAATTGCTTACAAACCTGTATTGATTGGTCCTCCGCTGCAATATCTACCTTATTTCTTTGGTTTAAAGTCTACGTTTGCAAAGCAGATTCTCCGTAAAACTTTATAGTGATGTAGAGTTCTAAATTGCTTACAAATCTGTGTTGATTAAATGCCAAATTGTTTTTGTAATCAATTGCCGACCTTATTGTAAGTGATTAGGGTACAGTATTGCGTGGCAATTATACTGTATTATGACACTTATGAAAGACTAATCTGACGTTTATAAACCACCCACAAGTTGTTTCTGAAGGGTTCAGCTGATTTGAAGTGTATCGTAATATCGTAATTTGACGACCTCTGTGGCGTGGCGAGCGAGACTTCAGCTGACACGCAAGACGTGCGGGTTTGATTCCCGCTACGGGAGAAATGTTTGTATGTTCTGCAAATATTTCTTCCGGGTCTGGGTGTTGTGGTACCATGGTACTCGTAGTTTCTGATACCCACGACACAGGGAATCCAAGTGTGGGGTCAGGACTATGTATGTGACTGTTGAGTGTTATTTTATTTTTATTATATTGGTGATCTTAATTGTGAGTGACATAGTGAGGTGAAAAGCTGAAGTGTGATATAGAGAATTCTAAAATCCTAAAATTTAAACCTGACCTGTTAATCTGTTTACACCTGGAATCTCTGAAGTCTTCGCCGAGCAGTCGCCCGCCACGCCACCAAGGCCGTCATATGGAAGCGCTTTTTAAAATATTTTTTCAGTAAAGAGTGTTTAAGAAAGAACCATTGACACATACCGTGAAAATGGTGTATAAGAATTAAACTTTCGCATCCCATAAACGTCAACGTCGGAGTCAAAAGACAATTTATAACTCGTACCCTCTCATTTATACTTCATTACTCCATATTTCTCGAAACCACACAATATTACGACGTACAGTCGGTGACAGAAGAGTCTTACAATTGAAGTCTTGTAAGACAGCAACCGGTCATCCACTGGCTAACGAAACTTGCCGAAATATATTGTCTTCTATGGCAAAAATAACATAAAATATATATTTTACGTTATTTCTTGCCATAGAAGACTATAGGTAGATTGACTATAGACTGACTATAGAAGATTATGGCAATATGGTATATTTTACGTTGTTTCTTGCCATAGAAGAAAAACTAGCTTCCGACCGGATTTAGGTCCGTAGTACAGTATTAGTTAGGTACCACGAATATTGTGCACCTCGGTATCTTCGTGCTTTGTATGAAAAACAAATTTGTCCGAATATGCAACTAATAGTATTAAAATAATAATTAAAAAATAAGTATCTTATTGTAACATCTCTATATTACATAATCATCATCGCCTTGGTTCGTATTTCAGAAGCTAGACGAAAATTGCCGAGGCACACAATATTTTTGATACTACTGTAAAAGTATCTAGTCTAAATGTTATTCCAGCACACTTACCATGCATATTCTAAGTTTAATTCAATGTCGTAGAACTCAAAAAAGTTCAAAAACAAGGAGTCAATTGCACGAAGGAAAGAACTTTAAATACTTTCATACTAGTTACTCAAACTTTATTTGTAACTAGCTGCCGCCCGCGGCTTCGCTCGCTAGGTACCCGGATAAAAATTAGCTTATATGTTAATCCAGTACATGTACCATGTATATTCCAAGTTTCATTCAAATCCGTTCAGCCGTTTAGGCGTGATTGAGGCACAAACATCCAAACGTGTTTACAAACTTTCGCATTTATAATAATACTAGATGGCAGCACAGGTAAAGTTAGTACGCGCTATCGTTGCGTTTTGAACTTTACATCGGTAATTTCAAGCAACCTAAAGCTTTTCAATTTTATAATATAAGTAAGATATTAGTAGGATGTTAATTCATTTTCGTCGCGATTGTACAACATAACAGCATAAGTGGTTGATGGATGGCAACGAACCCCGAACGGTCGTTTAGAGGTAATCTTTGTTTAATTTAATTTTAATAGGACGTCGTGGAAAGGTTACTGCGTTTGGTATTTTTTTTTGCAAACATAGTTTAATGATACCGGTCCATTTGCTTTAATTATGTAAAAGCTGTGCCTTTATTTTGATTCGACGGTCTCGGTGACTTGGCGGGCGACTGCTCGACTGAGACGCAAGAGGCGCGTGTTCGATTCCCGCAGCAGGAGAATTTTTTGTATGTTTTGCAATTATTTCTTCCGGGTCTGGGTATTGTAATTATGTATTATACCTGTATCCCTAATAGGGTGGGCCACTATACTACTACATTAAGGGTTCCGTATCATCGTACATTAAAAATGTTAATTGTACGGCAATAGAAATACAAACTGTAAAAAATCCAACTACCTATTACGGTTCATGAGATACAGAGACGGACGGACATACAGCGGAGGCTTAGTAATTAGAATTATTTATTTTCAGACAACAGAAAGCTTACAGTCTACACCAAAACGCTAACTGTGTTAATTAAAACTTAAAAATACTCTTAGATATTTAAAAACAATACAAAGGCTATCATTAAACAGATCAATATGTTGGAACTCGTGTACAAATGCATTAAATAAATTAAGCGCTCTTAACGTTGGCGTAATAAGGTCCCGTTGGCACACCCGACACCCGAAAGGGGTAAGGAACCCTAAAAACTTGACAGAAAATTAAACTAAAGATTTACAACTTAATGTAAAGCTGTGGATAATGATGATGTATAGAATAGACAATACGCAGTAAAACTGTATGAACACAAGTGCGTCATCAATTAACTTAATTGTGTTTTAATTGACATGTACGTACCACCGTTGTTCAGAAGCTAGCCAATAGGGTGACCATACATTTAAGTAACCTAAGTTTAAATAATAAATAGTAATAATAACACCCAACAGTCATATACATAGTCCTGACCCCACACTAGGATTCCCTGTGTCGTGGGTATCAGAAACTACGAGTACCATGGTACCACAACACCCGGACCCGGAAGAAATATTTAAAGATCATGCAAACATTTCTTCCGCAGCGGGAATCGAACCCGCGTCTCTTGCGTCACTGCCGAGCAATCGCCCGCCACGCCACCGAGGCCGTCAAAGAAAAAAAAACTTAATCTAAAGTGATGGGTGGTAAAATTATTGATAGCTTGAGTTCATTTTGACGACCTCAGTGGCGTAGCGGGCGAGTGCTCGGCTGAGACGCAAAATGTTTGTATGTTCTGCAAAAATATGTACATAGGTACTAACGCGATGATGATTATTTACTTTATTATTCGACTAGCTGTGCTCCGCGGTTTCACCCGCGTTTTTCTCGTTTCTGTGGAAATACCGAGATAAAATATTGCCTATATTATAGCCTCCCTCAATAAATGGACTATGGCCCATAACTCATTAATAGGTACCAACTCTTAACATCTTACACACGTGATAACTTTTAAACGAAATATCCGATTGAGATGAAACAAAAAGTATTTTACTTCTACATAAATACTCTTGATAACATAATGCTTAATTTCGATAAAGATTAATATTACGATACATTATTTAACGTAGTTTTTTTTTTCTTCAGACGATTTCATAATTATTTGGAACGCAAAATCGGTTATTGTGATTAAACCATGATAGCTAGATATATGTTCTCGCGGACTTTTTTGTAGGTCTTGATGGGATCTACAAACCCGTAGTACATCATTTTGTTCTATTGTCAATAGTTTTTGCAGCGCACGCAAAAATAGGTTTTCGATTTTACACCTTGTGTTACAAAATAGCAATTTTATTACGGATCCCTAATTTTGAAAGAAAAAAAACATAGCCTATAGCCTTCCTCGATAAATGGACTACCCAACACTGAAAGAATCATTCAAATCGGACCAGTAGTTCCAGAGATTAGCGCGTTCAAACAAACAAACAAACAAACAAACAAACAAACTCTGCAGCTTTATAATATTAGTATAGATTTGTAAGCTGTCCTATCAGCAGACTTTTTAGGTTATCCACCTGTTCCCATTTCAGGAAGAATGTTTTTGAATAATTTAGTCCTTACTAATAAGCTTTATTTTTAAACATAAGGAAAACTGATAAAATAAGAGCGACAATGATTAGAAAAATAACAAAGTTAGAAAATATAACATACATAATAAGAAGACATAAATGGAGATGGACGGGACACACTCTGCGAGGTTCTGAAAAGTGGAGTAAAACCATCACAACCTGGTATCCCCGAAATAGAAAAAGGAAACCTGGGAGGCAGTACAAAAGATGGGAAGACGAGCTAAAATATACAGCAGGAGATTCATGGATAAGAACTGCCAGGGAGCGTACGACGTGGAAACAGTTGGAGGAGGCCTTTGCCAAGCTAGGGCAAACAGATGCGGTCGCCGATGTAAAAATTTAATTGTAAATATAGCTTGTAAGTGTCTGAATAAAGACTTATATTATTATTATTATTAATAAGCTTTAGCCCAGCAGTGGGATGTTGCAGGCTAACAAACGGCAACAACAATTTAGTCGTAGCAACAACCAAACATCTGGTCACCCTATAATGAATAATTCAGAAGCAGTTGTAATACTGTAATGATATGGAAGCATTCTTTTAGGTGCCAAGTTTTTACTTCGCATCAGTTTTTTTGCGCGAATAACTTTACTTTGTTACTCGTGGTCATTATACACTAATGGCAGACATTCGTACTTAACATATGGATCTAGTTAACGCGATAATTTAGTTACTGGGGTAACTGACACTAATTAGGTAGATTATCAAAAGTTATCATCATTATAATTTCACGTTGGGCTAGGAAATAGACATTTTATATTTCAACCTAGGTAATACAGTGTAAAAAAAGGTTACAGAAATAAACATTTTCTATTTCTATTCTATTTCAATTCAATTTCAAAACTATTTTCTTAATAAGACCACCAGGATCACTTCTAAACGTCTTAACAGCTAGGCATAATATCATCATAATATCATTTAGGCATAATTTTAAAACTATTTTAATTTCTATTCTGGGCTAAAAAGATTTCTTTTATTTAAAATAATACCTAGGACCCTGATGGCCCTTTTGTATTGACAGAAAAAAAATTCTAGTCACTTGGTTTAGGTATACATTTGATAACACAATTTCGTTTTCAATTCAGCTATCAAATGTCAGGACAAATGTCAAATTGTCAGGACAAACCTTACTGGTTTTTAGATAGGTAGGTACATACTGTAATTTACTACAAGATTTATTATTGTGCAAAATGTTAAATAAATGAATGAGATTGATTAAACCTCAATTGTCAGATACATTTCACAGCAAAAATGACAGCTCTCAATTCAGCTGTCAATGTGAACTGTCACTATCACTGTGACTTTGTTCCAGGGCCCGACATCCCAGGCTTCCTCCTCCAGCCGTTCCGCAAACCAAAGCGGATCAGAACAGCCTTCTCACCATCACAACTCCTGAAGCTGGAGCACGCCTTCGAGAAGAACCACTACGTGGTGGGCGCTGAGAGGAAGCAGCTGGCACAGGTCCTGAGCCTCACGGAGACACAGGTATTCTAGCCTATTTTTATTTACCTATTAATAATAATAAATAAATAACACCCAACAGTCACATACATAGTCCTCACCCCACACTAGGATTCCCTGTGTTGTGGGTATCAGAAACTACGAGTACCATGGTAGAAATATTTACAGATCATGCAAACATTTCTTCCGCAGCGGGAACCGAACCCGCGCTTCTTGCGTCTCTGCCGAGCAATCGCCCGCCACGCCACCGAGGTCGTCAATACCACCCATAATATAAGTACTCTATTAGCCATCTGGTTCCTATAGTACAAATGCTTAGTTTGGGGCTAGATGGCGTTGTATCAACTGTTACAATTTTTTTATTAGTTTTTACTCGACAATGCAGAGCTGGCAAGTATGAGACAAAAAGTCTGTCAACAAAAAGACAAAAAGAGACATGGTTGGATATCAAATCTTTTAATTTCATATTTACAAAGACAAACTATAATAACATTAAAAACTTTAAGGTAATCAGTATAGAAATAATAAGAAATAAAAATGAGCTCAGTTTTTTATCTGAGTTCGCCTACAGATAGAAAACAGAGCTCAGATCACCGACCGCAGATATCAAATTATAATTACAAATGCCTAATTTATCTAAAATACTTAATAAAATTCAGTGTTGATTTGATAATGATGACCGAAAAACCAGCTTGAGTTAAAACAAACGTTTAATAAGCTGCTTCCTCACTTCGTGGCCTTTATATTTCAATGTTTTTATCCGAAGCACAATCTGTCTAAATACCTATCTATCTGTCGATTTCTGTCAAGTAATGACAAATAGTTACCTATTTCTAAATGTGGTAATCTATCAATAATCCGTATTAGTAAAACGAAATCGTGCTAATCGCATTGTCTAATTGCACGAAAGGAAACTGACGGAAAAACTGAAAAAACAGTTTAATTGATGGCTCATTAGGCGTAGCTTATGTGTGTGGTACTGATGGAAAAATAATTACTTCTTAAATTATTGTATAGAGCATACAAGAGACGGCCTCGGTGGTGTGGCGGGCGATTGCTCGGCAGAGACGCAAGAGGCGCGGGTTCGATTCCCGCTGCGGAAGAAATGTTCGCATGATCTGTAAATATTTCTTCCGGGTCTGGGTGTTGTGGTACCATGGTACTCGTAGTTTCTGATACCCACGACACAGGGAATCCTAGTGTGGGGTGAGGACTATGTATGTGACTGTTGGTTGTTATATTTATAGCTTCTTTGTACATATTTTTTTAAGTTTAAAACTGAAAAAACCTTACCGGTTTATTTTAACAAATACGGGTTTTTACTTATAACGTCATTCTTAATATTTCTCACGGAATATCTCTGTCATTATTTCACAGTCAATCTTGACTTATAGAGGGACTAAAAAAAAAACAATGTTTTGGTAACACATCTCTCATTGTCAACAATCAACGTAGACGTTAAATAAACAGAGAAATCATGATAAATCCTGGAAAATCATAATTGATGGTATCTCTACATGTAGAGTATACCTAATTTGTTTTCGTAAAGAAATGGGGGCCTAACTACCTATTCGACTAGAGTAAAACTTAAATATTATCTTGATTTTTTATTAAATATTTGGACGTTTTTTATAATATTCTGAGAAATTACACCTTGAAAGTTAAACGACATATCAAAGGGTTATTTTTTAATTTTGAGTTAAGACGTGCCATTAGTTCTTCTAACCTGTGTGGTGTGAAGACGTGTATAGTGCGCCTTAAACGCTCCTTTTGTGCGTTTGACACATGTTTTCGAAGCTACTTGTTCTGCCATCCCTACGGGATCATGTTTGCAACTCAGTCGGGTGCGCCCGGTGCAATATGGCCTAGTTACACACAAACGCGTTTTTCAGACAATTAGCCGTTATTTAGACTAATGTTCAGTGTTAATTATTACTACAATGTTGATTGTAACGTCGGTGGGTGCGGGTTCGATTCATCATGCAAATGTTTGTTCAGTCTGGGTGTTGCCCACAGATTAAATAAATATTTTCATTACATTTTTCATTTATAATATCACGCCCGTATCCCTAATGGGGTGGGCAGAGCTACGAGTAAACATAAGAAAACTTGCAGCCACTTCTGATTTAAAGTCCTAAGATGGATATGGTGAACCATGGTGACAGGTGATCAGCCCATCGCCCATATAGAAAGCATGCCCGAGAAGTTTATGGCCAAGAGTCAAAAGGTCTATTGCGCATTCGTGGATTTTGAAAAGGCGTATGACAAAGTGATGAGGAATGAACTTTGGTCAGTATTGTCAATGTATGGTGTAAACGGCAACCTTATTCGAGCTCTGAAGTCTCTCTATGAGAACTCCAGTGCTTGCGTAAGGATACATGGGTCATAGACTGAATGGTTTGGCATCCAAAAGGGTGTAAGACAGGGATGTGTAGCGTCACCATGGCTGTTTAAATGTTCATGGGCAGTTGTTTGCAAGATTTGAAAGGTAGGGAATGTGGTTTAAGAATGAACGAGTTACTCGTCAGATGCTTTCTCTATGCCGATGACCAGGTTTTACTTGCGCCATAGGCTACTTTAGGCGGAGGCTAGTCTAATAATCTTACTTATATTATAAAATTGAAAAGTCTTAGTTTGCTTGAAATTACCGGCGTAAAGCTCAAAACGCAACGATAGCGCGTACTAATTTACCTGTGCAGCCATCTAGTAAATTAATAACGTAATTTGTTACAACCGCCACACAAGTTAATGAGAACTATTTTGCCATCAGAAATAGATGTTATGCCCATTTAACCAATCTCGATTAATCTCGAACAGTTCCATAAACCACTTGTTTAAAAGAAACACTAATAACGGTGCATTAAAAGGACACCATATACGGCCGTAAATTACTCTGTATAAAGTGTTGATCAAGTTATGGAGGGCATTTTATTTAGGGTATACAATACAAGGTTGAATTTTCTAAGCACACTTGGAGGGAAAGTACTCTAAATAGTGAAATAGTAATTTTTTTATGACGTATAGTTATTATCGTGACGGCCTCGGTGGCGTAGCGGGCGATTGCTCGGCGGAGACGCAAGAGGCGCGGGTTCGATTGCCGCTGCGGAAGAAATGTTTGCATGCTCTGAAAACACTTCTTCCGGGTCTGGGTGTTGTGGTACCATGGTACTCGTAGTTTCTGATACCCACGACACAGGGAATCCTAGTGTGGGGTCAGGACTATGTATGTGACTGTTGGGTGTTATTTATTTATTTATGTGAAGAAAATATTCCTTTATTTTTTTAAAACAAGCAAAACTGCATTCAAAGATTTATTAAATAGGTTTGCCACATCCATGATCAAGGCGACTAAAATTCGACTAAAAAATCTGTTCTTTTATCGATAGGTCAGTCATAAGGATCAAATCTCTATAGCAAACGTGATAAATTAAATTGAAGGATGAAATCTATGGGAAAAGATTGAGCACTTTTTGTCAAGGGTCCAAGTTTTCCTTGTACATATAAGTTACTCGTGTAAAGGAATCTTAACACTTAGAAGTAACTAGAAGTCATTCGTTAGATAGCCTAGGAATGTTTCCGTTGAAGTATGTGCTCCGATAAGGGCGTACAACTTAGTAGGTTTATGGGCTGGATAGTACCGCCGTGGCTTCTAAGTATAATTTTATGCTAAAGGTTTTACACAAAAACGCTTTGAAATGCTCTCATTTAGTGTCACTGTGAACATTTTGAAGTACTCGTGACGTAGCTTGCTTAGACGTTCTCGATTGATCGTTGAAGTTAAGCAACGTTGTGCGCGGTCACAATTTGGATTGGTGACCGCAAGTGGCATTACGAGCTGAGCGCTTCCGTATAGGTCACGTTAAACTGTCGGTCCCGGTTTTTAAAATGGAGGCCTTTAGGCGGCCTAAAAACTCCGTCACTAGAGTTGGCCACTAGCTCATACGAACTTACTTAGTACAATAGACATGACTTATTGAATAGGTACAAAAGGTTTTTTAATCTATAGGTAGCTTCTTTTTGTTTTGTTGTTTTTAATCTCTTGTATGTAACTGTTTACTTTTTACTCATGTCGTGCCTGCTTCTAGAAGGGCGTACACTGTATTTAACTTTATTTTATTTCTTTTTTTTTTTGTTTTTGTATTCGTGTAACGCCCAGTTTAGTGGGCCAATAAAAAAAAAAAAAAAAAGCTCGTAATTTTTCGTCGTTTAACTTTAATGCAATAATAACACAAGAACCGGTCTGTCGAAGGATTCTGTCCGTACCATCATAAATGTTACATAAATGTTTCTTGTATGCCCCCCCTTTATTTAATTTTATTTCTATTATTTGATGTTATAGCGGCAGTAGAAATAAACACTATAATTTCAACTCTACCTATTACGAGATACAGACTGCTGGCAAACAGACGGACAGACAGTGGAGGCTTAGTATTAGGGTCCCTTTGGCACCCTTTGGGCACAGAACCCTAAAAATAAAATATAGTAACCATACATTACCCTTATAGTACCATTTGGATTTAATGAATGAATGAAATGAATGAATGAATGAATGAAAAACACTTTATTGCACATCATACAAATTAAACAACTAGAAATTAACAAAAAGAAGATATTGTACAACGGGCGGTCTTATCGCTAATAAGCGATCTCTTCCAGACAACCTTTGGATGGAGAGGAATTTAAAGAAGTTGAAGATTGGCCGAGGTGCACTTTTAATAGATAATGTGATAATAATTTCTAAACCTACATACATATCAAAAACAATATACCTACATAAACATACACAAATAGATACCTACATAGAAAATAAATACAAACATATACCTACATAAGATAAATACATAAATAGTTAGATAAATACATATAATGAACGAATCAACGAAGCAATTCAGGATGACACTTCAGATAAATAAAAGTTTTTTATGTTAGCTTTAAATGCAGCTGGTGACGTTGATTTCCTAGTGGAAATCGGCAATGCATTCCATAGTCGGACAGCTTGGACGGAAAAGGAATCCGCATAGAAACAGGTTCTATGCACAGGAGTTTTGAGAAGGAGGTTGTCTGAGGACCGGAGAGTTCGAGCATTCTCGCTGTGGAGGTACTCGAAACGTTCCTTCAGATAACTGGGAGTTGAGGGATTGTGAAATTGGATTTATTCCAGATTCGTCCCATGGAAGTTCGGCCTACATAAAAAAATCTGCTTTCGTCCCACAATTTATTTTATATTAAGAAATCCTGTTTCGTCCTACTTTTCAGCTCCACATTCGGCCCAATATTTTTTATGTAGGTAAATTTTAATTATTTTGGTACAGTTGACGCAATAATTCTTTATTGACTCGACATGTCACTCTCATGCATAATGATTTCCGTAAATAAAATTACAAGTAATTATTTCCACATTAGCCTGTTGTAACTCATCGAACCCACTCGTTACAACAATTTTACAAAAACATGGAAAAAGGCTAAGAAAGAGCGCTGAAGTAGGAAATTAGCTGTATCTAATGGCCATGCAACAATGAGGCAGTAAAAACATTTTTTTATAAACATAGTACTGGGGTAATTACGCGGTATTATCATACGAAATTGACGCGTAATGAGCCTTGAAGTGTAGTACGCGTCGTGCTTGCAGACAGAAGAGCATTTTGGGCTTAGATTTTTAAGGACTACCTATATTTTTATTTTTTTCGGTTGGTATTTTTTTAGTATTCTGAACATCCTCATTCTTAGGGTTCCGTACCTAAAGGGTGCCAACGCGACCCTATTACTTAGCTTCCGCTGTCCGTCCGTCAACAAAAATAAAATTAAAATGAGGCACCATACAAGAAAAAAACATTTCTTCCGCAGCGGGAACCGAGCCCGCGCTTCTTGCGTCTTTGCCGAGCAATCGCCCGCCATACCACCGAAGCCGTCTTTTAAGACGTTAGTTACTAGTTACTGTACGACATACACGCTTTGAGTGAAAGGATTTGGAGTAAGATTCATATATGTCTAATGAAGCGCCTCGCACTGTATTCACTCGGATCTAATTTATAAAGTTTAATGAAGCATTTCACAGTTTTTTTTATGTTTTTCTGTTAAACTAAAAACGGAAACAATTGAGATGTCGGTCCATGTGAGATTACTGATATTTTAAACTTAATACAAGTTTTAATAGTTACAAAGTAACATGGTTACAAAGTAATTACATAAATAAATATTTGTGGACATTTGACACAGCACCATCTAGCCCCAAACTAAGCAAACCTTGTACTATGGGAACCAGATGGCTGATAGAATACTTATTTACTTTTTTTTTGTAAATACAAAGGTACTTTATAATACATAAACTTTGCTAAGTTTGGGGCTAAATGGCGCTGTGTCAAATATTCACAAATATTTATTGATCTACAACTTTTGAGGAATTTTCTGGCTTAATGGCGTAACGGATTCATGTATTTGAAAAATTAAAAAAATATTTATTTACAGCAAAAACAAAAATAATATTTAAGTTTAAATTTGGGATAAGTACATAATGTTCGTGGACCTGGAATAAGATAATAGATTTCGTTTATCCGGGTACAACGTAAGGGAAGCCGTGGGCAGAAGCATGATAGGTACCTACTTATTGAATTACTGTTTTTTATAAAGTCGGGAAAAAAATATGAACAACATAAAAATTAGCTATAGAATGTCTAACTCAAATAGTAATAATAAAAGCTTAAATCTAAACATGTCAAGTGTCAATAATTATAGGAGACAGACAGCGTGCTGTTAGGGTTAGAGCGAGTTACAGAATAGAAAAAGAAAAGTAAACAATAAAAACATATAAAAAAATAACAAAGTCGGATAAATTATAAAATGTCACAAACTTTAATGTCGTTCACTGTGTAGTGACTAAAAAAATCCAGTAAAACGAATCAGTAATAAGCCTCAACATGTTTCATTACCATCATCACGTGAAAAGGCCATCAAATTCGCAATTAGGCGTCAATTTCAAAACAATTATCCCGGAGTTGATTATACGGACAGTCTTCACACATCCTCGGCATGATTTAAGCATCTGCCTAAATGCCTCAGTCTTTATGTTAACTTTCGGGATGGCTTTCTGACGTGGATACCTACTTCACATAGTTTTTAGGGTTCCGTACCCGAAGGGTGCCAACGGGACCCTATTACTACATAAGCCTCCGCTGTCTACAAGAAAAAAAATAACGTTCGTAATCGACCATTGAAGTTAAGCAACACTAGGTGCGGCCAGTAATTGGATAGGTCGAGTGACTTTTTGCACATTTTTCTTAATTGTATTTTTGAGTATTTATTTTTCGAATGATCTAAAAAAGTGTTTGTGTGTTTCATTTTTTTTTTTGCTTTATTTTAATAGGGAATGTGGCATACAAAAAACGTGTAACACGGTACGGAACCCTTCGTGTGTTAATTTGACTCGCACTTGACCGATTTAATTTAATTTTTTCCAGTAATAATTTATTTAAATCGTTAGTCCGAAGTGTAATAGAGGTTTATATACAGCGTTGAACATCTGGGATGATGATGATGATCATATACTTTCCCCACATTTGTTTCTCTTGTCATTTATCCCAACTAAGTGTCTACATACATATATAAAAAAACGCCTGTTTCTCATAGGGGTAGGCAGAGATCACGGATTGCCATTTGCCGATCCTGACATACTTCTTTCGGTTCATTCACTCTCATTACATTCCTCATGCATGCTCGTCGGTGATTGTGTAATTGATAAAAAACCCGAAAAAGTCATATTAATATGCTTAAAAGTACTTAGGTAGAGCCAGCTTAATAACCGATCAAAGGAATCTTTGAAGCTTTGAAACTTGGAATACCCATGTTTATGACCTGAAATAACAAGTGGGGCTTTTATCCGTGTAGACTGAGATCTGTGTTGAGAGCACTGGTGTTCTAGTTGGTCCCCCCGCCTTCCGATCTTAAGGTCGTGGGTTCAAACTTGGTATTGTACCAATGGATTTTTCTGTGCGAAAAATTTGTGTGCGTTATACCAGTACTCTCTAACGGTGAAAGAAAACATCGTGAGGAAACCCGCGGCTCAGTCAACTATGCACGTATTGACCATGTCTTTCCTGTGGACAAGGCCGACTAAGCTGAGAGGACGTAATAGTTGCTGGGCAAGCCTACTCCAGTTTAATTCGTCACAGGCACTACAGCGTCCCGTTTGTGAAGGTAAAATTTGCCTCCTGACGCTGTATAAATCATCTACTATGGATGGTAAAAGGCCTTAGTTTTTAGTACCACACAAACGCAGCCGCAGGCGGAAGCTGGCTAACAACTAAAGGATCCTGCAAACATACGCCGTAGGTACTTTTTACCCCACAAACAGGTTATACACGATACGTAATTTTATATTATTAAGTAAATTGCCCAGCTGGCTCTTGTGTTCATACGTCGGCCATTAAGATAAAATGTTTACCGTACTTAATTCGATTATTGGAAAAGTTTGAAAAAAGAATATAAAACTTTTTTTTAATTGGGAACATGTGTTGTGACGTGGCTATTGTTGGCATTGTGCGATGTTGTTGAATGCGCTTCTCGCGTTCACTTGTTTGTTTGACAAGTTTTGTGAAAACGCGACCTTTGGTTATCTTTCGTTAAAAAAAACTTAGTCACATCTTGCATAACACCATTCAATAAATTTTTAATGGGCTTTGAAAGGTACATACAGTAAGCATCAAAAGTAAATGAATGTAGAATGTTTAAAAACAATTTTGGCATCAGGAGTGGCTGCAAGTTTTCCTAAGATTACTCTTAAGGCTCTGCCCATCCCATTGATTGATTGATAAACACTTTATTGCACACAAAAAAACACAGAAAAGTAAATAAAATCAAACAAAAACAGTACAATGGGCGGCCTTATCGCTAATAGCGATCTCTTCCAGACAACCTTTGGATGGACAGGATAAAAAAAACAGAGCAGAAAGACGGCGCTGTACAAAAAGTAGAAAAATAAATAATCCCATTAGGAATACGGGCGAGATAATAATGTATGTATATTATATACCCGGATATAGTCTACCTTATATCCGGGTATCACGAACAAAGCCGCAGGCGGAAGCTAGTTCGTAATAAAATTTAAAGGCCTTCGTTAGATATTAATACATTCTATAGAACCTTCATAAAATGACAGGTGCGTCTTAATAAGAGCATTTGGCTGTAAGTGTTTGTTTGTGGAATTACGCCTAGCGCACTAACGCCTAGCGAACGGCTGCCGGCAGAGACTGGATGACGAAGATAAGGCGCGATGGCGCTCATTAGGGGAGGCCCATGTCCAGCTGTGGGCCGTTAATAGGCTGATGATAATGATGTACAAATGTTCGCTATACCAGTACTCTCAAACGGTGAAGAAAAACGGTGAGGTAACCGGCATGTTGTTGACGACCTCGGTGGCGGGCGAGTGCTCGGCTGAGACGCAAGAGGCGCGGGTTCGATTCCCGCTACGGAAGAAATGTTTGTGTTTGCAAATATTTAATCCGGGCTTAGGTGTTGTAGTATTACAAATACAAATAATTTATTCATATCTCCATGCCACGAACAAAAAAAATCAATAATAATATATAATAATAAATAAATAAATAAATAAATAACACCCAACAGTCACATACATAGTCCTGACCCCACACTAGGATTCCCTGTGTCGTGGGTATCAGAAACTACGAGTACCATGGTACCACAACACCCAGACCCGGAAGAAATATTTGCAGAACATGCAAACATTTCTTCCGCAGCGGGAATCGAACCCGCGCCTCTTGCGTCACCGCCGAGCAATCGCCCGCCACGCCACCGAGGCCGTCAAATAATATCTATTAATATTGGGGTAAACATAAAAACTCATTCAACTCGTAGAATGAGTTATTCGTTAACCATTGTTTCAGCTCAATATTGAAAGAGCCGATGGAATTATTATGTGGAAATATTATGTAGGTACCTATTATAAGTTTACAAAAAAAAGTATGAAAGTATTCTATCAGCCATCCGGTACAAGCTTTGCTTAGTTTGGCGCTAGATGGCGCGGTGTCAAATGTCCACAAATATTTATCTACTTATTATTTATGTCGTAGAACCTAAAAAGTTCACCACACTGGTTCCTAAAGACCTAGTGACGACTTGTAGAAGTGCCGCCTACATCGCCATTTGCTACGATCCTTACATACTTTTGCTTCCTTCACTCTCATTACATTCCTCATGCATGCTCGTCGGTTTAGGGTACTCTTGACCTGGCCCTTTTCCAAAACGTCGCTGATTTGGTCCAGGTACGTGCGCCGAGGTCTTCCCCCTCCAACGGTACCATTCACACTCGCCTCATACGCCTCGTACAAGTAGCGCGCGCATCGAATCTTAAAAAGGGACATAACCTGGCTCTTATCAAATGATGCAGAGTTCTTCCATCGATCATGAAGACTTCATCTGCGAAGGGTGGCTGGCACCGCCCCCCCGCGCATGCGCCCCACCCCGCTGTTTGAACAGAGGGATGTCATTTGCATTAAAGGGTAGTTGAGAAATGGTGGATAAATAAATAAAAAAATAAATATTTGTGGACATTTCATTGTCCGATCAATCGAACTACATGGACTTAATTGCAATTGACAGCCTCGGGGGCGTTTTGGGCGATTGTTCGGCAGAGACACAAGAGGCGCGGGTTCGATTCCCGCTGCGGAAGAAATGTTTGCATGTTCTGCAAATATTTCTTCCGGGTCTGGGTGTTGTGGTACCATGGTACTCGTAGTTTCTGATACCCACGACACAGGGAATCCTAGTGTGGGGTCAGGACTATGTATGTGACTGTTAGGTGTTATTTATTTATTAATTATATTTGTGAATTCCTGGCTGCTTATGTATAAAAATAATTATATGGCATTCTGTAGGTATCTACACATATGTACAATAAATAACAAAAAGATCTAATCGTAGAATTATTAAGAGGTCATTGACCAATGGCCGTAGACAGAATTCGTCTACAATTATTGTTTATGGCCGGAAGTAGAGTCGAAGTAATAAAACATTAGGGAGGTACGGAAATAATACGGAACAGATACGGATTTAAGTGCATACATACAAGAATACATAATAATCTTACTGATATTATAAATGCGAAAGTTTGTGAGGATATAAGGATGTGTGGATGTGACGATGTATGTTTGTGCCTCAATCACGCCGTAACGGCTAAACGGATTTGAATGAAACTTGGAATATACATAGTACATGTGCTAGATTAACATATAGGCTATTTTTCATCCGGGTACCACGCGAACGAAGCTTCGGGCGGCAGCTAGTCTAATATATATACATATATGTATTTTTACCTTTTTTACAATAACACCTATTAGAAAAAAATGCAAACATCATCGAACCCGCACCTCTTTCATCCCTGCCGGGAAATCACCCGCTACGTCACCGAGGGAGTTATAAAAAGTTGTAATAAGAATTGGGGAAACGCGTTGATGTCTTTTGTATGATGCGTTCATGAAAGTCATTAAAATACTTTGATATACTCCTTACATCTTCCGTTTGTTAAGTTTTGGTCACTATTGCCTGGTTCTAATATTGTACTAACGGTCGAAATGTATCATACATTTTTTTAAAGAAAAAAGTCACTGACTAAGTGCTTTCATAATCATCATCATTGATCACAAGCTAAATTAGAGTGAAAAAAATTACCAGATTCAATGGGTACTTTTTTCCCATTGGCCCCTGTATCGGGGCCGTCCTAACCGTCGAAGCTTCTTAACTAACAGCAAAAGTACCATAAGATCCAAAGAACCCGGTTAAAAGATATTATAGCTAGTTTATTTTTCAGCTACGGTTATATTAAAACCATTAACATCTAGTTACGTCCATAATAAAACCACCCACTTAAATATTTATTACTTTGAGAAGCTCAAAATGGCTACCCGATAATTTTCTAAAGCAAACATCAATCAAGTACAACCACAATAAATTACTCAACCAATTATACCAGACAAAGCATCTTATTAAACCAATTGAGCTTTTGTAATCTTCCATCTCTTTCCCACTCGCGGGAAATCCTATCTCACTTAAGGGACAAGACCTTGCAACCCCAATTTGTCGCGCTATATCCGTCTCTCTCCCCCCTAATGATAACAATAAAGTAATATACAGATAAATGTTTCGCTTAAAATTTGCCCCAATTCACGCTACCCTTAATCGCGTAGCTCCCCTCGCTATTGCCATCTCTGTCTAACCCGTGGAGTTTTCTATCTGTCTCAGTCTATAATCCGTTGGGGTATAATCGGGTACATAAGTGCTTAATCGTATTTCGGGGCATGAATAGCCTGTTTATTTAGCACGGGTGTCACTTTGCTCCCTTTGAGCAAATCCAGGGGAGATGGGCCCTTACGGACGCTTCGGGGGTATGTAAGGATGGTTCATTTTATGTTGGTGTGTGAGCAGATGTATTTCGCAACGAATTAAGTTATATTGTTGTTGAATTAAATTTGCATTAGAATGTGATAAGTGGTAATAGTCTGAGTTTTCAGATTAAACGTTTTGTCTCATATAATTGGGTCGGAGTTGGATCATTTATTTTGATTATGTGCCTTGTATTCTTTTGTTTAAAAGGTACCATACGATCGCGTATAGATTTCGAATCGATTTGAAGAGATTGCGCTAAGGATTTCGGGTGTATAAAGAAAGACTTGAGTGAGACCGCGTAAAATATTGAACTCAAATAGTTACAAGAAAATGAATAAAAAACTGGTTTTAACAATTAAATAAATAGTTATTACTTACCTATCAAAGTTAAAATCATCATATAATATGGTAGAGTTGCCGAGATCTAGGTCAAAACATACGCGAAACATGGATTTTTACATACATACATACATATTATCACGCCCGTATCCCTAACGGGGTGGTCAGAACCACAAGTAATCATAAGAAAACTTGCAGCCACTCCTGATCCAAGAGTCCCAAGATGGATATGGTGAACCATGGTGACAGGTGATCAGCCCAGCACTTTTATTATACGTTGGTACATGAAAACAATTATTTACTTATTTGAATTTGACTGATCCGTGTTACTTTCGGGAATGGGTGACCGCAAGTGGTATTACGAGCTGAGCGCTTCTGTGCTTCGGAGGGCACGTTAAATTGTCGGCTTTTCAAGTCGTTAAGCCATGATGGAGGCCTTTGAGGTGGCCTAAAAACTCCGTCACAAGAGCTGGCCACTAGCTCATACAAACTTACTTTTAGGATTGTATCACAAACCCACAATTTGCAAAACCGGTTAACAAGCTGTCATAAGAGATGTAGGTAATGTACCCGGGTCCCTGAGGCCCGTTCGGACGCGGGTTAGAATGCGTTTGTCATAGGGTTAAGCGTATGTCACTCAGGGGAGATCGGACAAATTGACACCGATTTCATGGAGATAGACCATTTTGTTGTAAAGGCCACATGTTATGCTTTTGGACTTTCAACGACACTTAAGGTCGTCACACACGGTGAGGGTGCTATAACATTTTATCTTAAGACTAGCTGTTGCCCGCGACTTCGTACGCGTGTAGTACATTATTTTGTTTTATAAAATCAATAGTTTTCGCAGCGCACGCTAAAAACTATTTTGGATTTTCTACCTTGGGTTACAATATTGCAATTTTCTAACGGGTCCCTAATTTTTTTGAAAATTTATTATTGCCTATACTGGACCCTGATAATGTAACGTTATATTGGTGAAAGAATTTTTAAAATCGGTCCAGTAGTTTCGGAGCCTACTCGTTACAAACAAAAAAACAAATAATATTTCCTCTTTCTAATATTAGTATAGATACCTTACGATAAAATATTATAGCATCTAAAGTATCACACACTGTTAAGATACTATAATATATATTATGGTCTCATTCTCTTGAAAAACGGCGAAGGTGTCACACGGATTTTTTACAAATATTTCCATAGCAAGGCATCTTAAGATGAAGTCTCCCTATCGCTTAGTATCTATCTTAAGATACCGTAATATGAAAATATATATTATATTAACCGTGAGTGATGGCTCATAGTGATTGTATGGCGAGCGATATTTTATCATAAGATGAAATATTATAGCATCTTCGTCGTTTTTGATACGCTTTAGTTTGTAACTAACTGCTTTTGAAGAACTTATTAAAGAATCTTTTCGCGTATGGATTCAAGTTTGCTACTATTAGTCGTGGTGGAAAGATCCTCCACAACATGATGGGCCATCTATATGGGCGATGGGCTGATCACCTGCCACCATGGTTCACCATATCCATCTCGGAACTTTGAATCAAGAGTGGCTGAAAGTTTTCTTGTGATTGATTACTCGTAGCTCTGCCCATCCCATTAGGGCACAGACGTGATAATATATACCTATACCTATGTAGGTATGTATATTCCACTAGCAATTAAATCAAACTTTCAAAATTCTAGACCATTTACCGTGTGTTTTCGTCAGCGCGATCTAGGATTCGACGAATTTTACTAGCGACATCTAGTATGTGTGTAAAGTAACTAAAATACTAGTCAATATGTTGTCAAAGGATATGACTAAGTTCAAGTCAATTTAGTCTCTATTTCGTGTTGCATAAGGTTGATGATTCCACTTCAAGTATCATAATCTCAGAAAAACTTACCCCAAAGCAAATCATTGACGCGTGAAGGCGACACGCCACGCAACATTACCTAAATACATCGACATCAAATATCAATCAGGTCGCTTCCTATCACCACCCTTCTGCAGCTAATGGCGTAGAACGGAGGGTAGGCTGGGCAGTGGCGTATTTACGCATCTCCCAAGTATAGGCTACTGAAATTTTGCCGCCCTTACCTCTACAATTAGATAGATAAATAAACACTTTATTTCACACAAATAAAACACAGAAAAGTAAATAAAAAACAAACAAAAACTGTACAAGTGGCGGCCCTATAGCTAAGAGCGATCTCTTCCAGACAACCTTTGGATGGAGAGGATAAACAAAACAGAGTAGAAAGACGGCGGTGTACAAGAAGTTAAAAAATAAATAAATAAACACTAATCTACTTATCTATTATCTACACCTATAAACTAATACAGAATTAATTTAAATAATACAATATAAACAAATAAGTATATGAAAACAACTACCTACTAATGAGTGCAGTGACCAGATAGAGATAAGTAATGATTATGGACTTTGACTTCAAAGATTACAATTGTAAATTGTTAGTTCCTAGATTATCTTTACAATCCAAAAATTCGCTCAATTTCGTAATTTCGCTCTCATCTCACTCATAGAAAGTGTGGGCAAAGGCCGATTTTTGGTTGGGGCCGTGAACTGTGTGTTTCACCATAGAATATCGAAGTTTTCGGTACCGTTGAATGTATAATGAAAGGTAAGAGGGAAAAGTCATCGGAAAGGTGTCTTGTGGACTTCTATAGAGATCACATCAGAAAACCTAGCCACAAGTAAACATAAGAAAACTTGCAGCCACTTCTGATTTAAACTCCTAAGATGGATATGAATCATGGTGACAGGTGATCAGCCCATCACCCATATTGTGGTCCACCATTTTGGAGAAGATACTATTTAGACCTTAGTACTATTTTAAAATACATTCTACTGTTTACGTCCTCGTAAACATTAGAAACTACATAACATTTGCACCTTCATTATTAGTCGTTAAATCTCTTGACTAACCGCTGCCTCTCACATATGTGTGAAGCTTACTTAAGAGCAGAGTCCCAAACGGTAAAGGATTCACAAACGGTTAAGGAAAACATTGTGAGGAAACCGGTATGTTGTAGAACCTAAAGTTAGAAAGCATTGGCCTCGGTGGCGTGGCGGGCGATTGCTCGGCAGAGACGCAAGAGGTGCGGGCTCGATTCCCGCTGCGGAAGAAATGTTTGCATGATCTGTAAATATTTCTTCCGGGTCTGGGTGTTGTGGTAGCATGGTACTCGTAGTTTCTGATACCCACGACACAGGGAATCCTAGTGTAGAGTCAGGATGTATGTGTTAAAAAAAATGTTTCAAGTGCACGAAAGGAACCTTTGAGGCGCACTTTAAAACCCTTTCACCACATTGGTTTGAAAGATGGACTAGTGATATGATTAGTAGTTAGTATTCTCCTCAGAGCTTTGTAGGTATCCTCTATCTATCTCTCTATCTATCTATGCATTGGTTTTTAGGGTTCCGTACACGAAGGGTGTCAACAGGACTATTACTCAGCCTCCGCTGTCCGTCCGTCCGTCCGTCTGTCAGCGGGCTGTATCTCATGAACCGTTATAGGCAGAGAGTTGAAGTGAAGTCTTCACGGAGTGTGTATTTTTATTACAACAAATAAAAAAAGGGAGGCCCATACACAAAATATTTTTGTACATTTATGATGGTACAGAACCCTTCGTGTGCGAACACTTGATCAGTTTTTTTTTCGCCTGACAATATCGACCTGTGAGACTAAAAAGGCATCTTTGAGCAATTCATTTTTCGATTTTATAGCAAATTCTAAGCGATTCCTGTAATTTTTGTAAAATGGTCCGAATTGTATTCATATTTTGCCGTAAAATTATTGGAATTTTAGTAAATTGTACGCAATAGATCAAATAAAGTGGCCCTTTTAACGCACTGTTTACGCAACAGGGCAGTGGGCACAGACCTTTAACCGAACCTCTAACCATGATGACTCTATGAATCTCCAGTATTAACAAAAGCGCCACTTATCGCGCAATTATAACCTTTATTGCCTTGGCAATAGCGCTTACAAGTTGATTTATGGTTCATAGTATATGATTTTACTATAGTCCACAGTAAAGTTTCAAAGGGTTTAAGGTATAGTAATTACTGTTATAAACATTTTGAAATATGTTCTAGAATGTTGCTTTTAAATGACATTGTATGGAATGTGGCAAAAGGATTTAAAGTGCGCATCAGAAGCTTATTTCGTGCACTTGACCATGTTTTTCAAACTTTTTGGGTTGTACGACTTGATTCGACTTGGTTTTCTTCACCGTTTGAGAGTACTGCTAATAGCGCGCATAAAAAATCCACATGGATTAAACCTTGGACTGGATTTGAACCCACGCCTTAGAATCGGAAGGCTACCACTAGACTACCAGTGCTCTCAAATATATCTATAGGTCGCTTCTGAAAAATTATATAGAACTGATGACATCTGTAGAATGGTGTCATCATTTTTTGACAGAAAATCAACTCTAAATTCAAGAAATTAAAAATATTATAATTTGTGAAAACTTTATGATTTTCCGTTATTTTTGACGCAATAAAGTAATCAGTTGTTAGCAATGTTGCCATAAAGCGATATGTATGTAATTTCACGGTGTTGCCATATAACTAACTTGTAGAATTGATAGCTAAACTGGTGTATTGGCTTTATAATGGAATTGTGATAAGTTTTTATGTGTCATAAAATTATTGCATGCTTTTTATACATACTTACAAACAATATTCAGAATTGATTTGGTTTGAAACACTTTGCCGATATATTTTTTCATACTAAAAATCCTATAAGATCACATCTACCGGTTCATGATGATGAATAGTCTCATAATATCTAAAACACTTTGAAACAGAATCCACGCGTAAACTTTCCCAAGCCCAGAGGTTTCTTTTATATGACGCGAACTATACCGAAAGAAAAGTAGTTAAAATCAGAGAAAAAGTTGCCGAAGAAATGTTTGCATCATCATCATCATCATCATCAGCCTATAGCAGTCCACTGTTGCATGCTCTGCAAATATTTCTTCCGGGTCTGGGTGTTTTAATATTATGTTATAAGTATTATGTATTAACAAAAAAGTATATAAGGTATTCTATTAGCCATCTGGGACCCATAGTACAAGCTTTGGTTAGTTTGGGACTAGGTGGTGCTGTGTGATTATGTCCTCAAATATTTTTTATATTTTTAAATCTTTCTTATATTTATAACTGTTAAAGACACTAGTCAAATTCGAATAAACACATAAAAATGTAAACCAAACATTTGATAATCTCAGAAACGTATAAAACGTGATGTATAAAACCTTAAAAACGTTTACAAAAGTCAGAGCTATGAATACATTTTTCGCGCCATTACCCGCATGACAGATCGTCTCGCAAAATGGCCGCCGCGATTTTCGGCGGAAACTCAATGGATTTTTCTTTCAATAGCGTGAAATATTGTTAGAGGGGACGGAGAATAGTTTTTTATTGGCTCTATCCGGTATCTAACCCTTTTGTTGGGAAATTTACCGTGATATACAATTTTAGGGTTCCCAAGGAACAAGAAACCCTTGTTGTTGAAATAGACCTTTCACTTTCTCACATAAAGTGAAACTATCGTGTATGTTCGCAAGGTTCTAGCAATTTCTATCGCTTTTTATCTTCAATTTGTGTATTGTGGCCAGGATTGGATTCTCTTAAAATTGTCTCGAAGGTTCAATCTTCAAAACATTTTACATAATAGGAAATAAGACAAATGCTTTATAAATAATTCAAATAATTATTTCAGTTGATACAATTCAGTCCACACGTTGTTCACATTTTGACTTATGACATTAAAATGTATCTATATCTCCTTGTCCACAGGTGAAAGTTTGGTTCCAAAACAGAAGAACGAAACACAAAAGAATGCAGCAAGAGGAAGAGGCCAAAACAGGAGTCAAATCAACTTCTTCTAAACCCGACGACGGAAGTCAATTCAACAACTCTTACGAAGAAGAGGACGAGGAACTAATAGACATGGACATGGACGAATTAAGTGAGAGTGAAAACGAAACGTAACTTGACATTGACAGTTCTGACAGTTGTGTTTGTCGTGTAAAAGTGTAAATAGTAATTTAGTGTAGAGTTTATTAATTTATGATTCTGGCGTTGTAAACTGTGGGAAAACCGAGTTTTTTCAAATAACCAATGACTCTGACTTTGAGCTATGACCAAAACTGTCGATGAATCAATTTTGGTTTGTTCTAAAACTACTTTAAATTCTTGTTCAGAATTCGAATATGGTCATGAATTTGTATTGATTAGGACAATGTTGCTTTTGTTTGTTGACTTCTTTGAGCACAATTCCAATTATTTCCTCAAACACTCTCCATACCTTGTTAAAATTACAAAACACGCTAAAGGCTACCATTTAAAAACCCACGCTTTCATATAGGCGTTCCTTTATTAAATTAGTCATGATTTATCTCAATTCCAAATTCGAAACAGCCATTAATAACGGTTAAATTCCAAAATGGCGGCTTGTTAGCGCGTCACGGCTAATTAGATAACAAAATTGGTCATATTATAATAGTTTTTGGGCCTAAATTAATTAAAAATGGCCCTTTTTGATGCGTTCAAGTGATGTGGGTATAATTAGACGTTTAGATTTGAAACGCTGATAGGTTGTGGTTTTCTAAACGAGCTGTCAACGGAACGAGACAGCCTATACCCTCCTCTCGCGTTAGAGCGAGATAGCATCACCGCAGTGTATTATTAAGAGATGCGTTTGGTTACTATCTTGACTTTAATCGCGTTTCGTTATTGCTCGGACCAAATTGTTTTTTTCTTTTTTTTTAACCTGACGATTGTTCGAAGCTATTTGTCTACGTGCGTTCGTTTAAGATAAGATCTTATGGTTGTTTGTACACTCTTTCACGCGTTAGGAGGTTAATAAATGATGTTGGATGCTGCTATCGATAGGTAGATAAATTACAGTCTTAATACAATAACTTGATTTGATCATTATTTGATTAGGTTTTTTGATTTTTTATCTTTTGTTTTACGATCTGTAATTCTTTTGGTCCACTTTCACCGGGAAATATGTGAGCTTCTCTCAAATGTAATGTTTGGACGTGTTTCTTACTACCACTTAGATGTCAAATAATCTCGATAGCCTTGATATTTGAGAGGACTTCTATTAGCCGTTTTTTAATCTGTTCCTACTTCATTTTTTTTTAATCTGTCAAAAGTTTCAAAATAAGAACTTTTCGCATACCTTTTGCAGTTCAAGTCAAGTTTAATCCTGTAATAAGCGATTATAAGGCTAATTTGTATTTCCTTTTTCCGTCTTTTGTTCTTATGATTTACGATTACGACTATCGAGTTCTCGTACGAATCGATTTACTCATTCTACAGTACGAGGGGTTTCAACTGGCACTTTTAATGCCACACACCGCGACCGCTGACGCAACGCAGCGTGTAGTTTCAGAGCGGTTTCACCTGAATTGGGATATGGATGTCGGTCCCCAGGTGCATTATTAAGCGACATGGACTGCATCGATTGGATTTCAAAAACGTTTTTTGTTATAGCCCATGTTATTGAGAAACGTAATGTAATTTTACAGTTGACCCACATTATTGCGAATTTAACTTGCTTACATTGAATTCAGATTATAATGTTTACAAAGAAATGCTGTTACTACTTTTGAGAATATGCAATAACGAAACGCCTATTTTTAAACAATCGAAACGCAAAAGTAAAGGTTGTCCCGATTTATTATGTTTTTTTTCTGATTTTGTAATTTTTCTATCAATTTTGCTATAAATACCTAGGAAACTGAAAAAGGTCAATCTATACTGTACCTATCTATTACATGCATACATATGTCATGCCCGTATTCTTAATGAGGTAGGCAGAGCCACAAATAATCATAAGCAAACTTGCAGCCATTTCTGATTTATACTTTAAACTACCTATTTATTATCTTCTTTCATCTTATCTTATTACGTAATAGTTAAATCATAAAATGAACTCGCATCTGATTTTTCTGTCCGACATCAGATTGACAGATACATAATAATAACCTAAATTACCGGCCATATTCTTTTTTATTTCTTGCAACAAAGTTTATGACACTTGAACAACTGACATTGACAGAATTATGACGTTATGTCATAGTAGCAACAAAATAAGTGAAGTAAATTAATAATTATTACAACATTGATCGAAACATTAAAAAACTATAAGGACAAAGATAAAAGATGACAGTGGTGAATAACAACAATCCATAATAATAAAAAAATCAAGAGACTTATAGCCGAGTCTCTTTGTTTTGTGTCTTAGAACTATCGCTTACCAAAGGAGAAACTATAGAAAAAAAAATGGCGGACTTGGGAAACGAAAGCCAAAAAAACTTCAAAAGAAATTAAATCAGCGAAAGACTAGCGTATCTTCGTCATTATGTCCTATCCAAAAACGACTAAACTATTAACGACAAATTGCATAAAATAAAATAAATATCATCAGAAAAATCCATTGGTGCACGGACGAATTTGAACCTACGACCTTAGGATTGGAAGGCGGGGGCCGCTACCGACCACTAGTGCCGTGGTACATAATAAAAAAAACTATAGGGTTAAAAAAATGCATAAAAACATACAGCAATAAATGCAGAATCAAAAGTTAAATTCCATTTTCAGCTCAATTAACTGTTAGTCGTTTAATTATCGATTTTAATTATTGATTACGTGTTCGCGATTAGCAGCCATGTCCGTTTACGATCTATTCTTAATGTGGGTTTTAATTACAATTTCATTGATTGCCGTTTTATGGCTGGAAAATAGGCAGATAAGGTTCCGCCCGTTTGACAGCGTTTTGACTTTAGTAAAATACAATTATTTACATACATATTTCGGGTTAAGTAATATCCGATTAAAATAATCGACTGAAATAAACAATATTTTATTTATAAGGTAATTTCGTAATATTACAGATAAATAATTAATCTAAATCAAATAATTGATTTGATGAAAAACATCTTTATCTTTAAATAAGTTCTGTTTTTCCATTAACTAATTTATAAATTAAATCGAATAAAACAATTAATAATTTAAGAGGCAAGAATACAGTGACTAAATCAGGCGTGACTAGTGTCACAATTAAGACAAGTGCTCGGGTCGCCTGCACGACTCAAAGTGAAGTCCGACCGCGCTGCGCTCCGCTTATATAGCCGGCTCGCAGCCCTCGGTCGACCCACTCCGGTCGCGCTACCTCGGGCGCGCGTCCCTGATTCGTAGAACGGGCTCTGACGTCACAGTCGAAGTCACAACAACCGATATTAACTCATTAAAAACTACGAACGCCGACACGGCCATTCTGCAACAAGGTCGCCTCGACCTGAAATCAAACAGTCATCAATACAGACACAAAAACCATCAACCAAACTGATACTGAATCCTCTGGGAGGCCCCTTGTCCTCTACCAAAATACATTGAAATAACGTTTTTAGAATTTGGAGGCCCCTGTCCTCAACAAAACCTTCCAGTGTCATTACTATTTGGAGGCCCCTGTCCTCGACAAAAGTTTAAACATCATCACTATTTGGAGGCCCCTGTCCTCAACAAAACCTTCCAGTGTCATCACTATTTGGAGGCCCCTGTCCTCGACAAAAGTTTAAACATCATCACTGTTTGGAGGCCCCTGTCCTCAACAAAACCTTCCAGTGTCATCACTCGGAGGCCCCTGTTCTCGACAAGTGCTTTAGGACCGTTAAACATCATCATTATTTGGAGGCCCCTGTCCTCGACAAATGTCTCAGTCTCTAATCTCCAGACAACAATGACTCGGGTAGTCGAACAACCTTTTCAAACAGTTTTATCGATGTGCCTCCCCTGACCGGCACTCTCTGTCGGAGACTCTACCCTCGGTCCATTTATCCGACGCCGACACGAGATCCTGGCTGACAGATTGACCTGATTTAGGCGCTAACCACAGCTGACCGTGAGCAACTTTCTTTGGTCTGCCTCTACTTGTTAACTTTACCACTTGTGTTTGGTGCAACTTATCGCCAGCTGTAGAGCATCCAAGCCCTTTTTACAATCCTCTGTTTCATAATTTCAAATAATTGTCAATCCATTCTGACAACAGCCATCATGCGCTCTACTTGGCCGTTGGTCCCACTTACTCCATGAGTCTTACAGAATTCTTCGAATTCAACTTTAAAAGCCGTATCTTGCGGTTAATACACAATACCAAACCTCCCATGTCTTCCAACAACCTACGCTGGAAGCGAGGCTATATCCAGATTTGATTTTTGTATCCGAACAGCTAATGAAACTCTGCACGAGGAAAGTATACCCAGCGATTCCTAATAGTCAACACAGACCTATTGTTTCCCTCCTCCGAGCCGCAGTTAATCCCGATGCGGCTCCTCTCAGACGCTGCATCAATTTCGCTAAAGCTAACTGACAAGTCAATCGATGAGTAGGTACTAGGTACCTGAACCATTTAAATCTAACGCCACAGAACTATGATAAGTTTGCCAAAACCTTATGGACGGCCTAACGAAAATACATACCCAGAGGCCGCCGCTCGCTCCACATACCGGGTGCCGGGTCTATTCCATGCCTCGATTCGAAGACAAACCCTACCACCCAAACGTGCCAGCGGAAAAGCACCGCGCGCGGCCCTCAATCCGAGCACAGCGCAACCGTCCCCGAACTCGAGAGCGAACGAACTACAACTCAAAAATATTAAAAATATCAAAAAACTGTACCCAAAAGCCGTGAAACTCATTGAAACCTGCTGCACCAGTGCTCGTGAAAGTTCACAAGTGCTATCCTCGCACCGGGACGCGCTCTGGAGGCCCTGGAATCCACGGTGAGCCCTCTGTCATATCAAGCCATTCAATTCCACTTCAAAAGTTCAAATTATAGTCATCGAATCGCACAATGGGTCCAAGGCCAGACCCAGCAAAATCTTTAGCAGAACACCAACTCCTCTATAACACTGCCCCTTGCCGAGAACACCATTGCTGCCGGTGAAGATTCGACGGCCAGGCCGAATATATCCCGTAAGGAGCAATGGACAAATACCATATCCGGCACTGCCATAACTCAGAATAATAAGAAAAAGCCCGATCAACGCTAAGGAAACTTGCGGGAGACCCAACCCCAACCAATCCGGACAAAGTCATCGCAAACCAAGCGGCACATCAACCTCTCTTCAACGGAAAATCCAAAAGGAAGCTCTGCCTAGAATCCCAAGGAAAAATGGCAACGGGAAACGCCACTTCCTCGCGCCAACCTTTCTTACCGGACGACAAAATCTTTTTAATAAAAATCCCGAAGAATGGCAAGGCAGCCAGCGTTGACGACATCACTGTAGAACAGACCAAGATCATAGGCCTCGTGGCCGTATCATGGCTCTCTTTTACTCGTGCCTCAGCATCACTCGAATCTCCAAGTTGTGAAGAAAGAAAGAAAGTATTTATTCAACCACCACCTAAATATAAACTGACAGAATTACATAAAACACAAATATGCTACAAGTAATAAAAAGGAAATGTATCAACAAAATAAAATAAAAATAAACTGAATTAAACAAAACATAACTTCCACTTGTGGTGGCGAAAGGATCTCAGCTCAGCATATGCTGCTGCAAGTTGCCTTGTCGCAGCGCTGGTATTCTGCAGAGACCAGTGTTGACTTCACGGACATCGAGAGAGAAGAGCAAAAGTCGTGGCCTTAATCAAACCAGGGAAAGCCCCAGATGACCCAAAGAGCTACCGTCCGATCTCACTACTCTGCCACACCTTCAAGCTATTTGAAAGGCCGACTTACAGCTATTATTGAACCGAAGCTTATCCGCAATGCAGCAAGCAGGTTTTAGACCGGTGTTGTTCTAGTAGATTTGTCTGCAGTGTGTGATACCGTCAATATTAAAGGCCCTCTCTACAAAGTGCACACACTGACCGAAGATGACTAACTCGTACAAATCCCAGGGCAAGCACTCCATGATCGTCGCTTTCATGTGCATACCCATCCATACAGATAAAAGTCGGTGGTGATGCCAAAAATGGACCACACCAAGGCAGCGCGCCAGCCCCTATACCACTCAACTCTTAAATTAAGTCGAATGACCAGCCCTCTAACCCTCACACAAAGATTCCTGTATGCAGATGACCTGACTCTAGCTGCGCAGACTTTTAGTTTTGAAAAAGCTAAGGAACATCCTACTCAAGCCCTAGAAGACCTAGGCACATACTATGATGCGAATGCTTTAAGGCCAAACCCCTCTAAGACTAAATCGTCTGTATTCCATCTGAGGAACCAAGAATCTAACCGTCCCCTCACTCTAAAGTGGTGCGACATTGACATCCAGTCCTGCAGTAATCCACTTTACCTTGGAGATACTTTAGACAGAACATTAAGTTTCAAATAGCACCGTCATAAAACCAAAGCAAAAGTCAGTTTCCGAAACAACCTTATCCATAAACCCACCTACCTCTACATCTTGGGGAGCTTCTCCATCAGTACTCCGAAACTGCGGTCTTGCCCTCTGCTTTTCGGGAGAAAAGTATGCATGCCCAGTGTGGCACCGTTCAAGCCATGCTAGACAAGTAGAAGTGGCACTAAATGAGACCTGCAGGATAGTGACGGGCTGCCTAAAGCAAACTCCACTAAACAAACTTTACCCGCTGGCGGGATGGCTCCACCAGACGTAAGACGAGCAGCGGCATGTTCCCTAGAGAAGGTAAAGCAGGTAAACCATCCCAGACATCCTCTTCATAATTCAGTCTCGTCAAAAAGGCGCCTGAGAAGCCGAAAGAGTTTTCCAAACTCAACCTTGGCTCTCTCTGGCAACGTAAGTGGTTACTGACTCACCCTATGGACAGCAAAACACCTTCACACTCCAGGATACATTACTCCTGCAGAAAAACTACCCCCTGGTCACGTACCTAAGGTTTCTTGTGGTTTAGTGTGGAAAACCCTCAACAAACTGCGAACTCAAGTCGGTCCCTGTAGGAGTTACCTCATCAAATGGGGCATGATCGGTGAAATTGACACGCAGTGCTACTGTGGCGACCCTGTGCAGACTATGCCACATACACTCGCTTGTTCATCCTGCCCCAACACATGCACTATGAGTGGTCTCATGTCCTGCTCGGGTAATGCTGTGGACGTAATCACATAATGTTTAAAATAACTGTAACAACGACACAAAAGAAGAAGAAGAATTGAAGTATCTTGCTTCCGGTTCGAACGTTTTATCAAGGCTTCACGCGTATCGTTACAAACAAGTGTTTTGACAAACCATGTTTCAGAGTATTTTTGGCCCTCCCTTGAAGTAGGCTTGCTGTTTTGGAACATACCTCGTAATTCGTCAATTTTAGTTTGATCCACGTGTTCTCGAATTGGTGCATCACCATAGGGGTTAAGACTCAAAACTATTTATTTGGTTCACAAATAAAAATAAAATTACACAGAACCAGAAAAAAAACAATAAATTGTGAGCCAAAAAAGGCAACCACTCAGCGTGTGCTGCGGGAGCCTGAAAGCAATCACAGCGCTGTTCTTCCGTCACTGGCCAACACACACTCTTCATATTTACTCGTAGTATGATGTTTACATAATACTCAGCTGCAATCTACAATACCATTAACGTATGAGAATTTCCGGGGCCGTTTGTTCCTCCGTTGAGAACAGACAGGGCTGATGTACGTAGACCCGTCCCGCTTCTGATTTCGGGTTAAGTAATATCCGATTAAAATAATCGACTGAAATAAACAATATTTTATTTATAAGGTAATTTCGTAATATTACAGATAAATAATTAATCTAAATCAAATAATTGATTTGATGAAAAACATCTTTATCTTTAAATAAGTTCTGTTTTTCCATTAACTAATTTATAAATTAAATCGAATAAAACAATTAATAATTTAAGAGGCAAGAATACAGTGACTAAATCAGGCGTGACTAGTGTCACAATTAAGACAAGTGCTCGGGTCGCCTGCACGACTCAAAGTGAAGTCCGACCGCGCTGCGCTCCGCTTATATAGCCGGCTCGCAGCCCTCGGTCGACCCACTCCGGTCGCGCTACCTCGGGCGCGCGTCCCTGATTCGTAGAACGGGCTCTGACGTCACAGTCGAAGTCACAACAACCGATATTAACTCATTAAAAACTACGAACGCCGACACATACATACATATTATCACGCCCGTATCCCTAATGGAGTGGGCAGAGCCACAAACATAAGAAAACTTACAGCCACTTCTGATTTGAAGTCCTATGTTAGATTATGGTGAACTATGGTGACAGGTGATCAGCCCATCGCCCGTATAGGTGAGGTGGTTCATCATTTTGGAGAGGATGCTATCCTTCAGTCGACTTTTACGACATGCTCGGGAAGAGAAGCAGCTGGACGCATTCTATGTTTTTTTCTTTACTCTCAGTCCAGCAGAGAAGTAACAGTTTTTTTAAACCTAAAAATTGTTAATCCTACAAAATATATAGGTATATTTACATGAAATCACGGTTGTTTCTTGTGGCTTGAATGTTCGTGTCCAAATTACTTATAGATGAGGGGATTTGGATGAAACTTTGGAATAAACGTAATTTGTGATATAGGTCATATAAACTAAGCCACAGGCGGAAGCTAGTTTAGCATAAACAAATAGAAAAACCCTGTACCAATTTGAAGTTTTTTTTAAATTTTGATTGGTATTTTAAAAAGTTTCATCTATTCAAAAAGAGCTGGTTGGTTCTTCACAGGAACCAAAGAAGCCCTTTAATCCCTAGATACTAAAAGTTATTTCAATTTGGAATGTGGATATTGTTAGTAAATGTTCCAATCGTCAAAGAGATCGATCACGAACATTGTATGAACAAGTAACTGGCTGTATGATAAAATAAACTGCGCGCGAATGAAATTAAAAATAAATAAACATACTTTTCTTATTCATAAGTTACACTTAGTTATTTTTCTCATAGAGGGTGATAAAACGTAGACTGTCCACCTCGGGAGCGACACAAACTTAAACTCGAGTGACTTACTCGATTCAAAATCCCTCGCTGCGCTCAGTATTCTACTTTAGAAGATTCTACCTCGCTGCGCTCAGGATTTTACTTTAGAAGATTCTACTCCAAAACAATCTTCTTCTTCAAAATAGTTGTCCGCTCCCTAGGTAAACGATCTACTATTTTCTTATTTACAATTGGAATCATTGGTTATTTCTACCTATACTAGGTATTTGGTTTTAGGGCTTTAGATAAAAGCAATCAATTAGACTATCATTTAATAATAGTATGGCAACCTTAAGATTAAATTAACTTTTAGATATAGAGTGTTCCATAAAACTTTGAGGTAGGTACTACTAAGTGTCGCGACGCATTTGCTGTAAGTACGGCGTCGAAAGTTCGGCTGAATACGCTCGCAACATATATTAAGTAACCTACGACACGTCAGCTGAAATGACATATAATTCGGCGTAATACCGAACCTTTCGTCTACCGACGATATCACGTAATTTTTAGTCGCATAACGCACTAAACAAGACACCACGTTTGGAGCGGTTTTTTTCAACAAATATAAATGCTGTGAGTCGCAGATAACCGCTGGCAGCGTTACCGGACTTTATATTTGGAGCGGTTTGGTTTGTCATGCTAAAATGGAATACTACGACCGAAAAATCAGCCGAACTTACAGCGCCATACTTTCAGCAGATGTGTCGCAACACTTAAGGGACATCCTGTATTTTAATTTTTAATTTGACGAGCTATGACTTGACTTAAAATTAGTAAAATCGCTCAAATTAATCGTAGTTAAGAAGTTCCTTTAGGATAATGAGCGAATCTTACATATTTCAGTATTATTGTTTAATGAAAATACTGACGTCTAAATGCCAATAAAAAATGTGAATATTAAATATTTTAATCCGAGAAGAACGGTTATTATTTTGGGTAGTATGTATGTGTCTCATCACAGTCTCAGATCAGCAAGTCAACTGCTCAAACGGCTGGACGGATCTTGACAAAATGAAGTGTTTTTGGATTCGTCTGGATCACGATAGTGTCATCTTACTTATATTATAAAATGTGAAAGTTTGTGAGTTTGGATGTTTGGATGTTTGTGCCTCAGTCACGTCTAAACAGTTGAACGGATTAGAATGAAACTTGGATACATATTACATGTACTGGATTAACATATAGGCTATTTTTTATCCGGATACCACGCGAGCGAAGCCGCGAATGGCAGCTAGTAGGCTATAAAGTGTCAAAAAATCGAATAAGACGGCTGTATGTAATGTACTGTAACTTTAATTCTACGTAGACGTTTTTTGCAACGCCTAATGTCACATTAGTGTTTATTTTCGTCTACAATAGCCAAGAAACTAGAAATGTTTATTTTACTTTTACATCATCATCTCATCATCATCTTCCTACCCTTATCCCACTCTATGTGGGGTCGGCACAACATGAACCTTGGATCATGCTGTAAGAGTTTTGGCTAAGGTGTTTTATGACCGGCCGCCTGCCTGACGTCAACCCTCCTTGGGAATACTTGCTTATTGTATCTCATCATGTTGGAGGATACTATCCCTTAGTCGACTTTAACGACATGCTCGGGGAGAGAAGCAGCTGAGAGTTAATTTTACTTTTACACTGGTTTGAAAGAACTGTTGACACAAGTAATAATTACTTGTGTCAACAACTGTTTGTTGTTCTTTCAAACCAGTGTGGTGAGAGGATTGAAGTGCCCTTCAAGGAGGCTCATTTCGTGTTCCCGACACATTTTTTCAAACTGTTTTGGGTCTCTAGACTGATGTCAGGACTCGATCAGTACTGAAATAAACATTTCTAGTTTCTTGGCGATTGTAGACGAAAATAAACACTAATGTGACTTGTGCGTATGTAATTGATTATTAAGTGATTCGTAACGGTTTTAATTACCTGCTATTTCTTTTTTAAAAATCCTCTGTAATAAGTTTTTTTTTATAATTAACGAAAGGTTGAAAAAGTACCTACTATTTTTTATATTTACTTTTTTTTGTAAATGATATCATAAAGCCTACCCTCATAATTTGGAAAACTATTGAAATTAAATCATACAATTTACTGTACATAATTATTTATTTATATAACTTAATATTAAGTACTTATATTATGTATAGATTTATTGTACATTCTTCTACAATAAAAAAATGTTCCTTCAATATCATGGGTTGGTATGCCATAGTTGCTGATGTAAATATAAATTAATATAATTTAATTTACTTTAAATTGATGTAGTTGTACATTCTGATAATTTAGTGATTTGTAAATAATGTGTGTTAGTTATATTAGAGACTTTAAAGATGAGGATTGAAAATATTTTTTTGTTTAATGCAACTTAAAAAGGGTGATCGGTAGGTATTTATTTTATTGATTTTATTAATATTTTCAGTCCTTCTCTTTAACATATTACAACTTAAGTGTATTTGTGTGTATATTCGGCTAATAGTTTTCTTCGACTGTACCCAGAAATTCTCTTCGGCGATAGAATACCGGAAATTGTAGTTTAAATGACGAGTGATATAAAATATATGTTTTTACTCTATCTATTTGTTTTATTTCTACTTAAATACTGAAGTGTCGCGACACATCTGTTGAAAATTGGGCTAAATACGGCCGCAATGTTATATACGTTTCACGTCATTTCAGCAGATGTGTCATAGATTACTTAAAAATATAGAGAGCGTATTTAGCCTGAGAGCACTGTTGGTCTAGTTGGTGGTGACCCCGCCTTCCAATCATAAGGTCGTAGGTTCAAACCCGGTCGTGTACCAATGGATTTTCTGTGCGAAAAGTTTTCTCCCGTAGCGGGAATCGAACCCGCACCTCTTGCGTCTCAGCCGAGCACTCGTCCACAACGCCACCGAGGTCGTCATGTTTAGAGCGATGCCACGGATAGAAGCTAGTTTTACCATAAATAGTAAAATACGTCATAGAAAATTAAATTGTCAGTCCATGCTCGATGACGTCAGCATCAACACTACTCGAATGCTGATAGGGGCGTGCTTCGAATTATCGATATCGATAAAATCTAGTTTATGATAAATTTTGCAATGAGAATCCGTAACCGATGATATCTAATCGGAAAATCGATGCAAGGGAATGGCGTATTTATTAGTTTGGGTTCCCCATACAAACTTTCATTCCCTTGAGGATTATCTTTTCAACAAAAGGTAGCCTATATCCTTCCTCGGGATGCAATCTATCTCCTTGACAAATTTCACTAAAATTATTTCAGCAGTTTAGGCATGAAAAGGTAACAGGCAGACATACAAAGCTACTTTCGCATTTATAATATTAGTATGAATATAAAAATAATATTTTTTCAACCAAAGTTTTTATAAGATTAAAGAGTGAATATTTTAATTTTTAAATACTAGCTCGGTGGATCAATACAGAATTTTTCTAATCGTCTTATTTCAAAGAGGATTACTTTTGCAAAGCCAAAATTATCCCAACTTAAAAACAACTTTGGTTATCAAAGGTGCCGCCTTGAAGCTTAAGTTACGGCACTTTTTCCCTATTCAATGAGATGTAACTTATCTCTAGTGTAAAACACCTTTAGCGATGAAATCTTACCGTTCAGAACTACTCATTTGTAAAAGGATCATCGAAAACTAAACAGCATTAAAATTAGTCATTGAAAAGACAAACTTTTAAAGTATGGGTACCGTTTTTTAGGGTTCCGTTCCTAAAGGGTGCCAACGGGGCACTACTACTAAGCCGCCGCCGTCCGCCCGTCCGTCCGTCTGTCAGCGGGCTGTATCTCATGAACCGTAATATGTAGAGCGTTGACATTTTCACAGAATGTGTATTTTTATTTCCGCTGTAACAACAAATAATAAAGTGGTTTGTCTTTGTAACTGTGTGTACTTAAATAAAGAATATTTATGTAGGTAAATAAATTAGGTTTAAAAAAAAACAATATGCTAATTGCTAAAAAAAAACAACAAAACCACTACTCTCAAACGGTGAAGGAAGACATTGTGAGGAAACCGTGATCGAAGGGAAACTGGCATGTTTTAGAACATAGAAGTTCGAAAAAATGTGTCAAGTGCACGAAAGGAGCCTTTGAGGCGCACTTTAAATCCTTCCACCACACTGGTTCAAGTTTAAAAAACTGACAATAACCAAAGGGCTGCCGCTTACCTCGGATAGAGGATAAGTATAGCTATCCAACGAGGTAACGTCGCCAGCCTTTTGGGGAGCTTACCTGTGGTCGGTGATCTGAGCTCTGTTTTCTATCTGTAGGCGAACTTAGATAGAAAACTGAGCTCATTTTGATTTCTAACTATTAAATAAATAAATAAATAACACCCAACAGTCACATACATAGTCCTGACCCCACACTAGGATTCCCTGTGTCGTGGGTATCAGAAACTAGGAGTACCATGGTACCACAACACCCAGACCCGGAAGTAATATTTGCAGAACATGCAAACATTTCTTCCGCAGCGGGAATCGGACCCGCGCGCCTCTCGCGTCTCCGTCAAGCAATCGCCCGCCACGCCACCAAGGCCGTCAATTTATACCGATTTCCTTAAAATTTTTAATGTTATTATAGTTTGTCTATGTGAAAAGTTTGTACGTAGCTATATTCATGCAAGTACACCGGCCAGGTCTGGGTTCCATACATTTTTGAAACATCTCCTTTTTTAATCAAAATTTTAGAAGCTTAAAGCAAAATTGTTTACAAAAACGATTTTTATAAAAACTAATCCACTCTCCAGATTTGCCCGTATTTATAATGCGCTTTTAATGCCACCCAATGGCTTCGCAGAACCACATCTGGGAATCGAATTCACTACCTGCTAGACTAATCCTTTAAGCTATTGACTTTTCGCGCTTGAAGTGGCGCGGTACTTTGCTGATTTAGCAAAATTAATTGCGTTAAACCTTTTTTGTGAAATATTTGTCAGTTTCTTAAAAAAAGGTTTAAAATCTTTGCGGTTTTAGCTTAAAGGCGATTAATTGTTACAAATGATTTTCCTAAGAAAAACTAGGGCCTCTTACCATCTATAGATGATTTATACAGCGTCAGGAGGCAACTTTTACCTTCACAAACGGGACGCTGTAGTGCCCGGGACGAATTAAGATGGAGTAGGCTTGCCCCGCACCTATTCCATCCTCTCAGCTTAGTCGGCCTTGTCCACAGGAAAGACATGGTCAATACGTGCGGAACAGACTAAGCGGCGAGTTTCCTCACGATGTTTTCCTTCACCGTTTGAGAGTACTGGTATAGCGCACATAAATTTTTCGCTCAGAAAAATCCATTTGTACACCGGATTTGAACCCACGACCATAGGTACAGCCTATGACACTTTTTTGACACGAAAGTGTAAAAAGTACAATATGACAGCTTTATGAAGCCATTTTCAATTAACGTGTATTGACTAAAAACGTAGACTAAAATGGTCCAAATTCATCACTATCATCATCATGTGTCACAAAATCAAATATGTCAGACCTAACTTATACTAATACTTGTTCATCATCATCTTCCTGCCCTTATCCCACTCTATGTGGAGTCGGCTGTAAGAGTTTTGGCTAAGGTGTTTTATGACCGGCCGCCTGCCTGACGTCAACCCTCCTTGGGAATACTTGCTTATTGTATCTCATCATGTTGGAGGATACTATCCCTTAGTCGACTTGTACGACATGCTCGGGGAGAGAAGCAGCTGGACGCATTCTATGTTTTTTCTTTACTCCCAGTCCAGCAGAGAAGTAAATACTTGTTATCGTAATTTTTTTCTTGATATTTTGACGCTTAGAACAAAAACCGTTGGTTAAATTTATTCTCTAAATTCTAGAATGTAACGCGTTATTTCAAAGTTCGAACGCGCTCTCATTGGCGTAGCGACTGTCAAGTTCGATTGACAGCTCTATCCAGATAACCATAATCAAATTATCGTTCGAAAACTTTCACAAACTTTTCCTTATCGTTTCAAAGCTTTTATTTCGTGGGTGATAAGGTCTATTTCAGCGCGATTGGGAGGTGGTGTAACTTGTTTGTTTGTATGTTTATCTATAAATCTATGCGCTGACAGTACTTTGCGCGTTCCATACAACTGTATTCGTAAATTAGTTTTGTAATAAAGAAATCAGTCATCTTATCGTTGCGCTTGATCTCGTTTTGACATTTATTTTGTTGGTTAGGTTGTGTACATTGGAAAAGTTTTTTTTTAATTTTTGCCTGTTACCAACAAGTCTACAAAAACAAAAAGTCTTTATTCATGAAAAGAATAATCATTTAATTTAGTTCTACAGCATGCCGATTTCCTCACGATGTTTTAATGCATTTTTTGAAAAATCAACTGAAAAGTGTGTTACTAGTTATCCTACTTATATTATAAATGCAAAAGTTTGTTAGGATGTTTGGATGTTTGTGTCTCAATCACGCCTAAACGCCTGAACGGATTTAAATAAAACTTGGAATATAAATAGTATGTGTGCTGGAATAACATATAGGCTACTTTTTGTCCGGATACCACGCGATCGAAGCCGTGAGCGAAGCTAGTTTATTTAATAAATAAAAGCATTAATGTACTTAGTTATGTAAAATATAAATTTAAAAAATCATTAATTTGATTTTTAAATAAATTCCTAAGGCCATTGCAGCGACTAATGGGCACTGATTACAATTAATAGTAAACTTGACACATGTCACACTTGTCAACGATAATTTGTCAAACTTGGAAGAACAAAGCAATGGAATAAACGATTTTGAACTCTACGCCTCTGATGTTAAGGTTGTTGAGGACGTAGATTTAATTTCGTTGAGTTTGTTTGATGTTGGCCGAAAAAAATGGGTTTAAACGTTTTATGATTTTGTTTACATTAATGGTTAATTTTAATTAGGTAGTTAATGACGATGTGGTTCATTGAACAAAACATAATTAGGTATGCTAAAAAAACTAAGGCCTTTTACCATCTAGTAGATTATATGATACCATAGATTACAGCGTCAGGAGGCAACTTATACCTTCACTAACGGGACGCTGTAGTGCCCGGGACGAATTAAGATGGAGTAGGCTTGCCCAGCGCCTATTCCATTCTCTCAGCTTAGTCGGCCTTGTCCACAGGAAAGACATGGTCAATACGTGCGATATAGGATTCCCTGTGTCGTGGGTATAAGAAACTACGAGTACCATGGTACCACAATACCCAGAACCGGAAGAAATATTTGCACACATTTCTTCCGCCTCAGGAATCAAACCTGCACTTCTCGCGTCTTATGCCCACCACGCACAGAGACCGTCAGTTATTAAAAAAAAATATTTTTAATTTTCTCAACAACAAAACACATCACGCGACCATACGCCAGCCAAAACAATTTCCTTACAAACTTAACCTTTTCCAACCGCAAGAAAACATCTGTATATTATAAAAAAAGGAAATTATTTATTATAAAACAAAGGACGTGAGCTATTACGTAATAAATTGCTATTAAACGAAGCCTGGTTTGGAAATCATCTTGGTAAGTGGGCCGGCATTATGTTATACAAATGGGGTAGATAAGTTTCAAGTGCGTTTCCAATGTATGTTCTAATTCGTATCATCATTTTTTTTTTAGGGAATTTGGAGATCTCGTAACTTTTAGCAGTGAAAGCGTTATTTACTCTGAGTCTTGTGAGTTTTGTCAACTTTACATGGAATATTTTTTGTGGGATTTCTTTTAACAAACTAAGTTGTCTGATAATAACGATTAATAATAATTATTATTATTATAATACATGGTTTATCGCTTGAAGGTATCGTCCACTTTGGCGCGTTACGAGCAGGAGTAAATTCAACGTAGCTTTGGGACGTTACAAAATTATACTTGTGATATAACTGAACTATTACCCAATTATATTTACCTTGTGATAAAAGAGAATTTAATTTGATATGAGTAAAGTTCCACTTACTACCTACAAATCTTCTATCAACCTTACACCTTTTTTAATGTTTACTTAGCGACTCCGAAAGCAAACATTGCTTCTCATTCGCGTAGACGGACGCTACTAATGACAGGTGGTGGGGTGTCATAAATTAAGAGCATCATCATCAGCCTATAGCAGTCCAATACTGGACGTAGGCCTTCCCTAATGAGCGCCATCGCACCCAATTATCGGCATCCAGCCTGCTAGCAGCCTTTCCCAAATCCTCTCTCCACCTAGCCAGAGGGGGGGCCTACATTAGGTACGTTTGCCGAGTCGCGGTCTCCGCTCAAGAACTCGTGCTAAAATACCCAATCTTTCGCTTTTATTATAAGTATTAGCAGAATTTTGTCATAACATTAAAGTAACAAATTCTCCTGAAGTATGTATTGTCTGTAATATCGTTCAACAATGGAAACACGTCAAGTTATAATCCCATTTAGCGCTCACCACTCGCTGATGGGTTAAGTGGGTGTTTAAAACCCCATTTTTGGGCCAATTTCACCCAAACCCGCCCATTCGAGAACCATTAGTCAAAACTACCTCATTTCTATGGTTTTAGACAATCAAGGTGTTTTTTATTTTTAAACTAATTTGAGTAGGAAATAGGGAATTGTACTTAATTATAAATAATTTGTTAATATAATTGTACTATAGTATGCAGATGTTTTATAAAAGGGTCAATACTTATATGTTTAATTAAAAACAAATATGTCTACTTGACTGTCAAATGTCGGCTAGAAGCAAATGAAGTTGAAAATACTTGTACAATGGAACACAATTTTTATTTTTATATTCGAAAAAATCTTCAGGAATTTCCTGCATACAACTGAGTAGGCAGTGCGTTAAAATTTGTATGTACGAAAATTTATGATCCTACTCTAATACAAAGACCTCAGTGGCGTGGCGGGCAAGTGCTCGGCTGAGACGCAAGAAGCGCGGGTTTGTTTCCCGCTACGGAGACATGTGTGTATGTTCTGCATATATTTCTTCAGGGTACGACTGTTGTAATATTATGTATTTGCAAAAAAATTGTGTTTAAGTAATATGTCAGCCATCTGGTTCTCATACCCCCGAATACTCAAACGCGACTCAGAGTTGAGCACGTCTCAACTCACGGTTTTTTGGCAGTTTCTGATGAGAATCTGTCAAAAAAAAATCGTAATTTGAGACGTGCTCAACTTTGAGATGCGTTTGAGTATTCGGGGGATAGTCTATCAAAGCCCAAGTCAAAATTTCTTTATTCCTTTAAATCAAGGGGATCATTTGTTCTTAAATCTACGTCTTAGAGAATCATAAAATAAATTACACACGATATTTTGTTATCAAAACCAATAGAGATCATATTCTTACCATCTGAAGCATCATTAAACATAATGCATAGTAATTTATACTTACCGATAAAACAGAATGAAATTATATGTTAGGAGGCTGTATGGAGGCATATATTAGTCCTTTTTTAGGGTTCCGTACCCGAAGGGTGCCAATGTGACCCTATTACTAAGCCTCCGCTGTCTGTTCGTCCGTCTGTCTGTCAGTGGTCTGTATCGCTGTATCTCATGAGCTGTAAATAGGTAGATAAATAGATGAAATTTTCACAGTGTGTATTGGTATTGCCGCTATAACAACAAATAATAGAAACAACAAAAATAAAAGAGGAGGAACCCTTCGTGTGCGAATTCAACTCGCACTTGACCATTGGCATTCTTCGGGTACGGAACCCTAAAAATGAAAAAGGTGGAGTGCCGTTATGTCACTTATAAAAAGCCAAACTTAATAATCTTCTTAACATTTGAAAAAAAAAATATTACAATTGATTGAAAATTATATTACACAGTTAAAATACTTATTTAAGGATTAGAGAGCTTTTTTTTAATTTCGGCATCAATAAAATAACTTAAACCCTTTTACTTAAAGGTTTATATATTTTTTTTGTTTGGATTTCAAACAGTTTAAACGAACACTTCAAGATAGTACGCCTCTCTTCAAGGATTGTAATTTTGTCTATTTCATTAAGTTTGTAGCTAATTATAACTTGTTAGTACTTACGTATTTATGTACTTACTTCAATTTAATAAGCCTACCTAGTTTGGGTGTTTATGTTTTGTACGTAAACTAAGAGTAATTAATTGAGTATAAGCGCTATGTAATGTTTGTTTTGAAATAAATTTGTATTCTGTTCTATATTATCATATTCATTTATTCTTTAACATAAATACATACATATTATCACACCCGTATCCCTAATGGGGTGGGCAGACCCACAAGTAAACATAAGAAAACTTGCAGCCACTTCTGATTTAAAGTCCTAAGATGGATATGGTGAACCATGGTGACAGGTGATCAGCTCATCTCCCATATAGATGGTCTATCATTTGGAGAGTCTATCCCCTAGTCGACTTTTACGACATGCTCGGGAAGAGAAGCAGCTGGAAGGAAAAAACATAGAATGCGTCCAGCTGCTTCTGTCCCCAAGCATGTCTTAAAAGTCGACTAAGGTATAGTATCCTCTCTAACATGATGGACCATCTATGGGCGATGGGCTGATCCTGTCACGATGGTTCACCATGTCCATCTTGAAACTTGAATCAGGAGTGTCTGCAAGTTTTCTTATGATTACTTGTGGATCTGCTCACCCCATTAAGGATACGGCCGAGATAATTTGTATGTATGTATGAATTTTTGCATTTAATGGACCATTTAGTTGTCTGACAATAAATATATTTTATTTGTTTTTATGTTGTTAAAAGATTCCATAACGAAATCTAAAGAGGATAGTCATAGGTCATTTCACAGGTAGTTTTATAGCGAAACGTGTTGAAAACTATTAAATTCTATCTGCAGATAGAGCTTAAAGCTAATTAGTCGCTCGGAGCCTGCGCTAATGCGATCCACAGATAGGCTCAATGATACCATTGCAGTTTGCACGTGTGCGTGTTAAGGGTAAACTATACTACAGGATTTGAGAATTTATATATAACAAGTATTTATTAAAAACTAGCTTCGAACCGCGGCTTCGCTCGCGTGGTATCAGGATAAAAGTTGCCTGCATTTTATTCCAGCACACATACTTTGTATTTTCAAATCCGTTTAGCCGTTACGGCGTGATTGAACATACAGGCAATTATCCTTCCGGGTACCACGCGAGCGAAGCCGCGGGCGGCAGCTAGTACATCAATAAATTATACACAGTCGAGTTTTTTGTTCTTTTAAATACCTACCTTGTTGATTTTTCATTTGTTTGTATATAATATTAAACATTATGTAGTCTTACTTATATTATAAATGCGAAAGTTTGTGAGTTTGGATGTTTGGATGTTTGTGCCTCAATCACGCCTAAACGGCTGGATGGATTTGAATGAAACTTGGAATATACATAGTACATGTACTGGATTAACATATAGACTATTTTTTATCCAGGTAAAACGCGAGCGAAGCCGCAGGCAGCAGCTAGTAATATTAAACATTATGTAGTCTGAAACTATTAAGGGGTAATTTAAAACTCTAGGTTGCACACAAATATTATTTCTTTAATCCAAGAACACAGTTTAAATCAATTTTTCTTGGCGCTGCCGCCATATCTTTTTCTCCCCGACGATAACATCAAAATCTTCCTCCGGGGTTCTCACGCAGATGACGTTGCCAACAATTAGAGTAGCTTTAATCATCATCTTCCTGCTCTTATCCCACTCTATGTGGGGTCGGCACAGCATGATCCTTGGATCATGCTGTAAGAGTTTTGGCTAAGGTGTTTTATGACCAGCCGCCTGCCTGACGTCAACCCTCCTTGGGAATACTTGCTTAATTAGAGTAGCTTTAATAACATTAGTAAAAAGCATCATACCCTTAACAATACTGCATCTGTGTGATTACCTTCACACGTGTATCTTGCATGTGTGTGTGTGTGTGTGAATGTGTGTGTGTGTGTGTACGCGCGAACAAGTTGTTTGCTCAGATTTAATACAAGGTACATTTCTTCACGTTACCTGGCTTACGCTTCCAAGGTAAAGAGCTGTAAGTGCAAACGCAACTTTTGTGAAAGCTTTTATACAATTAAATTAAGTAAAACATTAAAAAAGTCTTGTTTGTAGAGCTCATCTTAGCTCTTTCGGCTCAGATTGAGGTCAAGAGTGAGCCCATTTACTATTAAAAAAAAAGATGTAATCATCGTTGATTTAATTAATAGCCCGTTGAATCCCACAGCAGGGAAAAGATTCCCTTCCTTTTCTTCTTATTCCTCCTTATTTAAAGCTAATTTGACCCAGAAGAGTCCAGTTCGTCTTTTCAGTGTTGCATTCAGAACTAGGCAGTATTTTTTTATATAGAACGCTCAATCCTCATCATCATAATCTTTTTTCACTGCCTACGCTCTCTTATCAAGCTATCTCTCGAACGACCTCGGTGGCGTAGCGGGCGAATGCTCGGCTGAGACACAAGAGGCGCGGGTTCGATTCCCGCTTCGGGAGAAATGTTTGTATGTTCTGCAAATATTTCTCCCGGGTCTGGGTGTTGTAGTATTATGTATTATAAGTATAAGTATGTATTTACAAAAAAAAAATTATATAAGTATTCTATCAGCCATCTGGTTCCCATAGTACAAGCTTTGCTTAGTTTGGGGCTAGATGGCGCTGTGTGAAATGTCCACAAATATTTATTATTTATATCTCTCAGAATTACCATAGTTATTACCCTTCTCAACGTCAGCATTTCTCTCGCATATAAAATAAATAGCTAATTCTACTAATATAACGACGCGCTAGCTTGCTTAGGCGTTCTTGATTGATCGTTAAAGTTAACAATTTGCGCGGTCACAAATTGGGATGGGTGACCGCAAGTGGCATTACGAGCTGAGCGCTTCCGTGCTTCGGAGGGCACGTTAAACAGTCGGTCCCGGCTTTAAGTCGTTAAGCCATGACGGAGGCCTTTAGGCGGCCTAAAAAGCGTCACTAGTAGAGTTGGCCACTAGCTCATACAAACATACTAATATTATAAATGCGAAATGGCTGAATTTCAATGATATTAGTAATATGCATAATTGCATAACATAAAATGTATGTGTGCTTGTACAACATGAACCTAAGCAGCTTTTAATTTTTTTATAAACAAGAAGTATAAAATAGCAAAGGCCAAGTCAAAGTATTTTAATAACATCAACAAAACAAAACCGACAATGCTTTATTCAGAACGTCAATTTAAAATGACACCAGGAATTTAAAATGGCCATAATTCAGAGTTTGCAATTACAACCTTTCACTTAAGGCCCTGTTAATGGGATATATCATAGGCGTCTGTTTGCGCATGGCAATTGATTGCAACTTAACAACTTGCCAGCAAATTGGTAGAAAGAGACAGCATATGCCTCGTCTCGATGCATCCCTCACGAGTGCGAGAGGGACAGCTATAGTTTCAAAGGGTGTTGGCGAGTAAATGGCGTGAGTACAGAAGATGTACTAGTAACTATTACAGAAGTTACAGTTCAATAGTAAACGGAGTGTGTTAATTTGGAGCTCGCAAGCGATTTTGCAGCTTAACTGTTAGTTTTAAAGTTCAATTTGGGTTGAAAAAACACAGACGTTTTGTAAAATTTTTACGTATTCCATTTTTTCTACTTACAAACGACATTGAACTCAAAAACTTAGCAATAAGAATAATCTTTGATTGCAAAAAGGTTTTGAGTGAATTGAGCTTTTGAGAATGCAGTGGCGGATTTGAAAAACATAGTATTTATTTTTCTTCCTTTTATTTTTATTTAAACACATTTAATCAGGATCCATCACTGGAGTCGTTAGCGTAAATGTATTTTATAAATCATTTATTATAATTGACCAATATTATAGTACTTGCTTCCGTTCGCGACTTCGCTTGCATGGTACCTGCTTAATATAACTATTTTCTTATTAACGATATCTCGGTCCCAATATCTACTAACGGACGACGGATCGTTCAAGGTACTCACTAGTTCTTTCGAACCAGTGTGGTGAAAGGATTTAAGTTACGCCTCAAAGGCTCGTACACTTGACATATGCTTTCGAACTTATTAGGTTCTACGACATGCCGGTTTCCTCACGATGTTTTCCTTCAACGCTTGAGAGTATTGGTATAGCGCACATACATTTTTCAAACAAAATCCATTGGTACACGACTGGATATGAACCCACGACCTTAGGATCGGAAGGCGGATCATTATGTCCGTTAATAGAATAACTGAAACTGGCATACCTTAATTTACATTAAAATAACATTAAAGACGGTAACGACGTGTTAATTTTTACTTAAAATACGCAAATCTATTTCTAAGGAAGCATTTATACCATAAAGTTCCCAGTAATAGGCGTCATAATGAAAATTGATTAATAATAATTATATGTTGCCATAATTTTAAGTTATTGACTTCGCGCTTTTTATTAATTCCCACCTTAAGGAAATGCTAATTTTATTGCTCTAATAGCGTTTTAAACGTGGAATATTTTTTAGGCTGACTTTCCACTGAACCAATGGTGTTTTTATGTCTTTGTACATACATACATAATTATCACGCCCGTAAGGTGTGGGCATAGCCACAAGTGATCATAAGAAAACTTGCAGCCATTCCTGATAAAGTCTTTTGTAAAGGCCTCCCTTTTAGGCGGCCTAAAGACTCCGTCACAAGAGTTGGCCACTAGCCCATACGAATTTACTTTTTTACCATAACAACAATATACCATGGTACCATGGTACTCGTAGTTTCTGATACCCACGACACGGGGAATCCTAGTGTGGGGTCAGGGCTATGTATGTGACTGTTGGGTGTTATTATTATTAACATACAATTTTTTCTAAATTACACCCGTTCCAAGCCGGGTCGCTAGTTTCATTATAAGCTTTAGTGGACACGCTGCCTTGATGTTTTGTATACTATATTATATACATTTTGACTATTATAATGATAAACCTATGCATAATAAAAGTGGTTATAAAAGAAATTACGATAAAGCGTGAATAAAAACTGATTTAATTAATTATTACTAAAACCACTTAACACGTTCCTCTACTAGATGTAAATGATTTTAATGCATTTGTAATTAGCTTGGTAATTTCGGGTAGTAGAATATTATTTTATGACCTCTTTCATTATGAGTTGTTAATAGCTAGGTTTCCATATTAATTTAACGAAAATCAAGTTGGTTGGTCAAATCAATCCTTTCACCACACTGCGCACTTTCCCAGCGTGGTATTTTACCATTTATAGTAGATTTATACAGCGTCAGGAGGCAACTTTTACCTTCACAAACGGGACGTTGTAGTGCCCGGGACGAATTAAGATGGAGTAGGCTTGCCCAGCACCTATTCCATCCTCTCAGCTTAGTCGGCCTTGTCCACAGGAAAGACATGGTCAATACGCACGGAGCTGACTAAGCTGCGGGTTTCCTCACGATGTTTTTCGTCATCGTTTGAGAGTACTGGTATAGCGCACATAAATTTTTCGCATTGAAAAATCAATTGGTACACGACCCGGGTTTGAGCCCACGAACTTAGGATCGAAAGGCGGGGTCACTACCAACTAGGCCACCAGTGCTCTCCCAGCGGGGTAGGTAGAGGGAAATCCTTAAGTATCTACTTATGCTCATCATCATTGTGTGAAATGAGTGAGTATGAGATGATGAGTGATGGGAGAAGATGGGAGAGGAAATCATGTTGTGCCGACCCCATCTAGTGGGATAAAGGCAGCAAAATGACTTATGCTCATTAGATTCTGTATTTTTCTCAAAAAAAGGCAAAACAAAACGGAGAATTTCATTGAAAATCGATTAATTTTATTGCTTGCAATTTTAGCGCAATAATAATAAATAAAAATAAAAGTGTTGACTGAAATCTGATCGTTTAAATAAGGAGTGTTGCAAACAAGGCGCTTGTTAACGATGCAGTTAAATAAATAATTGCTATTTTAATGATATTGGACCATTCTGTTTATAAATAATGAAATAAAATAAATATATATTTGTAAACATTTGACACAGCGCCATCTAGCCCCAAACTAAGCAAAGCTTGTACTATGGGCACCAGATGGCTGATACAATACTTACCTACCTATATAATACTTTATTTTTGTAGATACATAACTTATAATACTACAACACCCAGACCCGGAAGAAATATTTGCAGTACATACAAACATTTCTTCCGTAGCCGGAATCGAACCCACGTTTCTTGCGGCTCAGCCGACTCACCCGCCACGCCACCGAGGTCGTCAATATATAGATATAGTCCATAGTTCTGTATATTCTTCTAGAATAACCCCCGAATACTCAAACGCATCTCAGAGTTGAGCACGTCTCAAGTGACAAGTTTTTGACAGATTTTCGTCAAAAACTGTCAAACTGACTTGAGACGTGCTCAACTCTGAGTCGCGTTTGAGTATTCGGGGGTTAGGCCTATATTTGCTCACTTTACTATAGGTACCGTCATTTTTGACATTTGAAACTGTCTAAAATTTGCTTAGTTAACCCCGGGCCTTAGTTTTTCAAGAATCGCATTGAGCCGAATCGAGCATTGTCGAATCAGTGGGCGCCGGCACAAAACAACCGTGTCCAAATTATAACCGAATAAATAAATACCTCGGCCCTCGTAAAAAAGGCCGTATCTGACACAAACGCGAATTCCTTTATTACTTAGCCAGCGTATTTCATATTTATTTTTTGTAAATTAATTTTTGGTTCCGTTTTTTTAATCGATAAAACGATTTAATTTCATATTGATATACGGATTTCAGAAGTTACTATTTTAAAACAAGTTATCAGGATGTTTGTGTGTTTGTTCAAAGGCCGAAATTATTTGAATTAAACTGAGATCATACTTTACTCGACTATTTAATACTACGCAAGCGAAGCCTCAACCGAATGGTCTACAAGAAATCTTAAAAATAGGTACAAAATAAAAAGAATACAAGTATATTGAGATTTCATCTTAATGAAGCAATGTGACTATTTTATTTGAAGCACGGAATTATGAGAAACGGACTAACGGTAAAGATATTTTATCTCCTTTTATTACGTTCGTATAATTGAAAATCAATAAACAAAATTAAAGTTATTGACATCACAAAAAATAAACATAAACTCAAAATCCCTAAATAAGCCGTAAAAAAATATTAAGAGCTTTAAAAATGATGCAAAATTTTGAATAACCATATTATTCTTGTTTATAAATTAAATAAAGTAAAAATACCCTAATATAAGCACAAAAACAGTAAACGTGGGCGTTTTAACAAATCTACCATCATAAAACGATATCAATATGAGATAAAATCCTTTTTATAAAATCACTAACAAACACAAATTAAGATCCTCTTATACAAAGGGCACATGTGACACATTTGCGCTCAACATAAACTGAAAATAAAAACGACCAAACCACGCTCACGACTAATTAAAATAAATTCTATAGCCATTACAATAAGGTGCAATTTTGATAATTAATATTTGTTGGTTACGTCCCTTTTCTCGAGGAGCGTAGAAAATCAGATTGTCACCTTCGAGATGATACAATAAAGCTTTAAGTTAAGGTGTGTGCAGATTGTTTCAATTTATTTTTAAAACATTAAAACAATTAATATGTTGCCTTTTTAATAATAACATTGATTATTTTTAACGATAACATACATACATATTATCACGCCCGTATCCCTAATGGGGTGGGCAGAGCCACAAGTAAACATAAGAAAACTTGCAGCCACTTCTGATTTAAAGTCCTAAGATAGATATGGTGACTGAACCGTGGTGACAGATGATCAGCTAATCGCCCATATAGTTACAATATAAAGTTACATAACTTACAATGTCAATGTAAATTTTACAAAATTTCAAACAAAATTTTACAAAATTTTGTGTTTTTCCGTGCTTAAAATAAGACAGTCATAAAATTTCAAACAAAATTTTACAAAATTTGGTTTATAAACACACCTTTATAAAGCAGAAAGACCACGCTTTGGTTACCACCTTTATGTGTACAGGATGTCGTAAAAGCCTTAAATGTAGTCATTTTTCCTTATAATTAAATAATAAACGTTTATCGAAACAGTGTATGAAACTGCACGGTATGTGGAATGAACATACAAATTACTGATGTAGTTCGACATGGTCATTTGTTGGGCATTTTACTGTTCACTGATGGAACTGGCCGGGACATCCAGATCTTTATTTATTCAAGGCTAGAGTAAGTTTAATTGACTGCATGTTTAAAAAAATGTTTATTTTCTTTAAATATGTTTAAAAAAATGTTTATTTTTTAAAATAATCTCGTGAGAGATCAATCAATTTTACTATTTTTCTTTAAGGAAATTTAATTAGACATACCTACATCATTTGTATTTGTATTTGAGATACACAAATTTACCTACACATTAAGACATATTTAAGTTAGGTTAGTGCCATCTTTTTATTTTTTGATGAATAAAAATAAAGTAAAAATAATGACTAAACAAATCATGTAAACAATACCTTATAAAAATACTTAAAATTTCTTAAAAACAGAAAAGACCTATTCCAATCCATGTCTTAAATGTCATTTCCTAAAGAAGAAATAAAAATTGTGGCTCTAAACATCGAACAGACGAATAAATCGAGTCTTCGAATAGTTCCATCGGATAGAACATTGTTTTCGAACGATCGTACAGATTACCAAGAAGTCTTTTCTACAAGACTCCTTTGGCCTGTGTTACTTTGCAAGGTGTTCAACGTAAATTATGCTTTAACACCTTTGATTTAGATTCAATTTCATCTGAATAGGTAGTAAAAAAAATCTTTAAAATCAAGGTTATAGGACCTACTTTTTAAAGTAAAAAACTAATTTAACAAATATTTGTAAAAAAACTGTCCAGAGCGCCTAGCTTTATTAAAAAAAAATTAAAGAAACTTAAAACTTTTCAGTCACTTTAACACCTTTATTTAGCCTTAGCTTTAAATATAAAAAAAAGAAAACATTACGATTTTAAAACATAACTTTTATCTCAGAAATTTACGAGCCCGCTCTATTTTTATTATTCAATTATTTTTCTATAAATTCGCCAGGTTACCCTATATTATTCATATTACTTCACTTAACTAAAAAAATACAGACTTTGCCTGTGTAATAAATTTTAATTAAAAAAACACTTTACACTTAAATATCCGCATTTTAAAGTTAAAAGTATTTAATAAATATTTAGAAAAAACATAATTAATATTTATAGATCAACAAAACGAGCTGGCTCTTTTCTGTGGTATCGTTAATTCCAGTGAAACATATATACTTATTAGTCATTTTTTCATCTGATCATTGCTTGAAGGGCCAAAATCATCCCTCTCTTTCTCTCTGGCGTGTGTCTGTATTACCAAAGTATTGCCGACTCTGTCCCACCATCAGCCAATGTTCATTCACACCTGCACATCATTCTGTTTGTTTATTTGTTTGTGTTCAAATTGTCTTATTTCAACTCGTTAGACGGCCGAGGGGAATAAGATGGTAGCTGATAGAGTTAGTTATTGTTATGGAATTGAATTTGCCGAAGGTGTTTGGTTCCTTATAGCGGAGATATTGGCTTTTTGTCGTAAATGAACTTGTTTATTATTTTTATTTTGTATTTAGTTCTTAATTAGTAACTACCTAACCTACCTGTTATGTAAAATGAAGACTCATTTTATTTCATCTACGTTACAAGTCTTAGTGGTTTTCGTGGTGCTATTATTAATTAAATGTTATATAGAAATTTTATTGAAATAAAAAAAAAATACAATAAATTACTATGAAATTAAATAGTTCACGAAATGAGCATATATACAGCGTCAGGAGGCAACTTTTGATAAATCCTCAAATACGTGTCCATTTATTTTACATTTACAGTATCCGTACCAAGCAATTCGCATCACGCGTTTAAAAGTTCCATGCAAATGTCTTCACCCCTTTTCACCTTTTTAGAGGTTGAATTTCGAAAAATCTGTCAGATGAATCAGTCAGTCACTCAGGTTAAGTTCCTTTATAGGTATAGATAATTTTATTCTACGTCGTTTTCTTACTGTAGAGTAAAAAGTCGGGGAAGAATATACTGTGCGTTTCAAGCGAAATGCTCCAAAAAGTACACATCCAACCTTATCCCCCGCGCACGCTCCGCCATACATCTCGTTAGCGCCCGCTTATAAATTTGTCCGTCTGTCTGTCCGCCGCCACTACGAACTAACCTGTGGCCCCCTGAGTAATTGTTAACCAAATTACCGTGTTACAATATTTTGTGGATGGGTTCATTGGCCTGGCTTAGCCAGGTCACTTTGTGTCTGACGAAGTATTTGAACAATACTGCAAAAAAGGGAGATGCTCGAAAGTAATTCGAGCGGTGTCACTAGCTCTGTCCATAGCTTATTTTTTAATTGATTTATTAACGAATCACAATTTTTTTTAATAACAAAGTTCACTTAGCAACAAAAAAACAGTAAGGTTTGTGTTATTGCAGTTTAGATTACAACTGACAATGATAATATAGGTAGGTTATGGTCAGGTAATTAAATATATCTACGACGGAGGCCTTCAGGCGGCCTAAAAACTCCGTCACAAGAGTTGGCCACTAGCTCATACAAACTTACTTAATTTAACGCGATTTTGATTACACAGGAAGTTTTATCAAAACTGGTAGACTTTTTTCTTCACTCACTGTACACAATTGGCTGTATTTCACGTCTTAAACCTACCTATTCATAACATAATGTATCGAAGTTAATTGAAACATAAAATATATGTTAAAAATAAAAAATAAAACCCTTTAATCTACGATTTCTATAAAGTTCTATTGATACTTGTAACTCTAACCCACGTTACCGAGCCACAAATCTTTCTATATATATAAAACTTTTACTACACTTACTGACTGATAATCAAAGCACAGCCTAAACAGTCCTTGAAGCATCAAACTTGCAGGGACTTAAAGGACGAGATGATGAAGTTAGTATTAACTATTAACTATTAACTAGCAATCCTACTAATATTATAAACGCAAAAGTTTGTGTGTATGTTTGTTACTCTTTCATGCAAAAATGGTTGAACGGATTTGACTGAAACTTGCAATATACATGTGCTAGATAAACATATAGGCTATTTTTCATCTGGGTACCACGCGAGCGAAGCCGCGGGAGGCAGCTAGTATAAAATAAAAAATCAATAACCCTAATAACAGGCTCAAATGGGACAGGGCATCTCAGGGTTGGTTGAGAAAGCGTTGTGGGAGATAGCTCGGGATAAGGATGTCTGGAAATCCATGGGGTTGACCTTTGCCCAGCAATGGGACGAAATAGGTTAAAAAAAACCCTAAACATCTAAGTACCAAGTTTAAAATCAATTGGACGTATGAAAATAGGTAAGATCCTTTTTTCAAGTAGGAAATCGGCTGATAATCTTCATAAATTATAGCTAAGAACCATCTCGATCGATCGAGTCCCGTTTATGAAGGTAAAAGTTGCCTCCTGACGCTGTATAAATCATTTACTATAGATGGTAAAAGGCCTTAGTAATAAGAAAACGTGAACAAAGCCAGGCATACCACCAGTCCTAACTAATAGTGTAAACAAAATCATTATATTGACCCAACAATTTTTATTGCTACCTCAATATCTATGTAAGAGTACCTTTATCTTTATCTTAAAATATTCTTATCTTGAATCGTTCCGATAGAGTCATTTTCATTACGCCTGTAACTTGACACGACACCTGGAGAATTTGACAATTAGAAAAGTTTGGATCGCGACTTTTCCACGCGACTTTTTGTCTCTAGGCGATTTGGGTTCATCTTTCCACCTTGAAAAGGCGTAGCTTTGATAATTTATAACTGTTATTTCGATCAAACCACTCCAAGCTACGATAATTTTATTGTGTAAGTAAATCATTATTTACTAATCCCATGTTTTCATTTTCAACATTGCTTCTATTTTTCGTTTCTTAACTATCTATATTATGTATGTATATTGTAAAGTCAATTTAACAAAGTAATCATTTTCACACTCGTGAAAAACCTTTCCTACTAAAGGGCGCTTTACCTTTTATTATTGTATCTGCTTCTCTCGATTATTCCAAAACATTTAAAGCTACACTTAGGTTAAAGCTTCGCATCTGCGGAACGAAATATTTTTGATAGCTACGACAGTTTTTGTAAGTGTCCGCGACTTAAAGTCGCGTCCCAAACATCCCCCCAGCTTCCCCAACACATTTGATGTAAATTAATGTGTGTTACAGCTGGACCAGACACATCCTATACAGTTGTTGAACATTTTACTGCATCGCTGTGGAACTATTTGATGTTATTCGGAAAATAATTAGGTATCAGCTTCGGAAATAAAAAGAATTTTGGAACTGAACGGGAGGTCGAAGGTTTCTCCTAATTTATTGTGACATTTCGATGTTTGTAATTTAGAAAATAAATCCACTGGCCATTACTTTAACTATAAGTATAGTGATAGTGAGTATTGCCCAGCTATAATATTCTACTAACGGATGACGGACCGTTTACAACGTTGGTATCATTAAAAAACCAGTCAAGTGCGAGTCAAATGCCAGGCGACTATTTTCCTTTGGCTGCCCCTGTAGCCGTTTAAGTCATGACGGAGGCCTTTAGGCGGCCTTAAAACTCCGTCACAAGAGTTGGCCACTAGCTATGTCCAATATAAGTAGGACTTAGCACTTGTTTCTTTAGTTTGACGCCTCACTATCGACTCGATATCGCCTGAACTAGTGCTACCCCCCGCCGCGGATCAGTGTGAAAACGATCCGCTTTGACAGGCCATTGTCGATTCTAATAAAGTAATCCATCACGATAATGGTGCACTGTTTGTTATTCTTGTACAGGCTGATACAATATCTCAGTAACAGGGTGTTTTAAAAAAGAACCTTTTAAAACATTCATCCATGTTCTGCAAATATTTGCGCCGGGTCTGGTTGTTGTAGCATTATGTATTACTAGCTGCCGCCCGCGGCTTCGATCGCATGGTACCCGGATAAAAAGTAGCCTATATGTTAATCCAGTACATGTATTATGTATATTCCAAGTTTCATTCAAATCCGTTCAGTCGTTTAGGCGTGAAAGAGTAACAAACATCCATACAAACTTTCGCGTTTATAATATTAGTAGGATTTCTTTATCTTAGTAAATCTTAACTTAAGTTAATTTAGTTAAAAATACACGTAAAATCACATACTTCGACTAGCTCATGATAAATAAGTACTTCTAAAACATACCAACTTAATCTAACTTATAAACATATAGGTAACTTAACACCAGTAATAATTAATGGTGCTTATAAAGCTCATCTTAATGGAGGATTAAATAATTTGTTTACTTAATTCCCACAATATGTTTGGGTGAAGGCCGATGGCCACTATAGTGTAGCGGTACAAATACACCAAATAATATAAATAATCAGCAACCGAAGTGTGATCGGACATCGTCGAAAGAACTCGACCGATCAAATCGAATCACACACACACGAATCTTCTTTTAACAAACGTTTCATTTTAGTTATTAATTCATTTTAATAGGAGTCACTTATTACTCCTTACTAGTATTATAAACGCGAAAGTTTGTATGGATGGATGTTTGTTACTCTTTCATGCAAAAACTACAGAACGGATTTGAATGAAACTTGGAATATACATAGTACATTGTGCTGGATTAACATATAGGCTATTTTTTAGCCGGACACCACGTGAGCAAAGCCGCGGGCGGCAGCTAGTCTTTACAAAAATAATCCATATCTCAAAACGTTTCTTTCTCAAAAGGTCAGGTATAGTAGCCAGTGGCCCGTAATATAAAGGAATGTGGATAACTCAATCTAACACTCTTGCCCCGATCAGGCGCAATAAAATATGCGTGTTTATCCCGATCGATACTCGGGAATTCTTCGAACGGGACCCGCAGGTATTTAGGCGAAATATTTTAATCATGTTGATTGACGACCTCTGTGGCGAGGCGGGCGAGTGCTCGGCTGAGACGCAAGAGGCGCGGGTTCGATTCCCGCTGCGGGAGAAATGTTTGCATGCTCTGCAAATATTTCTTCCAGGTCTGGGTGTTGTATTATAAGTATGTATTTACAAAAAACAAAAAGTATATAAGTATTCTATCAGCCATCTGGTTCCCATAATACAAGCGTTGCTTAGTCTGGGGCTAGATGGTGCTGTGTGATATATCCTCAAATATTTATTTATTATTTAAATCAGCTATGCCGACGATATGGTGTTAATCAGTCCATCGATTAAGGGCCTAAGAAAACTAATGGCGATTTGTGAGAGATATGCCAAGTCACACGATCTCATATATAATGCTAAGAAGACGGAAATGGTCATTTTCAGGTCTGGTCAGGGGCCGGATAACGTACCAAATGTTTATCTCAATGGACAGTCTGTTAAAATAGTGGAACAGTTCAAGTACCTTGGCCACATCGTTACATCCGACCTAAAGGATGATGCAGATGTGTTACGCCAGCGTAGGGCTCTGTGCATCGTAGGCAATATGATTGCTAGAAAATTCTGTAAGTCTCTGTCTGACGTGAAGATAACGCTCTTCAGGTCATTCTGCCAGTCTTTTTACACATGTCAACTCTGGACTGATTATACCAAGAAGTCACATGATGGTATAAGGGTAGCATACAACAACATATTTAGACAGCTGATGGGCCTGAAGCGTTACTGCAGTGCTTCCTCAATGTTCACAGAGTCCCGAGTTGATACTTTTAATGCTATCCAGAGGAAACGGATTGCCTCTTTCATGTCCAGAGTTGGCAGGTGTAAAAATGCAATCATCCAAAGCCTGGCAGATAGAATTATTCTGACAACAACTTACCATCGTTGGATTAATATTTCCACCTAGACTCAGCCTAGCTAGATGTATTTTATTATTATTATTCTTTTTGTTTGTTGTTTTCTGTGTACCTACCTACTTAAATATGGATCTCTGTGTCTGAAATAAAGAATTTATTATTATTATTATTATTTATTATTTATTACTTGTTTTGTTTGTACGTACAGAAAAAAAGTTACAACTAATCCTACTAATAATTTAAATGCGAAAGTTTGTGAGGATGTGACGTTTGTGCCTAAATCACACCGTAACTGCTGAACGGATTTGAATAAAACTTGGAAAATACATAGTATGTGTGCTGGAGTAACATTTAGGACTCTATATCCTGGTACCACACGAGCAAAGCCGCGGGCGGCAGCTAGTAAGTAGTAATAATAATTATTCTTTGTCAAAAATCATCAAACGTCAAAATTAAATATAGTTAGTTCTGAAGAATCAGAAAAGGTATAAAATAAATAATAAATAAAGGTAATAAAAGTATTATATCAGCCATTAGTACAAGCTTTGCTTAGTTTGGGGCTAGATGGCACTGCGTGTAATGACCAAAAATATTTAATTTTATTAAAAAGCACTGTATATAATATCTGAGCATCTACAATTATTCCAAAAATTACAGGTTAGCCATAAGGTTAATTAAATTTATTTTTATCTACGGAACTCCAATAAAGCCGGGTCCATGAAATATCACTTTATACATTGGAATCGGCTAAAAGGTATCCGGTTACTGATGTACGACTCTACTGAGACGTAAACTAAGGATTGTACTGTCACCTTCAATAACATGTACTTAGGTACAACTAAAAATACAGGGCGTATAGGTATCTCGAAAGACATGTAAATCCCACTATGTGGGGTCGGCACAGCATGATCCTTGGATCATGCTGTAAGAGTTTTGGCTAAGGTGTTTTATGACCGGCCGCCTGCCTGACGTCAACCCTCCTTGGGAATACTTGCTTATTGTATCTCATTATGTTGGAGGATACTATCCCTTAGTCGACTTTTACGACATGCTCGGGGAGAGAAGCAGCTGGACGCATTCTATGATTTTTCTTTACTCCCAGTCCAGCAGAGAAGTTAAAAGAAATGAAAATAAAAACAGTTTATTCCAAGTAATTAATTGCCTTTGCTTTTATAACAATACTGACACCAAATCAAATCAAGTCATTGATCAATTGATCATTGATATCACTAAGGTTATTTTGAAACGTTCGAAAACTATCAATTGCACGAAAAGAGCCTTGGAATTGTACTTTTGATCATTTCACCACACTGGTTCGAAAGAACTAGTGACACGACTAGTAGTATTTTGAATTTTAAAATATACTTTGAAACATGATTATCATTGACGACCTCGGTGGCGTGCTCGGCTGAGATGCAAGAGATGCGGGTTCGATTCCCGCTGCGAGAGAAATGTTTGTATGTTCTGCAAATATTTCTTCCGGGTCTGGGTGTTATTATAAGTATGTATCTGAACATAGAAACATTGTTTTCTGTCAAAAAACGAATGATCGTGCTATAGTGCATCGTTATTTTTCGTTATATTTCCGTAACCGTTTTATTTATTATTTTTCAGATTAGGCCTCGGCCACAACAAAAGTCACCGACACAACCACAGCAACAGATAACCACAGCCACCGACACAGCTCCACCACGGCCACAGATCTAGAGAACAATTTAAACAACATAGATCAAGATAGGTATCAGGGCATCGTTCTGAGAATGCAAGAGGGAGGGGTAAAGATATTATCCATGAAAAACTGCAACAGTTATATGACGGACATCATTATAGCCAATCAATATTATTAGGTTAATAAGAAAGCCTTTTGCCATTCTATAGTAGATGATTTAGACAGCGTCAGGAGGCAACTTTTGCCTTCACTAACGGGACGCTGTAGTGCCCGGGACGAATTAAGATGGACTAAGCTTGCTCAGCACCTATTCCATCCTCTCAGCTTAATCGGTCTTGTCCACAGGAAAGACATGGTCAATACGTGCGGAGCTGATTAAACCGCGGGTTTCCTCACGATGTTTTCCTTCGCCGTTTGAGAGTACCTACCCACTGGTATAGCGCACATAATTTTTTCGCACAGAAGAATCCATTGGTACATGACTGGATTTGAACCCACCATCTTAAGATCGGAAGGCGGGGACACTACCAACTAGACCACCAGTGCTCATTATAATTACAATAGTACCATAAATATTGTGCGCATCGGCAAACTTCGTGCTTTGTATGAAAACCAAATTTATCCGAATATGCAACTCATAGTCAACTGAACAAACCTTAAAAATATGCATCTAGAAAATAGATGCTTATTTTTTTACAATAATTATCTAGATTCTAGATAATTTTTATAACATCTAAGAAAGAAGAAAGAAATCAATTATTATGCCATCATTTCGAATCCAATCAATAAATTCGTTATAAAACGGTGACCGATTCTCAAAAAGCTTTATCTGGAAAAGGACAGCGGGGAATCGAACCCCCGCTGCTTCGGTAATTCACGCTCACACCTCCGAGGCTCTGGAGATGTTCTGCACGGTATTAACGATGTTGATACTTGTGATCTTTAAGCACCAGAGTAAACACTAACAAGAATAAACACTAGCTCTTGACACTTACACACTAGAGCTTGTCGTGTCACTTAGTTCTTATGAACCAGAGTGGTGAAAGGATTTAAAGTGCCCCTCAAAAGCTCCTTTCATGCAAACTCACAACTAATACCTAAATGTAAGTATTTACAAATATGAATTACTAAACAAACAGTCTGGCTATCTAACGTTTTAAATTAATGTCTAGCAAGCATTTATGCGTTATCCTGGTTATCATTATACATCTTTTTTTTCTATTTTGGGATAGTTTTACAGGATAAAAGTAGCCTATGACCTTCCCCGGGATGGAATCTATCACCTTACCAAATTTCATTAAAATCTGGTTCAGCAGTTTAGGCGTGAAAAGGTAACAGACAGACAGAGTCACTTTCGCATTTATAATATTAGTATGGATTAAAGTATCAAGACTTGTGGGTCGCGGAGAAGCAGTAATATATTGATGATGGTGTAACACTCTATTGTGATCTTTTGTTAGATTATGATAACTGAGATAACTTATTCCCGGGTTAATATAAACGTTTGACACTGCGAGTATAGTATGGATAATTTTACCTACAAATAAATAAATAAATAACACCCAACAGTCACATACATAGTCCTGACCCCACACTAGGATTCCCTGTGTCGTGGGTATCAGAAACTACGAGTACCATGTTACCATAACACCCAGACCCGGAAGAAATATTTACAGATCATGCAAACATTTCTTCCGCAGCGGGAATCGGAAAATCCTTTCACCACACTGGTTCGATAGTACTAGGTAGTGACACGACTATAGATTATATAGACCTGGAATTAAAAATAGAATACATACTTTGTAGGATACATACAACTTCTCTGCTGGACTGGGAGTAAAGAAAAAACATTGAATGCGTCCAGCTGCTTCTCTCCCCAAGCATACCGTAAAAGTCGACTAAGGGATAGTATCCTCCAACATGATGAGATACAATAAGCAAGTATTCCCAAGGAGGGTTGACGTCAGGCAGGCGGCCGGTCATAAAACACCTTAGCCAAAACTCTTACAGCACGATCTAAGGATCATGCTGTGCCGACCCCACATAGAGTGGGATAAGGGCAGGAAGATGATACATACTTTGTATCCGGGTAGGTACCAATCAAGCGGAGTCGCGGGCTGTTGCCAGTTATTATTATAACGTTAGTAGGAATGTAGAACAGTAGAATAATAATATTTGAAAGAATAAATAAAATCGTAAAGTCGTATCCACACTAAACAAAAATAAGCAAAAAGGTCGCAGGTGCATTGTAACGCGTCTCTCGGTTTGTTTAACATGATAATTGGAGCCCTCAGGTATGTAGCTACGATCGTGCTGACTGGACGGGTGACCGCTAGATACGACGAGATAATAAGCATTCATCATCAGCCTATAACTTTCCACTGCTGGACATAAGCCTTCCCTAATGAGCGCCATCACGTCTTTCGCAAATCGTCACTCTACCTAACCGGTGGCCGTCCTGCATTACGTTTGCCGAATCGCGGTCTCCAACTCGTTTACTCTAGCCAGCGGTTGTCGGGTTCTTCGGCAGATATGACCAGCCCACCGCCACTTCAGTTTGTCAATGCTCTGAGATAAAAAAGTAAGTTCGTAAGGGTGGAGGTAGACCAAAGAAGAGACGGATGGATTGCGTGAATGATGATATGAGTAAGAAAGGAGTGAATACTGAAATGACGGCTGATAGAGGGGAATGGAAGAGGAAAACGTGTTGTGCCGACCCCACTTACGTGGGATAAGGGCAGGGAGATGATGATGATGAAAAAAGTTAGTTCGTATAAGCTAGTGGCCAACTCTTGTGACGGAGTTTTTAGGCCGCCTAAAGGCCTCTGCATGGCTTAACGACTTAAAAGCCAAGACCGACAATTTGACGTGCCTTCCGAAGCATGGAAGCGCTCAGCTCATAATGCCACTTGCGATCACCCATCCCAATTGCGACCGCGCCCAACGTTGCTTAACTTCAACTATCAATCAAGAACGTCTAAGCAAGCTACGCCACGAACGCTTCAATTCACTGAGCTATATTGATAGCTTTGGTTCTCTGTCAGATAGTAATTTCACTTCTTCTAGTTTATTACATGTTTATTTTTTAAATATTTACAGAAAACTTACATCTATATGGGCTATGTGACACCATGGTTCGCCATATCCATCTTGGGACTTTGAATCAGGAGTGACTGCAAGTTTTTTAATGATTACTTGTGGCTCTGCCCACTCCATGAAGAATACGAACGTGATAATATGTATATACATAGGTATTTATAAACTTACAACTAATACAAGTCGAATCTAATGACCAGTACAAACGGTCTATAGATAACTAATCTGATCCAGATCATCAGTTTTTTACTACAATAAAAAATGTAATCTAGGTAGCCTTATAGTGAAAAATGAAATAAAATCTTCTAAAAGTCTCAATCTAATTTGAATAATGCGTGTTTACGTAAATAAAATATCTGGAGCATCTGACTCAAAGACGAGGTTGGTTCAATAGTCCTTATTGGAAGGTGTTAAGGGTCATTATTGGCAGTATTTGTTTAAGATTGAATGTGATCAATATTTCACTCAAGTTGTGTGGGCGATTGATTCACTTTGATCACAAAGTTGCCTACACTCATGTACGAAATTAATGGAGGTGACAATATATCTAATTAATAATAATAAATAAATAATAGTTTTTAATTCACCAGACCGCCATTTTCTTCCTGTCAGAACTTTGCCTTTTTTATGATGTTTGTAGGACAAATTCATACATCTTTTTACGCGTAGTCTAGTCGGTAGTGACCCCGCCTTCCGATCCTAAGGTCGGGGGTTCAAACCCGATCGTGTACCGTTGACCATGTCTTTTCTGTGGACACGGCCGACTAAGCTGAGATGATGGAATAGGTGCTGGGCAAGCCTATTCCATCTTAGTTCGTTCCGGGCACTACAGCATCCCGTTTCCCGTTTTCAAAGTTGTCTCCTGACGCCGTATAAATCATCTACTATGGATAGTAAAAAGCCTTAGAGGATAAGTAGGTATATTATTATTTGTTATGTGCAAAATTGTACAAAACTATAATTTAAAAACTTTTAAGTTAGTTAGTACATCGATGTATGTCACCTGATATTTTAAAGATGGCGTTTATGTCTCCCGATCAAGTTTATTGCATTCTAATAAACCAAACAGTTCCACAGAATCGCTCGAGCTAAAGGCTTATTCACAAAACACTTTTGTTATCTACATTAGTTATACCTAGCTAACCCCCAAATACTCAAACGCATCTCAAAGTTGAGCACGTCTCAAATGACAAAATGGCAAAAAAAAAACGTCAGTTGAGACGTGCTCAACTCTGAGTCGGGATTGAGTATTCAGGGGTTAGATGCACTAATGCATTGAAACTTTTTTGGCATTGTCATCACTACATAGTATAAAACAAAGCCGCTTCCTGCTGTCTGTCCCTATGTATGCTTAAATCTTTAAAACTACGCAACGGATTTTGATGCGGTTTTTTAATAGATAGAATGATCCAAGAGGAAGGTTTACAAAAAGTTTGCAATGGTATATTATGTCTATCTTTTAGGGATAACCCACAAAAAACATATTTTATCCTTTACCTTTTAATAAAACAAAGCCTTCGTTTCGTATTGTTTAATGACAAAAAAAGCTGTGAACGTTGTATATAAAGACTTTCTGTATATTAAGTATCAGCATTGCACCCGTGCGAAGCCGGGGCGGGTCGCTAGTAGAGTACGAATGAAGAAATAAAAATACTTTATTGTTTACCATAAAAATAGTACCGAAATACGCAAGGGTACAATTGGCGGTCTTATCTATGCATGGAAAAGAGAAAATAACGTAAGGGGTGTACAAAAACATACACTATATGTACAATATTACAGAAAAAGCTTATGTAATAGTTACTTCTTTGTTCTTATTTACATGCCGCCTCTTTATTTAGGTGAACAACTCGGTGTTATTCCAAATTTAAACGGGGAGAAAAACAAAAGAAGTCAGCGTTTCTTGAAAAAGATATTGGAAGAGAATTATGCTAATTTGATAATTTTCTGTATTTTGTTGATTAAAAGCACATGAGTTTATTTGTAGTTTTAATTATAATCATAATTTTAATTAGACGAAGTCAACTGACGTTTACTGTGTTATCAGTTTTTGATGAAATAAAAATAGTGTTGTGACAAAGTGAATGATTGAAAAAACTCCTGAATGTATGAAATTGCCTCGATTGTCTAGTGAATAGTTAGTGTGCCGATCTGCCGATATCGGGTACCTACGGGGTTCGAATTTTAGTCGTTCATTCATCTGATTGAACGAGAACTGAACGCATCACTATTACTTTAAATATGGCAACATTATTTTACAAAGTGATATTATCTACTATCAGTTGGCTTCGTCTAATTAAAAATACGATTATAAGTAAATTCGGCTAGATAGCCTACAATTTGACTACCCTGAAAAAGAGCCAATTACGCAATAATTTGAGAATACAGCTTTTATTTTATAATACAACTCCATTATAAACAAAAGTTTACTAATATAAAGTCACAAAACGAACATAAGTGGACAATTTAAAATAATTTATTGATATTAACACAAATATATGGAATTCGCTTGCGTTTAGTCTAAATCGTTTTATTATGAGGACAACTTTGTCTGGATCATATTTGCTACATCATAAATTATATCCGTTTAGGAATTTGATCAGAATTTTTGTCAGTTTTTCTAGGTCACCCCGTGTTAGGTCAATGACCGGAGTTATTTTACATTACTATACAGATCATTCCTATTTCTGTTTTTTTTCTTTCAAAGTATATACTGAATGAATTGTACCTATATTTGGAATCAACAAAGGACGAACGAGTTCAAAAATCTTATTAATAAGGTATCATATTTTACTACTTCATAACTTTTTATAGTTTTTAACACAATTTTCACAGAATTTTTAATTTATTAACATATTATCACAGACACACAATGATCACAAAAAGGTGGACTAACGTTTACCTGAAGATCCATTAAGTAAAATTAATGACTTCAAAAGTTCTTTTAATGGGCGTTTAGGACGCTTATGGTCATTTCTGGACCAAATATATGTTAATAGTGACATAATAGATTGATTTAGAGATATTTTGGACAAGAATTGTTACCACATCACAAGAAATCTCTTTACAAAAGCATAAACAAAATTTCCCTGTTACCTATAATCTTACTACCAAGGTTTTACTATCTATACTAGATGATTCATAAAGCGCCAGGAGGAAGCTTTTGCCTCCACCAACGGGACGCTGTTGTGCCCTGAATGATTTAAGATAGGGCTTATCAACAAGAAAGACATGTTCAATACGTGCGGAGCTGATAAAACCGCTGGTTCATGATGTTTTCCTTCAACGTATATATCGTTCACTGTTTGTATATGTCACTGTAAATGTGTATAATGTGTATGTTAGTAAACTGTCAAAAGATTGTGAACCGTAACAGCCTACTTATATCATAAACGCGATATGTATGGGTGTATGGATGTTTGTTACTCTTTCACGCCTAAACGGCTGAACGGATTTGAATGAAGCTTGGAATATACATAGTACATGTACTGGATTAACATATAGGCTATTTTTTATCCGGGTATCACGCTGGCGAAGCCGCGGGCGGCAGCTAGTAATGCATAAAATATAGTCTCTAGAATACTACAATACCAGAATAGGCGTTTTTACCCATTCAAACGCCCTCTCAAACGGCGAAGGAAAACATCGTGAGGAAACTCGCGGCTTAGTCAGCTCAACACGTATTGACCATGTCTTTCCTGAGAACAAGGCAGACTAAGCTGAGAGGATGGAATAGGTGATGGGCAAGTCTACTCCATCTTAATTCGTCCCGGAAACTACAACAACGCCCCGTTTGTGAAGGTAAAAGTTGCCTCCTGACATTGATTAAATAATCTACAATAATAAGGCCTTTTACCATCTGGTAAAATGCCTTTTACCGTATGGTAAAAGGCCCTATTATTATTATACATATATTATCTTGGAGTGCAGAGTTTTTTTTTAAATTAAGACTTAAATTCATATTATGATAATTGATTCACATTCTTATACTGTGAGTGACACCACGGGTATGTAATTTAAATCTTACAAAGAGAAGTCTAAAATAAAAATAACAAAACCATTTCCCATTCACATTCAGAATACCATACAAAATTATTGTCTTTATTAGGCAATTTCTTAGTAACTTTACGATCAATTGAAGATTTTTAGTATTTTAATCTCAGTATGGGGGCACAAGCTCACGACTACTGTCCAGCACAGTACAAATGTCAAACAGTAGCGTCGGATATAAACATTTGATGATCTACTCTGCTTGTCGTCTCAAAGGATTTAAAGAGCGCCTCAAAGGCTGCTACTTCTCTGCTAGACTGGAAGTAAAGAAAAATCATAGAATGCGTCCAGCTGCTTCTCTCCCCGAGCATGTCGTAAAAGTCGACTAAGGGATAGACCTCCAAAATGATGGACCATCTATATGGGCGATGGGCTGATCACCTGTCACCATGGTTCACCATATCCAAGACGATACTATGAATAAAAGAAATAGCTTTCTTACTGCTCGGCATTTTACTGTGTCAAGAATGTAACGTCTCTAAAGTCATAAAACAACTAAAGGTGTATATTTTTATTATTTAATTCTCAGTAGCAAAGGAATTAATACAACATCTTATGAATTATCTAATAACAATTAAGGTGTTCTATCCCTTTTGTTTTACGATTATGGCTTTATCGTATTTTGGAGAAAATATATTTTAATAAAATTATGTTTTCAGTATGAGTCAGAAGTCATATAATAAACTAGCTGCCGCCTGCGGCTTCGCTCGCGTGGTACCCGGATAAAAAATAGCCTATATTATGTTAATCCAGTACATCTAAACTATGTATATGCCAAGTTTCATTCAAATCCGTTCGGCCGTTTAGGCGTGATTGAGGCACAAACATCCAAACTCGCAAACTTTCGCATTTATAATATAAGCAAGATTGTTTGAGTTTCAGCCAAACTGGAGATACAATTTATGTAAACAAACCGCCCAACTTGGCATAATTGGCGGCCTCGGTGGCGTGGCGGGCGATTGCTTGGCAGAGACGCAAGAGGCGCGGGTTCGATTCCCGCTGCGGAAGATATGTTTGCATGATCTGTAAATATTTGTTCCAGGTCTGGGTGTTGTGGTAACATGGTACTCGTAGTTTCTGATACCCACGACACAGGGAATCCTAGTGTGGGGTCAGAGCCTGTATGTGACTGTTGGGTGTTATTATTATTATTATACTTAACCTAAAACTTACTTTTTCATTACATGGAACCTTTAAGTAGTTAAATTGCGGTGTAAAAACTTATGTTGCGAGGTTTATTTACCTAAAACTAAAGTGATTTCATCGTGATTACGAAAAATACGCGACTCTTTGTTTACATAAATCGTATCTCCAGTTTGACTGAAGTATAGAAGCATCTATGGATTTTTGTAGGATGATGATGATGATGGCCTATTTTTACCAGTAACTTGTCATATCATTTGACACAATGGATCAGCAGGCCATTCGCTATTTTTTTTTCTTTATGTTACAGAATCCAACGTGACGAGACGAACAAAAAAATGGAAAGAGATAGCGCACTTAAAACCCTTTCACCACACTAGTTCGAAAGAACTAGTGACACGATTAGATAGATATATACTTTAGAATGTTTCTCTTAATACAAATTGAATTATTAAGTTTTATTTACAAAGACCAACAACATTAAAAACTTTAAGGTAATCGGTATAATAAGAAATGAAAAAGAGCTCAGTTTTCTATCTAAGTTCGCCTACAGATTGAAAACAGAGCTCAGATCGCCGATAATTCCTTAAATATTGTAGATTCTATCAGGAACTAACGTCAATGGAAGCCATAGCAATTGTTCATTGACCCCCGTTTATAAACTCACATGATGCCATTATCGCGAAATGACAATTATATAGAAAAATACATAATACATACACCGAACCCCATTTAGCTTAATTAAGTAATTTAAAGGCTTAAAATGGCGTTAGCAGGATGTAGGTATGCCTTTTATTGGTAGTTTTTTTTTATACACAATAGGTAGTTACTTCTTTTCTGTGAACTTGTTGTCAAATCAACCAATGGGTGACGTCTATAAAATTTGACAGTCGAATAAAGTTTTACAAAGTATTATAGGATTAGGGTACAAAGGCTTCTGATTGAATAAATAATAAGATTAATTTAAATTGAATGTTACGAATGTGCTCAACGGAAGCCATTTTGTTCTCAGAAAAATAAAATTGTGTCATATTATAGCAAGTCTACTTATTCGTCCCGGGCACTACAGCGTTCCGTTTGTGAAGGTAAAAGTTGCCTCCTGAAACTGTATAAATCATCTAATAGATGGTAAAAAGGCCTTGACATGCTCGGGGAGAGAAGCAGCTGGACGCATTCTATGCTTTTTCCAGTCTAGCTTTTCTACTAGGTTTTTTTCTTCTACTTTTTTTTATTTTTATTTAAGTGTATTTTTTTATTTATTTAAGGGCTTTGTCGCAATTTAGATGTATAAATGTAAAATATGAACAAAGAATTATTGTTACAAAGGTCCATTAAGTCAACTGTCTTCCCAAATTATAATATTTAACTCACAAAATTTGAATAGAATGTGGCATAAATACTTTTATTCGTTTAAAATGTAAGAAAAACCATAAAACACAGCAACTTGTGTGGTAAAAATAATTGATTCAAATGTTTCGACGAATGTCTAAGACTATTTTGGGACGTGGTCAACACACCTAAGCTACCGTTAAAGGGTGGTAAAGCATTCAATGCACGAACGTCTTTAGTGGCCAGGAATAATGACTGTGGTTGGCATAGTAAGTGTAAGAATGTCCGCTAGATAAAGATATAAGATACTCCAAGATGAAGATTGAGGGCACTAGTGGTCTTTGGTAGTGACCCCGCCTTCGGGTAAAAAACCGGTCGTGTATGTGCGCCAGTACTCTCAAATGGTGAAGGAAAACATCGTGAGGAAACCCGCGGCTTAGTCAGCCCCGCGCGTATTGGCCATGTCTTTTCTACAAGGCCGACTAAGCTGAGAGGATGGAATAAGTGCTTGACAAAAGCCTAGTCCATCTTAATTCGTCACGGGCGTCCCGTTAGTGAGGGTTAAAGTTGCCTCCTGACGCTGTATAAATCATCTACTATAGATGGTAAAAGGCCTCCAAGATAGGGAGTTTTAGTGTATTCGTGGTTAGTATGGTGAAAAAGTACCTACCTTAAATAAGTTCGTTTTGTGCGTTTTATGTTTTTTTATTCTCCCTATAATAATAATAAAGGCCTTTTACTATCTATAGTAGATGATTTATACAGCGTCAGGAGGCAACTTTTACATTCACAGACGGGACGCTGTAGTGCCTGGGACGAATTAAAATGCCCAGCACCTATACTATACCATCCTCTACTCATATATATTCTTCATCCTATTACCTTAGAAAGTATATAAACAAAACAACAAATAGAAGTAGTCAGTATATCTTATCGCTAGCTCACTTAACCACAAGCCTTATTGCCCAATTCAAAAGATAACACTCACTGCGATACGCCTTAAAAACATTATAATATCGTTGACTTAAAAGCTACATTCGTTCTAAGAATCCTGCACTATTTGGACGTTTAGATCAATATGAATAAGAATTAGTTCTTAAAACACTTTTATAAAGTAATACTGTACTTCTAGGAACAGAAGCAACTAGCTGTACCCACGTGGGTTCACTCGAATTGACATAAAAAAAATATACTCACTTTTTTCACTATTTATACTTTGATCTATATAACTTCTCTGCTGGACTGGGAGTAAAAAAACATAGAATGCGTCCAGCTGCTTCTCTCCCCGAGCATGATTCTATTGATTAATTTTATTTTATTTTATATATTTTCATTTTCTATCTAAAATGTAACTTATTTGGTACAGTTTCGCTTTTGGGTTAAACTTTAGATAATTTTCTTTCGACACGATCTTGCTTTGCATTTTTGTTCCGGTTCGGTTATGAGGCATAATAACTACTACTACCCTTTGTCACTGTTACAGTTCTGTTGAACCAGTGCGGTGAAAGGTTTAGAATTAAATTCATGCCCATCTGATCCCCCAAGATTTCACGGAATAAAGTATTTTGAATTAAAGTGCGCTAAAACTAAAAAGTACTTGAATCGATTTTCAAACTTATTTTGTGTATAAAAACATATAATTCACTACCAATTTTTTAGTATTCCAATAAAATTTATGTTAATCGGTAATGCTCTTGTAAAGTTGTTTTATTGTGGAATTATTTAAAAGCGTTTTTATTGTTTTTAAACTGTCGCCACGAGTTCTCTATAACTATTATTTTAGACGTGATTATTTTCGAAATTGATTTTACTAAATAATACCTACTTACAGTATAGATCGACTACACAGGTAAAATTAGGTAGTCGATCTATTTAGTCGTGTCACTAGTTCTTTCGAACCAGTGTGGTGAAAGGATTTAAGGTGAGCCTCAAAAACTACTTTCATGCATTTCGATCTTTTTAGGTTCAACGAAATTTTTTGAACGGAAAAATCCATTGTACGTAATCTATCTATCTATCTAGTCGTGTCACTAGCTCTTTCGAACCAGTGTGTTGAAAGGATTTAAAGTGCGCCTCAAAGGCTCCTTTCGTGCACTATAATATAATCGAATTAATATTTTTCGAACATAAGTATTCTATCAGCCATCTGGCACCCATAGTGCAAGCTTTGCTTAGTTTGGGGCTAGATGGCGCTGTGTGTAATGTCTAGAAATATTTATTTATTTTATTTATTGGTGCATGAATTTGAACCCACGATATTAGGATCAGCAGGAAGGGCCGCTGCCACCAGACCACCAGTTCTCCTGGGAAAACGAAATATCTAATATCTATTCTAAGTATGTAGAGTGTGCTGGCAATGTAAATGGTACACAGCTAAGTGGTAGTTACCGGGTCGACAGGTCGTCGGCGGCTCATTTGCAGATAACCTCCTATCACGTACAAACTGTTAAGATAACAACAGTTTTTCACTGTCTCCATTGTTACATGAGTGACGACATTTTGGTTGCCATAGGTATTTCGGGCAGCATTTTATTTTGGAAAGTTACGTCAATTTTTCACGTCACCTATAAACGCAACGCCTGATAACAAAAGTGATCGATCAGTGCGTCTTACCAGATGTAATATCTTTTGCGGATATTATGGAGCCAAATAAAAATGCAGAAATCCAGTAAAATGTTAATATAATAAAAGAAATTGCGACTCAATGTGCGTGCCTTGTACAAGATGGCGAGTGAAAGAATTTAGGTACAATGTTATAATCACATCAGGCAAGCCTACTCCATCTTAATTCGTCCCGGGCACTACAGCGTCCCGTTTGTTAAGGTAAAAGTTGAATCCTGACGCTGTATAAATCATCTACTATAGATGGTCTAAGGACGTGGGTTCAAATCTCGTCGTGTACCAATAAATTTTTCTGTGCGAAAAATTTATGTGCGCTATACCAGTACTCTCAAACAGTGAAGGAAAACATCGTGAGGAAACCCGCGGCTTAGTCAGCTCCGCACGTATTGACCATGTCTTTCCTGTGGACCAGGCCGACTAAGCTGAGAGGATGGAATAGGTGCTGGGCATGCCTACTCCATCTTAATTCGTCCCGGGCACTACAGCGTCCCGTTTGTTAAGGTAAAAGTTGAATCCTGACGCTGCATAAATCATCTACTATAGATGGTAAAAGGCCTTGGTATTGTTTAGTAGAGAGTAGCATTATCGTGTGAGAATGGAGTCGCACTCTCGGTGTGTTGTGTGGCGTGTGACAACTTCTGCTGGCATTCCCCAGTACCGTCTTGCTGGCTTACATGGCGATGGAGTTTCAACAGTTTCATCTACTTATTCTCATTCTTCAGAAGCGCTCGTGGCGTAGCTTGCTTAGGCGTTCTTGATTGATCGTTAAAGTTAAGCAACAATATGCGCGGTCACAAATCGGGATGGGTGACCGCAAGTGGCATTACGAGCTGAGCGCTTCCGTGCTTCGGAGGGCACGATAAACAGTCGGCCCCGGCTTTTAAGTCGTTAAGCCATGACGGAGGCCTTTAGGCGGCCTAAAAACTTCGTCACTAGAGTTGGCCACTAGCTCATACGAACATACATACATACATTCTTTAGAAGCGCTCGTGGCATTGCTAGTTTTTGATTTAAAGTTGAAGTTACGATAAACGATAATCACACACCATCATCATCTTCCTGCCCTATTCCCATTCTATGTGGGGTCGGCACAGCATATTCCTTGGATCGTGCTGTAAGAATTTTGGTTAAATTTATAGCCGGCCGCCTGCCTGACGTCAACTCTCCTTGGGAATACTTGCTTATTGTATCTCATCATGTTGGAGGTCTATCCCTTAGTCGACTTTTACGACATGCTCGGGGAGAGAAGCAGCTGGACGCATTCCATGTTTTTTCTTTACTCCCAGTCTAGCAGAGAAGTAGCTATGTGCGTTGATCGTTGAAGTTACGATAAACGATAATTACACACAAGTATCTTTCAACACCCAACAGTCACATACATCACATACCGGACCCCACACTACACTAGGATTCCCTGTGTCGTGGGTATCAGAAACTACGAGTACCATGGTACCACAACACACAGCTTATAATGCCATTTGCGATCACTTGTCCAAATTGCGACCACAAACGGCCTCGGTGGCGTGGCGGGAGATTGCTCGGCAGAGACGCAAGAGGAACGGGTTCGATTCCCGCGGCGGAAGAAATGTTTGCATGTTCTGCAAATATTTCTTCCGGGTGTTGTGGTACCATGGTACCTACTCATAGATTCTGATACCCACGACACAGGGAATCCTAATATGGGGTCTCATGGTATGTGACTGTCGGGTGTTATTATTGTTAGGTACTAGCGACCCGCCCCGGCTTCGCACGGGGATAGACATATTATTATACCATCGCGGACTTATTTGTAGACCTTTTTAAGGTGTACAATACTGTAGTAAATTATTTTGATCTATCTCGTAGGGTTCAGCCAGCGTTTGCAATGTAAGCGCAAAAAAATGTGTTTATTTACGACATCACATTAGATACCTCTAAAATTATCAGTGTTTCTCTAATATATTATGCATGTATTATACTATACATATAAACCTGCCTCTTGAATCACTCTATCTATTAAAAAAACGCATCAAAATCCGTTGCGTAGTTATTATTATAAGATCTAAGCATACATAGGGACAGACAGCGGGAAGCGACTTTGTTTTATACTATATAGTGATGATTTATTTATTATAGCTCCATATAAACCAACAACAAGTTGAGATAACGTGTTCATTTCACAAATAATAGGACCGCGTCTCTATCAGCATCACAGTAACGCGCCATTTGCGCGTTATGACGCTATTAGTGGAATAAAAAGCTGTTTTCACTGCGACAGTCCACACGCAACGGAAAGGATTCGTGGATATGCTGTATCTTTGTGGTTCCGTATATACGGAACTACTAGTGAAACTTTTTTGACAGTAAAGCAATTTTCTATAGTAATGAACGAACCGTCTTCCGATAGTAGAATATTAGAACCTGGCATACATATACCTGGCAAAAATTTATGGCATCCTACTTAATATTATAAATACGAAAGTTTGTGGGGATGTAAGGATGTGTGGATGTGACGACTTATGTTTGTGCTTCAATCACGCCTGAACGGCTGAACGGATTTGAATGAAGCTTGGAATATACATAATACATGTGCTGGATTAACATATAGGCTATTTTTTATCCGGGTACCACGCGAGCGAAGCTGCGGGCGGCAGCTAGTTTTTCATAATTGGAAAAATCAGGTTCAATTCAGGTTCTACATAAAAGTAGGTTGTAGCTGAAGTCCACGGAACCCTAACCAAAGAAACACGTATGTACCTCAATTTTCTGGAAGTTATTTTAAACGGAACAACTGGTTTGACAATTGCCAGTTCACTCGTAAAGCATGTGAATAGCGCGGCTGTGAGATACAGCCTTATTAATGGGACTGGTTGTGCCTAATGCCTATAAAGCTCTCCACCCACTACAATGTTACACAACCGGAATGTTACTTACTACCCCGTTCTACAACCGGAGCTTCTATCACTGCTCCATTACGGGTAGTTCCCATTTGTTCTATGGAACATGACGTCATCGAACAAAATGACACATTTTCTTCCCTATTTTTTCCATAGAACTACATACTAGCGTTTCACCCGAGTTTCATGCCATAGAACAAAATGGGAATCAGATTTTCCCGAAATCTTCCATGAGAAGCTAAATGACACTGATGATGACAATTATTCTGTCATACCATTGATCAAACATCTGCCTGAGTAAAATAATCCTACAAAAGAATCCTAAAAATCGAAAGAATGGATATTCGTAGTAAGAATGATAAGATAATCGTAAAGAGGTCTTATTTACCTTGTCCTATAGAACAATTTGAGAAATTAAAGTATTACATGTTCGCGAGTGCTCGGCTGAGACGCAAGAGGCGCGAGTTCGATTCCCGCTGCGGGAGAAATGTTTGTATGTTCTGCAAATATTTCTTCCGGGTCCGGGTGTTGTAATTTATGTACGCATTTACAAAAAATATAATATAAGTATTCTATCAGCTGTCAGGTTTCCAAAGTACAAGATTTCCTTAGTTTATAACTAGATGGTGCTTGTAAAATGTCCACAAATATTTGTTTATTTTATATTATACTATTCGGGAAATACGACGCCGGTTCCACATTTTTCTTTGCACTTGTCAATCGCGCAAAAGTTACTTCGCGCCCTATTTTATTTTAGTACCCAGACCCAGACCCTTTAGAAAAAAAAAAATATTGGAAGCAATTTTACGCCTATTCAATGTCATTTAATGGATTTTAAGAAATCCTGTGACATACCGACATACTGTTTTTGCTATTTGTCCGTGACTAATGCGTGTTTTTGCTAGTTTAAAATAGGTTAAGAATGTTAAGAATGAAATTGAGAGCTTAAAGCTAATTTTGGGGGTTATTTAAAATAATATGGTGTTAAATTAGTAGTAGAGTCCATGTGTAATAATAATACAGCTCTAAATACATAAGCTTTTACTTTACTGATTAACTGACAGACTGACAAATAACAGCAAAAAAAGGATATAAGTATTCTATCAGCCATCTGGTGCCCATAGTACAAACTGCTTAGTTTTTGGGACTAGATGGCGCTGTGTGAAATGTCTAAAAATATTTATTTATCTTATTTATTACGTTAGTGATGATATTTGTATTTTGTGCCTCAAACGGATCCAAATAAAACTTGGAATATACATAGTGACCTGGAATAATGTCGACTGATCGTCGCTACTGTTTGCAGGTACCGCTTAAGCAAAACCGCGGGCAGAAAGCCAGTACTGTAAAGCCTGTAACTAGGTCGTTAAATGCGTCTTTTTGACTCTATGACGCGTAATCATCATGTCATACCAGCTGGCTACTCACCGAGAAACTATGCTATACTCTGTGTCCGACAGATGTAATTTTTTTCACCCACAGCCACCGCTTTTGACTTTTGTTGTCCGAAGTGTCGATTTCAATTTGACTCTATTGTGAATGTGGGCACAAGAATTTGCCATGGTCATTTTAAAAGGCCTAAACTCAAAAGGACGTATGTGTACAGGCATGTTTATAGATATAGGGCGTTTTGCGAGTATTTATGCTGTCATGTTTAAATCCAAAAAGGTGTATGTGTGTAAGTTTTGTATACACATAGGACCTTTTGCTTGTATTTCTATTGTTAGTCGTGAAATTGAAATTGATGCTGGGATTTCGCTATGGTCTATTGATGTATTGTTATTTTTGAATTGTCTGCTAAATAGGATCTTATTGAAGTCTTCATGGGTCCTTTGGGAGATTGTTAGCGCCGATGTTTTTGTAATGTTGAATGTGACTTTTGAAGGTGTAAAAAAATATGAGTCTGTTGGGAATAACTTAAAAGTACTTAGTTACAGTAGGTACCTACTTAGAATAAGTAAAAGACATATCTTAATTTGATAGTAATTTATTAATTCGGTGTCATAAAGCAGAGTGATACAATAGTTACAACTTGATATAACCAAAAAAAAGTAAGTATAGGTAACTTACTTACACTGTTTTTACAACTTAGGTACTGTTACTTAGGATATTAACTAAAACACAGTATTTAGTAGTGTGAGAAATAAACTGTCCGGTTACATGGGTACTTTGCAAATGCCCTAGAAAAACCTGTGTTGTGGGTAGCTAGTCTCGCCTTCTGGTCCTAAAGTCGCTGATTCAAACCCGGCCGTGCACCAATGGATTTTTCAGTTCAAATATGTATGTGCGCTATACTACTCTGTAACAATGAAGGAAAGCATCGTGAGGAAACACGTGACTTAGTCAACTCCGCACGTATTGACCATTTCTTACCTGTACATGTCTGTATATCTGTATAAATGTTTCTTGAATGGCCCCTCTTTTTTATTATAACTGCAATAGAAATACACACTCTGTGAAAATTTAAACTCTACCTATTACAGTTCATGAGATACACCCCGCAGACAGACGGACAGCGGAGGCTTAGTAATAGGGTCCCATTGGTACCCTTCCCATGAAGTGTCCGTTCCTATTATGAAACGGAGTACTAGGCGAAGACCCTAACATAACGTTATACTGTAATAACATTTAAAGTAATAAAAAAAATATCACATGTCAAAAATCATATTGCTCTAAATAAATTGCGCGCAAAATTAATTTATCTACTACATACATGCACATTATTAAATTTAACAACGAACACAAAACGCTCACCCATCCGTATTCATGACCATACGAAATTCATTAATTCAGCCACTTCATAAAATTTCACGCATCATTAAGCAGCATTAAAATCACAGCCAATTATAACGATTTTACGAAGCAAAGGGACGAAATGTAACAATTGAGGACAAAAAGTAACAATTTGGTATAAAAAGTAACAATGAACAAAAAGGTTTTACACCTGGTGATACAGATTAGACGATAGTTGATAGCCTTGACCACATCTTTTTGAGATCTGCTTATAGGTTCGGGTGACGACCTCGGTGGCGTGGCAGGCGAGTGCTTGGCTGAGATGCACGAGCTGTGGGTTCGATTCCCGCAACGGAAGAAATGTTTGTACGTTCTGCAAATATTTCTCTCCGGGTCTGGGTGTTGTAGTATTATAAGTATGTATTTACAAAAAAAATGTATATAAGTATTCTATCAGCCATCTGGTGCCCATTGTACAAGCTTTGCTTAGTTTGGGGCTAGATGGCGCTGTGTGAAATGTCCACAAATATTTATTTTTATTATTTAATAAAAGCGTGTGGTAGTTATGGACATTATTATCACGCCCGTATCCTTTAATGGGGTGGGCAGAGCATCGAGTAAACATAAGAAAATTTGCAGCCACTTCTGATTTAAAGTCCTAAGATGGATATGGTGTAGGTACCATGGTGACAGGTGATCAGCCAATCGCCCATATAGATGGTTAAATTAGTAGTTAGTGTGCAATTTGTTAATTCGATCTAAATTCAGAAAAGGATACTATTTTTTCTTTTATTTCACCTTGCAAGTTACTGTCTAGTCTCCCCCATTCCTAATCTATGGTCAAACCATGGAATTTCTAAAGAGTCTTCATTCTTTGGGAAAATGGTTCCGTTTTTCAATTACTCGAAAAGCAACGGAATTAGAATAGCTATTGAGTTTCATTCGTTGTGATGTACTGATGTAACGAGAAGCCCCGCTGGTTTACGGATATCTATTGTTGGTAGCTGCTGGCTACCTTATGTCACTAAATAGCTAAATATAACATCGCTGGTTTACCCCCGAATACTCAAACGTGACTCAGAGTTTTTTGACAGTTTCTGATGAAAATCTGTAAAAAAAATCGTCATTTGAGACTTGCTCAACTCTGATATGCGTTTGAGTATTCGGGGGTTTATCTCTTTGTAGTCTTTAATTCTAATTAATGTTAGGGGAACATAGATCTGCACTGACGTCCCGCGGTGGGGTGTATTGTGCATTATCCCCCTGCTAACCCTCCCCCAGCCAGCACAACTCCTTGAAGTACCGGAGAAGGACTTCGGGACGTTGGCAGCAGTGTTCCAGTATCCTCGATGGTGTTGAGGCCGTTGTTGGTGCCGAAGTGGTTGTAAATGATGATAAATATTTTTTTTTATTTGTGGACATTTCACTCAGCGCCATCTAGCCCCAAACTAAGCAAAGCTTGGACTATGGGAACCAGATGGCTGACACAATATTTATAATTATACTTTTTTTGTAAATACATACTTATAGTACATAGTATTGAAACACCCAGACCCGGAAGAAATATTTGCAGAACATGCAAACATATCTCCTGCAGCGATAATCGAACCCCCGCCTCTTGCGTCTCAGTCGAGCACTCGCCCGCCAAGTCACCGAGGTTGTCAAACGATGATGCCTGGTATTGCTCGATGACTGTCTGCAGTCCCGAAGAATACTAGGTTTGTAATTTATAAACAAACCAGCTTTTTGAATAGGCACTCTACCAATTGTATGAAGACATTTCCATAAGTGGATCCATAAAGTCGGAATGAAGCAAGTTCTGTGGGATTTATCATTTTCTGTGCATCTCCCTTTTGTTATGTATATTATATTTATATTTAGAGGTAACATTATGCTAATTTAATTGTTTTATATTGACTTATGGGTGATCTAGATTTCTGTGAACTTTATTTCATAAAATAGATATTATTTAAATAATAAATAGATTTCCTAGAGAATTATCGTTGTTATTTTTAGGTATCCTATGTTATTTGGTACACTATCATCATCATCTTCCTGCCCCTATCCCACTCTATGTGGGGTGTAAGAGTTTTGGCTAAGGTGTTTTATGACCGGCCGCCTGCCTGACGTCAACCCTCCTTAGGAATACTTGGTACTCCTTAGGAATTTGGTACACTATCATGTAGAAAAATATAATAATATATTGACGATAGACGAAGTTCCACCAATAACATAGTTTAACGAATAAAAAACAATTAAAAAATATTAAAGTGCAAACACATTGCCAACACGTCTCACAAAAGAAATAGATAAAAGCAATGAAAAGAATTAAAACTTAATAACTCAGATACTAACATATTGTAACTACTTAATATAACAAAACTAGCGACCCGCCCCGGCTTCGCACGGGTGCAATGCTGCCACACCTAAAACACACATCAGCCAGCGTTTGCAATGTAAGCGCAAAAAAATGTGTTTATTTACGACATCACATTAGAAACCTCTAAAATTATCAATGTTTCTCTACTATATTATGCATGTATTATACATATAAACCTTCCTCTTGAATCACTCTATCTATTAAAAAAATAGCATCAAAATCCGTTGCGTAGTTTTAAAGATCTAAGCATACATAGGGACAGACAGCGGGGAGCGACTTTGTTTTATACTATGTAGTGATTACAAAAAATAAAATAAGGAATAAAGAAATTTAGCCTGTTCATCTACTTCATCAACAAAGAATTCTCTGCTAAGCTGCCACCTCGCTGATTGAATATTCGTACAGATTATTTTCTACTACAAAACTAGCTTGTCTCTTTCTAACACCCACTACGCAATACACACCTCCTACTACTGTAGTGTAAATATCAAAATTCATAAATAACACAGAATAATTCTTTAAAAAGCAACAAAACATAAATAAGGAGCGCCTTTTAAAAAAAGAAAGTTTTTTTTAAACACCCAAAAGAGACAAGATCAGATATAAAGGCACGTACACACGCGCGTATCGCGTTACGCTTAATTTGAATAAGTTATTGTGCTTGTACATTGTGATGTCTCTATTATTTAGCGGTGGCCAGTTTGTCTTGAGCTCTGGGGTTTAGTTTTGTAGAAAATTTTTAGTAAGTTTGAAATATAACAATTAAAAGACTGTTTTGGTTTAGTTAGTAGATAAATATAAATATGTACCTATATTGTTAAAAGTAAGTCTCGTTATTGGCTTGTGTTAGTTTTTGGCCTGATTTTAGGTGAAAAGATATAATTTCACGTAAGTTACAATTTATGATAATACATAGCGCATGTTTTTTGAATTTAAAATAGGTTTATTCCGTATTCGTCCCGGAGTTTCGGCCCACATCTTTCTCCGACAAATTATGTTCTTAAAAAGGGAATATGGGAAAATAAAAACTAAAACCACTCAGGTAATACTTATTAGAATTAGAGAACGAGATTAGAAGAAAAAAAAGTTATTTTACTTTTGAAATCTTAACGTTTAAAGCAAAATAAAGTCAAATCAAATCAATTTATTTAATTATTTGATACAATTTGTACACTAGGAAAAGTGCTTACTTTTTGTAGAATATTAGTTTTATTCTATAAGATCCAAGTTGTTCAAGAGTAGGTAGGTCCAGCTCATCATACTCTGGTTCTAGGGGGCTAAGAGACGTGTCTGTGTCATAACGGGTGTCAAGTTACATCTCACAGGCCAGCCATAGCCGCGCTATGGCCGGCGTGTAGCCACGGCTTAGGACAACAGCATCTGACGGCCGTGTCCAGAGACAAAAACCAATAGGACATCAATCTCAGGAACAAAATGGTCCAATTTCTATATTAATTGTCCAGAAATTGTAGCAGCGCTCGTGGCGCAGCTTGCTTAGACGTTCTTGATTGATCGTTGAAGTCAAGCAACGTTGTGCGCAGTCACAATTGGAATGGGTTTAATTAAAAATTTCGCATGAGCTAGTGGCCAACTCTTGTGACTGAGTTTTTAGGCCGCCTAAAAGCCTACGTCATGACTTAATGACTTGAAAGCCGGGACCGACCATTTTTAACGTGCCCTCCGATGCACGGCAGCGCTCGTAATGCCACTTGCGGTCACCCATCCAAATTGTGACCGCGCACCACGTTGCTTAACTTCAACGGTCAATCAAGAACGTCCAAGCAAGCTACGCTACGAGCGCTTCGAAATTAGAATCGAAAACATTTAAACAAATATTTTCAGATCATGGAAACGTTTATCTCGTGGAGATCCCCGTTATCTCTTGTGTTTTTTACGGCACGCGACACTAAAATAGTCACACTCTATTCACAATAAAACTGACCGTCTTATGACGGTCGCCGTATTTCAAGCAGGCTGCACACGAAACGCGTAGGCGTACGTAGGCGTGTGTGGACGCAGCTTTATAAACGGCTTTATTATTTAACGATGACTCCTCTCAAACTAAATTGATTGTAATTTTGATGTTCCTGTTGTTTATATACTTGGTAACATACACTATTCAATGTTTTTCATATCACTGGTATTTTCTATCATATTATTTAGGTCAATGACCTGGAGGGTTATAAAGGCCACTTAATATGAATTTGCTGCTGAATTGAACTGCGCACGATTCACCTACAATTGGGACACAGAAATCGCTTAGGATTTGATATAAAATCAAAAACTGAATTGCTATAGATGAATTGCAAAGTAGCCTTTTTAGACCTATTGGTTGGATTATGATGTTTACGAAAAGAGTGTTAAGAGTGTTATGTATATTCCAAGTTTCATACAAAACCGTTCAGCCGTTTAGGCGTGATTGAGACACAAACATACAAACATCCTCACAAACTTTCACGTTTATAATATAGTAAGATAAGATCATACATAACACTACAACACCTCGACTCGAAAGAAATTGCAGAACGTACAAACATTTCTTCCACAGCGGGAATCGAACACGCGCCTCTTGCGTCTCAGTCGAGCAATTGCCCGCCACGCCACCGAAGCCGTCAGTTGTAAGATTAGACAACTGCCCAACGCCTACGGCCGTCAAATATCAATTAAAGGTATCATTACAGTGATTCCCACGAGCGGGCCGGGGCCGGGTGCGCGCGCGCAGGCTAGACGATTCGGCACCCCGCTGAGACTATTGGCCGGATGGAACGGACTCTGATCGGCTAGGGGAGAGATTTTAGTAACGATATTACTGTTTTTATTAAATAACTAGCTGCCGCCCGCGGCTTCGCTCGCGTGGTACCCGGATAAAAAATAGCCTATATGTTAATCCAGTACATGAACTATGTATATTCCAAGTTTCGTTCAGACCTGTTCAGCTGTTTAGGCGTGATTGAGGCACAAACATCCAAACATCGTTACAAACTTTCGAACTAGATGGCAGCACAGGTAAAATTAGTACGCGCTATCGTTGCGTTTTGAGCTTTACGCTGGTAATTTCAAGCAAACTAAGACTTTTCAAATTTATAATATAAGTAAGAAGTAAGATGGAATCTTTATTATCAGAAAGAAACTTACAACTAATACAAATAATTATAATTTACAAAATACAAAAGAAACAGTCGGGTTATCTAAAGGCTGTTGCAAACGGTCTATAGATAGCTCACCTGATCCAGTTCATCAGACGGTGGAAGCGTGCCCAAGACGCTGGCCGCATTGCCACGCTGAATGGCAATACTGATCCGTTAATAAATAAATTGAATTGAATTGAAATTGCTGATTTTCTACTTAAATCCATTACTATAGTAGTCCGTTTGCAACGGCCTTTAGATAGCCCGACTGTTTCTTTTATATTTTGTAAATTATATTTGTATTAGTTGTAAGTATCTGTCTGTTAATAAATATGTATTTATTCAATAACAATTTTAGAATTGTGTGAAAATTATACACAGAAATTTAAATAATAATAAATTATACAAAATTAATTTACATGGAAGGTCTGCTAATCCACATACTAAGTCATGTCAGAAATTATTTCTAAGAGTGCTTTATGAAAACAATATATAAAAAAACGATCAAGTGCGAGTCGAATTCGGTCAAGGCGGACGGGCGGACGGACAGACGGACAGACGGACGTACAGCGGAGACTTAGTAATAGGATCCCGTTGGCATTCTTCAAGTGCTCAGAATATGTAAATATTTTTCTCTGTCCGTTATAAGTAAACGAGTGAGTAGATACTGAGTCCATCCCTGCGAAACAAACCCCAAAACTTGAGTTCTGCTAATTATTTTGAAAGAGAACCATAATTTATGGCTGACCATAGATGCATGGGACTTTAATGGCCTATCAATGGACTCAAGGGCACTTTGTCTCGTCTATGGTTTGTGTCTATTAATAGTGTTAGTTTTATATGCGCAAGTTCTAGTCGAAAGACGCTTTACAGAAAAACAACGTTTCTATGATAATAAACGATCCGTTGTCCGTTAGTAGAATATTTGAACCAGGCATTCCTGAATAGCCATGCATGCTCTTAGCTCCATAGCTTTAAAGTATTAGCTAGAAGCATGACTGACTGCATGAGGAATGTAATGAAAGTGAATGAAGCGGATGAAGTATGTCAGAATCGTAGCATAGGAGATCCGAGATCTCTGCCTACCCCTATGGGAAACAGGCGCGATTTTGTGTATGTATTTAATTTGAAATCACTTTATTTAATTGACTGGAACATTCAATGTGTTCATAGACTTCCCCTTGAACAATTAAATGAATGATATCTACAAATAAAGCATTCTGTAGATTCACGAGACATCCAAATTGCTAAATTAATAGTACACGCGTCTAATATATTACTCTGCAATGGAATCGAGCTTATACAGGGTGTAGCGGAATATATTTTATGTTTAACTTTGTCTATATTTTTATATTTTAATACCTTTGTAAATAGCTATCATAAACATCATGGGATATACTGGTTTCCTTCGACAACTTAACAAAATAGAATAATGGTTTCGCTTATTAATTTCTTTCTCCATATTTCGTTTTACTTTGTCTTAGTTTGAATAACTTTCAATTTTCTATGCTAGCTGAATAGGCAGCATTGAAAATGAAAATTAGTTCATGCTGTAGAATCTGTAAGGATCACAGCGGAACGTTTCATCGGATTTACGCCTGTTTGTACGCCCCTTAACTTCTCTGCTGGACTGGGAGGTAGGTAGGTACGTGTAATCAGTTTTAAATGGCATAATTTTAGCACTTCAGGCCCTAATTATTATTATTCTGCTTACAGTATGGCACTAAAATTGAAAGGACTGAAGAATTGACCGATCGTAAAACGCGATTATTTAATAAAAAATGTATCATACAAACCATTACATTTTCCCAAACATAATTTTCCACAAATAATGAACATGCCAAAGTATTATGATATGATATTTCACATAATTGTTTGGTTTAATCTTCATTTTTTTTTGTAACTGTGTGTACTTAAATAAATAAATTATAGGTACTCTATCAATCGGTCATTTAAATAAATAACACAACGGAACACCCTGTACATTTCCATGGGGGAGGGTAATAAAGAGATTGTGGCGTAAGTGGGTTAATTTCAAAAGGGGAGATGTAGATACAGCTAAACGAATGGGAGTCCATTTAAACTCTTTTAAATTGCTATCGGAAATAAACGATTTTGATTCTATAGAATATTTTCACTGAGCAAAATTCATCAATAGCTTTTTGAAAAGGGGAATGGTCATGCTACACTATACCGGAGATCAAATGATATGGAATAGGAAGTTCTAGAGTTAGGTAAAGCCTTAAGACTGAGCAATGATGAATCATCATCACCAACATCTCCCAGCCAAAGATTTAAATGATGAAAAATCTGTGAATTTCGAAAAAATACTCCAAATCTAAATCGAAGCATAATTATTTGCAAAAAAATTACAATGGTAACATAATTTCCTGGGCGGTATCTACAACTGTCATAATATATTTTGACAATTTTATGATTTTGATAGCTTCATTGCGAATATTTAGATTCCACGCGAACAAAACTCTACGCGACCTTGGTGGCGTGGCGGGCGAGTTCTCGGCTGAGACGCAAGAGGTACGGGTTCGATTAATATCTACTCAATATTCTCGATTGATCGTTAATGTGCGCGTTCACAATTTGGATGGGTGAGGCATTACGAGCTGAGCGCTTCCGTGCTTCGGGGGGCACGTTAAATTGTCGTTCCCGGCTTTTAATAACTTGTTAAGCCATGATGGAGGCCTAAAAACTCCGTCACAAGAGTTGGCCACTAGCTCATATGAACTTACTTGCAGTTTATTGCCTACACAGCACGATATAGACTGTCTTTTCAATTTAACTCCTGTCAAAATCACATAAGATTCGAGATAGCGTGAAAATTATTTGTCAAACAAACCAACGTCATACAGCTGCTTTTTTTATGAAATTAATTTAATATTAGCACAACCGTGAAAAGGGATCGACACTTGGATGTATCGTTTTCTGCTTCTAAACACCATTGTGCTACACTCAAAATTATTCGACAACTTTGCAACTATATTTGACAGGTGACCAAACTGTTAAAGTTCTTTAACTCAATGGGGTAAGGTTGAAATTTGAGTGCGGTCGATTTTGACAGCTGAAAGTAACTGTCAGATAAATCAATAGAATTCGACAATCGAGAAAAGATCAGAAAAGGACGGCGCATGTGTGAAGATTTTTTTCGTTTTTTTTTGTAACTGCCTGCTTCTGAGAAGGTGTAAAGTGGCTTATTTTATTGTATTGTTAATAGGGAACGGCTGGACTATTAAATGCTTATTTGGAAGTAAATAGAATATAATGGCCGTGAATAATCCCTGAATAGGGCCGTGGCAATCAACATGCATTGTTGTCGGGCAGTCAGCTTGACTCCTGACGTTTGTGACGTCTCATTCAAACAAAAGTGACAAACTTGAAGTGTCAGTGTCACTTTCGTTCGAGCAAGATTTGAATTCGAAATTCGAACATCGATAGAATTCAATATCGATGAGATTGGCGCCTTTCTAAGAAGAGATAATTTGTTGCAAATAAAATTTCTATTGTGGACATTTTATGAATGTCTCATGTAACAATGTATGGTTCGTTTGATGAAGTGGCCAATTTTTTGTACCACTTCATATAACAGAAAATGGATGGTTATAATGTTACTACTATATTATAAATGTGAAAGTTTGTGAGGATGTTTGTATATTTGTACCTCAATCACGCCTTAACGACTGAACGGATTTGAATGAAACTTGGAATACACATAGTACATGTGCAGGAATAACATATAGGCTATTTAAGCTTAGCTGTGGAAGATTTAAACCTGCAACCTCGGATATAAAGTTACAGAAAATTCTTTTTTTTTTTCGAGTAGGACCTACACTACACTGGACGCAATGCTACCACAAACCAGTGTGGAGAAAGTTTTGAAGTGCGCCTCAGAGAGGCGTCTTTCGTGCACTGGGCACAACAATTAACCAAAAATTATATCTACCTATTACTGTCTTTTATTGTAGCCCAGTATTTTCAGTAACGGAAAATTTGCAGGAAAAGTTACAAACTTTGGCCTCTAAAGTTTATTATCACGTTGACCACACAAGGTCTCCACTTGGCATGTATCAAACATTCTATCAAAATCTTCTATCGTTATTGCACACGCCGAAACATCCCTTCTCAATTTTGAACTCTAGCTTCATTTTAATAAAGTTGTTTTTCGCTTCGATGAGTGATAGATAAAATCAGGCTCATTGAAACGAATCTAATAAAGATAGTAGATAAGGAGGTATTGTTAAGTGGTCCATTATAGGCTGGTCATGTGTTATTCCTACATTAAATGTAGCCCCGATGGGCTTCCGCGAAATCAATGATCATGCGTAGTTCAAGGTTTTATTAACAGAAAGAAACTTACAACTATTATGTATGTTTGTATCAGCTAGTGGCCAACTATAAACCATCCTGTAAGAGTTTTGACTAAGGTGTTTTATGGCCGGCCGCCTGCCTGACGTCAACCCTCCTTGGGAATACTTGCTTATTGTATCTCATCATGTTGGAGAATACTATCCCTTAGTCGACTTTTGGAGCTTCTGGAGCTTGGGGAGAGAAGCAGCTGGACGCATTCTGTTTTTTCTTCACTCCCAGTCCATCGAAGAAGTAAGTATATAGATGAAAAAATAATTAGATACTTTATACAAAGTATCCAAATGATATTAATTACACAAAATACCACGCTATCTATAGATAGGCTTGTTTAACATGTAGATAGGTACAAAGTAGTATTAATCACATAGACGCCACGCACACTGGACCTACCCCGTGCAGGATGCTCCCTACGTGTGCATTATAAAATGACTACGACTGTGATGAATAGATCTGGCTAGAAATTATGATTGGAGAAATACTTATTGAATTTTTATATTAAAATTAGTCATATTCAGCCATTTGTTAACAAAAACTTTTTAACTTTAAAAAACTATGAATTCGCTCGGTAAAAAAAAATATAAAGCAAGCAAGCAGAGGAAATGGCGAATTTTTAACATTAATATAAAATCAATTTATATTTATAGGCTAGGTTATAATCTCAGAGTACCTACCTACAACCAAAAAAAAACTGAGTTCAAAGCTTCAATACGAAGGTAGGTAAGTTATGACTAAGACATTACTAGTTTTGATTCGGCGGGAACCATAAAAATGCGCCAATGGCTACCTAGTAGAATATTAAATGTACGTAATTTATTTATTTGCTTAAATTTTTTCAAAACAACAAAGTAACAAAATAACAAAGTTCATTTTAAAAATGGTGCTTCAAATTGTTCTGAAGCTCGATTTATGTTTAAAAAATAAAACAATTTTATGACCAAGATGTCAATTTGGCCATCAAATAAAAAAAAACAAAGCTACTCTATAGTTTCACGTAAACAATAGCATATTCCGAACGCACAACAGTAATAAACAAACTTGCATTCAATTCAAAACGTTATAGGAACAGACTGTGTGGTCAAGTAGGGTGTAGGTATGCATAGAGCCACGTCCAGGTGCATTTAAACATAACTAATTCGTGCTATGCGTTTTGAATTATAAAATAATGCAGTTTCTATATCGGTGATGCATCGTGCTACCGAAACGCACGGGATTTGACAGTTTACTTTTTAATTGAAAGTATGGCAATTGAATCATTCTACCAATAAAAATGCATAAACCATAGAAAAATGGCTCTTACTTTTTTCTAACACAACAAGGTATGAGTTACAAAGCCCCTTGAAAAAATCTTGAGAAAACAGAATTAGAAACAGGAGACGGGTTCGAAACTGATCTACCCTTATAAAAACTGTTATTTTAAGATATTATAGGAGGCGTTTCTGACGAGATGTCAGCGGCCCTTGTAAGCCAAATTGCTATTTTAATTGGCCGTTTAAATGTTTGGATTCGATTTTCGAACACGAGTTTGAACAAAAAGTTTTGGAAAAAAAGGTCGGAATGCAACAGCTGTCAAAATTTTTGCAAGTGGCCAATGTCATTCTGATCGATAGTTTAAAAACTTGGACAAAAAGGTTGGCTACTTTCCTATAATTATTTCAGATTGTATTAAAGTAAGTTTGAAATTATAAATTTATTTCGATGTTACTGATTAAAATTAACGTTAGACGTATGTAGGTACCTAGGTTTGTAATTCACAAAAAAAGTTAATGAGATAATAAGTACCTAAGTACCCATACTTATTTAATCGATGCATACTTCCATATCAGAATTATTAGCCATTAGGTTAGCGTGGGGTTGACATGTCATGAGAAAGGAAGAATGTCATGTGACGAGAAGATTAGATATGAATGTGGAAGGATTGCGTTTTTGCAACGTCACACAAAATTCATGAAATCTTTAATCTACCATTTTTTTCTATAATATACTATAAATGTTTTTGTAACTGTGTTCTATATAAATAAAATAATAAATATTCCATAGTAGGATGTAAAAAAAATGTTACTAGTAATCAATAACCATCTAATTTATTTCTTCTTGTATATAATAATAAATGTGTCACTTTTTTTTAATTCACCGTTCGAGAGTAGGTAGGTACTAGGAGTAAATTACGCTAGGCTGACTTTTAACAACATCAAGATCAATAATGTATTCTATATCATACCCGGCTCCAATATTCTAGTAACGGATGACGGACCGTTCTTTACCATAGGAACGCTGTTATCAATCGAAAAACACCATACAATTTTCAACAAAAAACTTACCTAATAAATTTGTGGACATTTTACACAGCGCCATCTAGCCCCAAACTAAACAAAGCTTATGGGCTGATACATTATACTTTTTTGTAAATACATAGGTAAGTACTTAAAGTGTACATAATATTAAAACACCCAGACCCGGAAGAAATATTTGCATAACATGCAAACATTTCTCCCGCAGCGGGAACCGAACCCCCTTGCGTCTCAGCCGAGCCGCCCACACACCCACGCCACCAAGGTCGTCGAATGAACGATCCATTGCTGCCCGTTAGTATAAATTTGAAACCGGGCAATATTCACAAAATAACATTTTGAAAAATCTTTGTTGATTTTACAATTGTAACATGACTATTTTTCTTTTTAATTTTATCGATTTGTCCCATCCCTAGTGCTCGATAACTCGATGCACGTAATACTGAGTTATCGATGACATTAGAGACGACTGCAAGACAACGTCCACAGAATTTAAAAGGGTGACGTATGCGCCTATTTGAGGGTATTTTTAAACTGGCTTTATAACTGACCTTATTTATTTATAGGGCTTACCCCCGAATACTCAAACGCTACTTAGAGTTGAGCACGTCTCAACTCACGATTTTTTGACAGTTTCTGATGAAAACCTGTCAAAAAATCGTCATTTGAGACGTGCTCAACTTTGAGATGCGATGGAGTATTCGGGGGTTAATGCCTAGAGAGCACTGGTGGTCTAGTTGGTAATGACCCCGCCTTCTGATCCTAAGATGGTGGGTTCAAATCGAGTCGTGTACCAATGGATTTTTCTGTTTGATAAAAATATGTGCGCTATACCAGTAGGTACTCTCAAACGGTGAAGGAAAACAAAAAAGTTCAAAAATATTTGTCATTTTAGCCTTTAAATTCTTTCACCACACTGGTCCGAAAGAACTAGTGACACGATTAGACAGGTAAATAAATAGTGGTCTGAACAAAATATTGTTGAATTTTAATTAGAAAAATGTTAAAGTATTGTGGTAAAGTACTTCTTCAACACATCAGGTTTCTTTCAACTCCTGAATTCTTCCGGGTTACCCTTCATCATTTTGAAATATTTATTTCTCCCTCTTCCACAGGCTATCTCCCTCACATCATTATGTTATTACCGGAAAGCAAGTAAAAGAGTTAGTTTTTGAAGAAGCAATGACCGTCAAAAAACGGTCTTATGCCATTATAATTATTACATACATATTATCACGCCCATATCTCTAATGGGGTAGGCAGAGCCACAAGTAAACATAAGAAAACTTGCAGCCACTTCTGATTTAAAATCCAACGATGGAAATGGTGAATTATAATTATTATTGTATATTATTGTTATTATCCTTATGATCCCAGCGCCATCTAGTCCCAAACTAAGCAAAGGTAGTAATATTTTCAGCGGAAATCGAACCTTCTCTTAGGTCTCCGGCCACTCATCCACTACGCCACCGACGCCATCGGTCTATGACGGCCACCGCTACTTGAACGAGTAATGTTAAGTATAGTTAGGTATTGAAGGGCTGTGATTAGCGGGTGATTAAGGCATATTCGACGTATTCGTGTAATTATTTATTTTTATGTTTTAAAGCGAGTGCAGTACGCAGTGTAAGAGAAAGGAGAAGATAAAACAAGTTTGAAGTTATTGGATCGATGTAGCTTTGACTTTTTTAAGAGTAAATAGGACAGAATTGACTTTATTCTAAACTTCTTCCTTTTTTATAGTTAAAACTAGCTGCCGCCCGCGACTTCATTCGCGTGGAACCCGGATAAAAAATAGCCTATATGTTAATTCAGTACATGTACTACGTATATTCCTTCATCTTTCATTCAAATCCGTTCAGCCGTTTAGGCGTGATTGAGGCACAAACATCCAAAGATCCTCACAAACTTTCGCATTTATAATATAAGTAAGAAGTAAAATAAAATGGTGTCTATTTTGTAGTTATTGGTTTATATTCATATTTTCATTAAAATAAACTTAATTTGTCAGTCCTAAATGGAGACTTTTAGCTAGTCACTAGCTATGTATTTTTTGTGGACACCCATCCAAATTGTGACCGCGCACAACGTTGCTTAATTTCAACGCTCAATCAAGAACGTCTAAGCAAGCTACGCCCCAGAGCGCTTCGTTATTTTTTATTTAAAAACATACTTATACAACAACTTTTTCTAATGTCTGCTAAATTACAAACTTAAACGTATTAATTTGTCTGCAGTATCTGGGTGTACTGCGATAAGCCACGCAATAATGATATCTGCTCACGATCGCTAATGAAATGAACAAGAAAAAAACGGACACACGGACGAACAAACAAACGAACAATTTATTTTATTTTATTTTATTTGGGAAACAAACAGTACTATTTACAATAAAAAAACACACTTAAACAACACATAAACCAATAAAGTTTCCACAGTTAAAATAAATGTTATATTATGTATATAGCCTTTTTAGTATTATTAACTGCCGCCGGCGGCTTTTCTCGCGTAGTGTCCGGATTATTTATTACCCTTTAAAGTAGTGGGATGCTATTTAACAACTTCTTATAACAAACAGTATTTAGGTAGTACCTAAACTTATTTAGTTTTGAGTAATTTTTTCCAGAAAATAGTTTATTGTGTCTAATTTGCATCATCATCATCATGACGCTATCCATCCGTCCGTCCATTCGTGCGTCCGTCTGTCAGCGGACTGTATCTCATGAGTCATGAACCGTAATTGGTAGTGTTGATATTTTCAGTGTGTATTTTTATTGCGATAAAACCACAAATTATTCGTCCCGGGCACTACAGCGTCTCGTTTGTGAAGTTAAAAGTTGCCTCCTGACGCTGTATAAATCATCTACTATAGATGGTAAACAACAAATCTATCTATACTAATATAATAATATTATAAAGCTGCAGTGTTTGTTTGTTAGTTTGTTTGTTTGTTTGAACGCGCTAATCTCTGGAACTACTGGTCCGATTTGAATGATTCTTTCAGTGTTGGGTAGTCCATTTATCGAGGAAGGCTATAGGCTATGTTTTTTTTTCAAAATTAGGTATCCGTAATAAAATTGCTATTTTGTTACACAAGGTGTAAAATCGAAAGCCTATTTTTGCGTGCGCTGCAAAAACTATTGACAATAGAACAAAATGATGTACTAAGGGTTTGTAGATCCCATTAAGACCTACAAAAAAGTCCGCGAGAACATATATCTAGCTATCATGGTTTAATCACAATAACCGATTTTGTGTTCAAAATAATTAATAAATCGTCTGAAGAAAAAAAAACTACGTTAAATATGTATCGTAATATTAATCTTTATCGAAATTAAGCATTATGTTATCAAGAGTATTTATGTAGAAGTAAAATACTTTTTGTTTCATCTCAATCGGATATTTCGTTTAAAAGTTATCACGTGTGTAAGATGTTAAGAGTTGGTAGGGAGGCTATAATATAGGCAATATTTTATCTCGGTATTTCCACGGAAACGAGAAAAACGCGTGTGAAACCGCGGGGCACAGCTAGTAATAGAAATAAAAGGATACAATACTTTCGTGTGTGAATTCGACTCGCACTAAACCGGTTTTTTTTAATTCTAACAAGAATTGACTACATTTATAAATAGACAGTCAAATAAGAATTTAAACCATTGGCTTACTTATTCAACCATGTGTATTAATCAAGCAATGTGCCTACTTATCCAGCTAGTTAGTACAAACCGGAAACACAACCCTACTTAGAATTAAAAACTTAAAAACAAATATTGTCTACGCCCTGGTTCTAATTACGCTTTTATAGAGGCAGCTGACCATAGACTATCATAACTGTCAATGATGTCATAATTGACATGACTTCCGATAGCCATTTGACAGATTGAACGTAGAATAAATAAAGTCATTTGACAGTTGTAACGATTTCAAATGACTATATTATTGGACGATCAACGGCGATTAGAGATTGATCAATTTTCCAGTGATTTTCGACGACCTCGATGGCGAGGCGGTCGAATGCTCGGCTGAGACGCAAGAGGTGCGGATTCGATTCCCGCTACGTGAGAAATGTTTGTATGTTTCGCAAATATTTCTTCCGGGTCTGGGTTTTGTACGTATTATGTATTATATAAGTATGTATGTTTTTATAAAAAAAAGTAAATGTAATAAGTACTCTATCAGCTTTCTTGTTACGACTTTAGCCCGTTATTTTCATTTTCATTTGATTAGCCTATGTATTATTCCAGAACCTGAACTATTCACATTCTTCATCAAAATCGACTAAATAGTTACGGATATACGTGGTAATAAACATTCGCAAACTTTCGCATTTAATATTAGTAGGATGTAGGAGTAAATTCAATACATATTAATGTGGCCAGCCCAATACTTCTCTGCTGGACTGGGAGTAAAGAAAAAACATAGAATGCATCCAGCTGCTTCTCTCCCCGAGCATGTCGTACAAGTCGACTAAGGGATAGTATCCTCCAACATGATGAGATACAATAAGCAAGTATTCCCAAGGAGGGTTGACGTCAGGCAGGCGGCCGGTCATAAAACACCTTAGCCAAAACTCTTATGATCCTTGGATCATGGCGTACCGACCCCACAAAGAGTGGGATAAGGGCAGGAAGATGATGATGATTAATGTGGCCAGCCCGGTCATAGCTGTGGTCAGGCCGCATCAGTGCGGTTCAATCTACCAACTATCCTCTAACCTACTAACACCAAAGATACTCCACTAAATCTAACTTTTGTACCCATAAAATTGTAAAAAAGCAACATAAAAAAATCAGAACAAACAAGGCCCCAATACTGTAATTAAATCATTTGTTCCCTCGTTAACAAATAAGATGCTTGGCCCATGGGACCATTACTTTTAAGGCCCCACTTAATTACTAACCACCGTAGTAAAGTTCGGTGGTATTTTAGTAGAGGATGGTTTACGTTCTGACAAAAAAACAGCAGGCAAAAAGAGTGAAAAGGCAAAAAGAAGAAGATCCTATACTTTGTTTTGACACTTTTGTACACAAACATTATCCGGACTAGTTGTAATGATTCCTCTTAATAAATATTGCTCATCATACTAATATTATGAAAAGGAAAGATTTTTTTTTTATTTTTTGTTTGTTTGTAACGAATAGGCTCCGAAACTACTAGACCGATTTTAAAAATTCTTTCACCAATAAAAAGCTACATTATCAGGGACCAGTATAGGCTATAATATATTTAAAAAAATTAGGGATCAGTAAGAAAATTGCAATATTGTAACCAAAGGTAGAAAACCCAAAATAATTTTTGGCGTGCGCTGCGAAAACTATTGATTATAGAACAAAGTAATGTACTACACGCGTACGAAGTCGCGGGCAACAGCTAGTTGTTAATAGTTATAAAAAACCAAGGCCTTTTACCATCTATAGTAAATGTTCTATACGAACTTTTACCTTGCTTGAAACAGTTTGGCAGTGACACAATCTTGAACCAAACAGTTGTATCATGAGAGATAGGTACAAGGTTCTAATTACAATACTATAAAAGTAAAAAAAAAAACAATACCTAACAATAATACACTTGAACTAAACGATCAGTAGGTATAAACCAAGAAGGATTCACCACTGGACTTTACAACCTCGTTCCCCGAAACCATTCACTAATTAGAGTGGTTTACAGCTTTTAATAATTGGTTTACTATCGACTCGTTACGTTTCGGTGTAAGTGGCAGTCTTGTTATGAGTGAACGCAGTCACACTGTACTGTAACCAAGTGTAAACAAACTAATAAATGTGTTTTGTTAACATGTTAGACCAACTATGTACAACAATGTTTGGAAATTTTAAGTCGTGGACGAGCAAAAACGACCTCTTAAACGACACGTCTTAAATCTACGTTGCATTTACACCTGTTTGTAACGTGACCAAGCGTGGAATTTATTGAGGATCGAATTGATTGTGAAGTGGACTGTCGATCATGTTGTTGTTGAGTGATAAGTTGGCCACTAGCTCATATCGCCTCTATGCGACAAGAACGGGTTATCTCGAAAACACCGACTTTTCAGGAGACGCTTATAAAGTTTTAAATTTGTTTAATTTTTGTAACTATAAGGTGTTTCGTAAAAAATTTACAGAATATAGGTTCTCTAACTATTATTCTTTCGAAATAAATTATTTGCAAACCTCTGACATTTTTAGTTTAAACATTATTATACATGTCGACGATAACACGTTCTTGTCGCAATGAGCTTACTTATTGCTTGTTCCGGTGTAAACGCATCCATCAAAATAAGTAAGATCCTATTAAATATACAAAACTACATCCCTCTTACTACGAATTTATTAAACACCTATAAGTTAATAAAAGTTCAATAACAGTTATATATAAACCAATAAATAACGTAACAAAATAATGATTTAATTGCATCGTAACAAGATAATTATTGAATAAGAAATATTGCCCTCATTTAATGTGTGGTAATTAAAAACAAATGAGGCTTTATTAAGAGCCTTTCGTAATTATAAGATAAATAAATAAATATTTTTGGACATTTCACACAGCGCCATCTAGCCCCAAACTAAGCAAAGCTTGTACTATGGGAACCAGATGGCTGATAGAATACTTATATACTTTTTTTTGTAAATACATACTTATAATACATAATACTACAACACCCAGACCCGGAAGAAATATTTGCAGAACATACCAACATTTCTCCCGTAGCGGGAATCGAACCCGCGCCTCTTGCGTCTCAGCCAAGCACTCGCCCGCCACGCCACCGAGGTCGTCATGGTTTGATAATATCCTTTACCTATGCCTTAGTTACCCAGCTGACGACATTTTTGATTCTAGTGGCCAACTCTTGTGATGGAGTTTTTAGGCCGCCTATAGGGCTCCGTAAAAGCACGGAAGCGCTTCATAAAGCCACTAAAAGTACCTAGACTTTTGATTCTTATGATAATCCTTTTTTGTCCGGTTTCAGTTTTCTACTGATGGACGACGAATCGTTCATTGTCATAGCAACGTTTCGTTTGGTGTAAAAAACTTATCTTATTGACGACCTCGGTGGCCTGGTGGGCGAGTGTTCGGCTGAAATGCAAGAACGGGAATCGAACCCGCACCGGGTTCGATTCCCGCTACGGGAAAAATGTTTGTATATTTTGCAAATATTTCTTTCGGGTCTTGGTGTTATAGTATTAAAAGTATGTATTTACAAAGAAATGTACTTAGGTATATAAGTATTCTATCAGCCATCTGGGTGCCCATAGTACAAGATTTGCTTAGTTTGGGGCTAGATGGCGCTGTGTGAAACGTCCACAAATATTTATTATTATCATCATTATTATTATTATATTATGACGCTTTTCGACAGATGTTTACCGGCGTAAAGGGGAGGGTGGTGGGGGCGGTCCGCCCCGGGTGCCAAGCACAAAGTTTCAGTACCAAGCTCCTGTTTTTGTTCATTGTCGTATATGCAAAAACATGTATAATTTAATGCTTTGAAATGAACTCAGAACAAACGAATCATAGTAATCGCGGTCGCGACATTGCACTCATTATAAATTCAATAATCGTGTCGGGATCTGGCGAGGTGTCGATCCGACAAATAAAACGTACCGAAATACTTATTGAAACGACTCTGGGGTGACCATGATATTTTGATACCTTGCTCCAGCTGTAGTGCCACTATATGTAGACTTTCAGCAATCAGTGACGCCGTGATAGAGTTCGCTATTGACACTACGCTCGCATGACGTTCCATACATTTGCGTACATTTTTGTACTTTTAGGATATCTCTGTGAAAATATAATATTAATATGTAAACTAAGGCCTTTTACCATCTATAGTAGAGAGTTTTAACTAACAATAAAACTTACCTATTATTTTTCCAACGATATCCGGAATCCATCTTGAGTCAAGCACCTGTCTTTTTTCACGTTTTTTGTCCTAGCAACTTCCTCCCTTCGATTTCCGGTGCCGGTGGCGCCACCTATTTGTCGGTTATGATGGCGGCGAGCCGCATGGCACTCAGATTATTCATCATTATACTTACTCACGATGTACCAGGTAGGCATTACCTGGATTCCGGATATCGTTGGAAAAATAATAGGTAAGTTTTATTGTTAGTTAAAACTCTCTATTATTTGTTCCGATACGATATCCGGAATCCATCTTGAGTGATGTGTTTGGTATCTCCTGGTATGCCTATAATTACTACCTATGTAATTATAAAGATGCTATAATGTGCCATGTAATTAAAATAGATACTGTAATATAAAGAAATCAAATTTAATTCTTTAGCTTATCAATCATAACAATCATCACAGAGTTCCTTGAAAAATATCATTAGGTAAAGATATTTAACGTACTGATTGAAAGAAATTAGACAAAGATACAGAATTAGAAAAAACATTACCACTTTGTTGATCCGTAATTTCTTTTTGATAATAAGTTCTGAACGTATGTTCTTGCCGCCAATTTCCAGTTTCAAGAATTTGATCAATAGGGAACTTCTCTAGCCAGTTGAGAGAAGCTACGGCAGAGCGCACTGAGCCCGGCGTGGCGTCGACACCCGCGTCCTTAAGCGCAGATTTTATCCAACCGCCAATCACCGTTCTGGACGCTACTTTAGGATCTCCTCTTGCAGTTATAAATAGTTCTGACAAGGTACCTGACATACGGCGAGCTTGCGAAGTCTTCACTAACTGACGAGTCCAATAAACACAGTCCAAATTTTTGTTCGGGTGGACCTTTAGTCGCCATCCAGATTGTCTGTAATTAATATTGTCAGTCTTCGATCCAAAACTAGGCCACAGGACAATGGAATTACCTTCATCTACGTATTTATCCTCGTCGACTTTGAGCAGTGTGAGGTCGTGTACCCGTCGGCCTGAAGCTAGTAACAGCAATAAAGCAGTACGTCGGGATACTTGGTACAAATTATTTTCGTCAGGTGAATTGTTTTCCAAATATTGTAATACACTTTGTACATTCCAAATAGGTGGTTTCATTTTCTTTACCTTAGCAACTGAAATAGCTTTAAGAATATGTTTAACAAAAAAGTTAGATGATAATTCTGGTACATTGGTAAAAGTAGCAATTACAGATTTATGAACCAATATAGTCCTGTAGGCCAAACCTTCAGCATTGTGTAAAAAAGTCAGGTAACGAGCTACTTGCTCTGGATTTGGATTCTTGTAAGACGTATTATTAGAGACGCACCATGTTTTCCATTTATTCCAAGCCGGTATGTATGTATTTATGGTAGATTTCCGCCAACTCGACATTAATAGGGCTCTTTCTTCTACTGACCAGTCCTTGATTTCGTCTGTCCACCCAAAATCAGCCAGGCTTCTAAATGGATGTCTTGAATCTCTGGCGGGTGTATTCCTGTTCTCGTGTCGACTAGAACTTGCGGCAGGTTCGGGATCGGGTATGGGTCCCGAATGGCTCTGGCTTGTAGATCTGCTCGCCAAAATACCATCTTCCACTTCGGAGCGATCAGGATGTACAGTCCTTTCGCCATATTCATCTGAGACAGTACCTGAGGTATTAGGTTTGGTGGAGGAAACAACCATGCAAGTTCGTAATCCCATTGGTGAAGGAACGCGTTGTGAAATAGCGCCTTCCGATCCTGTGTGTCTGCGGATACATAACTCGTTACCACATGAGCTGTCCTCGACGCAAAGAGGTCTACTTGTGGTTCGCCCCACATCCTGAATATTTTGCCCGTGGCTGTAGGTTTCAGGTGCCATTCGGGGCAAACCTTCCCTCGTGATAAGGCATCTACTTCGCAGTTGAGTCGACCCGGGAAGTATTGAGCAGTCAGATGTATGTTTAGATGGTCCATTATTCTTAGTAATTGTCGTGTCAAATCTAGAAGTTTCTTCGACTTTGTGCCACCTTCCTTGTTGATATAGGCTACAACTGTGCGGTTGTCTGTTTGCAATAAGATGTGGGCATTTTGCAACAGTTCGCTTTCTTGTTGGATCGCCGCAAAGACCGCAAACAGTTCTTTGAGATTGACATGCCACGACTCTTGTAGTTTCGTCCACTGACCTGACATCTTCGTGTCTCCCAGCTGAGCACCCCAGCCGAAGTCCGATGCGTCGGTAGTGAGCAGATGTGTAATAGGGCCTGTATGTATAGGAAGAGAGCCCTGTGCCGCTTCTAGCCACCACTTCATCTCGGCGACTGCTGGAGCCGGTAATGTCACCTGTCGATACGGGTGCTCCTTCGGAAGGCATTTGCTGTGAAATTGTAGTGTTCGGCAATGCAATCTCCCTCTGCGTACTACAAACGAGGCGAAGTTGAGTCTCCCCAGGAGGGACTGGGCCTGCCTGAGGGACCAACTGCCTCTGGATATCTGACTGAGAAGTGCCCTGCGTAGCGTTAGGCACTTCGGTTCCGACAGGGATTTCGTGTTGAGTTTGGTATCCCATGTAACGCCTAGAAACTCCAGGCGTTGCGTCGGAACCAGTACAGATTTGTCCATATTGATTGTCCAGCCGAGACGTTTCAATAGGTTGATCATAAATACAATGTGTTTCCGTAAGACTTGATCGGATTGATTGACCAACATGAAATCGTCCAAATATACAACGCACCTCATGTTGCGGCTTCTCAAGTATTCGGCTATCCAGTTCGTCAGAGAGGTGAATGTTCGTGGTGCTGATGAAAGGCCAAACGGGAGACAAGTCATCTGTAGGAGTTTGCCTCTGTAGCTGAGCCTTAAAAACCGTCGATGTTCTTCGGCTATAGGCAAGTGGAAGTATGCTTGGCTCAGGTCCACCTTCACCATCCAATCTTCGTTCTGTAAAAAACTTGGCATTCGAAAGTGACTGAAAAGCCGAAAACCTTTTAACTTCACAAAATTGTTCAATCGTTTCAGGTTGAAGATTGGGCGATACGTTCCGTCCGCTTTCGGAACAAGAAAGAATGTTGACAGGTAGCTGGGATTGATCTCTGCCTTTTCCAAAACATGCGTATCTAACATATTGTTTATTAGTTGTGTCATATGATAGCTTTTCTTTGTTTCGTAATTCCTTATAATAGATTGATCCGGATAAATCAAGGGCGGTTTCATCACAAATGGGATGCGTGTTCCTCTGAGAAGCTTGATTATATGTTCGGGTGCTCCCAGATTCTCCCATGCATGTATAAATTGCTTTAGACAACCGCCTCGAAATGGTCTCGAGTCATAAGCGACTGTTTCTATTTGATGAGTAAGAATTTGACTTCTTACCTTTTGTCGAGGAATAGTTCTGTTTGTTCCTGGTATTAGATGATTTATTACCAGATGACCTCCGATTTCCTTGTCCTTTGAACTTTTCTTTTCCGGCAGCATTTTTTCGAAAAAAGTTATCACTTGATTGCTTGCTTGTGTTTGTTGTCATAGTAAGCACGCCGTTGGCCGGCGGCTGTAGCTGCTGCTGTTTGCTGTGTTGGCTGAAAGCAGGTGGTTAGTTTTTCCGCCCCCCCAATTTTTTGAAGGTAGGCAGCAAGCATGTCCCCATCAAACAAATTCTCGGCGCTGGGCGGAATTTTTTGTAATGCCCCACAATGATATTCTTCAGAGATCTTTTTTAGCACAGAATCTCTACGCATGCTAATGCAATCAGCTCGTCTGCCGCATGATATTTGTAAAATATCATCAGTCACTTTCGTATAATTCGATTCCTTACCAAACATTTGCTCTATTTTTTCGAATAGAGATTTCGGTGAAAGAGTTGTGTCTTTATCAGTTGACCAATCCACCAAACCCTGCAAGGTTGCACGCAATTCATCCTTCTGAGTCAGTATCGCATTAGATAATGCTGCAAAGGTTCTCTCAATTAGGTATAAGCGATCTTCGTTAGAGCCAGATGCATTGAAACGTCTCAGTTCATCATTCACATTTAATTCTATAAAACCGGGGGTAGCTACGTACTTTTTCTGAGCTTCCGAAAAACGAATTGCATACCAGTCATTACACTTAAATCGCTGCAGTTGTGATATCATTTCTAAATGCTTATCATCTGACTTTGGGAACGGTGGGTCTTTCAACGTGGTCGACAAATCTGACAATTTAAGCTGTTGTTTGTCCGCATCGCTCGTGCCCGGCGGCGGGCGCAGGCCTAGCTCAGATGCACAGTCTGTAGGCTTATTAACCACATCGGTCGTCTGTGAAGTGCTCGTTTGAGGTTGCGACTCATGACGTCGAATCATCATATCGGTCAGAAAAGCAACTTGTTGTGAAAGGAATTCAAATTGAACTTCACTTACATGCTTGGACCGTTTATGCTTCCTCCTATCTGGACTGGACTCCCGCGACGACGACGTGCTGCTCGAACTTGGAGAACGACTTCTTTTTTGTGCCACGTGTTCGTAGAATTCACCACTTTGTTGCACATTTTCATGATTATTTTCGCCCTCCATAGCGAAGGGAGGATTCTATACCCTTCTCAAAAGATTTAAAATTAAATTTAAATTTAAAATAAAATATAAATCCGCAAAATAATAATTGCTAAGACGTGTTAACGCTACGAAAAACGACGCTATAATGATGAATAATCTGAGTGCCATGCGGCTCGCCGCCATCATAACCGACAAATAGGTGGCGCCACCGGCACCGGAAATCGAAGGGAGGAAGTTGCTAGGACAAAAAACGTGAAAAAAGACAGGTGCTTGACTCAAGATGGATTCCGGATATCGTATCGGAACAAATAATAGATAATTTATACAGCGTCAGGAGGCAACTTTTACCTTCATAAACGGGACGTTGTATTGCCCGGGACAAATTAAGATGGAGTAGGCTTGCCCAGCACCCATTCTATAGCTATTATATATATTACTAGCTGTTACCCGCGACTTCGTACGCGTGTAGTACATTATTTTGTTCCAAAAACTATTTTGAGTGTTCTACCTTGGATTACAATATTGCAATTTTCTTACGGATCCCTAACTTTTTGAAAATATATTATAGCCTATACTGGTCCCTGATAATGTAGCTTTCTATTAGCGAAAGAATTTTTGAAATCGGTCTAGTAGTTTTGGAGCCTATTCGTTACAAACAAACAAAAAAAAAACAAAAAATCTTTCCTTTTTATAATATTAGTATGATAGCTGCATTCTGTGGTCACTCGAAGATGACTATAGAAAATTGTGTTTCGCGTAGCTGTTTAAAAATTAGATACCTGGAACGAACAACGAATATTTTAAATATGTTTTTTTTGTTATGGAAGGGAGGGGGGGGGGTGCAAAAAAGCAAGCGGCTCATCTGATAGTAAGTGATTATCGACGCCCACGGGCACCTGAAGCATCAGGTCATCTACATCACATACATACATAATATCACGCCTGTTCCCCATAGGAGTAGGCGGAGATCACGGATCTCCATTTGCTACGATCCTGACATACTTCTTTAGCTTCATTCACTTTCATAACATTCCTCATACATGCTCGTCGGTTTAGGATACTCAAGAGTAGTAGAAAAAAACCATCACAGTCTCGCTTTAAACAGAACCATGGTCACCACCCTAACTGGAACAAAAAGCGTGTGGGACAATCTTACGGGATCTTAATTGGGGCGGGCAGAATGCGAGGAATCTTCGCGTCGCCATTCCTGCTCCTTTTGCCCCTTTTTACCCCTTTTTGTCCCTTTTCAGAGATTCGAAAGTCAACAGGGAACCCTTCTAGTTTCACGTGCGTCTGTCTGATGATGATGACTAAACTGAAGTAAAAGGCTTTTACTGTGTTGACATAGGTATTATGATTGAATAGTTTCGGTTTGCACTCTGATAAAAATAGCCTATAATGTTATTCCAAATCACGAATTATATTTAATCAAGTTTCAATTTAATCTGTTTAGCTGTAATGCTGTGATTGAGGCGCATATATGCTTATATCCTCACAAACCGCAATATTTCCTTCAACTAATTCCATTTTGGAACTCGTTTGAGTTTTCATTACTTCCATCTTCCCAGATCTTTAAGAAGTTAAGACCTAACTAATAAAGAAATGTCGTAGAATAAAATAACTTCACATTTTAAAACATTAGCATTGGAAGTGAGATTGTTGACCAATTCAAAACATGCATTAGGTCAACTGAACTCGAGGGGCCAGTTTGAGCGGGGCCAGTCGACTAAAGAGCCATTACGAATACATCTAAGGGTTCAGTAACTATTTAAAAAAAATATCCAGTGTTGAACCCTCACACTGAGTGACAGACGCACTCACGAACCTTTTTGTTCTTATTTCCCCGTTCCTGGTCCCAGATTGTCTACATCTACAGCTCGTACGTCTCCGTCAGTCAGTCTGTCTGTCTGTCCGCGATTTTACTTTTAAATCCGCCCGAATTGTATATGTGTAAAAACGGGAATTTTCAAAGTTGTTTTCGGCATTTGTATCCGTTATAAGAATTAGGCATTTGGGCCCTGAGAATATAGTGTTGCTTGATTTACAAAGATTTTTCTGTTCTAAAAATGTATACCTACTATACCAGTACCAGTCCACTCTCAAACGATGAAGAGCCGGCATGTCGAAGAACCTAAAAAAACGAAAATGTGTGTCAAGTGAACGAAAGGAGACTTTGAAGCTCTTTTTAAATCCTTTCACCACACTGGTTCGAAAGAACTAGTGTCGCGCCTGGATAGATCGACTTGCAAAGTAACATTCTACCTGAGTAAAATGTTGTACCATACTTTTATCACGCTTGTATCCCTAATGCGGTGGGCAGAGCCACAAGTAATCATAGGAAAACTTGCAGCCACTCCTGCTTCAAAGTTCCAAGAGAAGAACGGGAGAGGTCTTTACTCTTAAACGTAGGCACTATTAAGTCACAGCATTACTACCTACTTAACTTTGATATCATATTTTTATTCGCTCAAGTGATTTCTGATTATGAAGAATCGCAATTACTTGCCTACATTTGTTTTATTTATTCTTCAGAGTAGTTTTCTGAAAACGGCCGCCGTAAAAATAAATTTCTTGTATACATTGCTGTCAAAGCTTTCTGTAATTCCACCGACAACATCCTATAAAATTATAAGCGGCATGAGGTACTTACCTCCTACTATAACTTCAACAAATAAACAACAAGACAAACAACTTTTAAACATCCTATAATATCGTAATTTTCATGACTGTGTTTTGTTGTAAAAAAAATTAACACGTGAAAACATGTTATTGGCTTTCTGTTATTTATAAGTGTATTTAATTTGTTACTGAAGCTGTTGGGTTTACTATAAATAAATTAATACCCAATTTGTTTTACGACCGCTATAGAACGGCTAAAGTATCTTTTAAGAACTGTAAATTCTGACATACACACTGTCACATTGCAGTTTGTCAAGTAAATGTACTTATAAGTTTATATGAGTTTGAGACATGAACAAACGGACGACGCGGAAAATTAATTATATTTATTGGCCACTGAACCTTTGAGATGAGTCCAAATGAGATAAATGTTTCATTTCAAAGAATACTTTAACGATATTTTTTCTCTGCTGGACTGGGAGTAAAAAAAAACAGAATGCGTCCAGCTGCTTCTCTCTCCGAGCATGTCGTAAAAGTCGACTTTGGAGTGCCTAGTATCTTTTCCAACTTGATGGCCCTATATGGGCGATGGGCTGATCACCTGTCACCATGGTTCACCATATCCATCTTGGGAGACTTGGATCAGAAATGGCTGCAAGATTTCTTATGGTTACTTGTGGTTCTGCCCACCCTGTTAAGGATACGGGCGTAATAATATGTATCTATATGTATGTACTATAACGATTTGACGAATGCTATCTTCACTTCACTTTTATATCCACTGCTATATAGTGCTCATGGCATAGCTTGTTTAGACGCTCTTGATTGATCGTTGAAGTTAAGCAACGTTGTGCGCGTTCACAATATGGATGGGTGACCGCAAGTGGCATTACGAGCTGAGCGCTTCCGTGCTTCGGAGGGCACGTTAAATTCTCGGTCCCGGCTTTGCCACGGCTGAGGCCTTTAGGCGGCCTAAAAACTCCGTCACAAGAGTTGGCCACTAGCTCATACGAACTTACTCACTTCACTATTTATAATCTACACTTCCTCCTGACGCTGGGTTGTCTAAAGTCCGGTTCCCATATTCTACTAACGGACTACGGATCATTACTTACTATATCAACGTTTTTTTTTACGTCTAAAAATGTATGGTGCTTTTTGAAAGATAAAAACGTTTTTAATCAACGATTCGTCGTTGATAATAACGTTCAGAATGTTGCTCCATCAGTTAATGCCGAGTTGAACCCACAAACATAATTTCATTCTCGTTTTCGAATTTGTAGATGACATCACAAAAATTTCATTCAAAACTGACTTAAAAAGCTCCATTCATACCGATTCCTTTGAGCTTCCTAAACTGTTTGCGTTAGGAAGTCATTTCATACAATAACATTGGCTTAACTTTCCGTGAGGTACTCTTTAGGTAGCCGATAAAGCCACGACTACACCGACGCGAGAAACTGTGAAATTGAAAACACGCTCAATCGCTTACGGCTTTCAATATTTTGGTGTGTCTTCGATTAAATCCTGACACACCTTATTGCAGATTTTATAAAAAATATGTATAAAATGTTTATACTATTCCTATTATTATAAATTTCTCGATGACCTCAGTGGAGTGGCGGGCGAGTGCTCAGCTGAGAAGCAAGTGGTGCGGGTTCAATTCCCGCTACGGGAGAAATATTTGTATGTTTTGCAAACATTTCTTTCGCAGCGGGAATCGAATCCGCGCCTCTTGCGTCTCAGTTCAGTGGAGCACTACAGAGGTCGTCTAATTATTGATTTACCTTTATATTTATGAGCCACTGAAAACAGCTGGTGAAAACTACTATGTTCAAACATAATCATGCATTCGCGTCAGTGTACACTTTGCTTAGTGGCTGAGTCAACAGGAAACGCAGTCATGGGTTCGACTCCCGTCAATATTATTCGAGTCGGTGAGAATTTTGAAAATGGACTAATGAAATCATAATCTACAGATTACTTGACAGAAAAGAGCAGGTACTTCAGCAAGCGGTCACCCATCATCGTATGTAACCGTGTAGAGACATGCAAATTTTTATGACTTGTTTTGATACTGTAACCCCTGAATACTCAAACGCGACTTAGAGTTGAGCACGTCTCAACTCATGATTTTTTGAGAGTTTCTGATGAAAATCTCAAAAAATCGTCATTTGAGACGTGCTCAACTTTGAGATGCGTTTGAGTATTCGGGGGTAACCCGCTCTTATCCTAATAGCACGCTGTAATTATTATGACATTTGACATGTTTGAGAGCACTGGTGGTCTAGTTGGTAGTGTCCCCGCCTTCCGATGTTAAGATGGTGGGTTCAAATCCAGTCGTGTACCAATGGATTTTTCTGTGCGAAAAATTTATGTGCGCTACACCAGTACTCTCACAACGGTGAAGGAAAACATCGTGAGGAAACCCGCGGCTTAGTCAGCTCCCCACGTATTGACCATGTCTTTCCTGTGGATAAGGCCGACTAAGCTGAGAGGATGGAATAGGTGCTGGGCAAGCCTACTCCATCTTAATTCGTCCCGGCACAGCGTCCCGTTTGTGAAGGTAAAAGTTTCCTCCTGACGCTGTATAAATCATCTACTATAGATGGCAAAAGGCCTTAGTTTTTTAGTTTATAAGCCCTTTCATCAAAGTCGGTTAAACAAATCGTCCAAAATCTTAAATGGTTTATCTTTAAATGCCTAGTAATTATAATAGGCAGTTCAATAAATTAGTTTAACAGGTACACTTGTTTGTTTGTGTGTTTGTGTGTGTTGAAAACTCAAATCGGCTCCCGCTTGCCTCCAGCATGAGCTGGCCAGCTAATAGGCGGGGCTCCCTAGGGTTGTCAAGGTACTTTTGCACCAAGTGTAAGGTCTGGACCCTAGTACCTATACCAAGTGAAGTAACTCAAGCTGAGTTAGGACCTCTTGGCGACTCTTTCTGATTGACAGAGCAACCAGGACATGTGCTATGTAAGTTAGGTCTGTTTATGTATTTTCTTCTCTTTTTGCCTCTTTTTGCCCTATTACTCTGTCTTACTTATTGCTCTGTCTTTAAATTTTTTCATTTCTGTATTTTTGTGTATCTACCTAGGTTGCCAATATATTATTTTCTTTCTTTCTTTTATCTTATAAGTTTGTTAAAATCCACATGAAACTAAGGCCTTTTACCGTCTACAGTATGATTTATACAGCGTCAGGAGGCAACTTTTACTTTCACAAACGGGACGCTGTAGTGCCCGGGACGAATTAAGATGAAGTAGGCTTGCCCAGCACCTATTCCATCCTCTCAGCTTTGTCGGCCTTGTCCACAGGAAAGACATGGTCAATACGTGCGGAGCTAACTTAGCCGCAGGTTTCCTCACAATGCTTTCCTTCACTGTTTGAGAGTACTGATATAGCGCACATAAATTTATCGCTTATAAAAATCCATTGGTACACGACCAGATTTGAACTCATGACCTTAGGATCGGAAGGCGGAGCCACTGAAAAGGCGACAGGTGATCAGCCCATCGCCCATATGGATGGTCCATTATTTTGGAGAGGTCTATCCTTTAGTCGACTTTTACAACATGATCGGGAAGAGAAGCTTCTTAAAAACTTCTTTTAAATAAATACTTGTTGAATCTGGTTATTGGATAGTTCTATTCGAAAAATGTTTTGTGTACTGAACTGACGTGAACCACGTGACAAACGTCAGTTCAGTGCATGACACGACCGCTGGCATTGCGAAAGCAACTTCACGCGTGTTTTATGTAGCAACCCTATCCGACCGACCATCAATATAACAATTTAACAAGAACGCTTCAGCAGCTATAAATTAAACGAGTTAACAGCCCAACAAATTCTTGTACGGAACCTTCCTACCTTTAAGCTGCTTAGAGTAAAGATACGTAAGGCTTAACAGTAAAGATACAAATACAAATATTTTATTTCACAAAAACCTATTAATCAAACTTAGTGATACACTTCTTCCTGTTTTAGTTTTCACTGTGTTACAGGAAGTAAGTCCTTCCCAAAATGTGTAACATTATGGGTAACATTATGGTGTGGTATGGTGTGATTACTTCTCTGCTGGACTGGGAGTAAATATTAACATAGAATGCGTCCAGCTGCTTCTCTCCCCGAGAATGTCGTAAAAGTCGACGATCCTCTCCAACATGATGAGATACAATAAGCAAGTATTCCCAAGGAGGGTTGACGTCCGGCAGGCGGCCGGTCATAAAACACCTTAGCCAAAACTCTTATGATCCTTGGATCATGCTGCACCGACCCCACAAAGAGTGGGATAAGGGCAGGAAGATGATGATGGTAATGGTGTGATTGGGGTGAGTATGTGTATGTTTGGATTGTGTGTGTGTGTGGGCGTACGCGTTTTTTTACACACAAACTTCATCTTTTTATAGTTATAGTGTAGTTATAGCTTTTTAGTTATAATTATAGTGAGTACCTAGTAAGTCTAGGAGGATCTATACCTAGGTTGTTATCACTCCTAGAGCCCTACGGATATACAGTATTAACTATCTAGTAAATTACTCGTTTTCAGCGAGTTTCAGACATTTGTTTTACTAATTTTATCTGATTGCCCTATCACCTATCTCATAATCTGAGCTAAATACATAATTTGATTCGAAAACTTTATTTTACACTGAATTGAAATCACTAGGTATGTTCTATTTAGGGTTCCGTACCCGAAGAGTGCTGAAGGGACCCTATTAGTAAGCTTCCGCTGTCCGCCCGTCCGTCTGTCTGTCAGCGGGCTCTATCTCATGAACCGTAATAGGTAGAGAGATGGAATTTTCACAGAGTGTGTATTTCTATTGCCGTTATAACAACAAATATTATAAAAAAGAGGTACCACAAGTTTTTTTTAGAGTTCGTTCATCGAAGGTACCTATTTTAAAAGTACATAGAGTAAAAGTAAATTTAAAAACGTAACGAAACAGCAAAATATCATTACATTTAAACGATAGCTAATGCTCTAGATGTGTCTTTTAACCCTATTAACGACCTCGGTGGCGTGGCGGGTGAGTGGTCGGCTGAGACGCGCGGGTTCGATTCCCGCTACGGGAGAAATGTTTGTATGTTTTGAAAATATTTCTTACGAATATGTATTATGAGTATGTTTTTAAAAAAAAGTATATAAGTATTCTATAGTACAAGCTTTGCTTAGTTTGGGGTTAGTTGGCGCTGTGTGAAATGTCCACATATATTTATTAATATTATTTGTTTATTATTACTATCATTACTCTTGTCACTAGTTCTTTCAGACAGTGTGGTGATTATAGTGCGCTTGTGCACTTGATACGTGTTTAACCCTGAAGCAAGGGTTTTAGGCTTTTGATCATACACTATACCTACTATTTGTATACTCAAGTAATAATTTTCCCACATAACAACCAAAGTGATTTGAAGAACCAAAGTGTTCATCAACTTTTGTCGATACACAAACATTATTAAACCAAAAATTAGTTAACGATTGATAGCCAGCGGGCATCTCATCATTTTATGGATCCCATATTTGGGCCCTAAAGCCTATTATTTGGCCCAATATCAGGCCATTTCGGGCCAATTATGGCCCTTCTTGGAACGCTGATGATTTGTTAGGGTATCGCGTCAAAAGTTGCTTCACAATCCAAGTGATAAATTTTTGGACTAAAGTTTTCATAATTTTCTACACAATTTAATAATCGTCTTTTTGACATGTACCTTGGCTCACCATATCTTGGGACTGAATCAGGAAGTTTTCTTACTATTACTTGTGGCTCTGCTCACCCCATTAGGGATACGGGCGTCATAATATGTACATGTAATGCATGTATGACATGTACAGAGCTCTCACCATAAAATTTTGATATTTTGAGTGTCAAGGTAGATTTGTCTCTTTTTATGCCTATTCTAAGTTTTCTGTTCATTTCGTCCTATATTTGCTAAGGTTTGTTCATTTTTTTTCTTACCCGATATTGTTAAGAATGTGTAATACGCAACATTTGTCACATAAGTTGTTTAGCTACTTTCGTCTCTGTAGGTATTGGTATATTTTATCACTAATACGGTCGGTTTGAGGCGTTTGATTACCAGTGGCTGGTTCGATCTAATATGGTCAAATTGCTGGTTAGTAACGAGGTGAAACTTCATTAGTTTATGGTTGAGGTATTTATGGCCTAGCTGTTCATTAATTTTGACGCCAGTTGTTGCATAGCCATTTTTTAAGTGTATTTTAGAATTCAAATAATAAATAAAGTCTGTAATCACTTAATTTTTTCCAAAAAAATAACCATGCGTAGTTTCTTGCCCGTATCTTCCACGCTTGGTCGCGTTATGTATAAATTCAACGTAGATTTAAGACTTTTCCAAATGTTCCTACAGATTTTACGAAATAAAGTTATTCTGAATGTTTAAATTTTTTATCCGTATTTTAAAAGCTTTTATTTAACTTGCAATTTATGTATGTATGTGTGTTTGTTCGGGTCAAATCTTGCAACTGAATTTTAAAGCAGTTATCCTCAACTGATTGAGCTAAAATTTTGCTTAGGCACACATTTGCTTAACATTGCAAGTTAAAAAAAGCTTGAAGTAAAGAAAAAGCATAGAATGCGTCCAGCTGCTCATCTCCCCGAGCATGTCGTAATAGTCGACTAAGGGATTGTATCCTCTCCAACATCATGGACCATAATTATATGGGCGATGCCACCATACCCATATCCATCTTGGGACTTTGAATCAGGAATAGCTCCAAGTTCTTATGATTATTTGTGGCTCTGCCAACCCCATTAGGGATACGTGATAATACGACTATCGTATATATGTTTGTATGCAGCTTTTAGAAATAGTATTTTACTTTCTGCCTCTATGATTGACGCGGTTGGGTAAAATCCCTCGTTGATTTTCTTCCGAGTCATAATGATGATGATGATGGACGCTACATTTCTGCATGTAAATTACGTTTTCTGTAAGGATGGTACTTAACCCGCAATTGTCGTGGTGATTACAGGCTGTCATTAGAGAGCTAATACCGTGAGCTCTCGGCGCAGCATCAGCAGGGTAGGGTTAACAGAATAGATCTGGAAAAATAATATCTTACAAAATATAATTTTACATTTTTCCCTCTCTTCATTACTTACCTAATTATTATTATTCATTTATTTCAACACAGTTACAAAGACAAACTATAATAACATTAAAAACTTTATGGTAATCGGTATAATGATAGGAAATAATTTGTTTATAATAATTTATTTCAGATTATAATCAATCCATAAAAATATCATAATATACACACACACTTAAAACTAAAACAACATACAAAAAGCATACTGAAAATAACTGAATAACTGAGCTAGTTGGCTTTGTCCTCTCTGCTTTAAGGTTAGGAATTCGATTGCCATAAAAAAAATCGTCCGTTTTTATTTGATAGGGTATGATTTTTTGAAAATCAATGAGTAATGAAGAGCTAGTGGCGTAGCTTACTTAGACTTTCTTTATCGATCGTTGAAGTTAAGCAACGTTGTGCGCGGTCACAATTTGTATGGGCATTACGAGCTGAGCGCTTCCGTGCTCCGGAGGGCACGTCAAATTGTCGGTTCCGTCTTTTAGTCGCTAAGCCATGGAGGAGGCATTCAGGCAGCCTAAAAACTCCATCACAAGAGTTGGCCACTAACTCATACGAACTTACTGAGTGATAAAAAGTCACCAAAATTATCCATTGATTTTTTTCAATTTCGTATTATTAAACGTCATTTGGTGATTTCTAAATTGTTCATAATACTTTGTGAGCTTGAAAAAAAAAACTTGAAATATACATAATTCGTGATCAGATACATTTTAAAACATTTTGTGTTCTAAGAGTCTAGCTAGCAAAATGTAAAAGTGAGGTAGAAAATAAATAGTTAAGTCGACTAGTGTTGTGCTGCTATCGATACGAGGGCGTGTCGAGATCCCTCGCGCGGCTATTACGGCGCTGCATTAACAAATATTTAAACTTTGCCCGAATCGTGCGCGCACGCACCTTCTGCGTGCCTTTTTAATTTGGACCAAATTGGCCAATGAATGTGTTTGGTTAATTGCTGTTTTCAATTGCTAGTAGAGCAGTTTTTGTAGATTTTTACTAGTACAAGTCTATTAATTTTTTTGTTTAGATCTGCATTTTTATAGAAACAAAAAAACCTAGGACATTATTTACATACCTAGTAAAGTACTTTTTAAGGGAATTCCCCTTTGAACCCCCTTTTAAGGGTTTATTGATAAGTGTAGTGGGGTACCTAAGTGATTTAACACAGAAGTCTAATTAAAAGTTAAATTATTTTTGTAAGAAGGAAATCACGCCAATCAAATGATTGAGGTTAATATTTCAATGAATATTAATGTGCCACGCATCATTTATTTAACACTCAAAGTGAAGAAAAAAAGGAAGCAATCTCATAACAAATTCATATTATAACGAGTTATCAAATAAAAATCTTATTAATAAAAGTAAAATCCATAAAACAGTTTCGACAGAACCCCGTCCGATACAAAATAAAGGCATGCACACATAATTGGTCCCGAACAAATTTCCATTGATATTCGTGATGGGAAAAAAGTACAAAATGATTGTCGATGAGATGTGTGCGGGGTCGATATTCGCCTCGCAGACCGATTCGACAAACTTATCGATGATTGACATCCGACTCTATTTTGTGGTGTGAAGGATGGTTTTGCGATGGCTAAGTTGCAGATTTACGTTTGTAAATTTATAATGGGCCACTTACAGGCACCGCAAATTGTCGAGAATTGCAACGGGTTAAACAAGGTGTCAATTTGGCGGAGTTATGAAAGTTTGGTTCTTGGAACTATTTGTTTTAAAGTTTTGTAGTGGCTGGGGCCTGAGGTTTACACTTTATTTGTGTATTGATGGCATCAGGAGTGGGCGGTGGTTTATGTTATGCTTTATTGAAACTGATATCGATGGTACTGCTTTTGATTAAACTTTCGTTTTAATTTGGAGTTATGTGGTTGTCTGTCGGGATTCTATTCGTTGTGTGAATAAGTTCTTCTCTATGATACGCAAATAATAAGACAGAATTAATGTTATGCTCTAACTAGGTACATTATTAAATTAATTGTTTGAGTAACTTATGTATTTTTCGTGGAATTGAAAATGTTATTTAATAAAACAATATAACCTTATACCTACTTAATTATTGTCACTTAAGTATGTTAACGTTTGCATAATTATTTTTCTCACAAACCAAGCAATAATACAAATTATTTTAAGTAAAATAATAATTGTATTTAATTACCTATTCAAACTATCTCTACGAAATCGATAAAAACCATCGACGCTTTCCCACCTCTATCGCCTCGAACGAGATTTATATCATGTCATTATGCATAAAATATTTCTTTTAAACATATAATTAGATGTTATTAATATTATAAATAATATGCCTTGCCCGCCTTAAGGTTCCACGGTCATGTTTGAGTTTGTTGTTTTTTCCTATCGGTGTTTAACTAATGGGGTATTGGGTATCTATAATAGTTAATTTTTCTAACGCTGTCATATCTCGTTTGGGTGTTGATACAATAATTTAGGATTTAGAATAAATGCTTTGAGCTATTCTAACTAGATGTAAAAATATTCATATTTTTTTTATTCTACTAAATCAAGTTGACATAAATATCTTCGGTTTTATACGTTAAGAAGAATGCATTCTTGAATCCAACTTATAGCATATTATATTACTCATTAAAACTGTGAGTTAAATTGTTTCAATTTTTAATTTCCTTTAGTCCGCTTTTGAATTAAAAAAACCCAACATTTTTGTAATTGGCTTTAAAAATGCTAAAATATACACTAGCTTCGTATAAACAAAAACAAATATCGTTTAAATTCACGCAGAAAGTTTACACAATTCATTTCCAATGTCCTACTTATCTCAAATATATTTATCACTCAACATGACATGTAATAACGAAATTATTACTTACAAATCGTGACGTAACATCAAAATAACTGTCCTCTTATCAAATTATCTTTATATCTTTATACCGAAATTATAAGAGCTTTATATAAACCAGCTGTCAATATCACTACCATTTACCAAGAACTATTATACCATACTGGACACATTAATACATACCCCGAAATCTTGGACAATTACCCTTTACGTGGGTAATTTGCAGTACTCTGCCAACACTGGTGAATATTACCCTACAACATGCTGACAACACTACGAAAACACTAGCATAATCAAAAACCAACCTTATTCCTACGATATAAAGACTATAATGACAGTACGTGTGCAGTTGGCAATTCTGAAATTCGCCAAGCAATAAACAAGCAATTGAGAGTTTTATTTGGTGGTGATAAGGTTGAAAATTAAATAGAATAAGGCATCGGTAAACATTACTGGCGCTCGGCCATTATTGAATTTACTTTATATAATAATGGTTAATCACTCGAAAGCATCGCTCGATGCTGCCTTGTTACTGAGATGTAGTGCAGGGAAAATTTATTTGTATAACATCGATATATTCAATGCATTGTAACTACTTATCGATATTTTCATAGAATACACCTCACTAAATTTCAATAAATAAATAAATATATAGGTATTTTAGTTATTCCCAAAAAAACAATTTAAAATAAGAAGAAAAATGAATATTACCTTGAATTGTTCTGAATAATTTTCCTTTACTGACTTATTTCAATGTTTCATAATTTATTCAGACAAAATAATTGATAAAGAAGAACATGCAACGTGTTAAAATCAAATCGAATTATAATTAAGAAGAATCACGACGGTTTTCGGCGCATGGCGCTATGTGAAAAGTCTACATTTTATTTTATTTTATTATACTTAGTTAAAAAGTATTTTTATCGATACCTATTCAATCATCGACTATGTCCCATCCCTACCGCCCGGGGCGCAGGCAAGGCGTGCCTTCATTTCCCCACAATAATTTATACCCACATCGTTAAATAATGGAGTATGAACACTCGCCATCCCATAAACACCATCCATTTAATTATTACTCTAACCCGCTGTAATAAGAGAAAGTTTATTTATTTTAATTGTTTCAATATTTATTAAGAATCTTGATTTAAATATGTTCCTGAATTTTCCCACTTGTTGATAGTTACTTTAATTAATAGCTTGATTTTTTTTTCTAATAAAAATAGTAAGTTCGTACGAGCTAGTGGCCAACTCTTGTGACGGAGTTTTTAGGCCGCCTAAAGGCCTCCGTCATGGCTTAACGACTTAAAGCCGGGACCGACAATTTAACGTGCCCTCCGAAGTATGGAAGCGCTCAACTCGTAATGCCACTTGGGGTCACCCATCCCAATTTTGACCGCGCACAACGTTGTTTAACTTCAACGATCAATCGAGAACGTCTAAGCAAGCTACTCCACGAGCACGATGTATAATTAATTACATTTTATGTTTGTAGATTTTATTTTTACAGTTAGTTGGTCAGTTTAGTTCAGAGCTTTTTAAAATATTTCTGTAGAACAAAGTCCAGACATAATATTTATTTTCATTCTTATCTGAATTCTCTGCTGGACCGGAATAAAGAAAAAACATTATATACGTCCAGCTGCTTCTCTCCCCGAGCATGTCGTAAAAGTCTACTAAGGGATAGTATCCTCTCCAACATGATGGACCACCTACATGGGCGATGGGCTGATCACCTGTCACCATTGTTCATCATATCCATATTGGGAATTTCAATCAAGATTGACTGCAAGTTTTTTTAAGATTACTTACAAATCCACAGCTGGGCATTGGTCCCTTAACTTCTAGAACACCCACGACCAATATCATCGGTCCATAATGTTGGGAGGCCATTTTACAATTCGACTTCTGTAAGACACTTTTACAACGAAAATTCCCATAATATTGTGCCAACGGGACCCTATTACTGAGCCTTCGCTGTCCGCCCGTCCGTCCGTCTGTCAGCGGGCTGTATCTCATGAACAACAAAATAACAATAAAAATAAAAGATTTTTTTTAACGTTCGTAATCGATCATCAAAGTTAGCTATTTAAAAAGTACATAGACTAAAAGTCATATTAATAAGTACATGTACGATGGTACGGAACCCTTCGTGAGCGAATTCAACTCGCACTTGACCGGTTTTTTTTTTTAATTACATCATACATACATATTATCACGCCTGTATCCCTAATGGGATGGGCAGAGCCACAAGTAAACATAAGAAAACTTGCAGCCACTTCTGATTTAAAATCCTAATATAAATATGGTCCATCATATTTTTTAATTAGCTAACATTTAATCAAATTTCTAGTTTCACATCTCTAGTAACACAGTTATTACTCACTGCTGGGCATAGGGCTAAATAAATCATCATCATCTTCCTACCCTTATCCCACTCTATGTGGGGTCGGCACAGCATGAACCTTGGATCATGCTGTAAGAGTTTTGGCTAAGGTGTTTTATGACCGGCCGCCTGCCTGACGTCAACCCTCCTTGGGAATACTTGCTTATTGTACACTAGCTGCCGCCCACGGATTCGCTCGCGTGGTATCCGGACAAAAAATAGCCTATATGTTAATCCAGTACATGTGTTATGTATGTACCAAGTTTCATTCAAATCCGTTCAGCCGTTTAGGCGTGATTGTGGCACAAACATCCAAACATCCAAACTCACAAACTTTCGCATTTATAATAATATATATATATATATATATATATATATATTGTATATTATTTATTATTAACTCATTTATTTCAGATTATACATGCGGCCGGTCATAAAACACCTTAGCCAAAACTCTTACAGCATGATCCTTGGATGATGCTGTGCCGACCCGACATAGAGTGTGATAAATACATAAACATATCATTTCAAATTACAAAAATATTCACACTTAAGTTAGTCACAATAGGGCTAAATAAATACCAACAGCAAAATCGTGAAAAACCCCTTTTCCTCTTGAAAAGTAAGTCCATTTCCCCACTAACTCTAAACACCCACTATCGTAATCTGATCTCATTCAAATGAGCGGGAAACAAATTGGACTCATTTAAATGATTCTTACAAGTAATTGTATCTCACTCGTCCCTCATGAAAGCAGGGGCGGATCTAGGAAGTAAAAAGGGGCAAAAATAATTCTTATAACTAAGCAATAAAGTTATTTTAAAGTAAGTTCGTATGAGCTAGTGGCCAACTCTTGTGATGGAGTTTTTAGGCCGCCCGAAGACCTCCGTTGTGGCTTAACGAATTAAAGCCGGGACTGACAATTTAACGTGCCCTCCGAAGCACAGTAGCGCTCAGCTCGTAATGCCGCTTGCGGTCACCCATCACCAAAAGGTAACAGATAGAGTTACTTTCGCATTTATAATATTTAAAACTTCCGATCCTAAGGTCGTGGGTTTAAACTAGATCGTGTACCAATGGATTTTTCTGTGCGAAAAATTTATGTGCGCTATGCCAGTATTCTCAAACGGTGAAGGAAAACATCGTGAGGAAACCCGCGGCTTAGCCAGCTCCGCACATATCGACTACGTCTTTCCTGTGGACAAGGCCGAATAAGCTGAGAGGATGGAATAGGTGCTGGGCAAGCCTACTCCATCCTAATTCGTCCCGGGCACTACAGCGTCCCGTTTGTGAAAGTAAAAGTTGCCTCCTGACGCTGTATAAATCATCTACTATAGATGGTAAAAGGCCTTAGTTTATAATATTAGTATAGACAAGTCCCTGACTACACCCCTGCATAACCCGTTCGTTCGGACAAATTAATTCGTTTACACTCGTTCCAGTCTTAATTAGTTCTGCTTAAATAAATTACATGTTTAACATAATGTGATGATCGGAAATCACTCATTTTGATGACTCGTTTTTGTATACACGTTTCCGTCCTTGGCTTTGTTTGCCTTTGTTTTTATAATGACCTGTTCTAATACTTCTAACGTAAGTTTAAGCTAATTTAAAAAGCGTTCGTGACGTAGCTTGTTTAGACGTTCTTGATTGATCGTTGAAGTTAAGCAACGTTGTGCGCGGTCACATTTGGGATGGGTGACCGCAAGTGGCATTATGGTCTGAGCGCTTCCGTGCTTCGGAGGGCACGTTTTGTCGGTCCCGGCTTTTAAGTCGTTAAGCCATGACGGAGGCCTTTAGGCGGCCTAAAAATACCGTTACAAGAGTTAGCCACTAGCTCTTACGAACTTACTTAGTGTGTAATAATGACTCCCATCAATCACATACTTACTTTTAACCCCACACTAGGATATTTTGTAGTGAGTATAAGGACATGCCAATTTCTTCCACAGCGAGAATCGAACCCGCGGCTCCTGCGTCTCAGCAGAGCAATCGCCCGCCATGCCATCGAGGCCGTTAAATATAAATAGCTTTGGTCGTTCTGTTCTCAATCATTAACCCTATGTTTTGAAGCTTCTCCACCCATTTTCCATTTCCACGCAACGAAAGAGACAGCAATACCCCATTCCCTAACGAGTGAACGAGACAGATATAGTTTTGACAATAGCGCGTGCGACGCGATTGGCCGCTGTAAACGGTTCAATTATTTTAAATGCGCCTGAGTACTTGCAATTGTTTTATTTTATTGTATTTTGTACCTTATGTCGTAGAACATAAGGTAGTAATTGCAGTTTAATAAAGTATACTAGTGAAAATGGAAAATTTCTTTTTACAGCCACCATATTGGAATTTTTGACACTTTTTAGAATTCCGTATTCAAAAAACCCGTGTTGAAACTCATTTTAGACATCATGTTTCATAGTATTTACTGCTTATGACCTACACAATCGATATTCAAATAGAAATAATCAAAGTTTTATTTTTCAATGCGATCGGGTTCGATTCCCGAACTGAGTTCAAGTTTTTTTTAAATCTATGTATGCAGTTTTTCTTGTCATTAAAATCGATGGCATGGTTCATAAGAACAGATACTTCTTCGCTGGACTGGGAGTAAAAAAACATAGATTGCGTCCAGCTGCTTCTCTCCCCGAGCATGTCGTAAAAGTCGACTTTGGGATAGTATCCTCCAACATGATGAGATACAATAAGCAAGTATTCCCAAGGAGGGTTGACGTCAGGCAGGCGGCCGGTCATAAAACACCTTAGCCAAAACTCCGACCCCACATAGAGTGGGATAAGGGCAGGAAGATGATGATGATGGTTCATAAGAATAGATCTTTGCATGTCTTATAGTTACAGACATGCCCATACTGACCGATCAAATTTTATTTATTTATTTATTTCTCCCGTAGCGGGAATCGAACCCGCCCGCCATACCACCGAGGTCGTCAAAAAAGAAATAAATTAAAAATAAACGGTGGTTACTCGTTGATGTCTTTATAATGGACAGACTATAATTACACATTATTATGTATATATACAATTACACTTTTATTTATGGACAAACATCCATTATTATGCATCTGCTATTTATATAGCTATTAAATATCGTTTAGGTATATGAGCTTAGGAATTGAAAAGTTCAAGTAAATTAAATATAAGTAGGTAATTAGTAATTACTCATTAAGGGTACTAGAGCACTGGTGGTCTAGTGGCAGCCCCGCCCTCCGATCTTAAGGTCGTGGGTTCAAATCCAGTTGTGCACCAATGGATTTTCCTATTCGAAAATATTATGAGCGCTATTAAATCAACATTCTCAAACGGGACAGAAAACATCGTGAGGAAAGCATAACGTACTCGTAGAACCTAAAACTTAGGTATTAAGTTAGTTCGTCAAATAGTCAAATAGCCAAAAACACCGGAATAAATTATTCCAAATTCAAATCAAAATCACCGAAGGCGGATCATTTTGAATTTCGAATAACCTCCATCAGTTTGAATTTCGAACGCGATCGCGCCATTTTTATTCTAAAACAATAGTAATAAAGGTCATGTTACACTGAACAGAGCTAGGAATGACAAAGGCAGGCGATAGTAACAACATCATTAGTACCGGCTCTCGTTGGAAAAGAGCAAATAGCCAATAAGCTTATGCGTTATTATGGGGTGGCCACACGGTTGAAATATTGTGGATATAGGGAAACTTGAATTTCACAACCTCCTTTAAATAATTTGCTGCAATAAATTGCTGTTGTTATAGTTTCCCCTTTTGGAAAGGCGATTGAAACACAGACCTTACTGCTTTTCATTAGTTTAATTTATTTTAATTGGGGTGCCAGCGCCATCTTTCTTCCGCATTTTGTTTGTAAATAGATAGGTACTTTTAGTTTTGTTACAATTATTGGTTTTATAAGTTTGTAAATTATTGATGAAAGTAATCCACATGATTTTAATTTGATTCAGATTATCAGACGGTGGACCGTGTGATGATCTGGATCGGGTGAGCTATCTATAGACCGTTTGCAATGGTCTTCAGATAGCCTGACTGTTTTTTAATGTATTTTCTTTTATTTCTACGTTACCGTATTAGTTTTATGTTCCTTGAACGGGTTGGGATGACTATGTCCAGCAGTGGACTTCTCTAAGCTATTATAAGTCTCTAATATTCAGACATCATGGCCACACCTACTTAACTGCTTGAATAAACATCGTTAACAGTGATAGATAGGGGTGCTTATGAAAATAAACCAAAAGATGGCCAGCCTAACGAGTTGATCCCGACCTCGCACCACGACCCGACTCCTACGAACAAAACCGCAACCGTTGCGCGCTTTATTCAGTGCCTTCAACGATGCGTGGTAGAAAACCATCAATGGGTGTTAGAAAAAAGTTTTCGCCGTGAGTAAAGATGATAGAGTGTGATAAGGTAGTGAGAAAGGAAGAGTTCCCGCTGTGACGCAATAATTCTAAGTTTATCCTTCTCATATCAATTGAAAATATATTATGTTTGTCCCTTTTTCACATTGATAAACAGTTTACTGGCGTGATTGCATCGCGAGTTGAAGAAAGGTTAGAAATGGCCGGAAATGCAGAGTTCCAATTTCAAAATTTCAAATTTATTCCAACAATAATAACACAGCGTTACAGTACTACACCAATGCGCCATGAATTATAAACAATTACAAAACACTTAATCATAAAAATAACAATAATAATAATTAGAAGATTGAACTATTTGAGAGCACTGGTGGTCTTGTTGGTAGTGGCCTTCCGATCCTAAGGTTGTGGGTTCAAATTCGATCGTGTACCAATGGATTTTTCAGTTCGAAAAATGTATGTGCGCTATACCAGTACTCTCAAACGGTGAAGGAAAACATCGTGAGGAAACCCGCGGCTTAGTCAGCTCCGCACGTATTGACCATGTCTTTCCTGTGGACAAGGCCGACTAAGCTGAGAGGATGGAATAGGTGCTGGGCAAGCCTACTCCACTTTAATTCATCCCGGGCACTACAGCGTCACTTTTGTGAAGGTAAAAGTTGCCTCCTGACTCTGTATAAATCATCTACTATAGATAGTATAAGGCGATAGTTTTTTTTATGAATGCAGTTCTAAAACTTCATAGATCTATAAAAATAATGTTATGATCCTGCATTCGCGTGTGAAGTGCAAAAGTTATGAATTAATCGCGTGTTCATTTATTTATTGTTTATTTTATTATTTATTTTATTGTAATAATAATGCCCAATTGCGATCAATGATTGGGTCTTAAGTCACTTTTGAATTTATCTTAAAGGGTTCAGTCACGGATTCTGGTTAGATCGGTTCGGATTTATTAATTTAAATATCTCCAGTTAATAAACTTACAACTAATACAAATATAATTTACAAAATAAAAAAGAATCGGCTCATTTGATCCAGCTTTATGTTTGAGAGCGTGTGCCAAGTGCACTAAAGGAGCCTTTGAGGCGCACTTTAAATCCTTTCACCACACTGGTTCGAACTAGTGACACGACTAGTAGACGGTGGAAGCGTGATTATTTAACCAGTTATTATATAAATGAAAGTTTGCACGTTCGTTTGATTGTTTCAATCACACTCACGGCTGAACTACTTTGGATGAAATGAGGTTTTTTTAGGCTTTTTTTTAAACACACATTTCTACGTCACATTTCCTCGCAATAATAATAATAAATAACACCCAACAGTCACATACATAGTCCTGACCCCACACTAGGATTCCCTGTGTCGTGGGTATCAGAAACTACGAGTACTAATTTGAAAAAAATAATTGATGGTGAAACATCCCTAGGTGCAGGACAGGATTCAAATCCACGACAATAGAATCGCTACCACTAAATCACCAGTGCTCAAGGGTGGAACTTCTCTAGTTAAACTGTCTTTTTTTTCACCTTTTTGTCCCATTTTTGTCCCTTTTTGTACTGTCTGTTCGGTAGCATTTTTCAACAGTGACAGCTTAGTAAAATAAGTAATGAATATGTTCTGTTGGTAATAAAAAGGTGATGAAGTAGGTACTGTCGTTCCATCAGATGGGTGTCTTACTTCGTCTTACTCGTTTCTAGGAACCATTGGGAGGAAAATACGGTGAAAATTCGTCTCAAATAGGCTTTTTTCGTGCACTTGCCAGACGTTTTACGACATTACGTTTTTCACCGTCAGCACGGAAAAGCGGTTACTGGATTCAAACTCAAGACCTTAAGTCTACCACTAGGCCACCAGTGCTCAAGAGTGAAACATCCTTGGTTAATACTGTATTTTGTATAGTTAATACTACTGTACTATATGTTCGGTAGCATTTTTCAACTGTCATAGTGTAGATACGAATGAGTAATGAATCTGATCTATGGGTTAATTCAAAACATGATTTCATGTGATGTTTTTATGTGTCTATGGAATCGAATATTATATAACTTATTATAACTTGTGAGCACTTTGCCTCTGGTTGTCATATATTTTTTGTTTAAGTAAAATAATTTTTTTTTTCATTAAATTTTACATAGCACCATCTAGCCACAAACTAAGCAAAGCTTGTGCTATGGGATCCAGATGGCTGATAGAATACTTATAACAACACCCAGACCCGGAAGAAATATTTGCAGAACATGCAAACATTTCTCCCGTAGCGGGAATCGAACCCACGCCTCTTGCGTCTCAGTCGAGCACTCCCGTTGGCACCCTTCGGGTACGGAACCCTAAAAAAGGTAAATAAGTACATCACTTTATTAACAACACCACAAAAGATGTATCAAATCCAGGTGACACCCTGTAGAACAAGCGGTCTTCCTCTCTCTACGGTCCATATTTTTGCGAGGATTTCCTAAAATATTTTTTAAATAAAACATCATAAAGGATGGAACAAATCACTATTTTATTTGTAATTCTAGCCATATTTGCATGAATCTCTAAAAAAAAGGAACATCGCTCTAATTAATAACATCATAAAAATTTAAAGAACACATGACACCCCTATAAAGGCGAAACTAATCCGCGTGACACCCCTGTAGAGCAATCTCCAAGATCTGAGTAGCGTTCATTCGCTCCCGCCAGGGGGCCATTGTACACCTTATAAATGAAACCCCACTCACTATGTTTAATATTATAATTTGATATTTTTAAACGGATAAAGATATTAAAAGTCACGCGTTCCGAGTGTTTATTTAACGCTTTTTGAACGATGTTGATATATTGAGTTGTAGAGACTAAAAAATGAAAACGGTTTAAAAAAGTACACTTTGTATGGATGTTGGTATTTGGCTTTAAGAAGCTTATGGGTCCAATCCGGCTATTGGTAACATTGAGTCCGACTAAAGTCTATAGTACCTATAGTACGTTTCACGAAAGAAGTCCCGTAGGGGGGCGCTGTAGTCAGTGACGGATTAAGCCTTAATCAAATTAAGCAATTTCCTAGGGCATGACGTCTGAGGAGGCAAAAGAAGAAGCACAAAAAAAAAATCCGTCCTTAGGGCATCACATCTCACTCTTACGTTACATCTCATCATCTTATTTTACAAAAAACTAATGTTTTTAGGCGGTAAAGGTTTAAAGACTGATTCTAGTTGACATACGGATAGGGGGGCCCACAGGCATGGACTGCTTAGGGCATCAAGGTAGTCTTAAACTGTCACTGGCTGTAGTCTGTCTGCTCAAGTAGTGCAACGGGAAATTGCTGTATAATTTGTTTAGCACCCCCAATTTTCGAGGGAATTCTTACAAGACACTATACATTTTACAACCTTAAATGGTCCCCCTACCGTGGCAGTGATTTTTTAACAACAATGTATGCTTATAAAAAAGAATTTAAAATTCTGAAATAATGAATTTGGATTACGATTGAATTACATTTTAATCAAAAAGCTTATTACTAACGAATTCTTAAATGATTGAAACATAATTTTGTAAGTGGGTAGGTACCCAGGTTTATTTAATATTCGTTTACTAATGCAAATACCGACTTTTATTTTCAAACATGGCAACTCTAGTACGTTCCTTTTTCAAATATTACTGGCGTTCCGTTTTCAAATTAGTTTTTAGGTTCATTGCTCGAGGAGTTTTGACAGGTGATTTGTGCGTCATTGTGTGACGTAATTTTTTACTCTTAAATCAACTCCAAATTAACCATTGTGTAATATTGACCATAAATATCCTACTTATCATTATCATCATCATCATCATCATAATCATCAACAACAAATCTCCATATTAATATTATTAATGTGAAAGTAAGTCAGTTTGTTTTCTTTTCACGCATAAACTACAGAACAAATTTTGATAAAATTTGATAAGATGATTCCTGGATAAAACTTCTAAGGAAGACTACCGTTTAAAAAAAATACAACGAATGAATTCACGAGCAACAGATCATTTTTTATAAAATGCTAGATCATAGGTTAAATGAAAAATAATTTTAGTTTTAAATTGAGATGATTTAAAAGTAAACAAAAGGCTGAAAGCTCGAGATAAAACCCACAGATAGCTAATGTGAATAAAAACGTTTTGGCATTATATTAAAATATATTTAAACCCCGTGACTGGTTAAATGTTGAATCACAGTATAGACATAGTATAATTACAGTAGAATCACTATGAAGTACAATTGTTTTTTGCATTATTTCATGAAAGAAATGGTGGCCTGATTAACGAAATTTAAAAACTAGATAAATAAATAAATAACACCAAACAGTCACATACATAGTCCTGACCCCACACTAGGACTCCCTGTGTCGTGGGTATCAGAAACTACGAGTACCATGGTACAACAACACCCAAACCCAGAACAAATATTTACAGATCATGCAAACATTTTTTCCGCAGCGGGAATCGAACCCGCGTCTCTTGCGTCTCTGCCGAGCAATCACCCGCCACGCCACCGAGGCCGTCTAAGAAAATAAACTTACGGAAAACAAGGCAATATGCTTTAAAATAGAAAAAGGTAACTGTAACAATGGTTGCATTCTACGCTGGCCATCAAAATCGATCTTACGTATATTTTTTTTTTACTTATGAAAATGATAAACCAAAACGATATAATCTATGACATAATCTGTGGCATAATCACAGCTTCTCTATTATTATGCCACAGATTATGTCGTTATTAAAATAGAAAAATTATTGGTCTCTTTTTTAAAACATTTAGATCAGTCATATAAGATCTAGCTGCTTATATTAAATATAAGCAGCTAGATCTTATATGACTGATTATATATCAGATTGTTGTGGTTGTGGTTGTGATTTTTAGCTTTTAAATTTTAAAAGCTAAAAATCACAACCACAACTTCAAAAAGAGCTATGTTTCTAATATCAACCCTTCAAGCAAAACTCGAAACTCACCTACTGTATAACATTTACAGTGACAACAGATAATGATCTCGAATCATCTGAAATCATTATAACGAGTAGTGATTCGATGATTAACGAGAAGGATCGCGCGCGTAATGATTGCTAATGATCCAGAGTGTTTTTGTTTAGATGCATGATTTTTGAATGGCGTCTTAGGGTTCCTTGTGATTTTTGAAAACAAAGCTGTAAGGAATACCTACTCTTCTGAGTACAGCGTTGCTCCGTGATTCTCCTCGGAACACTTTCTCAAGGACGATGCTGCGACTTTGTCCTGCTTGTATGCTGTTCTATTTCTTCCCTTCCGCTTTTCTTCCTTTCGTACGCCTCCCGTTCTTGAGCCAAATCTTGCCAGCCAACGAGATCTAAACTATAGGTTTGTACGGAACCATATCAGCCTGTGCCAGACTCCCCTTCACCTGTTGATTGGTAGTCATGACTCAGCAAGTACTGCAATACAAATGCATCCTGACTCTAATGATTTATTGTGTGATCGGTAGCACACATATTTTGACTAATTAATGAGATAAAATAATATTGTACTCTCATTACTAATTCACTAGTTTGCTTCATTGGACGCTGGAAACTGCGATACAGTTTTTTGAGTTAACTAAGGCAGTTTTCACCGTGTTTCATTGTAATATTGTATTATTTTTATCAAATAAAATATATTTTTGTTATGTTTACTTTACTTTTGCATGACTGTTAAAAGCTAAAATTTGAAATCCTTTCCAATTCCAAATTCAAATAATATTTTTTCGTAAATAACTGGCAGGAATCGCAAAACAATGTGGGGTGAGTGACCTGAGGTCTTCACCACGGGGGACAGGCCCTGCAGCCTTTCAATTAACTCCACAGATTAAACAACTCACTGGGAACTGCGATGTCAGTTGAACGAGCTAATGTCAAAATCGAAAAGAAAGTTTTTTGCGTTTTGTTACATTGCCTGTACACAGTGTTGCCACATTCTAAATCGATAAATCTGAATCTAAAAGTCAAAAAATCTATATAGAATCTGTATGAGTACAATAAACAACAAATCTATGCACAAAACGTTTTTTAGTTTTTTTAGTTAGTTAATGTTGCCAAGAAGTCGCAACGTTTTACCCCCTATCAACTAAAAAAAGGTCAATAAAAGACCACCAATACAGCTATAACAAAAATCTTTTATCTGTGGTCTGAAATCTGTATAGGCGCAGATAAATCTGTATACATGGCAACACTGCCTGTACTTGTACAGAAAGAAACTTACAACTAATACAAATATCATTTACAATATGCAAAAGAAACATTCTCACTCGATAGCTCGCCTGATCCAGATCATCAGACGGTGAAATATTTGCAGAACATGCAAACATTTTTTCCGCAACGGGAATCGAGCCCGCGCCTATTGCGTCTCTGCCGAGCAATCGCTCGCCACGCCACCGAGGCCGTAATTAATGTATCATTAATTTGTTCAAGAAATATTCTTCGACCTATGTGATTTATGAAGCTGACTGTACAAAGTACAAACATAACAGTGTGCCTGTCAAACTGACAGCCCAAGTATGTTAATAAGTCATTTCCAAACCAAACGATAAAGATGTTAGTTGATCTTCTTAGCAACTGTCAGTTATTTATTCTTTAATTTATAATTAACTGAATTCTTCACAGTGATTCATTTTTATTGCTTCTTTTTTATATTTCGATATTAATGGGCTTTCATTTAATTATTAACTCACATATAATACCACATATGCGTTTATTTTCCTCCCTTTCCCTCTCGGAGCTTGCCGATCAGTTTAGTTCAAAACAAGTACATACACATCATATATTTCATAACATTTTCAAAAGACACAATCACACAAGATACATTTTCGATATGTAGAACCATTAAATAACTTACTTTACTTATCTTACACTAATAATCTCATAATAGAGTCTACACTGTTAAATAAGAGAACACTGGTGGTCTAGTTGGTAGTGACCCCGCCTTCCGATCCTAAGGACGCGGGTTCAAATCCAGTCGTGTACCAATGGATTTTTCTGTGTGAAAAAAATATGTGCGCTGTACCAGTACTTTCAAACGGTGAAGGAAAACATTGCGAGGAAACCCGCGGCTTTGTCAGCTCCGCACGTATTGACCATGTCTTTCCTGTTGACAAGGCCGACTAAGCTGAGAGGATGGAATAGGTGCTGCGCAAGCCTACTCCATCTTAATTCGTCCCGGGCACTACAGCGTCCCGTTTGCGAAGTTTTTTTACTCTGTGGCTTTTATCAGGCTTTGTGAAAGTGTCAGGTGTAGCCATATGATTCGTTACCGAATAAAAGTCCTTCGCCGAGGCCCGATAGTGAAGCCGCAGGGTTACAAGCATCGTAAAGTTGATGTGTCATTGATTTTGTATAAATCAACTGTTTATGTGACTCTTATCTTTTTTGTTTTTTTATAAAAGCTATTAATAATAAGGAAGCTGCAGTCAGCACAATTATTGGGTCATTCATTTATCATTAGAAATAAGCAAAGTCATGGTGTAGATCTAATGACAAATTCGTTTCGTTTAAAATAAATAAAAAGAAATTTGTATAGAAAACGGTATATATGTAGTAAAAGAAAATTTATTTAGTTCAAATATTTTATTTAAATTACTTTGCATTAAGTATATGTTTATTTTATTATGTACAGTTTTGGCTATATTTGCGTTATTAAAATATTACACGATATAAAAAAAAACTAAGGTCTTTTACCTCTATAGTAGATGATTTATACAGCGTCAGGAGGCAACTTTTACATCCTAACCTAACGAGACGCTGCAGTGCTCGGGACGAATTAAGATGGAGTAGGCTTGCCCAGCACCTATTCCATCCTCTCAGTTTAGTCGGCCTTGTCCACAGGAAGGACATGGTCAATACGTGCGGAGCTGACTAAGCCGCGGGTTTCCTCACGATGTTTTCCTTCACCGTCTGAGAGTATGCTATAGCGCATGAAATTTTTCGCACAGAAAAATCAATTGGTAAACTACCGGGTTTGAACCCACGACCTTAGGATCGGAAGGCGGGGTCACTACCAACTAGACCACCAGTGACAGAGTAAAAGTACGTCATTAAAACTAGTGTCTAACTTATTTTCACTTCCTTTCATAAAGCATCATTCAAATTACCTATGTTTAAGAGAGTCTACATGAGATTTATGTATTTAGACGTGCCTTTAGAAATTCAAAATACGTCACAAATGTCTCATTGGTTTTAAAATAGTAATTAACCGAGCTTTTATAACTTTTATCTCATTTTTAATCATTTTTTAAACATAATTTAATTTTAATTACCAAACTTAAAGCTTCTGTGACACATAAAATTTTAACATGACTATAAATTCAACTGACCGTTTAGAGATTTTATATGTTTTTTTTAAGATTTAATTATTGTGTATGGAGCTTAATGAGGTTGATAACCTAATTTTAAGGTTTTTGTTATTTATTAGTAATTTTTTTTGACATACTCTTATCTTATTTCTCGTGTCACTGGTTTTAGGGTTCCGCACCTTGATAAGGAGAGTAATCCTAAAACATAATTTTATTGCCTGTTGATCCTGTGTTCGTGGATTCAAACCCGGTCCTGTACCAATGGATTTTTCTGTGCGAAAAATTTACGTGCGGTTTTAGGATCGGAAGGCAGGGTCACTACCAACTAGACCACCAGTGCTCTCAGAGTACTGGTATAGTAGCGTATATAAATACGAACAGGAAAAGTCATTGGTGCACGTCCGGATTTGAACTGACGACATTAAATATCGATAGGCTACCACTACGCTCGTGACGGTGACATTACCCTAAGAAACCAAAACTTAATCTTACTTCTTATCTTACTTATCTTATATTATAAGAATCTTTGTCCTGACTGACTGACTGACTGACTGACTGACAGACAACGCACAGCCTAAACCGCTGGACGTAGAGACTTGAAATTTTCAGTGTAGGTAAACCTTGGTACGTAGGGGTGTACTAAGAAGGGATTTTTCAAAATTCAACCTCTAAAGGGGTGAAAAGGGATGAAAACCAGGAATCAATTTTTGGTCTAAAACTGCACATAACCTATATCAAATTAAAGAGCCGATTTTTCTCATTTAGTTGATGTCATAATTACCTGTAATTTTTTTATTTTTGGCATGTTTTTCATGAAAAATATAATACTTTTATTTTGACATAATTTGACAGCGATGATACCAAAGATTAGTAATAGTTAGATGATACAAAACATATGGAAAAAGAACTATCAATGTCAAAGTACCTGTGAAAGGAAGCATAAATTATTACTGGTATTATAAATGCGAAAGTTTGTGAGTTTGGATGTTTGGATGTTTGTGCCTCAATCACGCCTAAACGGCTGAACGGATTTGAATGAAACTTGGAATATACATAGTAGATACACTGGATTAACATATAGGCTATTTTTTATTCGGGTACCACGTGAGCGAAGCCGCGGGCGGCAGCTAGTGCCTCATAATGAGGACATCAACGAGACATTAAAAAGTATATTTGGAACTGTTAAGATTGGGATCTTGACGGGTGATTAATTACGTAGGTCAAGTCTAGGGGACCTAATTCTTGGAAAATAGACAAAATCATAGTAAATCATTGTGCTTTTTTAGGGAGCTACACATTATCTTTATTACCAAAAATATCAAAATTCCGATCATTTTACGTATCACGCCAGTATCCCTAGTGGGGTGAGCAGAGCCATAAGTAAACATAAGAAAACTTGCAGCCACTTCTGATTTAGTCATAATATGGATATGGTGAACCATGGTGACAGGTAATCAGCTCATCGCCCATATGTTGGGGAGGATAATATCCCTTAGTCGACTTTTACGACATGCTCGGGAGAGAAGCAGCTGGACGCATTATATGCTTTTTTTTATTCAATTTTTCCCTACCTAGTTTTAATTGCTATTTTTGTTCGATATTTACCTATTTATTATATATAATTACGAATAACTGAACACTCAATCTTAATTCCAAACTCCATTACTTTTAAGACTCTAATTAAAAAATATCCCTAATCGCTCAACATCTCTGTTCTTCCGAATCTTAACTAATTTTAATTATATTAATTCAATTTGATCCGAGAAATTGATGATCCAACATCATTATTAGGTACGTCTATCTCTCCATCTGTCCCAAAGCAAGTTACGAGAGTCCACGACCATTCTTCTACTTGATAAAATCGTACACATTGTCATAGTCGAGTTCTTAAAGGGGTGGGCAGGACCACAAGTAATCAAAAGAAAACTTGCATTCCTCGTTGAACCATGGTGACTGCTGATCAGGCCATCGTCCATGTAGATGGTCCATCATGTTTATTTATTTATTATTAGGCAACGCCAACAGAACACATAATAAAAACTGTTATGGATGTTTACAAAAGAAAAAATAGTACTATAGAATGTGCTCCAATTATAGGCTTGCACAGCATTTTCAACAAATTGGCAGACAACAGCTAATAGAAAGATATATTATAGCTATATGTAATATAATATAAGAAAAAAATTATGTTGCAGAGGATACTTAGTATCCTCTGCAACATTATTTTTAGGGATAGTCTATCCCTTAGGCTCAGGGAGAGAAGCAGCTGGACGCATTCTGTATTTTTCCTACTCCCAGTCCAACAGAGGCCATTCTTCTACCTGATAAAATCATACGGTTCGAACACGGAGCGGGCGACACCTCAACCTATTAAAATTACGGGAATAATGGGTGATTAATCTTACAACCCACAAAAACCAACCGATTTACGACCCTGTCAAAATAAATATAGCCAGCGTTCCTTTTAACAAGCTGTTTGATAGTGCGCGAGTTCGAAGGATGAATATTACGTTATTAAAAGTGTTGAGTATAAAATTACTGTGCATAAAATGTACAAATGGACTAATAAGTGTATTAAATTTTTAATTTATTAATAAAGTAACCTCCGGTTCGACCGAACCGGCGGGTTCGTTTCCTGCTACGGGAGAAGTATTTGTATGTTCTGTTAATGTTTATTCCTAGTCTGGGTGATGTAGTAATAGGTTTTATAAGTATTTATAAAAAAAATGTCAATGCCCATAGTACAAGCTTTACTTAGTTTGGGGCAAGATGGCGCTGTGTAAAATGTCCTCAAATATGAATTTATCTAACAGAAATCAAAAAGTGTAAAAGCAAGTAGGTAATAAATCTGTGTTTCAATAAATCTTGTTTTTTTCTTTAAACAAGTCTAGGACCCAGTCTAACAGTTCGCAGTATTACTTATGCCGTCATCTCCCGCACTACATCTCCAAATTTAGATGTTTAACAAAACACTACAAAAGGAGGATACGGTATTTTTATTTTATTAATTGGGTATTGGATCTGATAGCGCATGATTTAAATGAAATATCATATGTTTTGTATAAACTAGCTTATCATCCAGACTTCTCCCACACCATCTTATAGGAATTAACTAAATTTACCACAATAAATGGCGAGCGCATGTCAGACCACTTACAATAAAGGTTATCGAAGTCAAAACATTATAACAAATCGTATTAAATAGATTACAAACATTACTCTAATTTAAACATGAGCCCAAATGTTATTCTGGGTTATGAACAATTGGTTTCAATTCCAAAAATCATACAAACATACATACACAAACTTTAGCATTTAATATTAGTGTGATTTAGATTAGAAGGCTTTATATTATGCGCACATTAACGCAGGTTTTGGATGCGTTTGGATAAGGGTCGGCGTACACTGGATGGTTTGATGAATGAACGAAAGAATTAAGAAAAAATAATTGAAGATATTTTTCGTGAAATGATAAATTAATAATTTTAAAGATATAGACTAAATTAAAATGTGAACTTAAAAATAATAAAGCACAAGGTCAACAATAATTTTTAATAAAAATAATAGTGAACTCCGTTCAGTTAAAACTCACGTAAAACGATTTTTTATTTTAGCGTTTTCATCACTTTTCAGCCTTATTAAAGAAAATTTGAAAAACACTAAGAATAAAGATATAAAGATACTTAAGTATAATAACGTATCTACTCCCCGAGTTTCATGCTTCTAGAACATATGGTTTAGACTTTAGACTGTGTTGATTTTCAGTCAACTTCATAAAGTTTATATATTTAGAATATAGAAGAATCAACAATCGGTTTAGTAAATTGCTTATAGTGAAATCATGTTCAGAGTTGTCAAAGGTCAAAAGTAACTAACTAGTTATTCGCTAATTTACGTCCTTGACGCCAAGTCGTTTGTTTATTAAATCGACTATGATATATGACACTATGATTAAACTGCCAATGCAAATAGTTACTCAATAATGGCTATTATAAAGTCAATTAGCTAATAAATTGATGATTATGTCAATAAAATTAATGGCATTCAATATTAATCTGGTAACAAACATAAAAAAACTGTAGGTGTGACTGTTAAACTGTTACAAAATTTGCATATTCTTATAACCTCTCTGTAATCTCCACGTGATCAAACAGCGGACAACACGATATTGGCATGTGAAGATATCAGAAATCTTTCAATGAAATCTTTGAAGTGTAGGTCAAATGATAAAACAGAATCTCACTAGCTATAGTTACACACGCGAACGAAGTCGTAAACATTCCACTATCTTCCTAATTATTGTAATTCTTATTTGTAATGTGTCACTACTTACGTAAGCTTTTTAATCTTATGTAAAATGGTTTATAATTGAGGTTAATATGGTTCGTGATCAGATTTCTTCCAATTTGATTTTAGATAAGTAAATTGATGAGTGTGCTCAATTTAAATTGGGATATAAATTATTATTTTTAATAAAAAAAGTTGATTGGAAATAAATTTTACCCATTGACTTTAATTAAAATTTTATTGATGAATAAATAAGTATTTAGTATTTCTAAATTTCGAAGCTTGTAAAACATGAGCGACATACAGAAAGCCTACAAACTCAATGGACGTAATCTCAAAAGTGTGTAAAATCGATCATGAACATTTAAATCACTAAGGATTGTTTTGATTTATTTTTTACTTACCTACACCCTTATTTTAAGAGCCAAGTTTCATTATAATTGTAAGTAAAGAGAGAAACAGCTAATTTCACTCGTCAATCTGTCTATTCACACAATTCCAAAGGATCATACTGAATGAATAGTTAGCCTTTTCTAGTTCACATTTATTGTAGATCAAATCAATAAACGACGACCTTTTCTCGTTCATTCATTCATTCGTTCTCTACACCAAATGAGCGACGACATAGATGTTATCACCTCGTTCCGGGAAGGACTCGTGTCGACCAATAAACTAATTGGTGGTGGAATGCCTACGCCGCGCCTCGACAAGAATGCAAAAGAAAAAAAAAACCTGTTTATTTTTATTTACAAACGTTCGATTTTCAAAATCGTTATCTTGATTGTTGTTCTGTTTTCAAATTAGGTAAGTTCTTGTAGTAAACAAACTTTGAAGCTTTCATAGTCACCTATACTAGGACTCCCTGTGTGGGTATCAGAAACTACGAGTACCTACCAACCACAACACCCAGACCCAGCGGGAATCAAACCCGCTCCTCCTGCGTCTCAGCCGAGCACTCGTCTGTGAAAAAATTCTAGGTGCGCCTAAAAGGCTCCTTTCGTGCACTTGACACATACTTTCGAACTTATTAGACTCTACGACATGCCGATTTTCCTTCACCGTTTGAAAGTACCTACTGGTATAGCGCACATACATTTTTCGAACAGAAAAATCCATTTGTGCACAACGACCCACGACCTTAGGATCGGAAGGCGGAGTCACTACCACTAGACCACCAGTGCTCTCAGTTCTCTTTTTTTTAATTTATTTAAGGGTTTTGTGCGACCATATCGCCCATATAAATACAAAAATTAATAAAAACAAGAAAAACTTAATCTATACTTATAACAAATGTGGAAGTGTTGAATATTGAATAATACCTAAACAAATTGAAAATTGAATTGAATAGAGTCAAAGAAAGAAGAACCCTGTTAAGAACGATTGAAAAGAGAAGAGGAATGATGATTGGCCACCTTATAAGACACGACGGTTTTATCAACACCATCATAGAAGGAAAAGTAGAAGGAAAGAGAGGAAGACGAAGGCCACGAATTAACTACATGAGCCAAATAAAGGAGAAGGTAACTGTCGGGTCTTATAAGGAGATCAAAGAGGCTGTGCTAGATCGAGATAAGTGGAAAAAGCTGCATCATTCACCAACAAGAACACAGCTATTAAATTAGAAGAAGATAATAAAACTTATCTACTTACATAAACCTAACTTAAGTAACAAAACAAAAAACTCATCTTCTTTGCATGAAGGGTCGGATAATACACTATTTAATAGTTCTCTTTGATCGGCCGAATTCGGTCGAGGACGTCCGACCATACCTACTCAATCCAATGTTCCGAGAAATCATTTGAACTGTGATGTCGTTTAGATAAAAGAGCAGGTGAACCCACTCTATGATGTATCGTATCGATAGAATTCTCCAATGAATATTATTTTTAATAGATACCTATGAAGCGTTCGTGGTAGACGTTCTTGCTTAGACGTTCTTGATTGATCGTTGAATTTGAGCAACGTTGCGCGGTCTCAATTGGGATGGGTGACCGCAAGTGGCATTACGAGCTGAGCGCTTCCGTGCTTCGGAGGGCACGTTAAATTGTCGGTCCCGGCTTTTAACTTGTTAAGCCATGACGGAGGCCTTTAGGCGGCCTAAAAACTCCGTCACAAGAGTTGGCCACTAGCTCATACGAACTTATTTTCTTTAATAGATGCCTCTGTATATTTTTTGCTTTTTCTTGTAAATACATTTCTTTTATATACTTATTAAATTAGCAATTCCAATTTTAATCATCAGCTTAGGCCTCCCCTAATAATAATAAATATTTGTGTATATTTGACACAGCGCCATCTAGCCCTAAACTAAGCAAAGCTTGTACTATGGGAACCAAATGGCTGATGGAATACTTATATACTTTTTTTGTAAATACATAAGTAGCTATAATAATACATAATACTACAACACCCAGACCCGGAAGATATATTTGCAGAACATACAAACATTTCCTCATTAGAGGGAATCGGACCCTCTTGCGCCTCAGCAGAGCACATTGCATAATATAATACTAATAAGGATAAATATACTAGTCTTAAACGTCATTCAGGGGAGATAAATAGAAACAGTTATTTTGAACAGTTTTTATCAAAATTACGTTAAAAACACCGTTTCTTTAACCCTCGCCGCTCTGTCTGCAAATCCGTCACCTTTTTTTCTTAACAAAGGTAGCATCTTCCCACAAATAGACAACAGAAAATAACCGTTACAAATCCCGAAACCGCAATTGTCTGAAACCGGCAAAAAACCAGTGAAATTCCTCGGCCGCCGCGTGAATCACTTCATTAGAGCAGAACGTTTTTGTGACGGAACCCGCGGTATTATGTTGTCAACGTGATTGACGGTTTTCGGAGGAGTAAATTAAATTCAAATTGGTGCGGTCAAACAAACCGTTTGTTTGTAACTGGTCCATTCTCCTCAACATTAGGTACTTATCTTATGTAAGTTCGTATGAGCTAGTGGCCAACTCTTGTGAAGGAGTTTTTAGGCCTCCTTCGTGGCTTAACGACTTTAAAGCCGGGACTGACAATTTAACGTGCCCTCCGAAGCACGGAAGCGCTCAGCTCGTAATGCCACTTGCGGTCACCCATCCAAATTGTGACCGCGCACAACGTTGCTTAACTTCATCGACCAATAAGAACGTCTAAGAAAGCTACCCCACGAGCACTTCTACTTACTTATAATACAGATTGACAATCAACGCATAACTTAAACCATAAGATCTAGAAGCATGAAGCTTGGAGGGTGTATGTTCAAAACCAACATAAAAGTAGGTTGCAAGATGGCAACACTGTAAAGTTTGAGGATACAAGAAAAGAGAACGACAAAATGGTTCCGACCGAAAAAAACATTTTTACCTAAAATTAAACCTTTTTTCTTTTGTGCGTCTCGCACAGTATATTCCTCTTATGGTTGTGGAGGGCACTAAGAAAGGAATTCCCGAAACTCCTTTTTTTTTCAGGAGTAACCCCCAAATACTCAAACGCATCTCAGAGTTGAGCACGTCTCAAGTGACGAGTTTTTGACAGATTTCATCAAAAACTGTCAAATAATCGTGACTTGAGACGTGCTTAACTCTGAGTCACGTTTGAGTATTCGGGGGTTAATTAGCAAAACGCATCGATAGCGCGTTCTAGGGTGTGGTCAAATTTGACAGCGCCATCTAGTTGTAAAACCGGAACTGAAATCGGGAATAATCCTTAACAGTAATTATATTTTGTGACCTACATCGGTGGATACCGAGTGACAAATTAACAACCGATAAGATAATAATAGATAATATTTAAAATAAGTAAATAAAATGTCTTGTACTTGTAGCTACTTATTTTTACGGTTTGTAGTTTCAGTTCAAAAACTTCAACATTAGTTAATTTATCACTTACTAGCCGACCCCGCGAACTTCGTACCGCCTTGGAATTAATAATGCAATATTTCAAATGTTTCATTAGGTACCTAGTTATTCTGCGTGGTTTCTTGCCTGTATCTTCCACGCCTGGTCGCGTTACGAACAGGTGTAAATGCAACGTAGATTTAAGACGTGTCCAAGTGATCCCAGTGATTTTATGGAATAAAAATTTTTGACTTTGACTTTGACTTTGACTTTGACTCTGCTATTCGGGGCGGACAAATCAAATAAATCAAAAATCATAAAATCGGTCCAGCTAGAGGCCCTTACTCACACTAAAAAACTGCAAGAAAAAGGTTCCTGGGATTCTAATTTTTAAACTAATCTGAAATTCCCATATTTTTTTTTATGGCGCAATGGCATAATTTCGTCCCACAATTGGTATTGTTTCTGCGGGCATATTTACCTATTTCGGAAAAAAACAAGCATGTATTTCAATAATCCTTGTCTCCGTGACTTATAATGTACAAAGCTAGCCAAAGACTGTCAAAAAAATACGATAAAAAATATCATAACTCGAAAGCTATGAACAATCGCTGAACTGCTGATTCGGATACCTCAAAGGGTGCTCTATCTCTGTGGACATCCGGTAATAGTATTTTCAGGACATCCTGTGTATGTACAAACCTAGGAGAGCATTGGTGGTCTAGTTGGTAGTGAACCCGCCTTCCGATCCTAAGGTCAGGTTCAAACCCGGTCGTGTACCAATGGATTTTTCTGTGCGAAAAATTTATGTGCACTATACCAATACTCTCAAATGGTGAAGGAAAACATCGTGAGGAAACCCGCGGCTTAGTCAGCTCCGCACGTATTGACCATGTCTTTCCTGAGGACAAGGCCGACTAAGCTGAGAGGATGGAATAGGTGCTGGGCAAGCCTACTCCATCGTAATTCGTCCCGGGCACTACAGCATCCCGTTTGTGAAGGTAAAAGTGCCTCCTGACGCTGTATAAATCATCTACTATAAGATGGCCAAAGGCCTTAGTTTAGTAGGGCTTATATTATATTCATAGTCTCCTATAAAGCACTACCTCTGTTTGTTCTCCAAATTTCACAAAGGTTAGCTGGAAGAAAATGCTAATTCTATGTACATGTTATTTCTTGTGCAATAAAGAATTTTCTATCTATCTATAGTTAAACAGGGTATTATTTAGGTTCTTGTTTTTATGAGCCATTTGCGGCTCATTAGCCATTCGTGGCTCAAGAAACCGGCACATTCCTGAGCTGGATTACAGATGCCGCTGGGATTACAGGTGGCGACAAAAAGGCATACAGCTCGATGCTATCATTTAACAAATGACGTCATAAATTATACATAGAATCGAAGCGGCAGGAAAATCTGGACGCAAATTGTACGGCGGCCGTACTTACTTTCATACTTTTCACTGGCTGACTAGCCCCCGAATACTCAATCGCGACTCAGAGTTGAGCACGTCTCACGGTTTTTTGACAGTTTCTGATGAAAAATTGTCAAAAAGTCGGCATTTGAGACGTGCTCAACTTTGAGATGCGTTTGAGTATTCGGGGGTAAGATGTCCGAAGATGGAGTACCTACCTGACAGAGCGATTTTTTATACAGTTATGTTTCAATATAGGAACCGAGCATAACTTAATACGTATTGGTATCCAGCAAAAATAGAAATCGGTCTATCTATTTTCGATAGGCAAATGAATGGCAAATCAGAACATTTGTAAACTGACGCATGATTGTATAACCACGCTATACATCAACTAAAACCTAATAAGATAACTAAATAACTAACAATAATAAGTAATATAGGTAAAACCCTTTGATATAAAATTATCCTGTAAAAAAATCTAGAAACTACGGGACTACCTCCACCAATCCCGGTATAGGCGGGGCTAAAAAGGCCACTTTGAGCAATTCACCTATAGCAATTCATTTTTCAATTTTATAGGAAATCCTAAGCGATTCCTGTAAGTCCGAATCGTAGGTGAACTGTACACAATTTGATTCAGCAGCAGATACAGTCATATTTAGCCGTAAAATGGTCGGTTTTTTTTATAAATCGTACGCAATTCAATTCAGCAGTAGATCAGATAAAGGGGCATTTTGAAAGAAAGAAAGAAAAGAAAGAAAAACATTTTATTTGTAACAACACACAGGAACAAAAAAAAACAATAAAGAAACACAAATACAAAGAAAAACAGAAATGTAAAAAAAAACCTGCTTTAGAAATGGAGTGTCTCCCAATCGTCTTAATTAATGCGCTGCTACAAATTGGGTCCGACTCAGCATTGTGTTGTGTTATATCATCATCATCTTGCCCTTATCCCACTCTATGTGGGGTCGGCACAGCATGATCCTTGGATCATGCTGTAAGAGTTTTGGCTAAGGTGTTTTATGACCGGCCGCCTGCCTGACGTCAACTCTCCTTGGGAATACTTGCTTATATTATGTTGTGTTATATAGTCGGAACTATACAACGCAACGCTGATCTTCCGTCGGAACCATTTTTAACCCACCTAATTGAATTAGAAACAAATCACGGCAAGTTGTATTCACTGATACCGGGATCCGATGTAATATATTTTTGTAATATTTGAAATTATTCCTGTAAGACAAAAAATCGGTATTGTATATTAGATTGAACCTATAAGATAAGAAAATATCCCTGTGTCATGGGTATCAGAAACTATGAGTATCATGGTACCACAACACCCAGACCCAGAAGAAATATTTACAGAACATGCAAACATTTCTTCCGCAGCGGGAATCGAAACCGCGCCTCTTGCATCTCCGCCGAGCAATCGCCCGCCACGCCACCGAGGCCGTCAAATTAATCTAGTAAGAATTAAAATAATTCCTCTTTCTAAGATTTAAACTTTCCCCCTCTCCGCTACGATTAAAGAAATGAATACGGGGCACATAAATCGGCGGTGCAAGAAGCGTTGTTTCGGTATAAAGGTACAAATGTTCTGCCGCCATTACGAGCGTTTCACGGCTTTTTCTGAACTTTCGTATCGGAGCGGCGACGCCTTTTATCTACGGCAATGGTACAAGTGATAGCGTTGCAGCTATCAAAAGTCAAACTCGAAATAATAACACCCAACAGTCACCATAGTCCTGACCCCACACTAGGATTCCCTGTGTCGTGGGTATCAGAAACTACGAGTACCATGATACCACAACACCCAGACCCGGAAGTAATATTTACAGATCATGCAAACATTTCTTCCGCAGCAGGAATCGAACCCGCGCCTCTTGCGTCTCTGCCGCGGCAGCGCCCGCCGAAGCGCCACAAATTTAAAGCAATTAAATTATAAGCAGTATGTTACGGTTCACAATATTTTGGCAATTAACAATCTTGCGAGATAGATTAGATAGATTATCTAACAGTATTTAACGAAAAAGAGTATATAAGTATTCTATTAGCCATCTAGTTCCCATAGTACAAGCTTTGCTTAGTTTGGGGCTAGATGGCGCTGTGTGAAATGTCCACAAATATTTATTTTATTCACGGTGTTTTCATCAAAACGTTCATCCAAAACCAACAGTTAAAAACTGCTTACTCTACTTTGAATACTGGCGTTAGTTTATGGTACGTAAACCCCGCATCCGCTTACGTCTTAGACTACACAAACTCATATGTATTTATTTATGAGTGTCGCGTTTCGATGTCGCTGCGGACGCGTTTTTGTCGCCCGTGTATAATGAGCCTTAGTTTAAAATCCGGTGAGATTTGTTCGCGAATCGCTGATGTGAACCCTACATGGTGTGAATTTGTGATTTTAAAGGTATTGTGTTGCTTTTTGATTTATCATAATATGTCTGTACTTCAATATGAGTTGAAGTGTGGAGTGACAGTTAAAAAATTACTCTTTTCTTCAGTTGGTACATACATAATTATCACGCCCGTATCCCTAATGGGGTGGGCAGAGCCACAAGTAAACATAAGAAAACTTGCAGCCACTTCTGCTTTAAAATTCCAAGATGGAAATGGTGAACAATGGTGACAGGTGATCAGCCCATCGCCCATATAGGTGGTCCATCATTTTGGAGAGGATACTATCCCTTAGTCGACTTTTACGACATGCTCGGGGAGAGAAGCAGCTGGACGCATTCGATGCTTTTTCTTTACTCTCAGTCCAGCAGAGAAGTTGGTGACAAAATATATTATTGTTCTTAGTTTCTAGTCAAGACCCTAGGTCCGTGGGGCATGCCCACCGCGTTATATTTAGGGCCTTATTCACTATGACCAAACAAAACTCACCGTGGGCAAACGCAGGTACTTTTGTGGAATCAATGTATTATCGTGTGTTATGACAATTTTGTATCGCAAAAACGCGACGAGGCACGTTACAAGCAAGCTACGAGCTTGGTCTTAGAGAATAAGGTGCCAGGGCATCTGGTCTTATTTCTGTTCTTATTTGGTTCTATGACACTTTCAATCCAACGACACCTCATTTTATCTCTGTAAATAATTTAACATAGTTGACATTAATTTTTATTTAATTTTATAAGACTTAAATAATTTATTATAATCATAATTTCTGACATAATTACGCTACACTATTGTGTTAGGTTAACCTGTAAAGATAGATGTAAGTTTAAATAAATAAATAAATGACAAAATCCGTCCAGCCGTTTTGACTACAGCTTCATACAAAGGAACATACAAACATTCTTACATACATACACCCCAAACACATTACCCTTCTCTTCGTAGTCGGGTAGTAAAACCTTCCAACATAAGTAGGTACCGGCCTATTTTCAAACTTGAAATAAGATAGCTCAGATCATAACCCCAAGCAGTCGGTTAACCGATTAAAAGCCTGCACCCCATAAAATAGCATAACACCATAACCGATTTGCCATAATCGAGTTATGTTGCGATGTAGCGTGAATCTATGGGGTGAATGGGGGCGGTCTCGCCATAGAATAAAAATGCAGCGTAATGTAGAATCGAAACTTAAAGTATAGTAGGCTTTGCTAGAGTACAAACACAAAGGGTCTTTTAAAAGTTTCTGTAATTAAGGAAAAAGTCCACTATAATAACGCATTTTTTTATCATTTAAATACATATTCAGAAATTGCAAAACCACCCATATAAACATAACTTAATGGTATCACTATCAGCACACTATTCTGAGTTTGCAAATAGTTTGTGAGTCATATCACTGGGAAACAGAATCAAAATAATTTATTGGCAAAGATGACACATTTACATGAAATACCTAGAAATGATAAGCGAACAAAGCCCCGAATACTCAAACGCATCCCAGAGTTGAGCACGTCTCAAGTGACGAGTTTTTGACAGATTTTCATCAAAAACTGCCAAAAAACCGTGACTTGAGACTTGCTCAACTCTGAGTCGCGTTTGAGTATTCGGGAGAAACTATCAAATATGCAAAATATAACAATTTTATAGTACGCTGTCATTTTGTTGGATTATTTCGAGTTCCAAGTTTGATTACGCTGAAATTACGCGTATTTCGTCTCTAGTTTGCAGTTATCTGTGGTGTGATACCACCCAAGGGATTGTTAGCGATTTGCTCGGCGGGGCGGGGCGGGGAGGGGAGGGGATGTTTATTGCAGAATATATTAGCCGGGTGATAAGTCACTTAACTTATGAAGGGGTGGAATTGATCGCGAGAGAATCCTTTTATGGTAAAACGAAATAGGTAACTGCTTGGGGTAAAGGTTCTTTGATGTCTAAGTGGGTAGTCACAGGCAAGTCGTCTATCTTGTCTACCCAGTAACAAAACTTATGACTACACTTTTCACTCAAAGCGAAAAATTCCTGATAATGTAGCTCCAGGTTCCAGAAATGTTCAGCTTTCAAGTAACTTTGATTTTGTAGCAGTTTCTCCTTTACTTCTCTGCTGGACTGGGAGTAAATAAAAAACAGAATGCGTCCAGCTTCTCTCCCCGAGCATGTCGTAAAAGGCGACTAAGGGATAGTATCCTCTCCAACATGATGGACCATCTATATGGGCGTTGGGCTGATCACCTATACGGTCATGATATCCGGATATCGATTGAAGCCGCGGGTGAAAGCTAGTTTAAACTAAATCACACAAAATCTTAATTTGAAGCCATTTAATCTACCCACATGATCGAACGCTATCTGTGCTTACCGCTTGTAAACCAACCCCGAGGGATGGGGGTGGCATAGTGGAATCATTGCCTTATCTTAACCCTCCATTTTTAATTTGAAGCGCTCGTGGCGTAGCTTGCTTAGGCATTCTTGATTGATCGTTAAAGTTAAGCAACGATATGCGCGGTCACAAATTGGGATGGGTGACCGCAAGTGGCATTACGAGCTGAGCGCTTCCGTGCTTCGGAGGGCGCGTTAAACAGTCGGTCCCGGCTTTTAAGTCGTTAAGCCATGACGGAGGCCTAAAAACTCCGTCACTAGAGTTGGCCACTAGCTCATACGAACAACATACCACACTGGTTCGAAAGAACTAGTTACAATACTAATTAGTACTCGTAGATAGTAGGTAATTATATTAGATTTCCAAATGAGGCTTTTAAAGCTTTGTTGTCGAAAGGACCAGTGTGGTGCGAGGAGCTATCGTTTAGGTCTAAAAACAAACACGCCAGATAATATTCATGAGCGTCAAAATGACGCGCTAGCAAATTCACAAGTTGTTAAATCGGCCAAAACGAGACGCGCCCAACATGGACAGGCGATTATAATGGTTGAGAACATACGGGAGGATGTCTTGTGCGCTCACGTGCGATTTCGCTCACTAAAATCGATGTAGAATTCTGTCGTTAATTAAAATATTCTAAAAGAAAATGAAATTTTTTACATTTTTCCTTTAGTTCCTCAAAGTAAAACAAGATAGAGATAAAAAAAACCGATAAAAAGATCTTGAAAAATCCATGTTTCATTTTAATTACTAATTAAGTATTTGATTTCCTGGAACTTTGGTTTCAATATTTTGCCCTGTTTTTCTTTTATTTACCCGAAATCCGTAGCGCTATCTCTTTCAATTCGATTCGAAATCGGTCTAAACACGATCTCTAATGGCCTCGTACCCAAGGACGATTACTTAAGGATGCTGAGGGCACTGCCAGACAGGGATCTAAGCAAAGTGAAGAGAAATATCGATACTAGCAACATTTTCAGTATGTATGTATGTTCGTATGAGCTAGTGGCCAACTCTAGAGTTTTTTTTTCATTCTCAGTGAAAAACATAATTAAAATCGCAAATAAGTAATACAAAAAGTGTTTGTGAAGTTGTATTTTCTTCTTTTTTTTATTTAACCTACTTCGTCCCACTGCTGGCCAAAGGCCTTCATGGATTTCCAGATTGTCCAAAGCTTTCGAAAGCTCGACGAAAAGTCTGTTAAAAAAAAGAAATTCCACAGCGTTTATTCCAAAACCCCTCCCCGTACGTAGACGATGTTGGCCGCTACCGCGACATGGCTATCAGTAGATTTGCCTCGCAAATGGCCGCTGCTCCGCGACACGATATCGTTGAAAAACAACTGGGATTTGGTTAAAAGTTGAATTTACAACTTTCTAAAGGGGTAGGTATCCAGGAGCTGAATCCAAAATGGAGTAGTAAATTTCTGGGTGTGGCGTATTCGTTCAGCCGTTTAGGCGTGAAGGAGTAACAAACATCCATACATACAAACTTTCGCGTTTATAATATTAGTAGGATGTATAAAAATTTGTACAGCGCCCTATAGAACTGGGTAATTTTTAAAATGAAAAACAATTTTACTTACAAAGAAAAAAAACGTTCAAGCGCTCGTGGCGTAGCTTGCTTAAACGTTCTTGATTGATCGTTGAAGTTAAGCAACGTTGTGCGCGGTCACAATTAGAATGGTTGACCGCAAGTGGCATTACGAGCTGAGCGCTTTCTTACTTCGGAGGGCACGTTAAATTGTCGGTCCCGGCTTTTAAGTCGTTAAGCTATGATGGAGGCCTTGAGGCGGCCTAAAAACTCCGTTACAAGAGCTGGCCACTAGCTCATACGAACTTACTGAAAAAAAAAAAGTTTTTATTTCTCAAGGCATCCTAGATGGCGCTAGGGTGTGTCCTATATTCGCGACTTTGTCTTTTGGTTTGGGTTGTTCGTTGATTATCACTCAGTCAGTCAGACAGTAACGTAATAAATAAATAAAATAAAAAGAGATTTATTTCCCCACACCTAAATTTAAACAATATAAATACCTAATTAACTAACCTACATCAGTAATATTACCTATTAGGTAGGGCCGCCGATGGCGGTAAAAGCCTCCTCTAAAAGTTCCCACTCTTTTCTGTCTCTTGCTTTTCTTGGCCAGAGTTTTCCTGCCACTTACGATGTCGTCATTCCATCTCGTTGACGGCCTTCCTCTTCTTCTTTTGCAGTCACGAGGTGTCCAGTTGGTCGCTATCTGGCACCATCTTTTCGCGTCTGTTCTTTGGAGATGGCCAGCCCATTTCCATTTTTGGCCTAAGATTCGGAGCGCTACATCACTTGCTTTTGTTTTATAATAGCAAGCTTAATATAATATAATAAGCAAGTATTCCCAATAAGCAAGTATTCCCAAGGAGGGTTGATGTCAGGCAGGCGGCCGGTCATAAAACACCTTAGCCAAAACTCTTACAGCATGATCCAAGGATGTGCCGACCCCACATAGAGTGGGATGAGGGCAGGAAGATGATGATGAGTTGTATTCTTCACGCGATCGTAACGTAAGAGTTTCGTATATTTAGATCAGTAGCATTGTAGACTCGCCCTTTCGACTAAACAGTTCGATTATACACATCCATAAACAGCGAGGCGTCCATTTGAAAACAATCGCGAGCTCGTCACGCGGCGGCCCGCGTCGGTGTGAGCGCGGCTTACGCGTATAATTTAACATTATTTCTACACGCTCTGAATTCATAACTACCCTCTTTTTCTGAATACACTTAAAGAGCAGGGTTTTACTAGCTATTTTAAAGCTATAAACCTATTTCTTTAGGTTTCTATGATGTTACCTTTTGAGAAAATACAGAAGATCTCGGGGTGAGGTGAGGTGCTGGTTCGATACCTGGGAGAACTAAATAAATATTGTATTTTAATTTTTTTATGTTATACAAGGTCCCGCCTACAAATGTTTGTTATATTATTTACATAGTTTCTTTAGCTTTGACATTTTGTAAAATTGACATTGACTAACTTGACAATAAATTAATATTGTAACTTTCTAAATGTTTGTTTGTACGTCCTACCGCCAGAATTTAGAGGTCTAATTTTTTAAATCTAACACCTACACCTATTATGTATATCATGTACCTAGGTTCACGGACAAATAAATGATTTATGTTTCTTTTACCAAACACTGCATTGACTGCTAAAAGCTAACTAACTTTTCTACAAGTCAGTTATCTAGCAGTACACTCAATTTTACGAAACAGCTCTAAATCTTGACTAACACACAATATTACCCTCAGAATTGCATTATGCAGATTTTCTCCGTACCCTCTGGGGGAAAATCAATAAAGGAAGAGCGAGACAGATATATTTACCTAAACGAAAGAAAGAGACAAGAGAATAAGTCCACTTTCCTCTGAAAATTGAAGCTGGGAACTGTGCAACTTCAATTTGATCTTTGTGTTGATGACATAAAGTTTAATTTAGTTTGACACTGAAAGTTCTGGAAGATCTTGTCCTAGATGGAAAGTTGAGCTCTAGACGCTACATTGAAATATGAACTTTAAAACACGCTTATAAAGTAGGTTTTTCTTTGGCTGAAATAATACAGGGGCAACTTCGTTGATGTTTTTCTTTTGAAGGAAAATTAGTCTTTATTGAAGTGAAAATAGGATAGATTTTGCTGTGAATATTTAAGAGCGATTTTGTGTAGTAATTGCGATTTAATGGTAGTGATAAATGGCGTATTATATTAATTTCGTCGTGAACGCTTTGCAATTAGGATTTCCTTCATTTATACACTGGTTTTTAAAGAGATGGCGTAATAATTGTAATTTGTTTTAGTGCCTATCCCATATTCAAGAATAATGCATAGCTAAGAGTGAATCATGACATGACTCAATTACTTTACCTAAAGAAGTATCAAAAAATTATATTGAGTCATTCAGGTTACAGCAGCTTTTCTTTTTAATTTCAACGTTTTTTGTCACCTTTCCAAAGAAATTAACAAATAATACGGACCTCTGTAACGGCTACACTTTTCAAACAAACGGTATCACCAGATAGTCATACCTACGGTGAAAACCAGTAAAACAAATCATACAGTAAAACAAATCAGTAGGAAAAAAAACTGAAATGTATCTAAATATCTTTCTCAAATCTGGTATTCCATCTAAAGCACTAGACCCACCGAAGCGACCACCATTACCCATAAAATGCACCCTCGGCCCTCGTAAACAGCTCAGCCAATTACAACGAAATAACAATATTTAAGTTTAATTGGGTATAAAGTTGGTAGCCCAAGTCCCTCCCATTACGAACACACAAACACATACGCATTACACGTGCAATGGGAAAAGCTGGCACACATAGCTGAGATGGGGTATCTGTGACACAGCTTTGAAGAAACAGCTGGTTATCTCACATTCCTTGTTGAACGTATTACTGAGAATGGTAAGGGCGAAGGGCTAAACCCCGTTCGTGAAGAATCGGGAGCAATTTAACATTGTGAATCACTGATGAATTTATATCACCTTGTATTCTACGCTAATATTATAAAGAGGAAAGATTTTTTGTTTGTTTTTATCTTTGTAACGAATAGACTACGAAATTACTGAACCGATTTAAAAAAATCTTTCATCAGTAGATAGCTACATTATTACGAGATAACGTAGGCTATAATTTATTTCCAAAAAATTAGAGATCCTTACTAAAACTCCAATAATGTAACCCGAGGTGTAAAAAATGACCTAAAAAATCCTAATTTGTTAAATACTCGTGCGAAGACGGGGCGGGCAGCTATTCGTTCATAAAATTCTATGAGTAGGTATCTAGGTAATCTCTTTAGCTTCTCGCTGATATTTATAATAGCTTTGAACCAGTGTGGTGGAATAAATTGCGAAAATACTCGACTTCAAACTTTTCAGAGCAGGTTACTTGCACACACACTTCTTTCGGAGAAAAATCCATTGGTGATCTACCTATAGGTATTTTATTAAGGTGACCAGACTATCTCCTCGTACCTGTGACTCACACCTACACAAGGAGAACCTAGTGTCACACACACATGGAACGGCGCTTTCCCATTGGTCGACATATCTGCGCACTTGTAAAGCAATTTGTGCTATGCAGATGCGATATACAGGCTGTTGTAAGTTGTCTTTTTCTTAAAGTTGTTACTAAAGGTATAATCAAATCGAAGAAGCCTACCTACTTACGACACTCACCAAGTAACTTAACTACATCTTATCCCGGTTAAAGCAAAATTCAATAAGATTGTACGGTTTTACCACAAATATCGTGCGCCTCGGCAAATTTCATGCTTTGTATGAAAAGCGAATTTTTCCGAATAGGTATGCAACTAATAGTCATCTAATAATAACCGAACCAACCCTTAAAAAATAGTATCTACATAATTATTGTAACATATCTATCTTACGTAATCATCATCGCGTTAGTTCGTATTTCAGAAGTTAGACGAAAATTGTCAAGGCGCATAATATTCGTGGTACCTACTACTGTACAGGGATAATTACCTAAAACCTAACCAGGCAAGAAACCATGCTTGGCTAGTTTTATAAGTAAATATAAGTATCTGTTAGATCCTATATCAGAAACCACAGGCGTAAATTCAACGTAGATTTAAAACGTTTCTAAGATTATTAAGATTTTATAATGTTTAGTTAGACAGACAAATACAATAAATGATGAAAATGTAAATGAGTAAAAGATGTGTGAATGCTGAATGTGTGATGTGATGAATAACTCAATTATTCATCTCAAGTTTGAAGTTCCAAATAGCAGCACCCTGTAGCTAGGATATTCGCGAGGTAATGACACGTTTAACCGTAGACACGTCCTCCAGAAGGGAGGGGGGTGCGCGCTCAACACCACGAATGTGACATGACAAGAGCCATTGGGGAAAGATCCAATGATCTTGTGTCACTTACTGCTTACTTCGTCTTCACTCATCTTGTAATATAAATAGAAAACCTACCCTAGGTAAAATTTGTACACATCACGCAAAGCAGATAATTTCAGATTGCTACAAAGGCTACATTATGCCCACATAGACGCAGTTGTTCTGACATAAAGTCTCAGATTTCTACTATTCCAAAGACGTTGTCAAAATTACTACCAACTTATTTTTAAACGTATAGAATAACGTTAGAAACGTATAGACCACACCATTTACGCGAGCCTTTTAAATAATCAACAGCCTATCCCCCGAATACTCAAACTCATCTCAGAGTTGAGCAAGTCTCAAATGTCGAATTTTTGATATATTTTCATCCAAAACTGTCAAAAAACCGTGACTTGAGACGTGCTCAACTCTGGGTCGCGTTTGAGTATTCAGGGGTATGTGTAGTAGATGTTGATATCCTATTAATATTATAAATGCGAAAGTTTGTGATTATGTGTGGATGTGACGAAGTATGTCTGTGCTTCAATCACGCCGTAACGACTGAACCGATTTGAATGAAACTTGGAATATACATAGTATTTTTGCAGGAATAATATATAGGCTACCGTACTTTTTGTGCGGATACCACGCGAGCGAAGCCGCGGGCAAAAGCTAGTATTTTAATTTTAGCGTGACGAAATTCACAGATCTGATATGGTCAGGTAATTAAGTTTTAATTGTCGCTTTGGTGCTCAGGTACTGTAATGGCATCGTAAAATTTATTTAAATAAATAAACAAAAAAAAATCAAGAAAGAATCGCCGTTGTTACTTACTACCAGCCAAATCACTAATTTTAACGAACCAGTGTGGAGAAAGGATTCACTCCGCCTCAAAAAGGCTCGAAAAGGCTATTAAGAAACTTTTTAATAACATAAGTACTAGATATTAAAGCTCGTGTCATTAGTACATTCAAACCAGCATAGAAAGTGCGCCTCAAAAAAGCTTTTTCATACACACATATCATGCCCGTATCCATAATGGGGTGGACAGAGCCACAAGTAATCAAGTCCCAAAATGGATATGGTGAACCATGGTGACAGGTGATCAGCCCATCGCCCATATAGATCGTTTTCGAACTGACCTCAAAATAAGTTAACCAGTGATCACATTCGCGCTTTTGCCTTCCCTAAGCAGAACCAGTTAAAGAGCTAAGAGCTTTAATGGAGGGCAAATAAACCCCCTACCATTAACCCCCTCCGCCCCTCTTAAGTGGGGGTAGGACTGACGGGGGAAAAATGGTCTAATTTTATAAGGGTCGTTTTGGAGAATTTTATTAATGTAAGTAACTACCAACTTACGCTCACCTTCACCAGGTAGGTACAACCTGGATAAACAGATGCTGTTTCAGGTCACGAACTATAATTATCATGTTCCTGCCCTTATCCCACTCTATGTGGGCTCGGCACAGCATGATCGTTGCCATAATCCTCGCAAAATTTCCAATCCAAAATACTTATTATCGTTAGGCTAAAAACAGCGGTTGAACGAAGCGAGAGCAATATTTTATGATCGTAGCAAATGGAGATCCGGTGGTCTCTGCCTACCCCTATGGGAAACAAGCGTGATATTATTCCAAAAATATTATTATAATCCAATAATAAGATAGCGGGGCCGGCCGAAAAGGCGTTGGCGTCACGATCTCGACTGCTTCGACAAGAAGTGGTGGGAGATTGCAAAAGATCGGGATTAGTGGAAGCACTTGGGGGAGGCCTGTGCCCAGCAGTGGGACAGAATAGACTAAGTAAAATAATATTATTTCAAAAATTCCACGTATTTTTCTTCAACTGTACGCAGCCGGGAGATGTTTGCTAAGCGGGATCCGCGACAGAATGTGATTCTGTGGATCTCCTATCTCTCTCGCAAAGCTCTTGTTGTCTCTGTCTAACATTCAGGCTGTAATTACTGAAATTAATAGCTGTTCGGTCGGGCTGGTTATTGCGGAAGAATGCTTGTTTTGTGGAAAATGTAATTTGAACAAGGGTTGCTATTCAAAATTCTTATGTTCTAAATTAGTTTCATAATAAGGAAGGTCAAAGGAAATATGGATTGAAAGAGGAGTATGCGTGTGAAGGAGTAAATACTGAGATGAGTGATTCGAGAAGATGGAAGAGGTAAATGATGATCATCTTCTTGGCCTTATCCCGCTTTATGTGAGGGCGGCAAAACATATTATCTTCTTCCTATCCCCTCTGTCAGCTGTCACGTTTGTATTCACTCCTTTTTAGGATTCCGTACCCAAAGGGTGCCAACAGAAACCTAAGCCTCCGCTGTCCGTCCGTCCGTCAGTGGATTGTATCTCATGAACCGTAATATGTAGAGTTGAAATTTTCAGAGTGTGTAATTCTATTGTCGTTAAAATAACAAATATATAAAAAGCGGAACCCATACAAGAAATATTTATTTACCATGGTACGGAATCCTTCGTGTGCGAATTAGAGCCGCACGGGGTTTTTTTACTAGCTGATAAAATACTAGTCCGAAGATACGCTCTCGTAGTAGGTACCTGCATAAGAAATATCCTATTTCAGCCAAACGTTCAGGCGTTACGAAGATGAATGGGAACAAACATACCACACACGAGGACTCACAGATGAGGAAGTGTGATTCAGAGAGTAAGTACAAAGTGTCCAAGTGATCCCCGTGATTTTATTGAATATTTTTTGACTTTGACTTCGACTTTGACAAAACGAAGACGGTTTATGATCTTAGTTCTTTTAAACTACGCGATGGATTTTGATATTTGTATCCAACGAGGTAACGTCGCCAGCCATTTGGGGAGCTTACCTGCGGTCGGTGATCTGAGCTCTGTTTTCTATCTGTATGCGAACTTAGATAGAAAACTGAGCTCATTTTTATTTCTTATTATTATACCGATGACCTTAAAGTTTTTAATGTTATTGTAGTTTGTCTTTGTAACTGTGTGTACTTAAATAAATAAATATAATTGCTTACAATTTTTTTCAGTATCATTTGAAAGCAAAATCTTTAGATGTTAGGGTAGTTACAGGCATACTTGGCACATAAGCATTTATTTTTTCAAGTAGAATTTTATTATAAACGTGTCAGGTAGCAAACCCATGAATTTTCAAGTCTTTCAGAGTGATAAAAATCCTTTTCAAAGGGATGAATCCCACGAAGCAATTTTACAACAAACAATTTGTACATTTCTTTGTATTTTATGTTTTCCTAGACCATTTTATTTAACGGCGAACGACATATTGAATAGAATTTGCGAAGGTTTTGTTCGCTTGGCTCCACTTTCAAACTTTCTTTTCCAAGCCACTGAACGGGTTGGGGTTCGATGAATGTATACTTTAGCGACTTTAACTTTTAAAATAAACATCTGACTCCACTTAATAATGTTACAGAGATCTTGATTGGTGATGTGATGATTATGACACTAGAGATACCAAAGTTTATGGTTTCTAGGGTTTCATATCCGAAGGGGTTGTACGTTTGTTAAACTCTATCTCATGAACCGTAATAGGAAGAGTTTAAATTTTCACAGTGTGTGTATTTCTATAACAATAAAAAAGGGGGCCCGTACAAACATTTATGTACATGTACGATGGTACGGAACCCTTTGTGTGCGAAGTCGACTCGCACTTGAACGGTTTTTAACAACGGTACTAAGCAATCTTTGCTTATTTTACTTATTACACCTGTGTAAGTCAAAAATCAATAATAGTTTTTCTTCATTACTGAGGGTCGCGAGCACGCGACCTCTTAATAAGATTTTCTCTTTATTTTTTTTATTGTTGAACTGAGTGTCGTGTTGAGCGTGGTGCGGATTTAATCAGTCCAACGCATTGTCCAGTCGACGACCTCCGTGGCGTGGCGGGCGATTGCTCGGCTGAGACGCAAGAGGCGCGAGTTCGATTCCCGCTACGGAAGAAATGTTTGTATGTTCTGCAAATATTTTTCCGGGTCTAGGTGTTGTAGTATTATGCATTATCAGTATAAGTATGTGTTCACAAAAAAAAGTAAACAAATATTCCATCAGCCATCTGGTTTCCATAGTACAAGCTTTGCTTAGTTTAGGGCTAGATGGCGCTGTGTGAAATGTCCACAAAAATTTATTTATTGGGCTAACTGAGCGACTGGGTTAAATTTAAGCCTATTCGTAATGTCCTGCGCTTCTACGGAGTTCCTAGTCTATTTTGTTTGAGTTCTAGCTTATTACAGTTCTAAGTGGCACGACGAACGGTCTCTGCAAGGAGACCAGAGGTCCAACGGGTGCACAGAGCCTATCGCTTAGATTTACGAGCGCCGCCGAAATTGCTTCCCGGCGATAAACCCTGATTGGAAGCATCGAGTTTCATTGTTTATGGGGTGCTGGCTGCAGCACACGGCTTCACTCGTCATCACGGTAAAAATATACGGCAGTAAGTATCCTACTAATCTTATAAAAGCTAAAGTTTGTGAGGGTTTAAGGATGTGTGGATGTGACGATGTATGTTTGTGCCTCAATCACGCCCAAACGGCTGAACGGATTTGAATGAAACTTGGAATGTACATAATACGTGTGCTGGAATAACATATAGGCTACTTTTTATCCGGGTACACTGTGAGCGAAGCCGCGGGCGGCAGCTAGTGTGCTAAAATTTTTGCAAGATAATCAAGGTATTTGCCCAACTTTCTCTGAGTACGGCCTAGACAAGGACTTGAAGATTCCTAGACCCTCTTACCCCCGAATACTCAAACTCATCTCAGAGTTGAGCATGTCTCAAGTGACGAGATTTTGACAGATTTTCATCAAAAACTGTCAAAAAACCGTGACACACTTTGTACTTTCACCACACTTGTAGTACCGCTAAGAGTTGGTACTTTTCTGTGGCATCATAATATCCTAATACAGTTATAGATACACAATTAATACGTACCTAATTTTATAGATACTTAGCTAAACATTATTGGCATTACGTAGCATTAGGAGGATATACGACGGCCTACGTAGTTTCTACGAGAGATCTACGATAGACTACGTAGAGCTACGAAAGATCTAAGTTGAAATACGTAGGTTCTGAGGGGATCTACGTTTTTCTACGAGAGATCTACGATGGACTACGTAGAGCTACGAAAGATCTAAAATCAACTACGGTGTACTACGTCGAGTTACAAGCCATCTACAATGGATTACCGAGGTTCTACGGGAGATCTACGACTAACCTAAGCTTATGAATTTCACTGATTTCTCCGCTACATTACAGCCGTGCTGCAACGGTTACCGCTTCTTAAAAATTCAATGGAAATTCTCTTTTACAGTTCTAAAAATCTATAACAACCAATCAGGTTGAATTTGTCCCACGGTGGCGATAGGTGTCGAATGTCGGACATTTTGTTGTGACATCGGATAGTGTCGTAACCTTGGCTATAAAACAATAATTCTGGGGCCAGATATAAAACTTCTGTGACCAGTGACAGCATCATCATCATCATCATTATCATTATCTTCCTGCCCTTCTCCCACTCTATGTGGGGTCGGCACAGTATGATACTTAGATCATGCTGTAAGAGTTTTGGCTAAGGTGTTTTATTACCGGCCGCCTGCCTGACGTCAACCCTCCTTGGGAATACTTGCTTATCTCATCATGTTGGAGGATACTATCCCATAGTCGACTTTTACGACATTCTCGGGGAGAGAAGCAGGGGACTGGATACATTCTATGTTTTTTCTTTACTCCCAGTCCAGCAGAGAAGTTTTTATGGACTAGTTTTCTGTCGAAAACATCGATAGGTACATTTTGTGACAGAAACACGCCGCTATGGCAATGAACGACCCTCGTTAGTACAATATTGGGGCCGGACATTAGTGGTGTTTGTACACTTTTACGGCTGTTAAAAAACGGTTTCGGAACTGTACAAAATAACCTAAGCCCAATTTTTGCAAATCAAACCAACACGATATCTCCAAGTGCAAAACAAACAGAAGAATTGAAACGTTTCGCAACCAATTCGAATATTTGCCGATCCAAATAAAATAAAGGAGAAATAACAAATTTCAATCTATCGGGAACCCGAGCAATTTGCAAAAACAATATACTCCTAACCTTTTTAGCAGCCAGCTTATGAAGAGCCCTAATCTGGGAGGAGTTGATAGTTGTGTGGTGTTGCTCACGGGTCTGTGTGAATTGGACGTGATTTCGCTTGTTTTGTAGAGTTGAGAAAGTATTGGAAATTATAAATTTCCACAGGAAAATGTCAAATCAAAACAGCTCTCCAACATGATGGACTACCTATATGGGTGATGGGCTGATCACCTGTCACCATAGTTCATCATATCCACCTTAGGACTAAACAAGTGGCTGCGAGTTTTCTTGTGTTTGCTTGTGGCTCTGCCCACCCCATTAGGGACGCGGGCGTGATATATATGTCTAATTGTAAACTACCAACGGGAGACACATTTTTATAGTGTTAACAACACATTTTAGGGATATGCTTACAATGTTATGTTATTACCAAAAAAATCGATCGTAAATATTTAAAAATAAGCACAATAGGGCAATAATAAAGCAACTGACATTCAAAATTTTGACATTGGGGATACGGGCGTGATAATATGTGTGTATGACATTTAAAATTGTTTGCCTAACATTCTTCTCGTCACATAACATTCATCCTTAATTCATTCATTCCATGACATTGTACCTTCTTACATGTAAATACATAAATATTTCTTGTATGTGGCCTTCTTTTATTTTTTTATTTGTTGTTATAGCGGCAATAGCAATAGGTACACACTGTGAAAATGTCAACTCTCTACCTATTACATACGAATTTACGATTCATGAGACAGAGGCACGGAATAACGTCGGAGACGTCCCGGCACTTCGGGCACGAAACCTTAAAAAAATAGATTCACTCGTGAAAGTAAGTACAAACCACCTGTACCTGCCGTTTATTTGTTTTAACGAAATTCTTTTGTCGTTTGTAAATCGATCTGGTGGGAGCCATGCGTTTGCTGCTGAAAATACAGGATTTGTGCGATACCACCCTTTCAGGAACGGTTTATGGACTGTCTGGCTTCAGCCGAGGCTTCAATCGTGATACCCGGATAAAAGGCAGCCTTTTGTTTTAAAAAAACGCACCTGTAAAGTCTTAGAATACCTATGCAATTAATGAAAATTACTTGTTTTTTGAATATTGCATTAATCCTAATTTTAAATTAGGATTAATGCAATATTCAAAAAACAATGCGTCCAGCTGCTTCTCTCCCCGAGCATATCGTAAAAGTCGACAAGAGATGGTACCTATCCTCCAACATGATAGACCATCTACCTATATGGCCGATGGGCTGACCACTTGTCACCATGGTTCACCATATCCATCCTGGGATTTCAATCAGGAGTGGCTGCAAGTTTTCTTATGATTGTTTGTGGCTATGCCCATTGGGGATGCGGGCGTGATAATTATGTAGGTATGTACCTATGTACCTAATATTTTAAACACATTTGTAACAGAAATTATAGAAGCTGTAAGTAGGCGATTTTTTTTTGTAATAAAGGATATTGCCAATGGGGAACCTAAATAGCTTTGTGTCACCACTTTATAATGTTGGTTGGTTTATTGTACCTACCTGTCTTGTATGTACCTACCTACTTATTCTAAACACAAAATGTGCTGTAATCACCTAAACTTTATGGAGAGGGCAGCGTAATAAAGATGGCGGCCGGACCTATTCTATTAAGCAGTAAGTATTTCTAGATAGCTACAGGACCGATATACTTACCTACTGAATCTGACAGAACCTCTGGTGTACGAGTCGAATCGCACTTTCCCGATCTTTATTTTAATAGTCACACTCTCTTCACGGAACTAATTTGTCGTTAAGCTCGAGTTTTAATGAATTTAAATTAATGGCGCAAAAACGGAAAAAGAACACGCATTTTTTGTTTTAAATGAAATGGGGTGGGAACAGATTTTGTTATGGTGTTAGACTGATATCTAGCCAAATTCAGTGCTGACAAAATATTATTAAATAAATATCCGGTATCTAATGTACTAAATTGCCCTTGTGGATACAGTCATCGACGAAGTGTTCGAATTTAAACTCTAAATCATTGCTCTCATTTCATTTGACAGCTGTCAGATTCGCGCGGGTGGTCGCGTTCACTTAATCCCACTAAATCCAGCCCTAATAAATGTTTTTTGCTGCCATACGGTTTGAAGCGTGCTCGAACCGAACTGTGATTTTAGTTAATCCGAGCGCAAAAACCTAATTTACTGCAAAACGACCATTTTTGTAGAATTTTTAGTAGGCCTAGGTACTTGGACTTAAGACGTATTTTATTAAAATATTTCTTCGAATAAGGGTAGATACCTACACCAATTTTCTGCCAGAAATAAACCAACCTGTATCTTATTAAAACTAATTTGTTTACTAATTTATTCAAAAACCTTTTTTACAGTAAATCTATTCGTGTAAAAACTGTTCCGAAATTCTTTCAGTTGACAGCATGATAACGCGGCAAAATAATTGTTTAAATGACAGAAAGCACCCAAAACCGACTTGATAGATTGGAGAGAAAAGAATTCGAAAAAAGAATCGACGATTGTTATGTTGCACGCTTGATTTTTTGTTCGTTCTATTTTCAGAAGTTTTTTTATTCTGTTTAGATGGCGTTTGGTGGCAATGAATTGCTGTTCCATTAATCTGACATAATATCTTATCATTGGTAAATTTACCCAAACCAGCGTTACCCTAATGCTGATGAGGTTTAGTAAGTTTTAGGCTAAGTATGGACAGTTTGTTTACATAAATTGTGTCTCCAGTTTGGCTGAAGTACATATTAAATAACGCTTAGAACAGCGAATTAACTTCTGGTAGTTATTATAATTGTATTTGCAGGTATCAAACAGATAATTTCAGTTGCCAAAAAGTTCTTATAAACTTTATCTACCTACCCAAATAGATAAACTACCAGTGCCCGGTACTAATATTCTACTAACGGATGACGGATCGTTCATTACCATAGCAACGTTGTTTTCTGTCAAAAAGCGTCATACACTTTTAGTCAGAATAATAATAATGGTAATGTACGGAGATAGAATGTAAGAACCGGGCATAAACACAACGAGGTTTAAAAGCTTGGTTTTATTGTAAGAGTTCATCAAATCATTACTCAGTGTTACAAATTCCTACTCAAAGAGCTTTTACTTTATGGATAAACAACAAATCAGGGAGCAGTAAGCGGAATTATGAATATAAAAGTTCTGTAAACACGTGACGGATACCGATAAACTGAAGTGCATTAGTTTATTAGTCAGAGACTCCGAGCGAGACTGTTGGAAAGATAAATTGTGTTGCTGGATGTACTCTTTTACTTTGATATCGACTCGGCATTGTGTAAATTAGTAAATACAATCACTTAGAGTAGGAATTGTTGAAAAGTGATAACGGTTGCATAAAATACATTCATTTACATACCTACAATGGTTATGTAATTATATTTAGATGTAAGCCGTAGATATACCTACCTAACTAAAGTAAATACCTACCTACCTAAAGAATTCTAAGGCAAGACACAATGTTCAGGGTTATGTTTTAAACTTTCCAGATTCTTGAATTCCTGAGTAGGTATTTATTTATTTTAAACTTTGACCCTATTAAATGTTACGTAAAGGTACCAGCTTGTTAACTTAGTGTAGGCAACAACCAAGGATTACAAACTAGGTGGGCAGGTAAAAATATTCTTAAATACTTATAATTTTTGTGCGTGCCAGTACCATCTGTCAACACAACCTCTTTAGAGCACATTCAGTGAGCAACAAAATGCGTTCACAAATTACCATCCGTCAAATGAAAATGGCGCGAATCGATCGGCGTTGACAGCTTTATTCGGCGCCATGTTGGAGTCCATTTGGTAAATGCAGATAAATATTTATTGCCTCAATAAAGCGTGTTACAAAATGAGTGTTTATTTTAGTTGATGTTATGATAAACAGATAAAATGGAGATTATTCTTAGGATACTTAGAGTTAGGTACTTACTTGCACTTTGGCTGTGGTAGGTAACTACCTAAGTACCTACCTACCTATTATTATGTACCTACATAATCAAATTGTAGACTAGGTACCTAGCCTAATTGAATTAATTAAAACCACAAATATATAATACTCACAAGTGCTTAAGTCAGCAAAATACATCAAAATACGGAAAATTATAAAATTAGCATCTTTCCATATTTAGAGATATCTTTTCAAGAACTCAACTCCTGACATTCTTTTGTTTTTCTGACAGTTTGAAATTGGAACAAGACCGAGGAGGTTTCATTTAGGCATTTTACCAAGGAGGCGGCATTATGAAAATAAAGAAGTACTTACCTAACTATTATCTACTTAATCTATGACAATGCGTAAAGAAAGTGTTACAATCTCAGAACAATAAATTGTTCTGAGGTTACAATGCAACATTAGCACATTTTAGCAATGGGTATAACCCTTGGATGAATTTGTTGTGTCAGCTACAAATTCAGCCAAGGTACCTATAATCTAATCTAAATGACATAATTATCTACTAATACCGACCCATCGCCTAAACTATATCTATACCAACCACAGTCAAACCCTTCCATCGTAGGTACCAAAATACCTGCATAAAAATATTATGATATGAATGAAAATCTAACAATACAATGCTGATAGTTAATTGATAGTAATTAATTATTTATCTGTCTACATAAGTACGTTAAAAAACTCAAAGACTTATAATGTATGTCTATGTAGGTTGGTACCTACAACCACAGAACATTATTAGGTACTTACTCCTAATTTACCTACATGACAGTCTATACTTCAGCCATACTGGAGATACAGTAAAATTTATGTAAAGAAACCGTCAATACTTAACCTAAAACTTACTTTTCTTTTATTACATGTCTAAGATTACATTTATTTATTTATTCATTAAAACTTACAGTCTATCTTTACAGGTTAACCTAATGCAATAGTGTAGCTTTCAAAAAGCTTTACATGAAACATCCTCTCCAAAATGATGAAACACCTCTAAGGGCGATGGGCTGATCAACTGTCACCATTGTTCACCGGGCTACGGGCGTGATAATAATAATGTAGATATTATTGTAGGTATGTATGTAGGAACCTTCAAGTAGGTACCTACTTAGCACTAATTGTAAAATTAAGGTGTAAAAAATAATGTTGCGAGGATTATTTACCTAAAACTAAAGTGGTTTCATCGTAATAACGAAAAATACGCGACAGTTTGTTTACATCTGTTTTCTATTTACCTGTGTCTGAAATAAAGTTTTATTATTATTATTATAAAATCCAGTTTGGCTGAAGTATAGGTTCGAAATTTCGGTACCAGTAATGCCACCTGTATCAACCATTAGGAACCAAATTCCAACACTCGAAATGACGGACGCAGTACCTACAGGTTAGGATACGGACTTTAGTAGGTTGAAACTGGTTAATTTTTTTACAACGCCACCTATGAACACTATACGGTACCGACAGCAGTTCAAGTTGTTGACTTCAACTTGTTGAAGTTACATTAAGATAATAGATGACGCTCGTGTCGCTTCCATTCCATTGGTTATTCCATTGGATCAATTTACTGAATTTACTCAAATCTTCTGGCAACATTAACGTTCCATTGGTTATCATATCGCAAAATATCAAATTGTATCTATATCTTTAAATCTTATGTTATTCTTTATATTTTAGACAGGCGTGATTATATTTAAGTATGTTTTATTTTTTCGGTGGCTTCATAGAGGTTATTTTACTATTAAATATTTTAGTGAACTATCTTTATGCATACGTTACTGACTGACTAGAAACATGAAACTTGGAGAGTGTCTCGGAACAATGAGGGTGTATTCCTGATGGCTTATGGGAACACTCCAAGAACAGAATCAGAATCAAAATGTATAGATTCCTGAAGTTGTATATCTAAAGAAGACAGAAAGAAAATAAAGATTGTAGAATAAAAAACTCATTGAGAATTCCCTCAGAACAATAGAATTCCATTAGTCCAAAATAAAAATCAACTCGAGTCTGTTGTCAGTGAAACGTCAAAATTGCCAACCCTTTCAATGATTACGTGAAACGAAACGTATTTTGTCTTTGTAGAGTTGCCAAGTGAATAAAATAAAAATCAGAAATAACTTGTCGCAAATCTGTCCTCCATTTTCCCTTTGTAACTAACCGGTGTACAAAACACGTGCGTACGATCAAGTTACATGGAAAACTTGTGTGATCGCGAATAAATATCTCTCTATAACTTTATTAAAAAGTGCGCCGTGTTTCCGTCGACAGGTGACACGTATTCATCACCAGAATGAACACCGAGAAGCTAAAAAAACTGCAGTCGCAGGTGCGCATCGGCGGCAAGGGTACTCCGAGGCGCAAGAAGAAGGTTGTCCATGTTACCGCAGCCACAGACGACAAGAAACTGCAATCGTCCCTCAAAAAGTTGTCAGTGAACACAATCCCTGGCATTGAGGAAGTGAATATGATAAAAGATGACGGCACTGTGATACATTTCAACAACCCGAAAGCGCAGGCCTCGCTCGCGGCGAACACATTCGCAATCACCGGCCATGGCGAGAACAAGCAGATTGCGGAGATGCTGCCGGGCATCCTCAGCCAGCTGGGGCCCGAGGGGCTGAACCAGCTTAAGAGGCTGGCGTCGAGCGTCGCCGCGCCGAAGCCGCTGGACGAGGATGACGAGGTACCTAACCTAGTCGGCAACTTCGACGAGGCCTCGAAGCAGGAGGCCAAGGAAGTCAAGGCGGAGGAGAAGGAGGCAGATAAAAAACCAGAACCTGAAACCAAAGCAGACAAAAAAACCGACTAATTATCCACTCATGAGTCTAGTTTTTAATTTGCTCACCCGACAGTGAACACAGGGTTTCTAAAGTCACAGAGGTGTGTCTCAAGCTGTTTTAAACTGAGTATTTTGTGTTCCTAATAAATGTATTTGAATTTTTATTTTTTTGCATTTATTGTAAAACTGTGTGTGATGGTGTCGGCGACAGGGACATGGTTTGGTTTTTTTTTACTGTGACTTGTGACTTTAGGAATTCATCACTTAGCCATCCGGACTTCTACAACGCTTGTCTCCCTCTGCCATGCACTTATTTTAGTTTGTTATCTGCATAACGGGATATGAATATGTTGATTCTCATATTTATAGGACCATAGAAAAGTGTTATGACCCCATTGATGAGATTTGGCTTTATCGGTACAATTGTAAAACTATTTGCAAATCATTATTTTTGACAGTGCACTCAAAATATAGGAATTAATTATGTATAGTAAGGTGTAAACCTTTTAAATATTTTATAATAGTATTTTTTAAATTGTTGATTCATGTCCGATGAAAGATGTGCTTTCTCACTTAAAAGTTGAAAAAATACTAGGTTTAAAAAAAGGAGATAGTCACAGGTAGCTCTTTAGGTTATGTCAGAGCTATGTAACATTGTATAATAAAAACATAAAAATTGCAAAAAATGTAAATGATTGAAGTTTTGTATGTTGTTATGGCAAATAAACTTTGGTCAACGAATATTGCATTTTATTTTCCCATCTTATTATTGACCTACAGCCTCAAATACTTTTTATTATTCCTTCACCAAAGACTGACCCAAGGATAAAGAAGTAATTTGGGAATTATAAGGTTTTTCTGCAGATGTTACCTATCTTATTTAACACTAGTTGCCCCCCGCGGCTTTGCTAGCATGGTACCTGAATAAAAAATAGCCTATAATGTTAATCCAGTACATGTACTATGTATATTCCAAGTTTCATTCAAATCCGTTTAGCTGTTTAGGCATGAAAGGGAACAAACATACAAACTGTAGCGTTTATTAGTAGGATTGAATTAGATAGGTGCCTATTTGATGACTGATCAGTTTTTCCTCTACCTACTGGATTAAATGAATGACTCATATCCACCCACTAGGTAGGTGCCTACTTTTAATATGGTATTTTTGGGTAGGTATTATTATTGGATGCATCAAGCCGAAGATTGGGCGTGATGGCGCTCATTAGGGGAGGCCTATATCGAGCAGTGGATTGCTATAGGCTGATGATAATGATGATTATTATATGGAATTGAACGACGGCGAATAACTTAGGTAGGTAGATCTTCTATAAAAGGCAAAAGTTTTATTGGCTCTTAGATACCATAAAGATAAAGCTATAAAGAAACTTTTAAAACAGTAATAAGAACCTCAAGTAGGTTTTTTTATGTGGTGAATAATGGGTAACCTGACAGGGTGTCGTAGGAGGAGTCAAACCAAAATATATTGATCCAACAGCTCGAGTTCGGCATCATTGGTATGTGTCAGACTAACAGGGAATCTATGTAGGTATATTATTTGTTATTTTATATAAAACACCAGAAAAATATGGGTGATCAAATGTATTGTACCTACAGTTACCCCTACATACCATACGCTGTACGTTTTAGAGAAATATCATGGGAAAGGAAATTGCGGTTAAGAAACTATTTATTATTAGTTGCGGTTGGTTTGTAATGGAGCCATCTTATACCTATTAATTTATTTGATTGTACATAAAGGTCCGATTCGTTCGAAACTTTTCTGCCGTTTTCAATAATATTTTTAGTTTGAGGATTATAGTATCTAGCTATGAAGGTACTGTACTTAAAATGCAATTTATTTCATCATTTTATCATGATCATAATTTTAGAAGTGGAATGTAGTATCTTTGCCTTGCCATTAACGATAATGAACAAAAAAAATATGTTTGTATATTACTGTCACTGTCACCAATGTACTCCTTGCTGTCACCTATCAAACATCACGAAATTGTTTATTTTTGGATTTTCTGAAAAATGAAATAAATTGTAAAGCTAATTAATTAGAAGAATCTGATAATGATTGCAAGACCGTGGACTGACGACCTGCCGAAATGCCAAAATACCGTCGTGGCCTCATATTTTTCACGAGTCGGGGGCAATACGAACGCAACGGATGATTACCTTTGTTTTTATTGTCAGACTGAGGATAATTTGTAAGTTATTTTGAATGAATATTCTCTTACCTCTATTATATCTTGCTGCAGAAGTAGGCTTTCCTCTTCAATTGTGGCCTAAAGACTTCATTGATCCTGTTCCACCTTACAGGTGCCTTTATGGAGTCTTCGAACCACACAATGGACTGGATGCAGCCAGGTTCATCATGCAGAGAATGGCTGTGGAGATCTTGTTTTCCCAACCATCAACAAACACTGATGAAGAGATCCGGGATAAGTTAAAGTAACCTACCTGCTTATACATGCTCTCTGGTTTAACAATCACTTAAGATACCTCATCATCATCATCCGCAACCCGATTTTACCCACTGCTGGGTTTAGGCCTCCCTTTGTATGCGCCACTCTTAAAATACCTACTTTTATGTATTTAAAAATGATCAGTATAGAGTGCGGAGTGTGCACAGGTTAGAGAGAGAAGTCAGAGTCCAAGATGCAATCATTATCACCATCAGCCTATAGCAGTCCACTGCTGGACATAGGCCTCCCCTAATGAGCGCCATCGCTCCCTATCTTTGGCTTGACGCATCCAGTTTCTGCGAGCAGCCTCTTGCAGATTCACTCCACCTAGATGGAGAGCGTCCTACATTACATTTGCCGAGTCGCAGTCTCCACTCGAGAATTCGTTTCCCCCAGCGGTTGTCGATTCTTCGGCAGATATGACCAGCCCACCTCCACTTCAGTTTGCTTATTCTCTGAGCCATGTCGGTGACTTTGGTTCTCTGTCGGATAACATCATTACGGATTCTATCCTTCAGAGAATCTCTAAGATACAAGCTTGTACCAATCTGTAATAAATAATACTATGTTTGAATACTACTAATGTGTCATACTTTTGTTCTTCAAACATTATAGTTTACTATGACATGCCATATCCTTAAGATGTTTTCCTGGACTCTTTGAGAGTACTTACTGGTATAGCTAACATACATTTTTAAAATAGAAAAAATCTTTTGGTGTGGACTAGATTCAAACCACAACCCGAAGATTAGTAAGTAGATAAACCACTAGACCTCGATGGAAAATGGGGACGTGTGCCAAATGTGTGTCATTGTGCATTGTACATGAATGACATTCCACCTGAACTAGTAAGAATGACTATATTCTGATTATTTCCATTTCTCATTTCCAGGAATGCATTTGTGTCTGTAGAGAAGGCTTACATTGAGAACTATGATGGGATGATAGCAGAGAGAACCAGTCTCCAGTATCAACTTCAAACCTTGACTGAAACACAGGTATTAAACTACTTGCCCCCGAATACTCAAACGCATCTCAGAGTTGAGCACGTCTCAAGTCACGGATTTTTGACAGTTTCTGATGAAAATCTGTCAAAAAATAGTTGTTTGTAACGAATATGGCTCCGAAACTACTGAACAGATTTAAAAAAAAAATTTCACCAGTAGCTACATTATTACGGAATAACATAGGCTATAATTTATTTTAAAAAAATTTAGGGATCCTTACTAAAACTCCAATAATGTAACCAGAGGTTTAAAAATTGACCTAAAAAATCCAAATTTGTTAAATACCCGTGCGAAGCCGGGGCGGATAGTTTAATCTATTTCAGAATTACAAACCTTCCAGAAAGCAAGCAGCGACGTTCTAGCCCGCCTCAAGGAGATAGACAAGCACCTATCTGGAGGTGCCACAGTTGTTCTAGCCCTCGTCCACAACAACAAGTTGTTTGTGGCTAATGTCGGCGAGCCCCGGGCTCTGCTCTGCAGGACTGATGACAACTCTGTGCTAAGGGTGCTCCAGCTGACAGTAGACCATGGGCTGCATAATGAGGATGAGCTGCTGAGGCTTTCGCAGCTGGGCTTGGATGCTGTTAAGCTGAGGAACAGTGAGTCAAAATCATTATATAGTTTATTCAGTGGATATAAGGATCGTTTTTGATCTATGTTGAATTCCTAACGTGACCAAGCATTGAAGATACTTGAAGCAAGAAAGCAGACTTGGTTATTTTTTTGGAAAATGATCCCTTCAAAATCATGTTTATTACTGATTACTGGTTGCAGTAGTTGTAGGTACTTTTTGGTTGCTGTTTGTCTTCTCTTTTCTCTTTTTTATACCTCATATTTAGTCCTTTTTCCACTTTTAATTTGTTTTCTTTGTGTGTGCTAAATAAATGTTATTTATTTATTTCTTTTATATTTGAGTGATCTTCTCTGAACCCCCATTTCCGGTTCAAAGTTGAGCACGTCTCAAATCACGGTTTTTTGACAGTTTTTGACGAAAATCTGTCAAAAACTCGTCATTTGAGACGTTCTCAACTCTGAGATGCGTTTGAGTATTCGGGGGTTACTTCTTGATACGAACCGGACGTTAGAATCTAACATATAAATAACAAGATGTACTTTCCTCCAGCCCAATACCTGGGCAATCAGACGGGCACGCGCTGCCTCGGGAACTACCTGGTGAAGGGGCTGTACAAGGCCTTCCCCGCGCTCAGCGCCGCGCGCGCCGAGCCAGTCATCGCCGCGCCGGAGATACACGGCCCCATCCTGCTGGACGACAGTTGCAGGTAGCCTGAAGTGTCCCTTTGATGATTAGCTGGATCTGGGTACTAACTTACTGTAGCTCGCTTATCTAATTCAATTCATTTATTAATAAAAATCAGCAATGGATCACTTTTGTTGTTGTTGTTGTTGTTGTTGCTAGCCCGTATCATCCCACTGCTGGGCAAAGGCCTCCCCTCGAGTTTTCCAGGTTTTTCGGTCTGCCACTGATAGTCGCTGAAGGTGTCAAGCTCATCGCGCCATCGCTTGCGTGGTCTACCGCGACGCCGTCTCCCTGTCTCAGGGCTCCACTCAGTGGTAGTTTTGGCCCACAGTTCGTCCGGCATGCGGCAGATATGCCCTGCCCAGTCCCACTTCAGTTTTGAGGCCTTTTGAACTACGTCAGAGACTTGAGTTTTGGAGCGAATAGTGATGTTTCTTATTAAGAAACACTTTTGTTAGTAGACTTAAAATAAAATGTTAATAGATAAAAACCATTTGACAATACAAGTTTTGATTAGTCATAACATGAATCATAGAGCAAAAGCTTATTCTCTACTATTCTGGTTTCATGCCAGTTCGCCCCACGCCTTCGAATCAAGGCCTTGCTAACACTGGGTCTGCCACGACGTGAAAGTCATGGGTGGTTAATTGGACAAGTTGTCATACATACATTGAACTCTATGAAAATAGGTAATTCATTGCATTACATATTATCACGCCCCCGTATCCCTAATGGGATGGGCAGAGCCACAAGTAATCATAAGAAAACTTTCAACCACTTCTGATTAAATGTCCCAAATAGATATGGTGAATTGGTGAATCATGGTGACTGGTGATCAGCTCATCGCCCATATAAATGGTCCATCATGTTAGAGAGGATACTATTCCTTAGTCGATTTTTACAATATGCTCAGGGAAAGAGAGATTTTCTTTACTCCCAGTCCAGTAGAGACGTAAATATAATTCGTAAAAAAACTGTATAGCAATTTCCAGCTGCCCATTTGCTACATAATAGGATTTTTTAGACTCATGGCTGATTGATTTCCTTTTACTTCCAGATTTCTCATACTAGTCAGCTCGGGCGTCTACAAACGCATTCAAGAAGCCAAAGGCAGCGAGCAGACGAACAAACAACTCTCCCAAATCATAGTAGAAAACTTCCGAAAGCAAACAGAGTTCGGCAAAGTTAGCCAAGCGGTGCTAGAAGAAATCGAAGATGAATTCGTTTGTTATTGCTACAAAAACGATCTAACCCCACGACCGAATACTCACATGTCTTTACTGATAAGAAATTTCAACTTCCTACCGCCGGTGACCTCTGAAAATCCACAAGCGATAACCAAAAACGCCTCTGTCCGTTTCAACCCCATCGTCCAGTCCAAATCGAACACTTTCCTGAACGAAATTGACTCTGAAAACTATTCCTCAGGTACAAATAACACTGAGAGTATTGTGGATACAAACAGGTCAATAGAATCTACTTCTGATATTGATCCGAGTGGTAGGCCGTTTGATAGAGACAGGAAGATTAAGCCTTATGTGGATTTTACTTGTTATTTTGAGAATGTGGCAAAGGCTAGGAAGAATGGGACTTTGCCTGATTTCATAAAATAATTGTTCATTGTTCAATAATTGTGCTTTAGTATTTCGATGGAATGTTACTTTGTGAAAACGTCACTAATTTGTTCCCATATCCTCGCTTCCCAGTATGCGACACAGCATACGTTCACAATATTACCATTTGGCGGAACATAGATGTCGTGATAATCAAATCTATTGATGAAATTGTTTTACGGATTGTGGAATAGGGCAGATGTTGACGGTCCAGTCATGTAACAGGGTGGGCCCTAAGGCTCTTTGTCTTAAATCCGTAGTTAATAAGTAGAATTTGACACTTTCACAAAACAGTACAATTAAATACTACACTGTACATAGTGCCTTGTAATATAGTGTTATAATAAATTATTTGTTGAGTAAAAGATGTGTTTATTGAATACATAGAATAAGCCTAAATAAGTAAACAAAATGCATTTATATTTAGATTGGTTTGTAGTCCAACTTGCTCTCGAGTTTCTTGTTATCTGCTACTTTGCGAACTGCCTTCATTAGGTCCTCCTGTGAACAAAATTACTTATCAAATTGCTAGTTTTTTACCAGACTGTTAGGAAGAGGTGTTTTCCAGTACTAATTTAATGGTCATGCATTAATACATCTTACTTAGGTGCATCTACTCTTATCAAAAAAGTTACAAAGGAAATTACTTATAAAAATCATATGTGAGCTGGTTACTTCCAGACAGTGAAGGACTATGAAAAGCCAGCATTATGACCCATAAAGTTAGGAAAAACAGTGTTAAGTGCACGAAAGGGGATTCTTTTGTTGTTTCGTCATTTGCTCATCAAAATCGATGTAGAACTGTGTTCGTGATGAAATGTGATATTCAAAACTAAAAATTCAATTTTATAATATTTTTTGGTTCCTCAAAGTGATAACAATAAGAGAAAATAAATCTGAAAAAATATTGAGAAATCCATGTGTTTTGAGTATGTTTTGATCTAGATCTTGTAAATCCTACCATATTTTCACATGATTTTTACTTTGATAGGTAGGTAATAAATAAGAATAAATTTATTTAAACAAAAACAGATGTAGCGGTACATAATACTATAAAATAACTAAAGTAAATAAGTAGTAACATACTATTGCATAAGAATGAATTTGTACCCTGGTTAACCTCTGGGGGTCTAGCCAAGATCATTTCTATTTTCTTTCCATCGTAGAAAACGATTGGTAGCCGAGCAGTGTTGCCACCTTGCATTTTTTTAAAGCGCTAGGTCAAAAATAAATAGTCATCAGATTTCAGAAATTTGGATTAAAAAAAAACACCAAATTCCGCTAAATTATTTCAGATTAAAGAAACCCTAGTTTAAATTAAAAACGAACGAACAAGTATGTATAAGATGCAGAAAAAATAGTACTCAGTATCTTATTAATTATACAATTTTACGTAGGTATTTTACCTACGTAAAATTGTATAATGTTTAGTGTTAGTGTTTTTTTTTAATCCAAATTTCTGAAATCTGATTACATTTTATTTTTGACCTAGCGCTTTAAAAAAATGCAAGGTGGCAACACCAATCGTTTTCTACAATGGAAAGAGAATAGAAATGATCTTGGCTAGACCCCCTGTTCCCCACACTAGGACTAAAAAGCCTGTATAGCAGGGTCACAGCGATGCGCCGCAAACTTTCCTCTTTCCTACAACTAAATATTTATTTAGTTGTTGAAACCAGTTTTTTGACTCATTTTGTAGTTTTCTTGTAATTACAAATTATGTGATTTCAATATTCTCTTTCGAAAATCGGTCTAGACGCGGTGGTATCTCCTCTTAATCGTTCCACGCATGAGCATTACCTGTATGATGTACTCTCTCTCAGCTCTAATGGCGAACAGGCCCGCTTCAGTGCAGACATTGCGAAGGTCCGCTCCGTTGAAGGTGTCAGACAGCTTGACAACGGCTTCGTAGTCCATCTCGCCGTGCTTCGCGATTGGCTGCGCGTGGATCTTCAAGATTTCCAGTCTAGAATAGAGGTTTAGCACAGTTTAGTTTCACACAGCGCCATCTAGCCCAAAACTAAGCAAAGCTTGTACTATGGACGCCAGATGGCTGATATAATACTTATGTACCTTTTTTATGGTAAATACATACTTTTAATATAATTTTACTACTATAACACCCAGACCCGGAAGAAATAATTGCAGAACTTACAAACATTTCTCCCGTAGCGGGAATCGAACCCGCGCCTCTTGCGTCTCAGCCGAGCACTCGCCCGCCACGTCAATGGATGCCCCCAAACCTATCATATTGGAGACCTAACTGATTACAACAATGTTTTTTTTAATTCTATTTTTAAGGTGCAACAACAATATAAACTATACATATTGCCACACAACCCCCGTAGCTTCGCAAAATCTCACAGTATGTCTTTTTCGCAAGTTTTTGTTTTATTTGCAAAGTTTTCAAACTATGAGCGATTTTTTTCTGCCACAACCAAATAACGCTAAATTCTTCGAGCCGGATAGCCGATAGCCGGACTAGTTGCAAACCAACACTCATTGGGTTTGGTTATTTTTCCACCTTTTTACTTTACTTTATATAACTCAGTGTACAAACCTAACATTGCTCTACCTAATACCAGGAAGAGCACTCTTGTTATAGTATTTAATGCCTACCTAGCTTGTTCATTAGGCAGCGGTATCTCAATCTTCCTATCCAATCTCCCGGGTCTCAGCAGCGCAGGGTCCAATGTATCAGGTCGGTTGGTTGCCATGATGATCTTGACCTGTCCGAGGCTGTCGAAGCCGTCCATCTGGTTGAGGAGTTCCATCAGAGTTCGTTGGATCTCTCTGTCGGCTGATGTGCCTTCGGAGAAACGGCGACCGCCTGGGAGAAACAGATTGGTTAGAGCCGATTGATGGTTGTATTTTCTTGTGCGTCTTACAATAATACCGCCAATGAAGACTAATACAAATAACCGTTAGGCTATTTAGATAGCTCTAGCTAGGGTGTTTCCCATAAAAACTTAGGCCTTTTACCATCTATAGTAGATGATTTATACAGCGTCAGGAGGCAACTTTTACCTTCACTAACGGAACGCTGTAGTGTGCCGGGGACGGATTGAGATGGAGTAGGCTTGCCCAGCACATATTCCATCCTCACAGCTTAGTCGGCCTTGTCCACAGGAAAGACATGTACAATACATGCGAAGCTGACCAAACCGCGGGTTTCCTCACCATGTTTTCCTTCACTGTTTGAGAATACTGGTATAGCGCACAAAAATTTTTCGCACAGAAAAATCATTGGTACTCGACTGGATTTGAAGCCACGACCTTTTGATAGGAAAGTCACTACCAACTAGACCACCAGTGTTCTCAACCCTGCCATCAGGAAAGAAAGAGAAAGGCTTTAGATTACGTAGAGCAGTGTGAAGTGGTTACCAATAGCGTCGATTTCGTCCATGAATATGATGCAGGGCTGATGGTCGCGCGCGTAGTTGAACATTTCCCGGATGAGACGCGCAGACTCCCCGATATACTTATCAACTATGGCCGATGACACCACCTGGGGAAATACATTATTTACTTATTTAATACAAAGTAAGTTCGTATGAGCTAGTGGCCAACTCTTGTGACGGAGTTTTTTTTTAGGCCGCCTAAAGGCCACCGTCATGGCTTAACGACTTAAAAGCCGGGACCAACAATTTAACGTGCCCTCCGAAGAACGGAAGCGCTCAGCTCGTAATGTCACTTGCGGTCACCCATCCAAATTGTGACCGCGCACAACGTTGCTTAACTTCAACGATCAATCAAGAACGTCTAAGCAAGCTACGCCACGAGCGCTTCGACACTTATTGAACACAAAGAATATTATACAACGTGTAACATAATGTCCCTATAAGCCCGAAACGGGGGTGTTCTATACGTCATTGCGAACAACGTTTGTTCAACGACTTTTAAAATTTCAAAGGTTTTCATTCATGAAATGTCTCTTAAACTTTGCTCCAATACGTAACTTGACACAACATGAGGCATCCCTACTTACAGCTGTTTTTTGACCTTTAAGTGTGAACTCTAGATGAAACAGGTAACAGAACAGACACCATTAGTAAAATGCCTACCTACTTACCTAATAACGAGGTGGCTTAATAAGTAATTTCTATTTTTTTTGAAGGCCTAGTGGTACCTTGGTATTTATTGGTAGGTAATTAAAATGTAAGGTCACATCACGACTAAAATCCCTAGGCACCGTAAACATCCTTTCAGATCTCTTTGTTAAGTACCTAGTATAGGAGATAGGTACCTTACCTACTCAATTTTGTATCTACCTACTCGGGCCTTAAAGGTATCCTCAGTGGGTGCCAAGGAGTATGAGAGGATGTCTACCGTGCCTGAGGATAAAGCCGTGATACCTACTCAATTTTGTACCTACCTACTCGGGCCTTAAAAGCATCTTGAGTAGGTAACAAGAAGTATGAGAAGAGGTCTACCGTGCCTGAGGATAAAGCCGTGACCCTATTCCACTTTAGTTTTTCCAACGATGTATTATTCCAATATTCATTGGAGCATTTTTCAATGCAATTTTGTACCTACCTACTTGGGCACTAAAGTCAAAGGTTGTGACTTATCTGTCTTACTAATCTTCATTTTCATCGTGAACAGCCTATTTGTCATTGGTTGCATTGAAACAACAACAACAATAAGTGGGATGGCACCTTGCCCTAATTGGCTGTCGGTGCCTTTGCTAAATTCAAAATCCGCAACCGTCAACCGACACCGCACCGCAAGCGTTTGTTTAATAAAATCAAATTGGTTCCGTAGGTTTATTTGTTTTTTACTTTTCTTGATTGAACTACGTAATTGTTGGTAGGTTATTATGTAAGTAGGTAGGTACCTAGTAGCAAATGTGGATGGAGCACATGGTAGCATATTGGTATGAACCCCGCCTTCCCATCCTTAAGTCGTGAGTTTGAATCTATGGATTTTTCGATTCGAAATTTATGTGTGCAATATCAATGCTCTCAAACGGTGAAGGAAAACCTCGTGAGGAAACCAGGCATGTCATAGACGTGTGTCAAAGTGTACGAAAGGAACCTTCAAGGTGCACTCTAATCCTTCCACCACACTGGTTCAAAAAAGCTAGCGACACGGACACGACGACAGTAGTAGTAGTAGTAGATGTATGGTGAAGTTTTTTTCCTTTTTTTTCCCAATCGGTATTTAGTGGGTTACCCCAGACAAGGAACCCTAAAAATTCGGCTTTCGGCAATAGGTACCTACTTTTGGTCGCAAAACAGATCGGTTTTTATCAGTCGCAATTAGCATTCGTTCCTTGCAACAACTGCAACTAGCAATCTCTCGGTTCGCGTAACTAATTAACGATACGATGTCGGCTTTGTACTCAAACGGTGAGTATTATGATATGGTGTTGTGTGTGTGTGTTGGAGCAGCACCAAATAATTAATAGCTTAGTAGCGGCGCTTCAGCTCTACAGAGAGCGTTATCCAGGGCGGCCATTGCCATCTTACGGGCTATTTTCTGGGATTGGGGAACCGTCTTCTCTCGACGGGATCTTTCCACCGGCGCACCAGTGAGGGAAGACCGGGAATTCGGTGGTGTGTTGTACCTACTTCCCTTTGATGGATACCGAGTACCTACTGTGTGTGTCAACAGTGATAAAATTCAGTGATAGGTAGGTATGATGATAGGTACCTAACCTATCACCCTACCTAGTAGGTACCCCATTAGTACCTAGCTTACTAATAAAAAATGACAAAAATAATTTTGTGATTGTGAATGTGAATGTGAATGTGTACCAGTAATACCAACCTAGGTACCTACATACCTACCTAATACCTACCATGTCAATTAGCCGTGTTCCGAGCCAACCAAGAAGAAGGGAGAAAAGGTATAACTTAACTTTTCCTGTACCGGTAGTTGTTTTTTTATGTGTGAAAGATATCGTGATTTTAATCTTCGACTTTAATTTCTACGTAGAATTAAAAAAATTGCAAATTCTTACGAAAACTTTGGTGATTTGATTACACCTAGGTACTTTTTGAAACTTGCCGCGCGTTCAATTGTCTGCGTATGTGTGGGTCCGACGCGATAGGAGGGTGCGCGTGTGTTTGTTACCTACGCAAATGGTAAACAAACACATAGGGTTGTCACAAATTTCTCATGAAATAATTTGTTTTTAATTGTATTGGAATTTCAAATATGATGTATTGAACTTTTGCACACGTCAATGTATTCAAGTGCTCGGTCTGAATACACCCCTTTCGGGCTTATAGGGACATTATGTTACACGTTGTATACGGCATTATAATATCCTAAAACCCCCTTTTGATGATCTCTGTGGCGTGGCAGGCGAGTGCTCGACTAAGACGCAAGATGCGCGGGTTCGTTTCCTGCTGCGGTAGAAATGATTGCAAGTTCTGCAAATATTTCTTCAGAGTCTGGGTGTTGTAATATTTTAAGTGTGTATTTACAGAAAAAAAGTGTATAAGTATTCTATCAGCCATCTGGTTCCCATAGTACAAGCTTTGCTTAGTTTGGGGCTAGATGGTGCTGTGTAAAATGGTAAAAATATTTATAATTGATTTATTTAACCAACAAAACGCAATAGTCAAAACATTATAAGAAATGTCAGTATAACGTGATATCAAAAGATGTTGATGATTATGATTATGGGTTTGGGTTCCACTAGTCTTGTAATACCTTTAAGAAGTTGGCGTCAAGCTGCGAGGCCACTGCTCTGGCCAACAGAGTCTTGCCGGTGCCCGGAGGCCCGTACAGCAGGCAACCCTTGGGAGGCGTGATGCCCACTCGGACAAACAGTTCAGGGTTCATCAGAGGCAGTTCAATCACCTGAAACATATTTACAATTATTTTATGTTTTGTTCATCCTTAAACATCGAGAAAAGTATGTGGCTTAAAACAATGTCATAAATTAGGCAGCAAAATGTGAAAATGCACAGAAAAACTAAGACCTTTGTCATCTATATTGGACTAATTGTCACCCGTGACTTCGTCAGCGTAGAATCCTATCCTACTAATATTATAAACGCCAAAATTTGTATGTATGGATATATGTTACTCTTTCACGGCTAAACGGCTGAACGGATTTGAATGAAACTTGGAATATACATAGTACATGTACTGGATTATCATAGAGGCTATTTATATCCGGGTACCACGCGAGCGAAGCCGCGGGCGGCAGCTAGTTCTTAATAAAAAAAACTGAGTGCAAAAAGTCGACATAACGCTGTTCCCAGGCGGTCACCCATCCAAGTACTGACCGCGCCAGGCGCTGCTCAAAATTCGGGTTCCCCATACAAACTTTCATGACTTATTTCACCCCTTCAGAATTATTTTTGAGATAAAAGGTAGCCTATGTCCTTACCTAAGATGCCACCTATCTCCATGCCAAATTTTATCGAAATTCGTTCAGCGGTTTAGGCGAGAAAAGGTAACAGACAGACAGAGTTACTTTTGCATTTATAATATTAGTATGGATGATGTATACAGTGTTAGGAGCAACATTTGGCTACCCTAAATATGGCAATGCTGGAGAGCCCGGGACAAATTTTAGATGGAGTAGTCTTGCCCAGCATCATCCTCTTAGCTTAGTCGGCCTTATCCACAGGACAGATATGGTTAATATGTGCAGTGATAGCTAAAATGATAAATAAAACTTACCTCTCTAAGTTGTCTGATCTGCTCCTGAAGACCTCCGATAGCCGCATATGTCACATCACCAGGATCCTCATGACTCATGTTGTACACCAACGGATCAACCTGAAACATTCAACTCATTTGTTTATATTTAACATTTTCAAGGATTTCATGGTCAACACAGAATTCTGCCCTACTAATTGCACTTGCAGTAATCGTCATTTTCGGGTTTTTCACTTTTTTGCAGAAATGGTATTCCAAGAGCCTAATCTATACCTACATAAAAAAATAATATTTATTTATTTATATTATATTTTTTACTACAAGTATTTAACACGGACATGCTGCAGAAATATCTAAAAATATGATCACTGCGTTTTTCTCGAAACCGCCATTTTGCAAGTACTGCATTTGCTATTACGAGGGCAGAATTGTTGACCCTATATACCAGAGTTAAATAAATAATAAATAAATATTTTTCCAAAAAATCTATGCTAGTGTACCATCTGCAGTCGGGTCAAATCACACTAACAATTACTAGTTTTGGAAGTACAATGAGTTATGCCTTTATTACCTCTCGGGGTAAATGCCGCATGATAGTAAGTGTGGTCATGTCGAGAGCAACTCGGGTGCCTCCCTTCAGCTTATTCTTGTCCAACTGACGTCGGCAGCCGACCACATAGCGAGGTCCGTTGGTCGCTTTTACAATGACTGCAAGTAATTCAAATAATATTATTCACTACTGTGTTCTGTGAAAGATAACATAGATAAAAGTTAAATATATTTTAAGAAGTTTCAAAACTATCATTCTTGCGATTTGATGAAATAAGGAACTTTTGAACTGTTTTTGACGGCCTCGACGGTGTGGCAGGTGATCGCTCGGCAGACGCAAGAGGCGCGGGTTCGATTCCTGGTGCGGAAGAAATGTTTGCATGATCTGTAAATATTTCTTCCAGGTCTGGGTGTTATAATTATTTATTTACAAAAAGCCCGCCACACCACAGAGGTCGTTGAATATATAATGCAGGCTTACATTTCTCTTCTGTGAGCTGCTTTAGGACTTCGCCGACAATCTGTCCAACACTCTGCAGGGCTTTAAGGTCATTCTCGCTCTTGTCATACTGTTTTGTGAGGTCTTTCAACTGCTCTCGCACTGAAAATTAATATTTACAATTATAGAATTTTGACCATCAACCTCATCTACACCACCAACAGCCTCAACATCATCGAGGATACTGGAACACTGCTGCCAACGTCCCAAAGTCCTTCTCCGGTACTTCAAGGAGTTGGGCTGAATGACGGCGCAGGACGTCAGTGCAGATCTTAGTTCCCCTAACATAAATTAGAATTATACAATTTTGATTAGTATCGAATTATTTATGAAGCAGACCTTTGGTACTTTAATTCATATTTCTTTTGTCTTTTTGGGAGTAGAGGTTGTGAATTGTATTTTTTTTCTAACCTATTTTTGAATTGTAATGATGATTTGCAATGTGAAATGTTCATTTAAAGCCTTAAAGTTCTAAAATTTGCAAGATTTAACTATAAAGATAATGTATAAAATTGTTTGAGATGATTCGGCAAAAATCGATAGGAACAAAACTCACTATCTTTCAGCCTGGATTCCACTTCTTTGTGTTCCATGAGTTTCTTTCTGTAATCCTGAAACGCCTTTTCTCGTTGAGTATCCATTGGAATAGCTGATCCTGCTGGAGGCATTTCGTTTTTGATAAAATTAAATGCACAACCAAATCCAAATACGAAAATCACTTACAAAATTGTTTGACAGTGACAGTTTAGTTTTAGTAGCATAGTATAGTTTTGATTTTGACAGCTTGGGATAATTGGTGAGAGCGTGACCTGCATTACCTACATTTGTATGTAGTCTTCGGGTGAGTTAAGATAGGTCGGTTAAGTACTAACAGGAATAAAATCAGCATGTCATTGTCAATTGTCAAGTTTCCTTGTTTGTGTTTACATTTCATAAGTTCAGACTGAGGTTCAGACCACAGAACACTAGTTCAGACTGAGGTTCAGACCACAGAACACTTATTACTCCTAGCGGAGGTTCAGACTGTTTACATGCGATTATTTCGTTTAAAGGATTTTTACTTTTTATTTATTTTTATGCTTCAATAATTTTATATCCGAGTCAAGTCTAATATCATAAGTTACCATTTTTACATAAGTTTTATATGCAACACAGGCTGATCTCGAGAACAATGTAAAAAGAGCTCCAACGATAAGTTATAAAAAAAAATATTAGTCATACAATAAAGGGGCCGTGTTTGGAGGAGAGTTGGGGCACGTGCTGGCGGGCGCATGTCGGCAGTGACGGTGGTAGTGCGGCGCGCTCGGCAGGACGAGCAGGAGGAAGCCGCGCGCGCCGCCCTGCTTCGCAAAGACCTGAGAGACGCCTTCGCACGGACCTGCCTCTACTTCTTCTGCCAGGAGGTGAGCCCCGCCCAACCCCCTCGCACTGACTTCATTCGAAGTATCCGAATGAAGAATTTCAAGTGTTATTCAGCGGCGACATGATCTGTCAAGGGCGTCGCCAAGGAGGTGCAGGGTGGGGCAGCTCCTAGAAAGTCAAAGTGTAAAGCTTATGCCCTTAACTGTACTGTACTTACAATTAGTCCTTTTCCAAATTTACTCTCCCTAGGCCGTTGGGATGCTCTTGTGATAATCTGTCTTGTTGTGGTGATGATGTATGTTGGTGTGTTCAGCTGACGTTGCAATGCGTGGTGCTGGGCGGCGCGGTGCTGTTCATCTGGGGCGGCGCGTCGCCGGCCGCGTGCTGCCTGCTGCTGCCGGCCGCCGCCGCCGCCGTCGCGCTCGCTGTCTTCTGCACCAACATAGCAATACTCCACTCACAGATGCAGGTTTGTCACTATACTAAAGAAAAAAAGTATGTATGTGTTCTATCAGCTATCTGGTTCCCATAATACAAGCTTTGCTTAGTTTGAGGCTAGATGGTGCTGTGTGATATGTCCTCAAATATTTATTACTAGCTGCCGCCCGCGGCTTCGCTCGCGTAGTACCTGGATAAAAAATAGCCTATATGTTAATCCAGTACATGTACTATGTATATTCCAAGTTTCATTCAAATCCGTTTAGCCGTTTAGGCGTGATTGAGGCACAAACATCCAAACTCACAAACTTTCGCATTTATAATATAAATAAGATTTTATTTTTACTTCCTTTATTTTCAAAATGTGTTTGGCTTGTGGAGCCTTGGCTAAGCATAAATTTTGGATGGTTGCCTGAAAAATTATTTAGAAAAAGGCTGTTTCCTGTGTTGTAATGCCTAAATAATGTTCAGGAGATTCGTGGTGAGCTGGCTGGATGGGTGGCGGAAGCGCCAGCCCTTTCAGCCCCGCCACAGCACTGCACTATCACCGTGCAGCCAGACTATGAACCTGAACCTGCTGCCTCTATGTATAAGCAGGTGGGTTAATATTCAAATTCAATTCTTCATTACTTTGTACAATAACATCTTATCTTTTATTTATCTTTCTAGTCTAGTGTCACTATCAAGCATATAACCTAATTTCGGTATTTACCCATATATCAACTTTGTTTATATGCGCGATGAGTGTCACCCATCCCAAGTCATGAAATGAAAAAACTAGTCTACCTATTTGATGTTGCACTCTCCTTGATCTCTTTTGATTAGCTAGGCTAGCTTAAATGGGCATTGACTCTGCTACACAATTAACTTTACACACTAATTTATTTTACTACAATAATTATACCTGTTTTCATTTTATTTTGAATAAATATTTTAGACAGGGGCGTCGCCAAGGGGCAGGCCCTGCCATTCATACTTTTCATTCTCCATAATATCAACTGGGGCTCCTCATGCCCCTGCCATCAATAATCAAGAGCATTAGTCGCCAGTCGACGATGGGCTGTCGTCGATTGTGTTAGTTATGTGTTGATCACAATTTGGATGGGTGACCGCAAGTGGCATTACGAGCTGAACGCTTCCGTGCTTCGGAGGGCACGTTAAGTTGTCGGTCCCAGCTTTTAAGTCGTTAAGCTATGACGGAGGCCTTTAGGCGGCCTAAAAACTCCGCCACTAGAGTTGGCCATTAGCTCATACTAACTTACTTTTGTTAGTTATGTGTTTTGTCAACTTTTCTGCTGGACTGGGAGTAAAAAAAAACATAGAATGCGTCCAGCTGCTTCTCTCCCCGAGCATGTCGTAAAAGTCGACTAAGGGATAGTATCCTCCAACATGACGAGATACAATAAGCAAGTATTCCCAAGGAGGATTGACGTCAGGCAGGCGGCCGGTCATAAAACACCTTAGCCGAAACTGATGTGCCGACCCCACATAGAGTGGGACAAGGGCAGGAAGATGATGTGTTGTGTTGTGTCAGGTGGTGGGCACGGTGTCGGTGTCGCGGCACTGGCGCACGCGCCGCCGCGGCTGGCTTCACGCGCTGCATGTGGAACCCAGGTGAGCCTCAACACCTCAAACTTCATGTTGGGTGAACATTTTTGGCCAACTGTAGTGTGGGATGCTTGCAGATGGCGGCGGCGGGGCGTGGGCGCGGCGCTGGCGGGCGCGGCGCGGGTGTGGGGCGCGCGTAACGGCCTGGCGATGCTCGAGGGCCTCACTACTGACCTGCAGCCAGCCGCGCGCGCCACGCTACACTCACTCGGGTCAGTCTCATTTGATTCTATCATTTATTTTTAACAGACTTCAGAGGTTTTATGTTTGTATACTTTTATTTTTTATAATAAGCATTGACTTCAGAAAGTAGAGGGCTGCATAAGGCCTATATTTAAAGTGCGCCTCAAAGGCTTCTTTCGTGTACTTGACACAAACTTCTTCGAACTTTCTAGGTTCTACGACATGCCGGTTTCCTCACGATGTTTCCCTCACCGTTTGAGAGTACTGTATGTAGCGTACATCAATTTTTTGAACAGATTTTATTTGTGCACGATCGGATATGAACCGACGACTTTAGGATATTCCCGGTCCACCGATCGAAACTCCGATTGGTAGGAGGAGCGGGAATATTTTTTTACCATTCCTCCGATTGAATGTTTTTTGTTATTAAAGGCAGGGCGGCTCCCACTAGGGCTCCAGTGCTGCTGAATGAGGAATACATTGTGGTGTTGCAGGTGGAAAGTGATAGGCACGTATCAGCGGAGAGTGCTGGCCACTGCAGTCACTCTGCCCGTCGCGCAGCTGGCGCTCGACCTCTCGCAAGATTTTTACGCTGCAGACTACTGAACCCTTCGATCAAATAAACAGTTTATATTTATTTAACAATTTATGTTTATACTAACTGCCGCCCGCGGCTTCGCTCGCGTGGTACCCGAATAAAAAATAGCCTATATGTTATTCCAGTACATGTACTATGTATATTCCAAGTTTCATTCAAATCCGTTCAGCCGTTTAGGCGTGATTGAGGCACAAACATCCTTACAAACTTTCGCATTTATAATATAAGTAAGATTTTATCAAATAAACTGTTTATTTGATCGAAGACTAAACCACTCATATTGCTATTGCAAGAGGAACTAAGCATATTATGAATGTTATGTGATACTGATAATTTAGTTATATGTAAGATTAAAGTTAATAACAATAATATTGTTATTAACTTATGTAATCTCAATTGTGACATTATAATTATAATGATCTGGTTGTAAATAAAAGATCTGCAACTTTTGAACTCTTTTGTTATAATTTTTATAATCTTAATCAGCCTTTTCTTTGTAAACTTATCTAGCACTAGCTGACCCCGCGAACTTCGTATCGCCTTAAAATTAATAATTCAAGTGCTTGTAATTTAATATGAACTTTATACCATAGCAATAAAGCTCAAATTGACTACGTTTTAGTTACAAATCATTTGTATGGGAAAAAGAAAAGGGCTATTTTTAGGGTTTTTCCAGCAATAATTCTAATTTTTCTCGCCGTAAAAACCATCCTTGAACTTCAACGAACATTTTAAAAAAAGATTTGGCCAAATTGGTCCAGGCGTTGTTGAGTTATGCGCTTACCAACACATTTTGCGATTCATTTTTATACTATACAACGTGTAACATAATGTCCCTATAAGCCCGAAACGGGGGTGTTCTATACGTCATTGCGAACAACGTTTGTTCAACAACTTTTAAAATTTCAAAGGTTTTCATTCATGAAATGTCTCTTAAACTTTGCTCCAATACGTAACTTGACACAACATGAGGCATCCCTATTTACAGCTGTTTTTTGACCTTTAAGTGTGAACTCTAGATGAAACAGGTAACAGAACAGACACCATTAGTAAAATGCCTACCTACTTACCTAATAACGAGGTGGCTTAATAAGTAATTTCTATTTTTTTTTGAAGGCCTAGTGGTACCTTGGTATTTATTGGTAATTAAAATGTAAGGTCACATCACGACTAAAATCCCTAGGCACCGTGAACATCCTTTCAGATCTCTTTGTTATGTACCTAGTATAGGAGATAGGTACCTTACCTACTCAATTTTGTACCTACCTACTCGGGCCTTAAAGGTATCCTCAGTGGGTGCCAAGGAGTATGAGAGGATGTCTACCGTGCCTGAGGATAAAGCCGTGATACCTACTCAATTTTGTACCTACCTACTCGGGCCTTAAAAGCATCTTGAGTAGGTAACAAGAAGCATGAGAAGAGGTCTACCGTGCCTGAGGATAAAGCCGTGACCCTATTCCACTTTAGTTTTTCCAACGATGTATTATTCCAATATTCATTGGAGCATTTTTCAATGCAATTTTGTACCTACCTACTTGGGCACTAAAGTCAAAGGTTGTGACTTATCTGTCTTACTAATCTTCATTTTCATCGTGAACAGCCTATTTGTCATTGGTTGCATTGAAACAACAACAACAACTAGTGGGATGGCACCTCGCCCTAATTGGCTGTCGGTGCCTTTGCTAAATTCAAAATCCGCAACCGTCAACCGACACCGCACCGCAAGCGTTTGTTTAATAAAATCAAATTGGTTCCGTAGGTTTATTTGTTTTTTACTTTTCTTGATTGAACTACGTAATTGTTGGTAGGTTATTATGTAAGTAGGTAGGTACCTAGTAGCAAATGGGGATGGAGCACATGGTAGCATATTGGTATGAACCCCGCCTTCCCATCCTTAAGTCGTGAGTTCGAATCTATGGATTTTTCGATTCAAAATTTATGTGTGCAATATCAATGCTCTCAAACGGTGAAGGAAAACCTCGTGAGGAAACCAGGCATGTCATAGACGTGTGTCAAAGTGTACGAAAGGAACCTTCAAGGTGCACTCTAATCCTTCCACCACACTGGTTCAAAAGAGCTAGCGACACGGACACGACGACAGTAGTAGTAGTAGTAGTAGATGTATGGTGAAGTTTTTTTCCTTTTTTTTCCCAATCGGTATTTAGTGGGTTACCCCAGACAAGGAACCCTAAAAATTCGGCTTTCGGCAATAGGTACCTACTATTGGTCGCAAAACAGATCGGTTTTTATCAGTCGCAATTAGCATTCGTTCCTTGCAACAACTGCAACAAGCAATCTCTCGGTTCGCGTAACTAATTAACGTACGATACGATGTCGGCTTTGTACTCAAACGGTGAGTATTATGATATGGTGTTGTGTGTGTGTGTTGGAGCAGCGCCAAATAATTAATAGCTTAGTAGCGGCGCTTCAGCTCTACTAAGCTATTAAGAGAGCGTTATCCAGGGCGGCCATTGCCATCTTACGGGCTATTTTCTGGGATTGGTGAACCGTCTTCTCTCGACGGGATCTTTCCACCGGGGCGCACCAGTGAGGGAAGACCGGGAATTCGGTGGTGTGTTGTACCTACTTCCCTTTGATGGATACCGAGTACCTACTGTGTGTGGTGTGTGTCAACAGTGATAAAATTCAGTGATAGGTAGGTATGATGATAGGTACCTAACCTATCACCCTACCTAGTAGGTACCCCATTAGTACCTAGCTTACTAATAAAAAATGACAAAAATAATTTTGTGATTGTGAATGTGAATGTGTACCAGTAATACCAACCTAGGTACCTACATACCTACCTAATACCTACCATGTCAATTAGCCGTGTTCCGAGCCAACCAAGAAGAAGGGAGAAAAGGTATAACTTAACTTTTCCTGTACCTAGGTCCTTAGGTAACTACCTAGGTAGATGTAGGTAGGTAGTTGTTTTTTTGTGTGAAAGATATCGTGATTTTAATCTTCGACTTTAATTTCTACGTAGAATTAAAAAAATTGCAAATTCTTACGAAAACTTTGGTGATTACACCTAGGTACTTTTTGAAACTTGCCGCGCGTTCAATTGTCTGCGTATGTGTGGGTCCGACGCGATAGGAGTGTGCGCGTGTGTTTGTTACCTACGCAAATGGTAAACAAACACATAGGGTTGTCACAAATTTCTCATGAAATAATTTGTTTTTAATTGTATTGGAATTTCAAATATGATGTATTGAACTTTTGCACACGTCAATGTATTCAAGTGCTCGGTCTGAATACACCCCTTTCGGGCTTATAGGGACATTATGTTACACGTTGTATAGACTTCGCGCACGACCGCTGCGTAGGGAGCCGACCTCGCGACTGAGCCGCGCGGGTACCTTACTCATAGATCTAAACTCCCCTCCCGCACGCGCACCCCCGCCTTGGTGACGCCCACTTCGCAACGGGCCGTGCAGCAGAAATCGTAATATTTTAATTTCGCCATAACTTCAAAACCAAACGTCCAATTTTAATCATTCAAAGACCAAATATTATCTCCATAAACTGTTCTTAGTGATGAAATCATTTATTTTGATAAGGATTAATAGCATGAGTAAAATAAACGCGTTTAAATGTAGTCCAAAAAAAATTCAAGATTTTTAAATAAAAAAATGGTTGCTGTGCCTCACTCGACATAGATGGGTATAGTGTGTCGCGGACTTTTTTGTAGATATTTATAAGATCTACAATTAATTAGAACATTTTATGGTTCTATCTTTTATAGTTTAGGCAGCGTACGCAAAATAAGTAACTTTTCTGGTTGATTTTTTACACCTTGTGTCCGAAAAACCCAAATATCTTACGGAACCCTATTTTTTTCCAAAATAAAATATAGCCTATGTTACTCGTGGATAATGTAGCTTTCGAATGGTGAAAGAATTTTTAAAATCGGTCCAGTAGTTTTTGAGCCTATTCAGTACAAACAAACAAACATACAAACAAAGTTTTCCTCTTTATAATATTAGTGTAGATGTAGATAATAATTGTCTTAAGTTATAAGTAGAGCAGGATCACTTCTTGACATGGAACAGTACTTGCAGCTTAGTGGCGGCCACCAGCACCTAAAGAGCAATGTATCACAGCTGGATGTGGAATATTCTCATTTTAAGGGTATCATCTACTACCATCCTCTTAAACAATGAAAGTGGGCCAAGTAAGGGGCAAACTTCTTATTTAGATTGAAGTGGAAAAAGTGACAAGCAAAAATCTTTGCTCAAGTGGCATGTCAGATGGAAGGTTTCATGAATTTAAAGAAGTTACATAAGTTACCTTCAGGGTGTCAGTGGTCTGCGCGCGCTGACCGGGCGCGGGCTGCGCCAGCGTGTCCAACAGCCTCCTGGCGGCGTCTTCCTCCCCCCCCTCACCCTGTCCTTCGCCTTCGGCCAGCGGTGGCAGCAGGCGCGCCAGCAGTTGCAGCGCGAGGTACTGGCGCGGCGGCGGCAGGCGGCGCCACGCGCCCGCCAGCCCGCCCGCCAGCCCGCTCAGCGACTCCTGCAACCACACACTTTGCTAAACAATCTTCTTCTTCATCGTGATGATGATACTAAATCAAATAAATCTTCATTACCAGTATTCAGCCACTTCTACAGCATTTTTGTGTGGCTGTTAGGACACAGATGAGTAAATATGACGGTCTGTAATGAGTTCCACATTCACAGGGCGTAGCCTCCTTGGTGTACCTTGGACTTGTAGCGGCCCATTTACAACCTGAATACGGACTAATGTAACTTAGTTTGGAGAGTACCGGTGGCTCGGGGAGGGAGGCGAGTCGCGCGAGCGCAACGGCCGCGAGGCGGCGCGCGAGCGCTTCTCCGTGCGTGTCGCCGCTGCGCAGCGCATCGCTCAGCTCCAGCGCGCACGCCGCCTCCGTCGCGCCCGCCACCAGCAGCGCGCCCACACTCTCCACCTGCACACATTCCCACTTGTCAGATTGGATACTGGCCTGCGGGATGGATCACTCCTTACAGCACCTGTTCGTCGGTGGCGACGTTGTCAATGAGCAGGTGCAGCGTGCGCAACAGGCGGCGGCGTGCGGGCGGCGCGGCCACCTCTGCCGCCGCGCACACCCACGCCGCCACGCCCACCACCTCCTCCGACCTCCACGCCTGCACGTCCGCCGCGCTCGCCGCACGTACCACCATGTCCGACACATGGGAGCACATCTGAAATGCCAATGCAATGGAACAGTTTTTCTTACTTAACCACTAGTGGGCCCATTCACAATCTAAGGATGCATGGTTGAAGGCGCGCATACCTCGTCCGTAAGGGCCTGCACGACGGCGTTGCTAGCGCCATGCACCGCGGCAGCGTAGGCAGCCAGAAAGTGGTCCCCGGGCAGCAGCGGTTGTAGGGCGGCCAACAGCGCAGCGGAGCGCGGTGCGGGGGCGGCGCGCGGAGTGCGTACGCGCAGCGCGCCCACCGCCGCCGCCAGCGCAGCCTCGCCCTCCGACCCACTCGAGTCGGAGTGCGCTAGTGCGGCCACCATCGCGCTGCAGCTCTGGAAGACACCCGCCGGGCGCCGCATCATAATCATAGCCCGCCTTTGGTTATTAAAATTAATATGTAGGATCGGTATTTTAAATACCCACCTCAGTGTCGGCTGGGTGTTCCTCGCGTAGACGCAGCAAGGCGAGCTCGCACTCCTCCTCGCGCGCGCGCTGTGATGCCAGCTCCTCCGCACTCGGCATTTTGAACGAACTCTGCAAAATAACGTAAACACTGCTAACTATTTCATCATTTTCCTGCCCTTATCCCACTAAGTGGGGTCGGCACAACATGTTTTCCTCTTCCATCTTCTCCTATCACTCGTCATCTCAGTATTCACTCCTTTCATACGCATGTCCTCTTTCACACAATCCATCCATCTTTTCTTAGGCCTTCCTCTGCCCGTGTATCCATCCACATTCATATTCATCACTTTCCTTGTAACATGACTTTCTTCCCTCCGCATTACATGCCCATACCACGCTAACCTATTACTCCTCATCCTCTCTGTCACTGGCGCTACTTTCAAACTTCCTCTGATGATACTAACACTGCTAACTATTTGTACCTATGTAAAGGTCCGACTGAGGATCGATTGACGAACCGCTGATCAGCTTACCGATTCATGGATGGAGGAATTTACTGTTATTGAGGGAAGCTCGTCGAAGTCTTCTGCATCACTCATTTTTGAAGCCTTTTAATAATTAACCAGAATGAATTCGTCCTTTCCTTCCAATTCAAGTTTTATAAAATAAAGTCTCTTTTTATTTGGTCTGAGAATAAAGTCCTCAAAGATTACAATAATAATTATCATCGCACTCTGACCACTGAGCAATTATTCACATCGTTTTCGCCCCTGACTACCAACTCGTCTCAAATCAATTTCATTTCAAAATCGATCAGAAACTCATTATTAAAAAAATATACAAAACCTGAGCATGAACAACAACAACAGATCGAACTTTTGCCTTTGCCAGGTGATGCCCAGCCCAGTGCTCTGCTTGTTCTGAGGCTCTGCTCAACTCAACAATTCAAATGAAAAAAAACAAGGGGTTTTAGTTGACACTGACAAATAAAACCCAACGTCAAAACTCAGTTTTTTCACATGGAAGAATTCAGTGTCATTACTGTCATATACATCAAGTCATTGCTCCATGAAATAAAAATCAGCTGGCTGCTCGCTAACTCGCTTTCTTTGTTTGTATTTTGATCTGCGTGATGCGATCTGTGAGATTTCGGGTTGGGTCGCTGAAGTAACTACCTACTTGAAGTTCTTCAAATGAGAATTCAGTAGCAGGGGTCGAAGCTCTCGAGACGTTCGTGCATTTCAATAAACAGCGGTGCGTTCACTGCGATTGTTTAAGAGGGGCGTGTCGGGGTGTTGAGAGGTGCGATGGAAGCGGAGGAGATGGAGCTCGATATACGGTGCCACAGCGCGGGCTCGGGCTCTGGCGCAAGCTCGGAGGAGGAGGAGGCAGGGCTGCGGGAGGAGGAGGGCGAAGCGGACTTGGCGGATCTCTTCGACCGCATCATGCAGGAGTGCCGCCACAATTCGCCCGGACAGTGCTTTTCCCAGAAAGTACGAGAGGATATTGAAAGGCAAGTCTACCACCACCTGCAAGAGGCTTCAATTTGTTGTACTTATTACAATTTTATCATCCCAACTATTAAGTTCTTACAAAGAAAAACATTATATCTCTGCTAACATGGAAAAGTATTTTTGCATGCCTGTTTTAAAATATGGTCGAACACAAGGCATGTAAAAAAATCACTTTCTTTTTATATACTATTACTATACTAATTGGAACCTATTACTAAGCCTCCATTGTCCGTGTGTCTGTCTGTCAGAAGGCATGTATCTCATGAACCGTTATAGGTAGAGGGTTGAAATTTTCAGACTGTGTATTTATATTGCTGCTATAACATCAAAAAGAAAATAAAAAAGAAAAGTGACCCCCATACATGATTTTTTTATGTAAGTACTATGGTATGGAACCCTTTGTGTGCGAAATCTAGTTGCATTTGACCGGCTTTATTTAATAAATAAATAGATATTTAAACATTTTACAGTAGTTTCTGTTTCATCTGAATCAGATTAGTTGTCATGGCATGATTGAATCATGGATAAATAATAGTGGTAAAATTTCTAGACACATGTTTCACAGATGTCATATAATTTAACTGCATCATAGAGAGATAAAGAAATGCCCTGAATATAGTATACATGTATACTTATTTATATCGTACATTTTCCTCTAAAAATAGCAGCTGCTGCATTTAATTTTAGTTTCTTTGTTATCCTTTTATAGCACAGCTGAGATTTGTACTCGTTCTTGAGACTGAGTTGTAGTTTTAGAAGGTAATTTTTTTCAATTCTTATATAACACCCAACACATACATAGTCCTGAGCCCACACTAGGATTCCCTGTGTCGTGGGTATCAGAAACTACGAGTAAATGGCGTTGGATGTGTAAGTGAGTAGGGAGGTTGCGTGGCTGTGCAGGGTGGAGCCGGGCGCGCGCGCTCGGCTGGTGGCGCGCCAGCGGCAGGGCGCGACGCCGCTGTTCTTGGCGTGCTCGCGCAGCAACCTCGCCTGCATGACTTACCTGCTGCAAGTGTGCGGCGCCGACCTCGAGCAGCGCTGCCTGTACCTGGCGCCGCACGAGCGCGAGCTATACCGCGTGACGCCGCTGTGGGCCGCCGCCGTCACCGGCCGGCTCGACGTGCTCCGCGTGCTGGCCGAGGCGGGCGCCGACATCAACGCCGGCTCCGACTCGGGCTCCACGCCGCTGCGCTCCGCCTGCTTCATGTCGCACACGGAGGTGGTGCGCTACCTGCTCGAGCGCGGCGCGGACGTGCACCGCAAGAACCACAACGGCGGCACCTGCCTCGTCAACGCTGTGCAGAGCCCGGAACTCTGCCGGATGCTGATCGCCGCCGGCGCGGATGTGGACGCGACGGTAAGCGCCGGCGCCGGCGACAAGTGATGGGACTCGAATCATGATTTGAATGATGACAGTTAAAACTCAATTCGAATGAGGTTTTATGCTGATTCGAATCCACGATCTGATTCGAATCAATTTCGTTCTTTTATCTGTTATGCGAGTAGTACGCTTATGGATGGTTGTAATTGTAATTGGAGAGAACTACTTTATGCAGTGGACTATTATAGGCTAACGATGATGATGATGATTCAAAAATGTATCTAAGTGTTTTTTTATTGATCTAAAAGTATCTATTGTTTGAATCATCGTATCGATTCGAATCATTATGTTGATTCGAATCATCAATCAATTCGAGTCATGATTCGATTTTTTTCCTGATGATTCGAATATTAATTTTCGATTCGAGTCCCATCACTACCGGCGAGCCGCCCGCGCCCTAGCGGCTGCCGGCCCCCGCTGACCCCGCGCTGTCGTCGGCAGGACACGCAGCTGAAGACGGCGCTGCACTACGCGGTGCAGGAGCAGCGGGAGGAGGTGGCGCGCCTGCTGCTGGCGGCGGGCGCCGACCCGCTGCGCGCCACGCGTGACGGAGACGATGCGCTGCAGCTCGCCTGCATCAAGGTACCGCTGACCCCGCGCTGTCGTCGGCAGGACACGCAGCTGAAGACGGCACTGCACAAATCCCCAAGGAATGCACACACCCACATACATCCATACAAAGGAGGGTAATGTGTATGCATGAGACACCATAAACACATTACCCTAGTTCGCGGTCGCGCGCTGACGTGTTGTATCCGGCAGGGCGCGGTCTTCTTCTTCTATCGAGTCAATGTTTCAACTATGTAGTTGTTTTAAATGTAGTTTGCCCAGTAGGAGGCCACAGCGATTCCACTGTCGGTGGCCTTCATCAAGTCGTCCTGAGTGCATCCGACTGGGCACAGAGGACATGAGGTGAGGTGGGACATGTCTTGGGAGGGAGCACCGCAATCACACTCAATTTGTTCTGGATCCCTGTAATCCCATTTGGCAAGGTTTACTCTGCAGCGGCCTACTTGGGTCCGGAGTCGGTTGAGCGATTTCCAAATAGGCCACTGCAGATCTCGGCCTGGTGGTAGGTGCTCTGCTGGGACGATAAAGTCCGAAGGAGGGGCGTGTTTTGCCTTCAACAATTCGTTTCTGGCTTCTGTTGCGCCACGTGGCGCATCCTGGAAGCAGCTAGGTCCGGTAACGCAGGGCCCAGGCTGACTAATCTCTTTAGCACAATGTTTGAACTGAAAGGGCGCGGTGCGGCTGGTGCACTCGCTGCTGGAGCAGGGCGTGTACTGCTCGGCGCGCGCGGCGGACGCCTACGAGCTGCTCGGCGCCACGCAGCTGGACGAGTACAACGACGCGCCGGCCGCGTGCGCCTCCTGGCGCGCCGCCACCTCCATCCGCCTCCGCCACGCCGAGCGGTGAGTGCCGCAGTGCCTGGCTACTTAACATAGGGCCAGACCGTTGTAAACAAGCTTCCAACACGGCTCACCTTGGTTTTTTTTTTATCTGAAATAGGTTTGCGTTTGAGCACACTCTACCTGATGTTAAGTAACAGTGTGGTCTAAGATGAAGCACGCTTACCTAGAAGAAACCTATTGATTCTCGATTTAAAGACACCCATATTATACTGTATTGGTGGGAGGCTTGTGTAGTTGTGTAGCCTACGGTTGGTGTTTGCGTCCACACTGGTTTACAACAAGGCTCCCACCTCAGCGTGTTGTCGACTATTAGTTTTTTTTTAACAGTCCTGACCCTATACTAAGATTCCCTGTGTCGTGGGTATCAGAAACTACGAGTACCATGGTACCATAACACCCAGACCCGGAAGAAATATTTACAGATCATGCAAACATTTCTTCCGCAGCGGGAATCGAACCCACGCCTCTTGTGCAAGCGCCCGCCACGCCACCGAGGCCGTCAATAGATAGAGCGGCCGTTCGTTTGGAAGCACGCGGTTGACAACGCGCGTCCGTCCACAGAGGTCGAAGGTCAAACGATTTTTTGTTGCAAACGAGGGTTTACACTGGTAAACCGCCGGTGGAGACCAATGTGGAGGTCTTGTTTACAACAGAGAATTAGACGCTTGCTTTTCTCTGTTTTTTTTTGTACATTTATAGATCTTATAATAATCTTCTTTAGCGTAATTTGTTCATGGCAGTTTTTGTGTCGTAGAATGGTTTTCTAAACGTGAAAACCTATTGGCTTATTGTTTTTTATAAGTGTATTTAATGTATTTATTTGTTAGCTGTTGGTTTTCCAATAAATAAAGAGTCGGGCCGGGTTGCAGGGAGGGCCACCCGCTGCCGAAGCGGCCGGTGCGCGCGCCCGCGCCGGCGCTGTGGGCGGCGCGCGAGTGGACCACGCATGAGGAGCTGGAGGCGCACGCGCACGACGCGGACTGGCTGCGCGCGCAGGCGCTGCTCGTCGTCATCCGTGTGCTGGGCCCCGCGCACAAGGACACGCTGTTCCGCCTCATGTACAGGTGCGTGTCGCTGTGGTGGGGGGTGGGAGGTGGGAGTGGTCCGCGCTGACCGTGCGTGTTGCGTGTTGCAGGGGCGCGGCGTACGCGGACTCGTTCCGCTACTCGCGCTGTGTGGCGCTCTGGACCTATGTGTTGGAGCTGCGTATTCAGAAGGACACGCTGCTGCATACGGGTGAGCGGTGGCATCGGATGCTTCTCGGGACAGAACATCGACCGGTTCCGGGATTGTCTGTGATCTCTTAGGGCCCGTCCGCGGAATATACGCGAGAATAAAAACCTCGCGGCGAAATATCGCTGTGCGGAGGGGCCCTTAGGTTCGTGGCTGAGGGTGGGATGTGTTGCAGAGACGTGCCAGACGCTGCTGGCGCTGACGCGGCTGCTGCTGGAGGTGCGCGGCGGGGCGGGGGCGGCGGCGGACGCGGCGGGGGTGGGGGAGCGCAGAGCGGTGCTGTCCCCCCCGCACGTGGCGCTGAACCTGCTGCGCATCATCGTCGCTCCCAACGCACTGCCAGGTAACCACCAACTAGCCGGTGAAACCACATCATCCATCTATCCTCCTCATTACTCCTTATCCTATTGATAGGTATAATTTTATTTATGACTAGCGGTCGCCCGCGGCTCCGCCCGCGTGGATGTCGGTTACCGCTGCAAAAAGCCTACCCAGGAAAGACACGGTCAGTCGCGAGGTCGGCTCCCTACGCAGCGGTCGTGCAGCAGAAATCGTAATATTTTAATTTCGCCATAACTTCAAAACCAAACGTCCAATTTTAATCATTCAAAGACCAAATATTATCTCCATAAACTGTTCTTAGTGATGAAATCATTTATTTTGATAAGGATTAATAGCATGAGTAAAATAAACGCGTTTAAATGTAGTCCAAAAAAAATTCAAGATTTTTAAATAAAAAAATGGTTGCTGTGCCTCACTCGACATAGATGGGTATAGTGTGTCGCGGACTTTTTTGTAGATATTTATAAGATCTACAATTAATTAGAACATTTTATGGTTCTATCTTTTATAGTTTAGGCAGCGTACGCAAAATAAGTAACTTTTCTGGTTGATTTTTTACACCTTGTGTCCGAAAAACCCAAATATCTTACGGAACCCTATTTTTTTCCAAAATAAAATATAGCCTATGTTACTCGTGGATAATGTAGCTTTCGAATGGTGAAAGAATTTTTAAAATCGGTCCAGTAGTTTTTGAGCCTATTCAGTACAAACAAACAAACAAACAAACAAAGTTTTCCTCTTTATAATATTAGTGTAGATTTATTTATTTTTAATGAAGTAGGTATGTATGTATTTTTGTTGCGGATTATATATTTTATTTTATTTTTAATAGTTTGTGACGTCACCCTTCTTAAGGTCCTGACTGAAGGCCGAGCTTTTGGCAAGTTTTCTTGAATGACAGAGCAACCAGGACACGTGATAGGTAGGTTAGGCCTGTATAATATGTATTTTCTTCTCACTGTCTTTTAATTTTTTACTCCTGTATTCTTATGTTGCCAATAAATTATTTTCTTTCTTTCTTTCTTTCTTTATCCTTACAGCATGATCTAAGGATGATCTAAGTATCATGCTGTAAGAGTTTTGGCTAAGGTGTTTTATTTTAATTATAACATGGTGATTGACGTGTCCGTAAATATGACTTCTTAAAAGTATCTGTAATGTTGTATTTATATTTATAATAAATAAATAAATGACCGGCCGCCTGCCTGACGTCAACCCTCCTTGGGAATACTTGCATAATGTATCTCATCATGTTGGAGGATACTATCCCTTAGTCGACTTTTACGACATGCTCGAGAAAAGAAGCAGCTGGACGCATTCTATGTTTTTTCTTTACTCCCAGTCCAGCAGAGAAGTAATGTCGACGAATGCACGACTAATGTCCCTATTATGAAAAATAACAAATAGTCTAAAAATGTCCAATCATAAAAATGTCCAATCATAAAAATGCCCAATCACAAAAATGCCCAATCATAAAAAGTGGAATGATTCTTGCCACTTTCTACTCAGTCATCCTTGTTGTTGCAGAGTGCGCTGCGCTGCTGGTGCCGCGGCCGCAGTGCCGGGAGCAGGGCGACATGTTCGACCGCGCGCTGCGCTGCGCCGCGCACCTCGCGTACATCGCCGACTGCACGCCCGAGCCGCCGCTGTCGCCGCTCGACCAGCAGGCCTTCCACGACGACGTCCTCGAACAAGTCAGATATTCACAGCTTTACCCGACTTCTTATACCTATTTATAGTAGTCTATAACAGGCGCTCAACGACGACGTCCTCGAACAAGTCAGATATTCACCGCTATACCAATGCTACCTATAGTTAGTCGTCTATATATCGACGGTAGAAAGCGGAAATGTCGTATCTCAAAAAATGGCCTAAATGACTTAAAACTTGATTGTTGATAAGCAAAATAAGCCGCATCGAATGGTCTATGTCTCGTCATTCTACGATGAAAAATTTTTATGATACGCCCTTGATTTTTTCCTAGTTTTTTTACTGTTCACATGACTAATTGCTGTAAATAAAGGTTTTTTGGCTCTGGTGTAAAAATTGAATATATTGAGATACGACATTTCCGCTTTCTGCCGTCGATATATACAGGGTGGAACATTTAGATCAGTCGGTTGATTTAGATTCAGGTCAGTATGGGTAAGTCTGTAACTATAAAACATACAAAGATCTGTTCATATTCAATGAACCATGTCATCGGATTTAGTGTCAAGAAAAACTGTATACATAGATTTAAAAAAATCTTGTACTCAATTCGGGAATCGAACCCGGTCGTATTCTATGTCAATTTTGTATTGCAAAAACGCGACGAGGCGACAAGCAAGTTATGAGCTGTTTCGTTTGGTCATAGAGAATAAGGGGTCTGATGAGGCTGTTCGGATGGAGGTCACATTAGCTGCAAGAAGGGTCGCGTCACTTGAACATTGCTGTCTATGGCAGTTGACTCGACGATGAACGAGAAACGAGAACTAGAAAGTATAAACGAGTTGGCGAGCAGCGAGAAGCGAGTGTGTAGTTCCGATAGATTTGTCGCTGGGCTCTATGCGACAGGCGATTATTCGCGCTACGTGCAGAAATTACCGCAACTTGGCCTGTGCGAGTTCTGACCGGCCTATGTATATCAATTGTACGTTTCTTAAGCTCAGACCATCATCTTCCTGCCCTTATCCCACTCTATGTGGGGTCAGTACAGCATGATCCTTGGATCATGCTGTAAGAGTTTTGGCTAAGGTGTTTTATGGCCGGCCGCCTGCCTGACGTCAACCCTCCTTGGGAATACTTGCTTGTTGTATCTCATCATGTTGGAGGATACTATCCCTTAGTCGACTTTTACGACATGCTCGGGGAGGGAAGCAGCTGGACGCATTCTATGTTTTTTCTTTACTCTCAGTCCAGCAGAGAACTTAAGCTCAGACCAAATAAAAAAAAGACGGCGCGCCGCGAACAACAAGTGAAGCCACCTTTTTATCTATGTGTTAAACACATAGATAAAAAGGTGGCTTCACTACACATAGATAAAAAGGTGGCTTCACTTGTTGTTGTTCGCGGAGCGCCGTCTTTTCTTTTTATTTGGTCTGAGTTCTTAAGCGAGGAGATAGCTGATAGTTGACGTTTCCTCGCCGGCGGCGGCGCGGCGGTGGGAGAACTGCCTGTTTGTGAGGGTGTGTTGGTATGTTGCAGGTGCGCGCGCTGGTGGATCTGGACCTGCGCGCGTGGTCCACCGGCGACACCCTCCTGCACCTCGCCTGCAGCCGGCTCAACATCGTGCGCTCCACCTACTTCGCCGACGACATGGTGCAGACGGTCTCTACCTCTACACCTCACTACTGCTGCCTTGAAACGATTAAAGTGCACATTTCCGAAAGCCTCGTTTCGTGCTTTCGCTGCTTTGAAGTTCAGGCTCAACGGTGTGCCGGTTTCCTGATGTTTTTCTTCACCGTTTGAGAGTCCAGTCCAGATGGTTCCAGGGGTGTCCTTAGATTAAAGGATCTGATTTATAAACATGCTCTCTAAGCCATTATTGTTTGAGAATACAATATTGAGTTGCCGCCGACATCCTACTATCCTACTAATATTATAAACGCGAAAGTTAGTATGGATGTTTGATACTCTTTCACGCCTAAACGGCTGAACGGATTTGAATGGAACTAGGTTTATACATAGTACATGTGCTGGATTAACGTATAGACTATTTTTTAGCCGGGTACAACGCGATCGAAGCCGCGGGCGGCAGCTAGTTATGTTCATAAATCTTGATGTAATAAATAGCACTTAATGCGCACTTGAGATGCAATAGTGTGAAGCGGTATGCGGGATGGCCAGCCTGGCCTGAAGGACTCTCTCAGCCCTTTATTACACGAGCTTAGCTTGTAGACAGTGCACGAAAGAAGCCTCTTAAATCCTTTCACCACACTGGTTCAAAAGAAGTAGCAGGAGTGAGTTGGGGTGTGTGCGCAGATGGCGGTGTTCCCGTCGTGCCGGGCGGTGCGGCTGCTGCTGCAGTGCGGCGCGTCCGTGTCGTGCCGCAACCGCGCGCGCTGCACGCCGCTGCACGTCGCCGCCATCCCCTACAACTTCAGCACCGAGGTGAGTGCGGGTCATTCCCACTATTTCCATCCAAATACTAAATAGAAAAAGTGGGACTAGCGTTTTTTCCAAACTATATCCCATTATTTTTATTCATCATCTTCCTGCCCTTATCCCACTCTATGTGGGGTCGGCACAGCATGATCCTCGGATCATGCTGTAAGAGTTTTGGCTAAGGTGTTAGGTATATCCCATTATTTCTATTGCGGCAAAAAAAAACGCAGTTGTTTTATTTGAGAATCTCTTTCCACTTTAATATTTATGACGGCTTGTTATATAAGAATTACAATAATAATGGCAGCTGTCTATCTTTTCTCTTTCTACGAGTCAATTAATACTATGTTCAAGAGGTTTTATCTAAAGAGGAAATAAATAAATAGTTTCTTTGTGCACGCCGTCATAAGAGGTGATGCAGTGTTTTTTTGCCGCCGCCAGCAATGGAAACAGTGGGGGAATCGGTCCCAGTATATCCATCAATAGAAATACGTAATGGAAATAGTGGGATACACCCGTGAGTGCGCTGGCCGCTGTGAGTGCGTGTGCGTACTGACCTCTGACGGACGGTGCGGTGTCGGCAGCTGGTGGAGACGCTGCTGGCGGGCGGCGCGCACCTGGACCAGCCGAACCAGTTCGGCGACTCGGCGGCGGAGCTGGTGCAGCTGAACGCGCGCTCGCGCGTGCGCCCGCTGAACCACGTGACCCTGGCGTGCCACGCCGCGCGCGCCATGCCGCCGCAAGCCGCCGGCGCCGCCCTGCCCGCGACGCTGCGCCCCTTCCTCGACCTGCACCGCGCCTGACTGCGGAGCCGGCGCCGCCGCCGTCGCGTGACCGGAGCCGATCACTGATCTCACCAGTCACCTGACCGGAGCTCATCGCTGATCTCACCAGTCCGTGACCGAAGCTCATTGCTGATCGCAAGCGCCCACTCCATCTAAGCGCCACAAAAGCCGCGACTCCTACAACCACGGTCGACGCTCAACGGTTCGCAGCTTGATCGTGGACCAAAGATCCCGCCTACATTCTCATCCTAAGCGTAACGGATATCCATGCAGCCTCCACGTACGCCATTATGGAATTTAGTCAATGTCAATGTTCGAACGTTATGTCAATGGTCCATCACTGTGAATGGTCAGTTTTCTGCTTTCACTCGATGTTTTGTTTTGGATCATATTCCTAGAATATAAAATCTCGAAATTCTATATTTTTTTAGAAATATACGACAAAAAAGATCAAGTCCATACCTTGACATTTATAAGGAAAGTTGTTGAAGCTGTTAAAAATATTTTCAATGAATCGTATGTGTACGGTTTGTGCAAACCGCACAAATTCCAACATGTTCTCGCGGGTCAGTGTTTTACGCCACGGCGTGGTTTTCAAAGTCAAAGTCAAAGTATAGTTATTGCATAATTACATGTCAAAAAGATGTCACAGATAATATAGAGATTTAATGTAATTTGCCCTTTATGGGCGTGCAATGATTAATTATATTTTACAAAGTTAAAACTATAATAATAGTAATAATGACAAAAAAAAAATATAAAACAAAAATAGCTAAATAGAAAATAAAAACAACAAACACAAAAAATAAAAATTAATACAAATGTCATAAATTACAAAGTCAACAATGCCTTGCCAATTTCTTGCCAATGCAGGGCAGTTACTATCAACCACTAACAACGACACCACGTCGTAGCGTACCTACTATCGCTAACGCAACTCATCAAACTGAAGGAATAAAAACCTTTAACGGACTATTTACTCAACGAACCTATAAGATACTAGGGTCCAGACCCTACAGTATGTAAAATTCTATTGCTACTAAAAAAACAAATTGTTTTGGTAAAAAAAAATATAAAGCTTTATTTTTGTTAGAATATTGTATACTTAAGCCATGTGAAGTATTTTAAGAAATAGCATGAGACTAGATATGAGATAAATGTGACTGCATTTGTATAATATTATAGAAGTAGATAGGTGTCTATCACTTGAATTTAAACATGACTCGATTTTTATAATACTTGTTTATGTTTCATGAATTCTAGTGTAACCTACTGATATTGTAAACTTTATCATGTATAACTGCTTACGAACAAACATAGTTCATGCGTGCAAACTCTGGTCATTAAAATAATAAAAATTAGATATTATTCACTACTGTTTTATTTCTTACAACAAACTAATATTTTATCAAAATAGAGATCTCTAAATATAATAAAAAAATATAAACATCATTGTATAAATCCTTGTAAAAATAGGAATGGAGTATTTATTACTTATCAACTATTTGTGATGAGTTTTGGAGACATGTCATTCAATCCTACTTACATACAAATATTAGAGGTAGCGTAGAATAATGTACCTACATATGCATATAAAAAATTGGACGGAATTAAATTGAAATCTTATTCTAATGGTTCGTGAATCGTGATGTAGGAACAACAGAGCATTTACCTATCTGAGATATTCGTGAACAAATACATCAAGCAAATGCAATCATAATTTTGAATGCTGCCTTTACAAAATTGTTACCTATCGTCGGCATATAGTGAAAACCTCGTGGGTTAGTTTGGTGTACAATTTTGTTAGGACTTTTTTTTAGTATTATGCCGTTTATGAAACCGTAAATGAGAACGGATTGCGCGCATCGAGGTTTCCACAGATGAGCAATAAAAATAAAATGGTATAAAATAAATAAATAACACCCAACAGTCACATACATAGTCCTGACCCCACACTCCGAGTACCATGGTACCACAACACCCAGACCCGGAAGAAATATCTACAGAACATGCAAACATTTCTTCCGCAGCGGGTATCGAACCCGCGCCTCTTGCGTCTCTGCCGAGCAACCGCCCGCCACGCCACCGAGGCCGTCAAAAATCTGTGAGGTTTTCACTATAAGCCGACGCTATGTAGACTAGGAACGTAATTGTTGTTCAGAGGCACTGCACATTATTTCTTACTCTGCGCGTGCGAGCGAGACAGCTGTCAGGAGAGCTGCGGCCAGCAGCGGTGCGAGCGAGAGGGCTATAGTACTGCTGGAATCGGATCCCTTGCGGCCGAGGTTGCGCTTATGTCGGTCCACGATAAATATGCGTCCGCCCATACCTGAAAACAGAAGGTACAAAAATGTTAAATAGAATTGACATAATAATATTATTATTATGACGACCTTGGTGGCGAGGCAGGCGAGTGCTCGGCTGTGATGCAAGCGGGTTCGATTCCCGCGACGGCAGAAATATTTGTATGTTCTGCAAATATTTTTTCCGGTGGATCTTGTACTTACAAAAAAAAAGTAGTTAGGTATATAAATATCCTGGTGCCCATAGTACAAGCTTTGCTTAGTTTGGGGCTAGATGGTGCTGTGTGAAATGTCCGCAAATATTATTATTAAACGCGTATATGTGAAAGCGCGCTTAGTTAAAAAGTTATTATTTAAAGTTAGCGTGTTAAAGGACTAGGTCCAGCGAGTCGCCAATTACCGGTCGGTCTACTCGAAGGAGGAGTTATTGAATCCCACAAATAGTGGGAGCTTATGAACTCAAAAGTTTTGTATGACCCCACTGGGATCATGAGAGTAGGAGCATAATGGAATTAGCCCGAGCGAGCTAATGATGAAATGAAATGATTTATTAAAAACTAGCTGCCGCCTGCGGCTTCGCTCGCTTGGCGTGGTATCCGGATAAAAAATAGCCTATATGTTAATCCAGTACATGTACTATGTATATTCCAAGTTTCATTCAAATCCGTTCTGCCGTTTAGGCGTGATTAAGGCACAAACATCCAAACATCGAAACTCACAAACTTTCACATTTATAATATAAGTAAGATGCAAATAAGCTTACAGGAGAGAACCCAAAACGCCTAACTACCTACCTTAAATTTGCATAACTCAAATATAATCTAAGATAACCATAAATTGAGCATATACTGTCATTGAAGACGTCGATATGCTGGAACTCGTGGAGGAAAGCATTCAGTAAGTCCAACGCTCGCAATGTTGGCGTGTTATAGATAGTCGATGGTCACCTGAGTGCGTGAAGGAGTGGTAGTAGACGAGGTCCGGCCAGGAGGAGTTGGGCGCGACGCGCAGCGCGGCCGGCGCGCCCGTCTCGCAGCGCCACGCCAGCGAGCGGTTGTACGCGCGGAACGACGAGAACGACGCGTCGCGCCGCCGGTCGCTGCTCGCGCTCCCCAGGCACAGCGGACCCGCTGCAACAAGCACATTTATCATAATACTATATAGTAAGCGGCTTGTATAATTTTGCTATACAAAAAAAGTAGAGCAAGAACCTGACAACTTTAATTAATTCAAATAAATCAAAAATTATGCAATGTAATCTCAAAATAACAATTTAGACAGAGTTACAGCTTATATAAACCAATACAGATAATATTACGCGATGTTGCCTTGTTGAAGTCTGGAGCGAAAGTGAGTCAAGAGCTTTTTTTTTCGGACGGATAATAATGCTGTGGGGGTTCAGATGACCGCTGGCAGCATTACCGGGCTTTGGTGAGCGCAGAGGGCGCGACACCGAGTGAGTCAGAGCCTAGCGCGCGCACAGTATTTATAAGGTATAATTTGCTAAAATGCTTGCATGTTCTGCAAATATTTCTTCCGGGTCTGGGTGTTGTGGTACCATGGTACTCGTAGTTTCTGATACCCACGACACAGGGAATCCTAGTGTGGGGTCAGGACTATGTATGTATGTGACTGTTGGATGTTTTAAAAAAAAAAAATACTCAAATACGACTCAGAGTTGAGCACACACATCTCAAGTGACGAGTTTTTGACAGATTTCCATCCTGTCAGAAAACCGTGAGTTGAGACGTGCTCAACTGTGAGATGCGTTTGAGTATTCGGGGGTTGTTTAGTTGTCGCACCGGCGGTGGGGCTGAGTCGTCCGCGGCGCGTGTAGTGCACGCCGGCCAGCACGCGCACGGCGCGCTGCGCCGCCTCGTCCAGCCGCTCGAGCCCGCCCACGGGCTCCGCGCTCACGATCAGCGGGTGGTACTCGCTCGCAGAGTGCGGGTTGTTGCCGCCGAACACCTGCGAACACACCACAATCATTATATACAAGTGTTCTACACGAGAATGGAACGTTTTAATTCTATCTCGAAGAGTATTATCATAATAACTAGCTGCCGCCCGCGGCTTCGCTCGCTAGGTACCCGGATAAAAATTAGCCTATATGTTAATCCAGTACATGTATCATGTATATTTCAAGTTTCATTCAAATCCGTTCAGCCGTTTAGGCGTGATTGAGGCACAAACATTCAAACATCCAAACATCTTTACAAACTTTCGCATTTATATTAATACTAGATGAATTTTTGACAAACATTTGACATTTCAGTGTTAATTTTGATATATATAATAGTTTAAACGCGGGGCTTCACTCGCGTGGTATAAATTTTGACTCCCCATTTTACACCTTTTGAGGGTCAAAGCCAAAGTCAAAAATTTTTATTCCTTAAAATAAATGGGATCACTTGGACACGTCTTAAATCTACGTTGCATTTACACCTGTTCGTAACGCGACCAAGCGTGGAAGATACAGGTAAGAAACCACGCTTGGCTATTTTTTGGAAATCATTGTTCATTTTGAAAATCCCTGAAACATGTTTGTGTCTATTTATTTTTTAATTAAAGTATTCAAACCCAGTTTCAAGCCCGTTAAAAAGTTTGCATACAATTGATACCATTTGAATTTTACTTGTAAACATAGGTTTGGTACAGTTATACAATCTATATGACCATCATCATCTTCCTGCCCTTATCCCACTCTATGTGGAGTCGGCACGGCATGATTATTGGATCATGCTTTGAGAGTTTTGGCTAAGGTGTTTTATGACCGGCCGCCTGCTTGACGTCAACCCTCCTAAATAAGATCTGGTAGCCACTGGACCTACAAGATTCGACCCAAAAGCAAAAATTGCCTATAGGACCTCATTTAAATGGCCCATTCGACCTTCTTAAAAAATATGAGTATGATCTGAGAGGTTACCTCGAAGCTGTACTGCAGGCCGCGCCGCAGCTGCAGGTCTGGCGCGAGCTGTCCGTTGACGTACCAGGCGAGGGGCGCGGCGGCGTGCGCGGGCCCGCGGCCGCGGCCGGCCACGCCGCGCGCGCCGCCCGCCGGCCCCAGCGCGAACCGGAACACGCGCAGCGCCGGGTCGAACAGCTGCGCCGTCTCCCACGCCGCCGGCGCCGACGCCGACCCGCTGCACACACACACACACACACCCCATTAATAAATAAATAAATAACACCCAACAGTCACACACATAGTCCTGACCCCGCACTAGGATTCCCTGTGACGTGGGTATCAGAAACTACGAGTACCATGGTACCACAACACCCAGACCCGGAAGAAATATTTACAGAACATGCAAACATTTCTTCCGCAGCGGGAATCGAACCCGCGCCTCTTGCGTTTCTGCTGAGCAATCGCCCGCCACGCCACCGAGGCCGTCAAACTTACTAACTATTCAGCCAAACTGGACATACAATTTATGTAAACAAATCGCCCATACTTAACCTAAAACTTACTTTTTCAATACATGTTTATGGAACGTTTGAGTATTACTTCTAATTGAGGTTAGGGGAACAAAGATCTGCACTGACGTCCCGCGGTGGGGTGTATTGTGCATTATCCCCCCTGCTAACCCTCCCCCAGCCAGCACAACTCCTTGAAGTACCGGAGAAGGACCTTGGGATGTTGGCAGCAGCGTTCCAGTATCCTCAATGATGTTGAGGCTGTAGGTGACGTTGATGTAGTACTTACCTATAGTTAAATTAAGATGTAAAAACTTATGTTGCCTAGCACCTATTCCATCCTCTGAGCTTAGTCGGCCTTGTCCACAGGAAAGACATGGTCAATACGTGCGGAGCTGACTGAGATGTGGTTGATAGTACTGGTATAATTCATGGTACACGGCCGGGTTTTAACCTGCAAGCTTAGGATCAAAAGGCGGAGTTGCTACCACTAGACCATCGACCATCAGTGCTCTCATAATATGAAATGTGGTTACTGACATGGTGAATTTGAAGCAGTCGTTATCAGCAGCGGATTGTTTGAGGTCTATCCTCAGGTCGTTCTTGTGGTAGAGAGAGTGGAAGGCGGGCTCGCGCGCGTGGTCCAGCCTGCCCACCGCCCACACCGCGTACTGAGGCACTTCGGGAGACCATTCCAAATCCATCGGCTCATCTGAAATGTCATACAAATAAAGTACATACATACATATCGATGGTCCCTATTAACAATGTCGGATATGAATTTTTACCAATATTCACTTTTACATAAATATAATCTAAAAAATTCTATGGTTGTTATAACTTTGTCCCCGCAACAATGTGGGTACTGAAGGAAGCCCCGCCGGTAAAAAATGGTACAAAAGTATATCTGACATTGTTAACAGGGACCATCGATATTATGATGCCCATATCCCTAATGGGGTAGGCAGAGTCACAAGTAAACATAAGAAAACTTGCAGCCACTTCTGATTTAAAATCCTAAGATGGATATGGTGAACAATGGTGACAGGTGATCAGTCCATCGCCCATATAAGTCCATCATTTTGGAGAGGATACTCTCCCTTAGTCGACTTTTACGACATGCTCGGGGAGAGAAGCAGCTAAAGAAAAAAAAAAGTTTATACATACATACATAATATTACGCCTGTTTCCCATAGGCGTACGCAGAGATCACGGATCTTCATTTGCTACGATCCTCACATACTTCTTTAGCTTCATTTACTTGTTTATAAATAAGATATTATAGTTTCATAAATTACCCACTATCACCCAGACCCGAAAGAAATATTTGCAGAGCATGCAAACATTTCTCCCTCAGCGGGAATCGAACCCGCGCCTCTTGCATCTCAGCCCGCCACGCATTAGAGGTCGTCAGTGGTACTTCAACTTCGGAATCGGTTGTTTCACCTGGCTTGAGCGACCTTCGGAAGGTGATGATGGTGAGTCCTTCCTCCCGACGCGACATGAACAGCTGGTAGGAGTTGACTCCGCCGAGGACGTCGTCGCGGCAGACGCCTGCGCGCCGGTCCAGCACTTGCACACACTACCACAACACAACATCTTACTTCATACTATCATACTAATATTATAAAGAGGAAAAACTTTTTTGTTTGTTTGTAACGAGTAGGCTCCGAAACTACTCGATCGATTTCAAAAATTCTTTCACCAATAGAAAGCTACATTATCAGGGTCCAGTATAGGTTATAATATATTTTCAAAAAAATTAGGGATCCGTAAGAAAATTGCAATTTTGTAACCCAAGGTAGAAAACCCAAAATAGTTATTGGCGTGCGCTGCGAAAACTATTGATTATAGATCAAAATAATGTACTACACGCGTGCGAAGTCGCGGGCAACAGTTAGTATATTATAAATGCAAAAGTGTGTGAGGATGTTTGGATAAACGGCTGAACGGGTTTGAATGAAACTTGGAATATACATAGTACATGTACTGGATTAACATAATAGGCTATTTTTTATCCGGGTACCGCGCGAGCAAAGCCGCGGGCGGCAGCACTTTATATATCAGTAACTTTATATATCCCTGTCACTATTTCTTTTAGATCTAGATAATTTGAATATTTTTTATGTCGCACGCCAACAGCTAATTCTAATTGTAATCTAAGATCTATACATAAAGAGTGTTTCTTCAAGTGGTCCCATATTAAACACAGTCGGTGACTTACTCAATTTGATCCGGTACTATTTTCTGGCCAGAAACACATATAATCAAAGTTTTTGATAGAACACTGACACTGAAGCAGAGTTGAGAGTTGTGGTGTCGTTATGAACGTACGGGGGCCTTGGCGGAGACGTTGTAGTCCTGCACGAAGGCCTGGCGGGTGGCCTCGCTGTAGTGCGCCACGGCCACGTCGGCGCCCACCATCTCCGAGCGGTCCGCGCGCCCCGACACGCCCCACGCCATGTACTCCTCCAGAGATATCTGCGCAAACATTACCCGTCATACTCATACCTCACTCGACCTACATCTAGTTGAACCTTAAATTGAACAAACGAGAAAAGAAATCTCACTAGTTCAGTCAACTGAACTAGTGGGAATAGACGAAAATTTCAATCTAAAACTTTTAATCTACGACCTCTGTGGCTCGGCTGAGACGCAAGAGGCGCGGGTTCGATTCCCGCTGCGGGAGAAATGTTTGCATGCTCTGCAAATATTTCTTCCCGGTCTGGGTGTTGTAGTATTATGTATTGTATGTATTTACAAAAAAAAAGTATATAAGTATTATATGGGCACCAACTGGCTGATATAATACTTTTATAGTTTTTTGTGAATAGATACTTGTTATAATACATAATCCTATAATACCCAGACCAGGACGAGATATTTGCAGAACATACAAACATTTCTCTCGTAGCGGTAATCGAACCCGCGCCTCTTGAGTATCAGCCGAGTACCCGCCACTTAAAGAAAATGAATTATAAGCTTCAGTATGTAGTTAGTTTCTGAAATATTTGCATTTGGAACAACGTCGAACGTCGAAAAGCGTCACCAGCATAAAAGTTCCATTTCACTACTCGCTTCTGAACCTTTTAAACTAGCTAGAGCCGGCAGGACGGTGCAGTGTGTCTAATTCTAATTCTAATTCTAATTCTAATTAAGGTTAGGGGAACAAAGATCTGCACTGACGTCACGCGGTGGGGTGTATTGTGCATTATCCCCCCTGCTAACCCTCCCCCAGCCAGCCCAACTCCTTGAAGTATCGGAGGAGGACCTTGGGATGTTGGCAGCAGCGTTCCAGTATCCTCGATGATGTTGAGGCTGTAGGTGGTGTTGATGAGGTCGATGGTGATGCCGTGCAATTCTCGATGACCGTCTGCAGTCCCGATTTATGTCTTATTTCATTTGTTGCAGAACAATGTAGCCTCACATGTTCCACAGTCTCTTCTGTTCTCTCTAAGAGACTGTGGTGCAGTGTGTCTCACCTGTCCGGCGAGCTCGAAGGTGACCTGCGGCCCGAACACCTCCCATGAAACCTGGTAGTCGCGATGGAGCTGTTTGCATTGCGGCATCTTGGACCTGAGGAGTGCACAAACAGTTAACATCAAGTGTAGCCACTCCAAGGATCACTAAAGCATCTTTGACGACCTCGGTGGCGTGGCGGGCGAGTGCTCGGTTGAGATGCAAGAGGTGCGGGTTCGAATCCCGCTACGGGAGATGTTTGTATGTTCTGCAAATCGATGGTCCCTATTAACAATGTCGGATATACTTTTTTACCAATTTTTACCGTCGGCGCGCCTGTTCCTTCAGTACCCACATTGTTGCGGGGACAAAGTTATAACAACCGACAATATTAACAAAAAACTGACGAAATAATCATGACCATGATTTTCAATAAAACAAAATATTGTATACCATAGAATTTTTTAGATTCTATTTATGTAAAAAAGTGAATATTGATAAAAATGCATATCCGACATTGTTAATAAGAACCATCGAAATATTTCTTCCGGGTTTGGGTGTTGTATTATGTATTATAAATATGTATTTACAAAAAAAGTATAAGTATTCTATCAGCAATCTGGTGCCCATAGTACAAGCTTAGTTTGGGGCTAGATGGTGCTGTGTAAAAAGTCCGCTAGTTTTTTAAGGTGCCTGGTGTTTCGGAGCTCAGCTGAAAGCTGGATGTAAGTAGATATGTTCTGCAAATATTTCTTCCGGGTCTGGGTGTTGTAGTACCATGGTACTCGTAGTTTCTGATACCCACGACACAGGGAATCCTAGTGTGGGGTCAGGACTATAATAAGTGACTGTTGGCTATAATTAGATGCGAAATAAAAAATAAAAAAGTAGATGACGTCTCACTCGTAGTGGTGCGTGGCGGTGGAGGCGGGCGGCACGTTGAGACCCTCCGGGATGAGCACGCTGGCGAGGCTGCGGCGCGCGGCCGCGTCCCACACGCTCAGCCAGCTCACGTCGAACACCGTCAGCCCGCCCGCCAGCTGCAGCGTCACGTCCCCGCCGACGTACGCGCCCAGCGGCTCCAGGCTGGGGACGCAGACACACACACTTATTTCCAGATATCGGACTTTTGGGTGCTATTGAAAAATGTGTCATATGTATGTACTTATGTATGTTTGACATACATATGTTTGAGAAAGTAAGCACAGATGGCGCAAGTAGACAAGCAGATTTGTCTTATTCCCTGTGGTATCCCGGTACTCACTATCCATATTCATCAGGTATCTTCATGCCCTTGGGCGAAGGCTGCGGGCCCACGCCGGTCCAGAAGTACACCTCCTCGCCGCTGCCATCGTACTTAAACTCAGGGATGCTGGAAACAAACATTATAATAATAATAAATAACACCCAACAGTCACATACATAGTCCTGACCCCACACTAGGATTCCCTGTGTCGTGAGTATCAGAAACTACGAGTACCATGGTACCACAACACCCAGACCCGGAAGAAATATTTACAGATTATGCAATCATTTCTTCCGCAGCGGGAATCGAACCCGTGCCTCTTGCGCCTCTGCAGAGCAATGGCCCGCCACGCCACCGAGGCCGAGACATTATTACAAAATAATCTACACTCCACATTAAATACATCTAATTCTGAGACTGTACTATCAAGCTTCAGCAAACTTATGTAAACTGTCATGGCAGTCATGGATCAGGACACAAAGTATAGGATCACCCCCTATCTGATAGGCTGATGACATTGTAAAGGGGGTATCCAGTGGATCACCATAAAATCGTTTGCCCTGGAAGAATATTGAATTGGCCTATATCCAGGACTTCTATAGGCTGATGGTGACTGCTCATCTTGATGGTTCCCTTAGTCACCCTGTTTAAATGAAAAGGGCTTAGAGTTTGCTGAAATGCAAGCAGCGTGGTTGCCGGGGTTGGTCCGGTTGAAACCCCGGGTCGGATGACCTCGTGGTCACCGACGTGGTGGCGTTGAAGGCTGGCAACAGTTGGGTAACACAGATAGGTTGATGCTCACAGCAGCGTGGTGGCGGTGAGCACAGTGAGGGTCTGGCTGGAAACCCCTGGTCCCGTCAAAGCGGGCAGCGTGCGCGGCGCTGGCGGGTCGAACTCGTCCGGCAGGAACACGTCACCGAACGCGTTCTGGCTGTCGATATCGTACACGCAGAACCACTTCAGCCGCGACACGCGCTTGCCGTCCGGCAGCGAGATGCGCACCTCCTGATTTATGTATCGCTCCAGGATGTTCGTCCTGCAATTATTTATAAGTAAATAAATTTGTTGTCTCAAACTAAGCGGAGCTTGTACTATGGGAACCAGAAGGCTTATAGAATGCTTTTAATAGAAAGAAGATATATTATAATACCCAGACTAGGAAGAAATATTTGCAGAACTTGCAAATATTTCTCCCGCAGCGGGAATCGAACCCGCACCTTTCGCGTCTCAGCAGAGCAATCGCCCTCCACGCCACCGAGGTCGTTGGTTTATTGCTAGTAATATCTTGGGGATGGTCAGCAGGGGGATAATGCACAATACACCCCACCGTGGGACATCAGTGCAGATCTTTGTTCCCCTAACATTAATTAGAATTACAATTAGGATTAGTAATATCTTGGGATAATATTTGCGACTATGAAAGCTTGTTAAACAATCAGGCAGAGAAAGGTGTCATCGGCTGTGAAAGTAGGCTTCCAAACTCAATATACTTCATTCAATAAGATAGATCACTTTAATTTAAATCATCTTAAATCTACGTTGAATTTACACCTGTGATGCAATGAAGCGTAGAAGATACTGGCAGGAAACCACGCTTGGCTATTTATATGTTGATAAAAGTAGGGTATCACTGACTTGCCATGCTCATCGGGCACGATGAAGCCCTGCGGGCCGGGGCGCGCGGCGTCGCCCGCCCAGAAGAAAGTGTCGTCACCGGTGCCGTCGTAGTTGAAGTTCACCAGCAGCAGTGTCCAGTCGTCCACCGCATACACCTCACCCGACACCTGGAATGTGAGAGACAACCTATTTACCAATAACTGCCTACATACAAATAATCTAATTCTTAATGTTGGTGGGGAAACAAAGATCTGCACTGACACCCTGCGATGGGGTGTATATCCCCCTGCTCACCCTCCCCCAGCCAGCACAACTCCTTGAAGTACCAGAGAAGGACTTTGGGATGTCGACTGCAGTGTTTCAGTATTCTTGATGGTGTAAAGGCATTGTTGATGTAGATGCCAGGCAGTTCTCGATGACTGTCTGCAGTCCTGAGTTATGTCTTATTTTACAAACAAACAAATCAGTGCTCAATAAAAAATCGAAGTTAACAACTATTCAAGCATTGTGTGATAAGCAGGGATAGGAATAGGTAGATTATATTTACCTTAAGTTCACGCGTGGAAGTAACAAGAGTTGATAATACCTCCTCTACAATCCCAGGATGATTAAAATCATGTTATAATTCTGGGATTTCAAAAACATGAAATTGAAATAATTAAAATTAAATATAGACAAACCAGGTAGGTATTATCTGGTTTTTACCTGATGATGGTAAGTGTTGATGGCTCCAATGAATTTCCCTCTGTATGGACCATCTTGTTCTTGCAATGTACATTCTGCAATAAGTTTACTTAGTTAGTTAAGTAAAATAATAGTAAAATAAAATAATTATAAAACTAGAAACTATTAAATATATAAAAGATTTAATTATTATAATCATCATTTATTTCAATAAACAGGATTCATTTGGGTACATATCTACATTGTTTCAGTACACATTCCAGGTCTATATTAATTGGTTAGGTAGGTACCTAACTAATTTGTGCGCTTTCAAAACTTATGTTAAGTTAATCAATGTATCAGTTCTATGAAAGGATATAGGTGCCTGCGCTGTAGGTGAATTATTTAGAATAAAAATAATTGTGTCCGAGGCTGGCATTGAACTCAACAAAACAAAGCAAGCAATCAAGAGAAAGTTTTCACATCAACTTCTTTTTTTCAATGATTTAAAAGTACTTTTCCTTACCTCGCGTGACTAGTGCGAGAACTGCAAACCATAGTTTCCACATTCTTCTAGCTGCTCTTAAACGTACTACTACTTTTTAGCACTTTATTTTATAAAACAAGTATTAAAACATTTTAGGACTCTATTTCGAAATGACCATCACCAGCAAAACTTAAATTTCCGGTTACTTGCTTGACAGCTATTTTGTTTCAAATTCCCCAACTTACTTTTCCTAAGTACAAGGTCAAGGCGCTGATTGGCTAAAATTTTGACTTTAATCGCATAACAGCCAATCACAGAGTTGTTACTTTCACTTTTGTACATGACGATAAGTTTTTAAATGAGGTGTCAACTGACCAACTCATGGTTCCTGACGTTTTATTCCAGAGTTGCCAGATGTTTTAACGAATGCTGCCGCTATAGTTTTAATATGTTATAGCGCCACCCCGCTCCGGCCGCTGGCGGCTCGTTTAAGCAAAATATAAAACGTAGTGTAAGCTAAAAAAATCGGGTTATTCCCGTTGAGACATCAATAGAAATCATGGTGGCTGTGAAAGTTTTAAATATGTCGTTAGAGAGTTACTAGCAACTTAGACGAAGATTTCGCCAGCTGCTTTTTAGTTTCATTTGATTATGTTAGATGGCGCTAAACTGCAAATAGTACTTAGGCCGTTCCGTACCCGAAGGGTGCTAATGGGACCCTATAACTTTTCGGCTGTCCGTAATAGATAGAGTTGAAAATGTATTTCTATTGCCGCTATAACAATAATTAATAAAAATAAATGGGGGCCCCATACAAGAAAAACAAAAATTTTACATTCGTAATCGACAAGGGGTGGTTAGTAATTTTATTGCATGGGTCGAGTAGCTTTCTACACATTTTTTTTAGTATTTCTTATTTCAAACAATTTAAATTTACTGAATATGTACAAAAATAATAATAAAATTAAAAATTACCTCGGGATTTTAAGTTAATTATTTTTGCTTGATTTTAATTAATAGTGAACGCAAGAAACATTAATGTGCGATTTCGACTCGCACTTGACCGGTTTTATTTTTGTAAATAGTATCTACATATTTTAGTAGTAGATAGATACTTCGCTGTACCTCTTTAGTAGGTAACTTAGTTTTGTGATAGGCTACAAGCTAGATATACAATGCTAGGTAAGTAGATAAGTAGGTACTTGGATCTTAGTAGGCATCTACTTTTTTGATGGGAATTTTTGGTGACAAAGTTGAGATAAATAAGAAATACCTACTTAAAGTTGTCGTTAAGTAAAAGTAATTTCTATTCACCTGCATTTTCTTTTCGCGGATGACAATGCAAAGGTATTTCGCATTGTCCCACGGGCCATGGTACAAAGAGAACACATTTTCTACTGTCAATATAATTATCAGCGTTTTCCTTGTGTGTTAGGTAATATCTACAGATACCTGCACGAATCTTGACTCTATTCTTTATTGGGTGCGTTGCACGGGTTATAGAGCTCATGATCAGATCTAGGTATCTATTTATGTAGATCTAGGTGGGTACCTTCTAAATAGGAACCTAGGTACTACCTACTTATTCTATGGGCTTTTGGATTCCCTTCCGAACAACTAAAGAAGCATAAATTGATACCTAGGTTCGGTGGCGCGCGTCTGAGATGTGAGGTGAGGGGTGCGTGCGGGTTCTTTCCCGCGGTGGAATTAATGTTTTTTCTATGGTGGGGACTAGGTTAGTTCCTGGTAGTTTTTTTTATATTTCTGGACATTTCACTCAGGGCCATCTAGCCCCAAACTAAGCAAAGCTTGTACAATGGGCACCAGCAGATGGCTGATAGAATACCTAAATATACTTTATGTAGGTATATAATATGTCATTATGTGAATGCATAGGTACTTAAAATACATAATACTCAGAACATAGATACAAACATTTCTCTCATTACGGGAATCGAACTGCCTCTTGCGTCTCAGCCGAGCACTCGCCCGCCACACCACCGAGGTCGTCGGTAGATGGTAGACGGTTGTAACTGTTGGGTACTGAGTAGGTATTTACTATGATGGGCTCAGAACAGCAATACAACTTCATGGGGATGTGTTTGCAGGTTCTTCTAGCTAGATGACTTAGAAACAATTGGCGTTGTTGAAAGCCACCAGCCCTCAACCATGGAGCAGGGGGTTGCGGTCGCGGCGTGTGGGACGGAATGCAAAGACATCATCTCGTATTGGCACGCATCATCTCAGATTGCAAGAGCAAGTGTTGCATAACCACTCACTGAGCAAAAGTAGAGAGGCGTTCGCGCGCGGACCAGTCTCCAGACAGACGGCGCGCGCGCCACTCGTGCTCGCCACTCGCCTCTCACTCGCGCCAGTCACTCGCGCCAGTCGCTCGCCGCCAGTGTTCAGTGCTAGCATGACGCATCCAGGAGCGACCGCGCTCGCGCTCCTCACCCTCTTCACAGGTGAGATTAGAAAGTTAGGATGCTCACGGCGCGGCCGGCGGAGGCCTAACGGTCGAGCTACTTACATAAAATATCCGATTAATCTTAAAACTTGCTCTACATAAGGCAACTTGCGGTCTGCGCTGTTTCTGGGACAAAATATGCATGGAATTCATATTGGACGCTAGAGGATCCATGGATGTAGTACCTACATATAGCGATGTTATTAAACAATCCTCCATTTTTTGGCAAGAACGCTTCAAGAACCATACGGCGAACGGCCTTTTCAATTTTACTGAAGATCTGGAGACAATGCTAGTGGGGTTATTTTAAAGCTATAAATGTAAAGTTACCTTTCTATCTACGAAAACTCTCGGAAACGAACGGTAGATTAAACATTCATTCAGCATTCGTACTAGATAGGCAGCACGGGTATCTAGAGTATCTACTCACTTCTTTATAGGCATTCAGAGTTGGTACAAAAGAAAGCTGGATCACAAATTGCAGTGACCCGGCATTCATCAGCGTCCTCGATTCTCAAACTGCAGCCGCGCAGGGCCCGCCTCAACAATCCACATCGCAATATCACCACTCACAATTAAATAATAGCTTTTGTTTGTCTGAAGCTGAACGCCTCTTGTTTAAGTAAGTAAATGATTTTAACGGTCTGTTTATGAGTTCGCTTGCAACCGATTCGTCAGTGATTCACTTACCTTCATAATTAAGTGTTTGATTGGTAGATAGGTGAGCTAGTAGAGAGTGAAGTCACGGGCGATCTCTTGATAAATACACTAAATAGGTACCCACCACTTATGTAGGTACTTGCCAATAAAGTAGGTACTTACTGCGAGGCTATAGATAGTAGTGGCTCTTGTGCATTGGAGCTTATTGCCCCACCTTGAAAGCGGGTCACAGAGCCACCTTTGAACTATGCTAGAACTTACATTATAACTTGTACCTACATAATTATGTCTATCCTAGATACAAGAACAGGCATATTGTGTTTATAAAATGCAAAAATGTTGTGAATCAGAAACATTGTTCTCTGAAATTCTGATATTCTTTATTGTTTTAATTAAAAATTACATGTACAAAGGCGAGCTTAACTCTTAAAGAGTTTTCTGCCAGCAAACCTTGTTGCTCTTAATCTTTTTCTTTTGTTGTTTTGGTTTATTTTTTCCCAACCAATTCAATACTCAATTAGAAAACAACCCCACTGCATAGAGTGGCTGGGTTAGATTATGAGATCATGTTGGATACAGGCTCTAGGCTAAAGAAATAACATAGAATGCGTTCAGCTGCTTCTCTCTCCGAACATGTCGTAAAAATCGACTAAGTAGCCTCTCCAACTTGATGGACCTGCGATGGGCTGATCACCTGTCACCATGGTTCACCATATCCATCTTTGGAGTCTTGGATCAGAAGTGGCTGCATCTTATGATTACTCGTGGTTCTGCCCACCCCGTTAGGAATACGGGCGCGATAATATGTATGTAGGTACTTCCATCTGTTTGGGTCTCTGATGGCAGAGCCAATAAAGCTGCCGGCCCGCGCCGGCGGCGTCGGCGGGCGTCCCACAGGAGCGCGGCTTAATTGCGACGTACCGCCGCAGGATCTCTTCGCGTTTACACGCCCACTTAGGACCGAGAATTACTAATGACTTAGATTGCTTCATTACTTAGTCTGGTCATTCATCTATCACCCACCCACAGACCGTGCGTGGCATTCAACTTTTCGTAGGTTCAATATCTCACCTCGAACAATCGTAATTTTGAATTTAGCGTATTATTTTGAAAGTATTTGATGATCTGAGTACCTACCTATTCAATTTATATTTGAGGGGTTCCAAAATTAGATAATTAGCTACTTATTAAATCACCATAACATTACAGTAATGGTTCTCAATTTACCTGCTCATAACTCACCTAAATAAAAAAACCCACGACCTTAGGATCGGAAGGCGGGGTCACTACCAACTAGACCACCAGTGCTCTCAAGTTTTCTTGTAAGGTTAGAATAAAGCTTGTACCTAATGTGTTCATCGGAGGGAATTCCGCTCATTTGTCTGTAGCGAGGTATCGCATAAACGTACCTAAATACAAGGCATTAGCATAATAATATATGATATATAATTCGGCTTGCTCCGGCCAGTGGCACTGGGTCAGCCTGCGCCGCCATCGGCCGCGGAATGTTGGCGCCCGGCGCTGCCGCCCGCCGCTTCTGCGGTGGTCCAAAACAGAGAGTTTTGCTGTTGCCAAATTCACATTTTCAACATAAAATCAGTGTGATTTGAAATCATCATCATCTTCTTGTCCATATCCCACTCTATGTGGGGTCGGCACAGCATGATCCTTGAATCATGCTGTAAGAGTTTTGGCTAAGGCGTTTTATGACCGGCCGCCTGCCTGTCGTCAACCCTTCTTGGAAATACTTGCTTAATTCTTTTCTTATTCTCTCCAACATCATGTTGGAGAGAATACTATCCCTTAAACGATATGCTCGGGGAGAGAAGCAGTTGGACGCATTCTGTTTTTTCTTTACTCCCAGTCCAGCGGAGAAGTATCAGTGTGACTTGAAATAAAAGATTCAATTTATATTTTGCCAAGACGGAGAAACACGCGTCGGCCCAACCTCAAGTCCAGCAAGATAAATATTTGGAAAGCTCGGGGACACGGCTGCGATAATATCGGCTTCGTGCGTGCGTGACTCGGATAGGGAGAGGCATAATTCGGCCTTATCTCAGGCACAAAGCTGCTTCCACTTCTACTGCAACAGTAATAAGTAGGGTTGGTGCCTATTACCAGTTGTATTTCAAGATTTTCAGGTCAGAATATCATCGGGCTTACAGCTTACAACTGGCTAAAAGATGGCTCATAAACTTGTGGCGGGTAGGTTAGGTTAGGTACAGAATACTGTCTTAATATGTACTAGGTATAGTAGAGGTCATAAGATTAAGCCTTGTGGTAAGTAGAGGCACTAATCCTGTCTAGGTTACATCGTTTGTAAAGCTCAATGGGCAGAAACAAGGAGTGCTGTTAGTGTACGTGAGGGCCGACGACGGACGACTGCTCCGTCCTTGTAAACCTTCGAGCGAACGCTCCCTCGGATGTAACGCGAGATTTACAATCGCACCTAATGAATGTTACAGTTCAGACAATCTCTGAGGCTCTGAGACTCCACAAATAACTTATTTGAGGTTGATACAGTCTTACTCGTACCTTCTCATAGGCTTTCAGAATTTCTTTAGCTTTCTGATTTATATCACCCGTTATGTCTTTTTGTATAGGAAAATTGCGTTTGTCTCTGATTCTCCATCACCACAGAATTATCTTAAACATCCGTTCACACACGTCGACATAAAGAATCGAACTATGCGATACAAATTACTTACCTACAATCATGATTCATGACTTGATAGAGTAGGAGTATACCGAGATGTAATGAAAGGAGAAAGTGAATTCTCTCGATCGGTTACGCAAAGCGTGGTCAAATCAAATTAGCGCTCTAAATATGGTTACTATGTATACATAGGTACTCTGCTTACTACCCACCAGCCAGTCGGCAGCACATAAAAAGAGAGAGTAGATTTTTAGAATTTAACCTACCTAATTCATTTTTATTACTACTTTTAGTTTTTAAAAGACCTTACTATGATCGGCGTTCTTATGCGTTTTTGATAAATAAACTGATGACGATTGCACACAGAGGGCATCGTGGGTCGTTCTTTGACTAGGTAATTCCCAATCACTAGCAAGATTCCTTTCGCAAGACGTAGCCAGTAATCTCGTTCGACTCGATTTGAAAGAAAATCGGATAAAACTAGTAGGTTACGCAAATTGCGCGGTCTTCCCGTGCGGTGTGGCAACGCGAGGGACGGAAGTCGGCCCAGCGCCGCTGCTCCACCAGATAGCCTTGGCCAGAAATTATGCCTCTTCAATATTTGGTCTTACTCAAACTTCAGATAGCACAAGAGCTATCGAAATAGTTCCGCTCAGGGCAATCTGCTACGACACAGCTCAGTGCCGGCAGGCGCGGTCGCAGCCTGAAATTTTGGGGGGGTCACTAATAAAATAATAGAATATGTCGAGTAAATTAGATTTCATTCCACAATACACATTTTTATTGCAGACATAAAACAAATGGAAGCCTTCTATTTTTTTTTGGCATCGCGGCTAGGGGCAGAAAATTGCTTTTTTATACTTTGTTTTTAGAAGATTTATCAATTTGACGTGTATGATTTTGGGGAGGGTCATGTGACCCCCCCTTCGGACCGCTCTGAGTGCCGGTGCACCCAATAAAGCACTCTGGCGATAACGTATGCAGTAGGTGTTCTATAAACTAGAGTAAACTACTGTGCTAAAGCTTACCTGAACATCCCTTATTGTAGTGCAGTATTTATACTGAAGGATTGAGGATTGAAGGATGCACTGGATTATTAGAGAACCTGGGAAATACAAATTGATCGAGTAATTCTTGGAAATTTCGATGCGAGATGTCATCCTGTTTAATTGCTCAGAATATTACCTATGGTAAAGCTGCTGATTGCTAAACTTCTCAGCAAGGAATGCGAAGTAGTATGTAGGTAAGGTACTATGTACCTATGTAGACTACGGCATGATTACAAAGTAATTTCCAAAATGTCACTTCGCTAAGTCCGCGTCCCTTCGCCGACTGAACACTACACTAGGTAAGTAGGACACATTTGCATTTTAATCAAACGGCAATTTATTCTTTCCTGACTAGAGCAGCTTTTGTTCGAAAGGACAAAAAATTCTAGCTCAAGTCATTTTGCCTTTGAAATTATTTGAGGTCTTTTCATAGCTTCAATGTTGATGTTTTATACTACTTTTACTAAAAGGTGCTCGGTCTACTGACCCACCTTTTACCTTTTGGTAGGTAGTCGTGCTCGATGATAGTCGTTAACCATTACCCCTTTAGTGCATTGTTGTAGTAAGTTCCACACGTGGAGCAAATCTTCCATCGCTAATCTCACTTCCATAATTGGCAAATCGTTATAATCTCATGCCTTGTGCACCAAAAGCTAAACAATTACCATAAGATGACATTTAATTTGAGATGCGAGAAGATACTTACATTTTATTGCAATTTCGACTGGTTCTGTGAGGTATTGTTATTAGAGGCATAAAGCAGGCGATGGTCACGCGACGCTCATTATGTGTAACAATGGACGCCTCATTTATTTATTAAGATATAACCGCCAGCGCCAGTAAGTGGATTCCAAACCTGATTCTGTTTTTTGGAGACCAATAAATTCTTGCAATCAAGTCTTGATTGAAATAGTTTTGTGTTTTGTTTAGAATCGTCCTCGTGGAGCACGATTCAAATTAGCAAAAGTTTCATCTCTGAATCTGTCATCTAGCGTTCAACAATCCGAAGAGACCAAAAGATTTTCATCATAGGACCAAAATATACAAACCAAAAAAGTATACCGGGTTATAGTTTTGTCCAATCCGACAATAAGAGTAAGTAACACTTCTAAAGTATTTTTTATTTGTTGGCAATGTTTAGCGGAACGCGGTAGGTAGGTAGGTACCTCTAATAAGTAATGTGATTGTTGTAGAGCCAATGTTTAGCGCCATTACGGGCGGCCCGGCCAGCGGTTTTTATGCACTGTTTCATGAGATTTAAGATAACTGCCGGAGCAAGCCAACTCTGTTAGAGAAAGCGCGAAACTTTGGCTCTTTTTATGATAACCTACTTTGCAGTAGGTACCTAGAACCATACACATATCCTATTCGAAACATCTAGAGATCTATTAATGTACCTAACATTTTGTTTTTAAGTAATTATGATCCCGGAAAGCGCTTTGGCTTTAAAAGTTACTTGGCAAGTTCGTGCAGAAGTTTTCAGATCTAGTATGCGTTACACAGTCCCCGAGTCCGAATGTAATGTAGGTACCTAGTACTCGTAATGTATACTACATGCATAGAGCACGCGGTGGGGTATAATATCACTCTGAGTCGTTTAGAGGAAAGTTATGAATAACATAATTTACTTAAAGTGCTCGAAATTATTGGGAAAGTGGGCTTGCGGAGATAAGTTTTCTTTTATACGACAAAGCATTACTGTGAATGGAGGCGTTACATGCTTCGTAACGTAACTATGCGCCCCGTGAGAGCTTGAATGCGTGACATTTGGGTTGGGAAATAAGAGTAGATATCTGGCTCATCATCATCATCATTTCAGCCCGTCTCCGCCCACTCCTGGGCATAGGCCTCCTCTTTATTACGCCATTCTCGCGGCAATACAAATACACCCTTAGTGGCATTACGAGCTGAGCGCTTCCGTGCTTTGGAGGGCACGTTAAATTGTCAGTCCCGGCTTTTAAGTCGTTAAGCCATGACGGAGGCCTTTAGGCGGCCTAAAAACTCCGCCACAAGAGCTGGCCACTAGCTCATACGAACTTACTTTTTAATACCCTCTGTGATAATTTCAACTCTCTACCTATTACGGTTCATGAGATATAGCCCGCTGACAGATAGACGGACGGACAGCAAAGGCTTACTAATAGGGTCCCATTGGCACCCTTTGGGTACGGAATCCTAATATACCTCCTTTGTAGAGTAACCGCAGTATTAACAAACAAGATTATGTGGTCTGCCCGTGTGAGGTCGCGGGGTCAACTCAAGAATGCAAAAGGAACTTACGCTTTTGACTAAGTACCTATTTATTTTTCAAACGGGTTGTAAGTTTAATAGCATTCTTTGGGACCTACGTAACATTCTGTAGCCAAGTTTTCTTAATACTTTTATCCTTCTTTTATCCTTACGCAGCATTTCATGAATTTATTAAAATAATAGCCACCAAAAATTGACAAATGCTATAATTTCTCATTAATACCTAGTAATACTTACCTACCTAAAATTTGTGGTGTTCTTGTAACAAAATTGTAATAACACTAGCTTTCGCCCGCGGCTTCGCTCGCGTGGAATTCAGAAAAAAAGTAGCCTATATGCGTGCCCCAATCCCAATCACGCCGTGACGGCTGAACGGATTTGAATGAAACTTGAAATATACATAGTACCTACGTGTGCTGGAATAACATACAGGCTACTTCTTATCCGTGTACCACGGGAGCCAAGCCGCGGACGGCAGCTAGTAAATAATAAATATTTGTGGACATTTGACACAGCGCCATCTAGCCCCAAACTAAGCAAAGCTTGTACTATGGGCACCAGATGGCTGATAGAATACTTATATACTTTTTTTGGTAAATACATACTTATAATACAACACCCAGACCCGGAAGAAATATTTGCAGAACATACAAACATTTCTCCCGTAGTGGGAATCGAACCAGCACCTATTGCGTCTCAGACGAGCACTCGCCCGCCACGCCACCGAGGTCGTCAAACATACCTAAGTATTATGCAGTGTTGTCGTCATAGCAGTTTACGAGAAATTCACATAAACTTATAATAAACTTTATTGAAACAAAGCTTCACACAGTCTACGAGTATAATACGACCTTAACCCAGTCAGGTTCCCACTAGGCTAGCGCAGGTTATCAGTTACCGTATCGCAGCGTGTAATGGCCGAGTCCGTTATGTACGACTTCATATACGGCTCGCACCGTACATTACTTCTCCAGTGAAGACATGTGATAGCGCCGCTGTCGCTTAGCGAGCTATGTATGCTCACTAACTTATGGAGGAGCGAGGTAAATTCTTGTGAAAGTTTGAACTTTTCGAATCATGCCAGTTTTGGAGTTTATTCACGAAATTATTGGAGGAAAATGGTGGCACCTATTATCTAGCTCTGTCTTTACTTACGGAATTCCGGGCGAAACAATTTGTCTCAGATGTCAAATGTGCCAAAAAAGTCAGGAGTTGTCTTTACTCGAGGGACAACTTCTCCAAAACAACCCAGTCATCATCTTTCCGCCCTTATCCCATTCTATGTGTGGTCGGCACAGCATGTTCTCTTCTTCCACTCCCCTCTGTTAGCCGTCATCTCTGCACTTACTCCTGGCCTTCACACAATCCATCCACCTTTTCTTTGGCCTACCTCTACCACTAAACCTATCCACATTCATAAATCTCTTTGCCACATTCCAAAACGTTCAGTGAAATTAAAAAATAATAAATCATGGTAGGCTATTACAGGGTTTGTTATGTTTTTTATAATAAAAAATAGCCTATATGTTAATCCAGCACACGTATTATGTAGATTCCAAGTTTCTTTCAAATCCGTTTTTGCGTGAGAGTAATAAATAAATAACATCCAACAGTCACATACATAGTCCTGACCCCACACTAGGATACCCAGTGTCGTGGGTATCAGAAACTACGAGTACCATGCTACCACAACACCTAGACCCGGAAGAAATATTTGCAGAACATGCAAACATTTCTTCCACAGCGGGAATCGAACCCGCGCCTCTTGCGTCTATACGTTTTGTATGAGTGTAGAGTGTAGTTTTGCATAGAGTTATATTATGATCCCGTACGGGTGGTGTAATGAGGTGTTATATCAGGCGGCGGGGAGGGGGGGGGGCGGAGGGGGGGGGGGGGTGGGTACAACGGTGAGTGGGGCACAACGGTACCGACAGCGGTGCACGGCCGCTTCACATCCAGCGCGGGAATGTCTCACGCGGTATCTGATAGCCTACTGGTATCCGTATCGCTGGAGAAACGCGCCTTTTCATCCAGAAACTAACGTTCATTTGTATTGGTTTAAGTTTATGATCTGACGACTTCTTTTGTTTTGGAGAAATATGCTTTTAGTATTTCAATTCAACTCTAACCCCCGAATACTCAAACGCGACTCAGAGTTGAGCTCGTCTCAACTAACGGTTTTTTTGACAGTTTCTGATGAAAATCTGTCAAAATATCGTCATTTGAGACGTGCTCAACTTTGGGATATCCTGTAGGTATACGTTGTATAAACTTTTATTTCCCTTGTCTTTATAAATAGCGCGAGATATGTTACTAGTCCTTTGCCTGTCTAGATGTGTGTCGGATCGGCATTGGCACTCCAAAAGTAGACTCCCTACATTTTTGTGTCGTCAAGTGTGCGTAGCTCCTGTCACACCCGGTATGCGGGACTGGAGCCTATCGGCATTCCTAAGACGGAATCTTAGAATTTTCTAGAAGCTATCATAGAAAATTATGTATTTATAGTGATGCGATAATCTTATCGTTCTACTTGGTTGGTATCAGCGTTCTAAATATCGTGATGACTACTCACTATAAAAGTGCTGATAAAATCGTACTAATTACGTAGCAAAGCTCATTTATTTGATCAATTAAATTGGAATTTTGGTTCTATACCGTCCCAATTTAATTGATAAAATAATAAGGGGCGTCTGCAAGGCGATCCGGAGCCGATATAATATCGTATCCCTTATTTCCCCTGGGCCCTAATTAGCCCGTCTCCTCTCATATCGGGTGCAATAACATTTTACGATATCGGACATTCGGTGCTTCTGTTGGCGGCTCGACTATCCAAAACAGATATTTACATTCATCTTATATTGAGAGGTTCGTCTTGTCTCAATATTTTGACCTAGTAGCTTCATTAGCTGTACCTAAGTACCAAATTAGTTTCTTGCATGTTTGTGGATTGTAGATTAAATTCAATATGCCTTTCTAGTTACTACGTTATAAATATAAGAGCGCTATCACACTAGCGATTTGCGAGCGTTTTTTCTTTGAGGCGATTTGTGAACGTGCTCGCCGCGGATGTATTACAGCACATTTAACTGAAACACGCCCGCAAATCGCCAGTGTGATAACTTCCTAATACAACCTACCAACTTACGCTTGGGTAACTTTTTTAAGCGTATATAAAAAAGAAAATGCACTTAAACATCAAAATTAGAAGGCAGCTCAATAAACCCAGATTGTTTATTGTTTAGATGTCAGACTCATTGACCTAGATTCACCCTTTTGGTGCTCTTTCCCAAACACTAAGAACCGTGGGAGTTAATTAAATAATAGTAGACTTGAAGGATACCATTTGAATGAAGTTTCGGCAACTAAGTTATTCAATCGTAACCCATAATGCCGTAAGAGTAGCAGTAATATTAAAGAATTCCAAATTCAGCATCAAGCCAATTTTAGTATTTGTGCCGAAAGCATCGGTGCTTAGCATACGGTACAGTACCGTTAGGTACCTCTTTAAGCTTTAGGTAAAAACAACTTAGCGTTTAATCGAAAAGTGTTAGAATTAATTAGTCATTAATTTCAATGGTCGATATTCAGATCCCACGGTATATGTACGCCGAAACCTCGACGCAGAATAGACGTCGCATTGTTAGACAAATTGGGATTTCATGGCGATTGCCGATTGTTTACGATTCGCTATTGACAGCAAGAATTTAAATGCCAATTTTGCAAGGAACATAAACCAAAACATATTTTGAAATGTTGGTATCAGAGGCCTAATTTTCACATACTTAAACCGATTTATTACGCTGTCTCATCCCATGTTGTGTCCATTTATAAGATTTTTAAGGACCCTTTGACGACCTCGGTGGCGTGGCGGGTGTGTGTTCGGCTGAGACACAAGAGGCGCGGGTTCGATTCCCGCTACGGAAGAAATGTTTGTATGTTGTTCAAGTGTTTCTTCCGGGTCTGGGTGTTGTAGTATTATGTATTATTAGTATGTATTTACAAAAAAAGTATATATAAGTTTATAAGTATTGTATCAGTCATCTGGTTCCCATAGTAAGCTTTGCTTAGTTTGGGGCTAGATGGCGCTGTGTGAAATGTCCACAAATATTTATTTATTTATTACTAAGCCTCCGCTGTCCGTCCCCCGTCCGTCCGTCTGTAAGCGGACTGTATCTCATGAACCGTAATAGGTAGAGCGTTGAAACTTTTACAGAGCGTTCATCTCTACAGCCGATTAATAAAAACAAAAGGGGGCACCATACAGGAAACGTTCTTCAATGTACGATAGCACCGTCCCTTCGTTTGTGAATTCGACTTGCACTTGAACGGTTTTTGCCGTTATTCCACACATATTCGATGACTCTGCCCTCTTTATTACACTGCCATACAGTAACGAATAGGATTATCTATGCGTTGGACGCAGCACATTTGATAACGACAACACGTTATATTGTAATCCAAAAACGTAACCGTACGAGTCCAATTGTAATTTGTTCACGTCTATGCTTTAGAATTGCGGCTTGTGATCAGGACTTTAATCTAAAAACTAAATTGTATTGGGAATATGTGATTTTTTTATTACCGTTTGCTTCACCAGCCTGTCAAAATTGAAGAATGACTTAGTAATGATCACTCGTCTAGCTTGAGTTTATTGGAATCTTTAGACAGTCTTCCGTGTGGGCACAAAGCTTTTTGTTGTCTATTAGTTATATATTGTATAACATTATACAAAACAATAAGCATTTTTTGTAATCAACGCACAGGCCCAAACACTGAAGCTTAATAGTTGGAATTTAGAGGGTAGATTCCTTTTATAGCGAAACCACACTAACGCGGGATTTTTCGAAATTCAACCCTTAAGGGGTGTAAAGTACATAATCTGACGTGTTTCAGAGTATTTTAAAACACCCCCAAAAGAGACAAAATGAAAAAGTTTGTGTGGGAACTTTGTAACAAGCGGTGCGATTGGCTTTAAACTCTGCTTGAATATTAAACGGATGCCTACGTGTTTCATGGTTTTTTAAATGACCTTCAAAAAGGGTTATGGTTAAAATGCGGTGTCAAAACTTACAGAACGCGAGGGAACCCGCGCGAGGAAGCTAGTTTTACTAAATTATTATGATTTTACCTAGACATCCTATACCGTACCAAATTGACGCTTAATCTTGCATTAATTGGATAATATCATGTAATTAATATACCTATGTAGATTGTAATTTGATGGTATCGCAGAGTATCGAAAGATCATTGACAGCGGGCACGTAGATACGATCGCGATGCAGTCCGGCCGTCAGCCACGGTGAAAGCAGTTCCTTCACCCCTCTTCAGATATCGTATTAAAACCGAGTTTCAAGCCAATCGCACCGCCCGTTAAAAAGTTCCAATACTAACTTTGACACCCATTACGCCCCTTTAGGTGTTGAATTTCGAAAAATCCCGCCTTTGTGGGTGCCTTTGCTATAAAAGGAAGCTTCCTTCCAAGTTTCAGCTTTCAAGCTTCAGCGGTTTCGGCTCGGCGATGTTGAATCAAACGCTCAGTCAGTCAGTCGGGTTAAGCTTTTTTATAGGTATAGATAAATTAATCTTGAAGGTCGGCATATTGCAAGGAGTCTATATATATATATAGCAAGCTGCTAAATATAATGAATATTGCTCCATAAACTTATTATAGCAAGTAGGTAACCGAATGTGTAGTTTGCTAAGATTATACATATGCTTCAGTATTTTCGTATGTATAGGTAGTAAGTAGCTGCCAGTAAGGTCATAATATTAAACCGTTGGTATGGCATCACAGTTCCAGTAGGTACATTCTCACGATAATAAATAATAATTGATTAATGGACCAATAAAATATAATTTAATTTGAATATTAATAAATTCTGCACGAAACAAAACACCGCATAAAACGCGTAAGTTGTAGCTATAAAAGCACCAGGTGTGAGTCATTCATTACAGATGTAGTAATGGTCACCCGGATAATTATGATTCCATAGTCGATTGTAGTGGGCTCAAATTTCAACAGCTTCAATATCAACTTGCAAACACCTGCTATATTAGATTAGTCCTGATACTGTGCTATGTGTGATCGTCTGTTTGTTTTCCTATCTTTACATTTTTAAACTACAGAATAGATAGTTTTACCCAATAATTATCGTTCTAATTCGGATTCCGTACCGAAAGGATGCCATCTGGACCTTATTACTAAGCCTCCGCTATCCGTCCATCCGTCTGTCTGTCAGCGGGTCTGTATCTCAGGAACAGGTAAAGAGTTGAAATTTTCAGTGTGTATTTCTAATGCCGCTATAACAACAAATAATAAAAATAACCACCATCACCATATCCATCTTAGGAGTTTAAATCAGAAGTGGCTGCAAGTTTTCTTATGTTTGCTTGTGGCTCTGCCCACCACATTGGGGATACGGGCGTGATATTATGTATGTATGTAATAAAAATAAAAGGGAGCTTCATACAAGAAACATTTTTTACATTACTTGATACATTACTCTTCGTGTGCGTATTTGACTCGCTCTTGACCGGTTTTTTGCTATATTCTGAGGTTCTCGTTACGGATGAAGTCGCAGACTATCGTTAGTAAAGTTTGTTTTTCTTGAGATGTATTTTATGAGTGTTTTGGTCGCAGTGCGATGTGTTGGGCGCGGCCGGCGGGCGTGAGGCGACCCGCAGCGCGGTGTGCCTTACTTCAATCATTTCTAATTTAGTTTCAATAATTAATCACTCATTTCCATGCTAATGAAGAATCAGCTCGGGACAGCTGGATCATGATGTCACCATCATTTAATGGGTCCTAATATAATTATTATATCACCACTGAGCTAACAAAACTGACAAGAAAAAACTTATAATTCAATTTAATACTAAGAAAGAAATATGTGACAACTTCTGTCCGCGACTTCGCTCGATTAAAATCCGTTCAGCATTTACGGCATGATTGAGGCGAAAATATCACCACATCAACACATGGTCACATCTTCATAAATAATATAAAATTAGTAGAATTTATTTAGGAAAATAAACTAGCAATCAATGCGGTTTAGGAATAATATTTATTAAATCCTTACCATTACTAATATTATAAACGCGAAAGTTTGTATGTACGGATGTTTGACTCTCACGCAAAAACTACTGAACGGATTTTAATGAAACTTGGAATGTACATAGTACATGTGCTAGATTAACATGTAGGCTATTTTTTATCCGCGCACCACACGAGCGAAGCCTCGGGCGGCAGCTAGTACGAAATAAATCGTAGCTCACAAGTGGGAGAATTCTGGAGCACAGGTGCGTCGATAACACAAGGTACGAAGCACGTGAGCTGCTGCTGAGCCAAGCGCGGAGTATTAAATGACCTCCTCGGGTCGCGCTGGTGCATTATGCATGCAAACCAAGCGCAACGTGCTAGTGAACCATAGAACACCTTGATGGTGAACAGCGAATTTGACATCATCATCTCCCTGCCCTTATCCCACGTAAGTGGGGTCGGCACAACACGTTTTCCTCTTCCATTCCCCTCTATCAGCCGTCATTTCAGTATTCACTCCTTTCTTACTCATATCATCATTCACGCAATCCATCCATCTCTTCTTTGGTCTACCTCTACCCTTGTATCCATCCACTTTCATATCTAACATTCTTCTCGTCACATGACAAAGAAATAAAAACTTGAATGAAAGAATGATGGATGAATGCGTTAGTTGAAAACTATTGTAGCAATATATAAACAGGTAAAAATACAATTATTAGTTGGGGGGTTATGAGAAAAATTTAGAAGGAATGTAATAAATAAAGTATGAAATACAGAAAAGTATGGAAGGTTGTTGCATTAAATAGAAACAGTAATTTTAAGTAGGATAGCTCGCGGGCTGGATCGCAGCGTCCTGACAGGAAAAAAAAAAGAAAAACCATAGAACACCATTTCATACTGTTGGTTACAAACGTATTAACACAGCATAACGACCTCGGTGGTGTGGCGGCTTGATTCCCGCTACGGGAGAAATGTTTGTATGTTTTGCAAATGTTTCTTCCGGTCTGGGTGTTGTAGTATTATGTATAGTATGTATTTAGAAAAAAAGTATATAAGCATTCGATCAGCCATTTGGTTCCCCTAGTACAAGCTTTGCTTAGTTTGGGGCTAGATGGTGCTGTGTGATATGTCCTCAAATATTTATTACTACTAGGCTTCGCTCGCATGGTATCCGGTTAAAAAATAGCCTATATGTTAATTCGGCACATGTACAATGTATATTCCAAGTTTCATTCAAATCCATTCAGCCGTTTAGGCGTGAAAGGTAACAAACATCCATACTTACAAACTTTCGCGTTTATAATATTAGTAGGATTATTATTTATTATTTAGCGAATCTTGTAATATCCGCAAATAATTAATGGATGTGGATATAAAAAACTACATATAATGCATTGAAAATACTTGTAATGCCGAAGTAAATTGAAAGAGAAAGTACCTCTAGGAGAGAGCAACGGGAAGTTTTCCAAGCTCTACGACACGTTTGCATATGACATTGACATTCTTCGCATTTCCCGCATATTGCATACTGTTTGAGTTAAATTATTAATTGTAATAATTTATTTATTTTTTGATAGCCAAAGGAATAATTTCAATATTTTGTTTGTTCAAAACCGACCTATGGCTAAAACCACATATTACGTATGCATTCAATGGAGGCCTTCAGCCTAAAAACTCCGTCACAAGAGTTGGCCACTACGAACTTTTTTTTTTAAAGGAAGATAACGAAGGATTCTTTCTCATCCATACTGACTTGACGGCTTCAGTGGCGTGGCGGCATCTGATTCGATTAAATGTTGCCGTCTGCCAGTTCAGGAGTTCATAATTGACTAAAGTTTTGTAACGTAAATCTTACTTATATTATAAATGCGAAAGTTTGTGAGTTTGGATGTTTGGATGTTTAGATGTTTGGATGTTTGGATGTTTGGATGTTTGTGCCTCAATCACGCCTAAACGGCTGAACGGATTTGAATGAAACTTGGAATATACATAGTACATGTACTGGATTAACATATAGGCTATTTTTTATCCGGGTACCACGCGAGCGTAGCCGCGGGCGGCAGCTAGTGTTACATAATAATTATAAAGTAAAAAAAACTCATATGTAATAAGGTCTCTTTCACAAGTTTGGGAGCGTGACTTGTAACGCCATCATTAGTGGCTTTCATCAGGTGGTGATGTGATGGTATCGCCACCACCATGAACAATACATCTGTCACATTTTGTGGTTGCAATTTCCTATTACATAACATCACATTAGCAAAGTTGCACAATTTCCGACTAGTTAGGGTTTTAGATTAGTACCTACTAAAGGTAAGTATTGAAGTTCGTATGAGCTAGTGGCCAACTCTTGTGACGGAGTTTTTAGGCCGCCTGAAGGCCTCCTTTGATTGCATACGTAATATTTGGTTTTAGCCATAGGTCTTTTTTGAACAAACAAAATATTAAAATTATTCCTAAAGGCTAAAGGTCATGGCTTAAAAGCTGGGACCGACAATTTAACGTGCCCTCTGAAGCACGAAACTGCTCAGCTTGTAATGCCACTTGCGGTCACTCATGCCAATTGTGACCGCGCACAACGTTGCTTAACTTCAACGATCAATCAAGAACGCCTAAGCAAGCCACGCCATGAGCGCCACGAGCGATTAGATTTTGGTTTTGTGAAGGGTTGTAGTCTATCTACAATCTATTTGTAGTTTTGTAAATGCATGATAGATATTTTGGTTCTGTCTGGTTTTGTAAAATGTAGCATATACCTAGATAGTTACGCATTGAATAAATACTTGATCATAATACTTTCTTCGTATTCTTCTTGTGGCCATGCCAGAATCTGGTTACCTAAGCATCACATTTTAATTTGTTGTCAACTTGTAAATGTTGGTATGTCAATTAATTTCCTGTTGATTAGTTACGTTGGAAAGTGTAAACTGGTGTAATTTAAATTAATTTAGATAAGCGCGTATCCTGTCTGTTGTAAGATAACGGGTCTTGATTACTATCTGTGTTTTGACACAAATCCGAGATATAAACAAATAACAGCGCCATCTAGCCCAAACTAAGCAAAGCTTGTACTATAAGCACCAGATGGCTGATAGAATACTTATATCTTTTTTTTGTAAATACATTACATAAACTAAACACCCAAACCTGGAAGAAATATGTGCAGAACATACAAACATTTCTCCTGTAGCGGGAATCGAACCCGCCACGCCACCGAGGTCGTCAATATAGGATTATGATTAAGAACAAGCTTTTGTTGAACAAATAAAATTTCCTAAGCTGCATTAAATGGTGCATTGTTTCTTAATCGAATGTCTCCACAATGGCGTCTGCAGTTTTTGCACTCGTTCGTGTCTTTTGTTCGAGACAACTATCGATATTGTTGGCTTTGTGGCAATTTGTACTTGTCAGGTTTTTGTTAATTTGAAATTTGTCCGGATTTGACAATAACTGTGTGATGTGACCGTCGGATATCCTCATATGGCTCATTGTTGTCAACACCCAGCTATTGAATGTTTCTCAGTGATAAGTACGCTACGCTTTGTTTAATGGAAATAGTTGGCTTTGACTGAGAAAATCGTAAGTGAACTTTGAGATGTAAATGAGCTATAGGTACTCTTAGAGTTGCGTGACCTTTTCCTGTGGAAGTTTGTATGTACTACTTGGTGGAGCAGCGTTGACAAGGCCCCCGCGCCGTGTCTTGGGTTGTAGCGGCCTATTGAACCGAAATGAATGCGCATTTTATCACAAGTTTTCATTGAACTTGCTCATGTTCCGCTTGCCGCTGAACCACTGAGGTAATAAAGTTTACCGCAGCGATTCATTTAGGAACGGTTTTATGTTTGATCGTAAACATGACTTGAGAATATTTTTACGGAGTTGCCGTCGTTCGATTGAGTTGAAAGTTAGTGATGTTATTATCGCCACTGGGATCAGACAAACTTCATTCTTTCTTTTATTCTTTCAATTAGGTATTAGTTGATTGATTTAGGCGTTACTCGGAAGTACGGAATTCCATTCTATTGTGATCTAATATTATCTTACCAATACCACAATATTAACAATTGTAGACACTGCTTGGGCTCAGTTTGATCAGTACAGTTTTTGATTTTATAAAAGCTTGTTTGGAAAACTTGTTTAAAAGAAACTGGCAGGTATTTGGAAAAGGCATGCGCTGCCGGTCGAGAGTGGGTTCAATTACAGATGAATTACACTTTCTTGGGGGTGATGAACTGAGACACGTGAGAGGAAGCTGACCTTGTAGAAAGCAAGCTGGATATCGCACGGGTTCGCCGTAAAAGGAACAGTTATAGCCGCAATTAAACATAATTAGTAGACACCTGTGCAGTATTTCTAAAGCCAAAGGTCTTTTATACTAAAAATAATAATAAAATACAAGTTAGATACTCAACTATAATTACTGACTGAACGACCAACGCTCAGCTCAAACCTGATGTCGTAGAAGAATTGGATAGATAGAACATGCAGATAAAGTTGTTACGCAGTGATTGACGCATAAAACTGTACAAGCTTTCGGATAACTATGTAGTAGGATGTGACCAGCAATATAGTTAGTTAGTTCGTATGAGCTAGTAGCCAACTCTTGTGACGGAGTTTTTAGGCGCCCAAACTTCTCCGTCATGGCTTAGCGACTAAAAGCCGGGACTGACAATTTAACGTGCCCTCCGAAATAAGGAAGCGCTCAGCTCGAAATGCCACTTGCGGTCATCCATCCAAATTGTGACAGCGCACAACGATGCTCAACTTCAACGATCAATCAAGAACGTCTAAGCAAGCTACGCCACGGAGAACTAGGTATGCACGGGCTGTGTAGTAGGAAATAAATATAGAGTTACTAGCTGCCGCCCGCGGCTTCGCGTGGTACCCGGATAAAAAATAGCCTATATGTTAATCCAGTACATGTACTATGTATATTCCAAGTTACATTCAAATCCGTTCAGCCGTTTGGGCGTGATTGAGGGACAAACATACATCGTCACATCCACACATCCTTACATCCTCACAAACTTTCGCATTTATAATATTAGTAGGATAGGATGGTACAAAAATCAGCATGTGACTGACTGTAAGACTGTACAGTCACTTAAGACGAGATCAGCTCAGGTGGTACAAAAATGCGTGAAAGTGCAGTGCGCATTGCACGCGCACAACACGCGCACGGCGAAAGTGAACGCCTTCAACTGCGTCATACTCCACTTGGATACTACTGGAACTATTTATGCAGCTACCAACTATTTATTTATTTGGAAGACCAACAGCTTACATTAGTAGTGGTATGGGAAACTCATCATCTTCCTGCCCTTATCCCACTCTATGTGGGGTCGGCACAGCATGATTATGCTGTAAGAGTTTTGGCGAAGGTGTTTTATGACCGGCCGCTTGCCTGACGTCAACCCTCCTTGGGAATACTTGCTTATTGTATCTCATCATGTTGGAGAATACTATCCCTTAGTCGACTTTTACGACATGCACGGGGAGAGAAGCAGCTGGACGCATTGTATGTTTTTTCTTTACTCCCAGTCCAGCAGAGAAGGTATGGTAAACTAGACTGAGAAAAAGGGAAGTCAGTTAAAGGTCCTCACAAATAAAAATAAAATAAAAATAACAAGTGCGTAAGCAAGACTATATCAGGTATCATTATTATTGGGAAATCCTAATAATAACAACAGATTTAGAAGAATTCGTTTTTTTTTTGTCTCAATCATGTCGTAAATTGCCGCTTCTCTGCTGGACAAACGAAAATAAAATTCTACAATAAAAATATCTACAAAATAAAACAAAAACCATGAGTACTTATTTATCTATATAATTAACTACCTAAAAACTATTGAACTAATATTAATAGACTGACTTTCATTTCTGCATCGTGACTCAAAACGATATTTGCTATTGTAGGTATTTATATATCGACAGTTGCTCGATGTATAGCGGTAGGCGCTAGGCGTCGCGTGGATCGCCTTCGATGTGATTCAGAGCAAATTGCCGATTCCCAAGCTGCTGCCAGTAATAGTTTGGATCGGAGCTCTTCATGCGACAAGCTGTTCAAACCGACGACGCCAATTCCTGTCGAGAACACTATTTGAATAATATGCATTGTGACTAGTTTCCGCCGTGGCTTCGCTTTGTATCCGGATAAAAAATATTTTATACCTAAACTAAGGCTTTTAACCATCTATAGTAGATGATTTATACAGCGTCAAGAGGCAACTTTTTACCTTCACAAACGGGACGCAAGCCTACTCCATCTTAATTCGTCCCGGGCACTACAGCGTCCCGTTTGTGAAGGTAAAAGTTGCCTCCTGACGCTGTATAAATCATCTACTATAGATGGTAAAAGGCCTTAGTTAGTTTAGATATTTTTCATCCGGGTACCACGCGAGCGACGCCGCGGGCGGCAGCTAGTGATATAATACCAGGGCCCGGAGCAGATTGTGATTGGAATCCATTGATGTGAGGGTCGGAGACGTTGAGCAGTTCGCTCGACGGCGGCGGATCCATCGCGACTTCCGGCGCACACGATGTGTGCAGTTCTTGGATCGGATCAGAGATTATGCTCTTGGGAAGTTGTTGAAATTCATCATTTTGTCGGTGTGAATATTCAAGGATGTCTGCTTTCAAGTTTCGTTTGGTCATCGAGAATAAGGGGCTGAGTTTAGCGAACATGTAGTGTAAACTACTGATAGTGTAGCAGGAAGTTTCCCCAAACCGACGGGATTGCTTTCCGTCTTTATTGGCGTGACGCCCTCGGTAGCGTGGCGAGCGCCTCGGGAAACGCGAGAGGCGCAGGTTCGATTCCCGCTGCGGGAGAAATGTTTGCATGTTCTGCATTTCTTCCAGGTCTGGGTGTCGTAATATTATGTAATATAAGTTTAAGTACGCAATTACAAAAAATAAGTATATAAGTATTCTATCAGTCATCTTGTTCCCATAGTACAAGCTTTGCTTAGCTAAATGGTGATGTGTAAATTATAAATAATAAATAACATCCAACAGTCACATACATAGTCCTGACCCCACACTAGGATTCCCTGTGTCGTGGGTATCGGAAACTACGAGTACCATGGTACCACAGATAAAATGGCTACAGATATTTATTTATTTATTCACTTTATGTAGTCGCACTATCTTTAGCCTTACATAATGTTGCCTGACATTCAACTTCGTGAAATATTAACGAGCGGATTAAGGTACAACATTAATGGGTGATATGACATTAGGAACTCACGTAGAGCGAGGTATTTCTATTAATATATTAATACATATATATTATCACGCCCGCATCCCTAATGGGGTGGGCATAGCCACAAGTAATCATAAGAAAACTTACATCCACTCACACTGGTTGAGCACTGGTGGTCTAGTGACCCCGCCTTCCGATCCTAAGGTCATTAGATCTTTAAAATTTTTCTCTAATTACTAATTGAATTGGTAACCGTATTAAATATTATATTGGATTATTTTATTTCCTTCTCTGCTGGACTGGGAGTAAAGAAAAAACATAGAATGTGTCCAGCTGCTTCTCTCCCCGAGCATGTCGTAAAAGTCGACTAAGGGATAGTATCCTCCAACATGATGAGATACAATAAGCAAGTATTCCCAAGGAGGGTTGACGTCAGGCAGGCGGCCGGTCATAAAACACCTTAGCCAAAACTCTTACAGCATGATTCTTGGATCATGCTGTGCCGACCCCACATAGAGTGGGATAAGGGCAGGAAGATGATGATTGGATTATTTTATTTTCTCTCAATCGTAGTGAAAAGTACAGTGTAACACACGGCGCTAAAACTCAATGTAACTCGGTTTCTCGAAGCGCTCGTGGCGTAGCTTGCTTAGGCGTTCTTGATTGATCGTTAAAGTTAAGCAACGACATGCGCGGTCACAAATCGGGATGGGTGACCGCAAGTGGCATAACGAGCTGAGCGCTTCCGTGCTTCGGATGGCACGTTAAACAGTCGGTCCCGGCTTTTAAGTCGTTAAGCCATGACGGAGGCCTTTAGGCGGCCTAAAAACTCCGTCACTAGAGTTGGCCACTACATACATACAACATATACATATGTATACGAACATACACACAATACTCGGTTTCTATTTTATTCCCTCGCTTACTACCTCGTATATAATGGGTCATTTTATCCCCTTGTATAACAATATTAATTGGAATTTTCGCAAGGAATTTACTATAATAGTTAAATATATTTGACGACCTCGGTGGCGTTGCGGGCGAGTACTGGGCTGAGACGCAAGAGGCGCGGGTTCGATTCCCGCTACGGGAGAAATGTTTGTATGTTGTGCAAATATTTCTTCCGGGTCTGGGTGTTGTATTATGTATTATAAGTATGTATTAACAAAAAAAAAGTGTATAAGTATTCTATCAGCCATCTGGTGCCCATAGTACAAGCTTTGCTTAGTTTGGGGCTAGATGGTGCTGTGTGAAAAGTCCGCAAATATTTATTTATTATTTATTTATTTATACAACGTGTAACATAATGTCCCTATAAGCCCGAAAGGGGTGTATTCAGACCGAGCACTTGAATACATTGACGTGTGCAAAAGTTCAATACATCATATTTGAAATTCCAATACAATTAAAAACAAATTATTTCATGAGAAATTTGTGACAACCCTATGTGTTTGTTTACCATTTGCGTAGGTAACAAACACACGCGCACCCTCCTATCGCGTCGGACCCACACATACGCAGACAATTGAACGCGCGGCAAGTTTCAAAAAGTACCTAGGTGTAATCACCAAAGTTTTCGTAAGAATTTGCAATTTTTTTAATTCTACGTAGAAATTAAAGTCGAAGATTAAAATCACGATATCTTTCACACATAAAAAAACAACTACCTACCTACATCTACCTAGGTAGTTACCTAAGGACCTAGGTACAGGAAAAGTTAAGTTATACCTTTTCTCCCTTCTTCTTGGTTGGCTCGGAACACGGCTAATTGACATGGTAGGTATTAGGTAGGTATGTAGGTACCTAGGTTGGTATTACTGGTACACATTCACATTCACAATCACAAAATTATTTTTGTCATTTTTTATTAGTAAGCTAGGTACTAATGGGGTACCTACTAGGTAGGGTGATAGGTTAGGTACCTATCATCATACCTACCTATCACTGAATTTTATCACTGTTGACACACACAGTAGGTACTCGGTATCCATCAAAGGGAAGTAGGTACAACACACCACCGAATTCCCGGTCTTCCCTCACTGGTGCGCCGGTGGAAAGATCCCGTCGAGAGAAGACGGTTCACCAATCCCAGAAAATAGCCCGTAAGATGGCAATGGCCGCCCTGGATAACGCTCTCTGTAGAGCTGACGCGCCGCTACTAAGCTATTCATTATTTGGTGCTGCTCCAACACACACACACAACACCATATCATAATACTCACCGTTTGAGTACAAAGCCGACATCGTATCGTTAATTAGTTACGCGAACCGAGAGATTGCTTGTTGCAGTTGTTGCAAGGAACGAATGCTAATTGCGACTGATAAAAACCGATCTGTTTTGCGACCAAAAGTAGGTACTAGGTACCTATTGCCGAAAGCCGAATTTTTAGGGTTCCTTGTCTGGGGTAACCCACTAAATACCGATTGGGAAAAAAAAGGAAAAAAACTTCACCATACATCTACTACTACTGTCGTCGTGTCCGTGTCGCTAGCTCTTTGAACCAGTGTGGTGGAAGGATTAGAGTGCACCTTGAAGGTTCCTTTCGTACACTTTGACACACGTCTATGACATGCCTGGTTTCCTCACGAGGTTTTCCTTCACCGTTTGAGAGCATTGATATTGCACACATAAATTTCGAATCGAAAAATCCATAGATTCGAACTCACGACTTAAGGATGGGAAGGCGGGGTTCATACCAATATGCTACCATGTGCTCCATCCCCATTTGCTACTAGGTACCTACCTACTTACATAATAACCTACCAACAATTACGTAGTTCAATCAAGAAAAGTAAAAAACAAATAAACCTACGGAACCAATTTGATTTTATTAAACAAACGCTTGCGGTGCGGTGTCGGTTGACGGTTGCGGATTTTGAATTTAGCAAAGGCACCGACAGCCAATTAGGGCGAGGTGCCATCCCACTAGTTGTTGTTGTTGTTTCAATGCAACCAATGACAAATAGGCTGTTCACGATGAAAATGAAGATTAGTAAGACAGATAAGTCACAACCTTTGACTTTAGTGCCCAAGTAGGTAGGTACAAAATTGCATTGAAAAATGCTCCAATGAATATTGGAATAATACATCGTTGGAAAAACTAAAGTGGAATAGGGTCACGGCTTTATCCTCAGGCACGGTAGACCTCTTCTCATACTTCTTGTTACCTACTCAAGATGCTTTTAAGGCCCGAGTAGGTAGGTACAAAATTGAGTAGGTATCACGGCTTTATCCTCAGGCACGGTAGACATCCTCTCATACTCCTTGGCACCCACTGAGGATACCTTTAAGGCCCGAGTAGGTAGATACAAAATTGAGTAGGTAAGGTACCTATCTCCTATACTAGGTACTTAACAAAGAGATCTGAAAGGATGTTTACGGTGCCTAGGGATTTTAGTCGTGATGTGACCTTACATTTTAATTACCAATAAATACCAAGGTACCACTAGGCCTTCAAAAAAAAAATAGAAATTACTTATTAAGCCACCTCGTTATTAGGTAAGTAGGTAGGCATTTTACTAATGGTGTCTGTTCTGTTACCTGTTTCATCTAGAGTTCACACTTAAAGGTCAAAAAACAGCTGTAAATAGGGATGCCTCATGTTGTGTCAAGTTACGTATTGGAGCAAAGTTTAAGAGACATTTCATGAATGAAAACCTTTGAAATTTTAAAAGTCGTTGAACAAACGTTGTTCGCAATGACGTATAGAACACCCCCGTTTCGGGCTTATAGGGACATTATGTTACACGTTGTATAATAAAAAATAATAATATATATAGTTAAAAATTCCAAACGCGAAAGTGCATCTTGCTTAGCACAGAGTGTGGGGAACCCTCTGTGCGACATGGTTACGTAATGGTGTCATAACTGTTACCAACAGCCGTACACAGTCGGACCTTGTTCTACCGCGGTCTCAGACCAAATAAAAAGAAAAGACGGCGCGCCGCGAACTACAAAAGTGAAGCCACATTTTTATTCCATCGACGAATATTTAAATAGTTTTTGACACTAAATTATATTTTGAAATTCTAAAACTTGACATTCTTAGAATGATTTTAACATTACAATTAATTAGGACTTAACAATAGAATATATTTTATTAACATTTACAATTAACATATTTGCATGCCAAAGACTTTGGTAGGACATACATTGGACTGATGTATTAAGATCATTATTATTTTATCACATGTGTTCGTGCAAATAAATGTCATTTATCATTTATTTCACAAAACCGTGATCCTGCAAGTAAATATACACCCTCACACACACACCTACAATAAAACCATGCTCATCGCTCTCGAGTCGTCTAGTAAACTTAAAATTGAAAAATATAATTATGCTTAAATGTGTAGTGAAACTTGTAAAAACATCAGCAAATCACATAAAAAGTCTCACGGAATCACTTTTCACTTGTAAGTAGGTACTTCAAATAACATCGTTTCTTAATTATTATACTATGAATGTATGGTTGTGGGGTGTAGAAATAGTGTGTAGGTATAGGTAGATAGGGTCCAGGTTAAGTAAGAAGTCCAAAGTACATACACAATAAAGTTTATCACGTCACACAACACACAATAGAATAGAAGGAGAAAGTAGCAGAAAGAAGACAGTCTTAAGCAGAGAAGAAAGTTCAAGAAGCACAAGCACAAATTAGCGATATATCTACAAGCTAGATAAGCGCGGCGTAAATGTTCTGCAGTAAAAAGTTGTACGGGCTTCGCGTCGAATGCTAGGTCGTGACTGAGGCGGTCGGTGCGCGGGCGCAGCGTAGCTCGCCGCCCGCCGCCGGCCGACGCGCCGCTTCGGCGCCAGTCGGCTGCGGTCGGTCGCGACACAGCCTAAATAAAAGTAACTATGGCGCATGGAGACAGATATTTGTTTCCATTATTACACGGGCGAGCGCTCATCTATTTTAATAATAAATTAAATAAATGTAAGTTATATGTGTGTATGTTGTATTATAAATTATTGTTTATGTATAAATATCAAGATATAATATAAATATATAATGTAATGATAAATATAAATATATACCTAGTGTCAGTACACCACATCACTCCCCTCCAGAGACCGTGTCCAACGGGCGATAATAGTTGGGGAAACGTACCTGACGCCCGGAACGTGTTGTCTTGTTGGATTGAGTAGGAGCGGAAGTAGAAGTTGGTTCGGGAGAAGTGCTGTTAGAGTGTGATAGTATGTAAGCTGGTTTTATTCGGTCTACGGATACTATCACAACTTTACCTTTGACTTTGATTTTAAAGGTTTTGGCACTTCTTTCGACCACTTCATGGGGACCTGTGTAAGCCGGTTGCAAAGCACCTCTCAACGCGTCCTCTCTGAGGAATACGTGAGAGCAGGATGCAAGATCTTTGTAAATAAAGATTTTTTTGCTCGAGTGGTGTGAAGTTGGGACTGGCTGTAGGTTGTTGGCAAATGATCTGAGACGTGCTGAAAATTCAGTAATATCAGTCGTACATTTGCCAACTTTCTCGCCAAAGAATTCGCCTGGAAGGCGCAAAGGTTCACCATATACTAGCTCGGCAGAGGAAGATTGAAGATCTTCTTTGAAGGAACTTCTTATACCGAGCAGTACAAGCGGTAAAGCTTCGATCCAGCTACTGTCATCAGCGTGGCACATTATCGCTGCTTTCAGTTGCCGATGAAACCTTTCAATGAGACCATTGCATTGAGGGTGGTAGCTGGTGGTCTTGCGATGCTTAAAGCTAATAAATTTTGATAGCTGTTCGAATAGCGCCGATTCGAATTGCCGACCGCGGTCAGTAACAATGTCAGTCGGACAACCAAACCGGGCTATCCATCCCGACAGGAACGCTTTGGCCACTGATTCCGCGGTGATGTTGGTAAGGGGGACAGCTTCAGTCCATCGCGTGAAGCGATCGATGGCTGTCAAACAGTACCTAAACTCACCGGATGGAGGTAGTGGTCCGATAAGATCTAGGTGGACGTATTTGAATCGCGCTTTAGGTAAATCGAGGGTGCCTAAAGGCGACGAAACATGTCGATTTACCTTTGTGCGCTGGCAAGCCAAACACGCCCTAGACCATTCGCGACAGTCTTTCCTTATCAGTGGCCAGACAAAGCGTTCTGCTAATAATTTAGCGCTAGCGTTAGCACCGGGATGGCTTAGCGAGTGCAAGCTATCAAAAACTTGTTTGCGCAAGGTCTTAGGTACTAGAGGCCTGGGAGTCGTTGTGCTGACGTCACAGTACAGTTGAATGTGGCTTCCAGGTATAGTTAACCTTTTAATGTGCAAACTAGTAGCTTGCTTCAAAAGATCTGCTAGTTCGGGGTCGGAGTCTTGGGCTTTGGCGATCACCTCTAGGTCTACAGGATTTTGCAGTTCCTCGACTCGAGAAAGCGTGTCGGCAACGACATTGTCTTTCCCGGCGATGTGCTGTATATCGGTCGAAAACTGTGAAATGTAGTCTAGGTGCCTATACTGACGCGGGCTACAGTTTGCCTTCCTTTCGTGGAATGCGAAACTGAGCGGCTTGTGATCAGTATAGATGGTGAACGTTGTAGCTTCTAGCCAATGACGGAAATATTTGACACTCTCATAGATAGCAAGGAGCTCTCTATCGTAAGGTGAATATTTCTGTTGCGTAGGGCTCAACTTTCGCGAGAAAAAGGCTAGCGGTTCCCAATTTCCGTCATTGAACTGTTGCAAGACTCCACCCATAGCGTAATCTGAAGCATCAGTTACAAGACCCAACTTAGCTTTAGAGTCTGGATGAGCCAATAAAGCTGCATTACAAAGGCTATCCTTGCAAGCTTCAAAGGCTTTTAACGAGTCTCCACTTACATCGACGGGCTGCGATGCTCTGATGGAACCGGTCAGCAAGGCGTTTAAGGGAGCTTGAATTTGGGCAGCTTGGGGGATAAACCTTCTGTAGAAGTTTAACATGCCCAAGAACCTCCTAAGCTGTCTAGCTGTCTTAGGGACAGGGAACTCCTTAATCGCAGCAACCTTACCTTCCAGAGGTTTAGTTCCTTGTTGAGAGATGTGGTAGCCTAGAAATATTACCTCCGACTTACCGAAAACGCATTTAGCTGTGTTGATGAGCATGCCATAATCTTTCATCCTCGTGAAGAGTTGACGCAGATGATCTTCATGCTCAGACTCACTACGGCTAAATATCAAAAAGTCATCTAGGTATGGGTAACAGAAATCTAGACCACGGGTCATCTCATCAACGAACCTCTGGAACGTCTGACCGGCGTTCCGCAAGCCAAAAGTCATGTAAGGGAACTCGAAAAGTCCAAATGGCGTCGTTATGGCGCATTTTGGAATGTCGTCCTCAAAAATAGGTATCTGATTGAAGGCCTTCACAAGGTCAATTGTTGAAAAGACCTTACAACCAGATAAACTATGAGCAAAATCATGAATGTGACGTATGGGATACTTATCCGGGATCGTCCGAGCGTTGAGCATACGGTAATCACCGCACGGTCGCCAACCATTGTCCTTTTTAGGGGCAAGGTGTAGTGGTGACGACCAAGGGCTCTCCGAAGGACGAGCGGTACCATTAGCCAACATTGCCTCGAACTCAGACTTGGCTATCTTCAGTTTGTCAGGGGCTAGTCTGCGAGGTGTACACGATACTGGGGGGCCTGGTGTGGTGCGGATGTGATGGACCGTATTGTGTTTCACTGTGCGATGAGCGCCAGCTGGCCGTGTGAGATCTGGAAACTCAGAAAGCAAATGATGGTACTTGGAATCCCCAGTCACGACCTTTACACTGGTAATAAGGCTATCATTAACAGTAATAATAGAAGCTACGGTTGATACATTTGTAGTGGCATCAATTAAACGTTGATTGCGAACATCGACAATAAGGTTGTAGTATGATAAGAAATCTACGCCTATTATGGGTTTCGTTACATCAGCTACAATAAAACGCCACACAAAATCCCTACGGAGACCTAAATTGAGTTTAATCTCAACCCAACCATAAGTACCTATGGAGGAACCGTTCGCTGCACATAGTTGGTAGTCCGATTTCACACGCTGTTTGAACGCAGACCGTGGCACGACGCATAAGTCGCTCCCAGTGTCCACTAAAAATTGGACAGCCGATCTGCGATCCGTTACGAACAGGCGACCAGTAGTAGGAGGGCAATCTTCAGCCGCCATTATCGACTGCCCTTGGCGTTTCCCGATTTGAAGTCGCAGGGTGGGATACATTTCTCCGCTTCACTGCCGTATGTATGGTGATACCAGCAGACTGGGAACTTCTTGTAGTTCGATGTAGACCTCCTCATCGGTGTATGGCTACGCCCACGACGTCCACGTGACTGCTGTCGGTTGCGGGGACGGGAACGGATTTCATGGACTTGGGTGGTGAGAGCGCTGACTTGTTTAGTCAGCTCTGTGATCTGCCGGGCCATGATGTCCAGTGCGGTATCAGCTTTGGAAGTGGAAGCTGCTGCAACTTGAGGAGAGGCAGGTGCGATGTCGTGAACACGATCAGCGAGGTCCGCGAGTTCACTGAGTGACAGACTTATCTGAGATGCGATGATAGTCTGCAGATTATTGGGAAGTCGGCTCGTCCAAATCGACCTTAGGAAGTCCTCTGGTATAGTGGGGCCAGCCAAATGCTGCAGATGCCTCAGGAACTGCGAAGGTTTGCGATCACCTAACTCTTCCGACTGTAGAAGTTGTTTCACCTTCTTCTCTTTGGAAACGGAGAGGCGCTTGATGAGCTCACTCTTTAGCTTCTCGTACTTGCCGGTGGCCGGTGGTGAAGTGATAACGTCTTCAACCTCAACGGAATACTGCCTGTCCAAGTGCGAGAGTACGTAGTGAAACTTCGTCAGGTCATCGGTGATTCGTGCCATGCTGAACTGACCTTCGATTTGGGAGAACCATATTGTTGGTTTTTCAGGCCAAAAAGGTGGTATCCGTACGCCAACACGAAAAAGTTCCGGCGAATGTTCTGGAGGGTCCATGGAAACGCGCTCTCGTTTCTTCGACTTTCGAACTGTCCGTTGAGAACTTGGTGTGTCACTACCGTCACTGCTTATTTTTATTGTTCTTCGGGGTCACCAGTTATGGTTGTGGGGTGTAGAAATAGTGTGTAGGTATAGGTAGATAGGGTCCAGGTTAAGTAAGAAGTCCAAAGTACATACACAATAAAGTTTATCACGTCACACAACACACAATAGAATAGAAGGAGAAAGTAGCAGAAAGAAGACAGTCTTAAGCAGAGAAGAAAGTTCAAGAAGCACAAGCACAAATTAGCGATATATCTACAAGCTAGATAAGGGCGGCGTAAATGTTCTGCAGTAAAAAGTTGTACGGGCTTCGCGTCGAATGCTAGGTCGTGACTGAGGCGGTCGGTGCGCGGGCGCAGCGTAGCTCGCCGCCCGCCGCCGGCCGACGCGCCGCTTCGGCGCCAGTCGGCTGCGGTCGGTCGCGACACAGCCTAAATAAAAGTAACTATGGCGCATGGAGACAGATATTTGTTTCCATTATTACACGGGCGAGCGCTCATCTATTTTAATAATAAATTAAATAAATGTAAGTTATATGTGTGTATGTTGTATTATAAATTATTGTTTATGTATAAATATCAAGATATAATATAAATATATAATGTAATGATAAATATAAATATATACCTAGTGTCAGTACACCACAAATGTTAGATGACTTGGAACACAAAACCTCAAAACCATCGACACACGCATAGATAAAAAGGTGTCACTTTTGTTGTTCGCGGCGCGCCGTCTTTTCTTTTTATTTGGTCTGAGATCGCGGTAAAGTTCACAGTAGTTATTGGTTGACAGCGAGTTTGTTTTGTTGAGGTTTTGTCATCACTCATCAAATGACTGGTAACACGGCAATCAATTGCATTGCAGCTTTTGATGTAACAAAAAATCACAATTGTGCTAGATGAAATGGTTTAGTTAGGCTCTAGATTCTTGTTTCAATTAAAACTGACATTAATACAATTTACGGGTCGTTTCGTACACTTCAAGAATTACCTGAAATAAAACAGAATTAGCCGAATAAGGCGAGAGCCTAACGACCTGAAAAAAGTCTTCGCAACGTCAGAGACCAGGCGAAGGAGGCCTAGCACAATTGCAAACTCCTTGGAGTAAAGCTCGATTGTTTTTTGATTCCTGGCCTTGATTTTAAACCCTTTGGCCCTTTCTTATTTGGAGTTGTTCTGACGAGTTTTTGACAGATTTTCATCAAAAACTGTCAAAAAACTGTGACTTGAGACGTGCTCAACTCTGAGTCGCGTTTGAGTATTCGGGGGTAACAGCATCTCGGAACATTTATTCTTTCAAGAACAGCATCAAACCAACCTGCTATTATGATAAGGAGTTTTGTTTTGAATTCATGACATTTTGACTTGAACAGTGCTAGACGTCTTCAGCCATTTGGCTTCTTTCTGCCTATGGAAAATTACAGGTTAATTCTTGTGTTGTGCAACTTTTAAATTAATATTTCAAAGTTCAAAATGAAACTAGATTTTACTTGAGACTTTTTGAAACAAAGAGTATTTTTTTGCTAATAAAACACAATTTGTTCCGAAGTCATAGAAAATTAGACAATTCCTGATCCGTAATGTAATCGCGGATCTACATAATGACGGGCGCCTAACGAGCCCTCGTTAGGGGTAGGCAGGGGATGCGGCTGCTCTACTCAATACAGACGATTATTTTATTCCGCTTTGACGTCGTTCACGTATTTTAATCTAGATACCGGCTAGGTATGTTTCAAGGCGATGGAAGTAGAAGTTAATAATCCTACTAATATTATAAATGCGAAAGTTTGTGAGGATGTGTGGATGTGACGATGTATGTTTGTGCCTCAATCACGCCGTAACGGCTAAACGGATTTTAATGATACTTGGAATATTCATGGGACGTTTTCTGGATTAACATATACCTAGGCTACTTTTTGTCCGGATACCACGCGAGCTAGTAGGTATTGTATTTGTTTAATAATTATACTATAATATGATATTTATTTAAAATAGGAATACCAATAGCACCATGTACCTATTGCAACTTAAATGACCGGCCGCCTGCCTGCCGCCAACCCTCCATGAGAATACTTGCTTATTGTATCTCATCATGTTGGAGGATACTATCCCTTAGTCGACTTTTACGACATGCTCGGGGAGAGAAGCAGCTGGACGCATTCTATGCTTTTTCTTTACTCCCAGTCCAGCGAAGAAGTTGGACATGTCAATAAATATGTCAACTCGAAACGTAATTTTTAACTGATTTCTTCATTTATTTCAATTTGCAAACATTTTGAACACTTTTCATATATCACAGATCATAATAATTTCTTTTATAATTTGATTTCAACCAAAGACAAAAACACACTGGCCGGTAGAATATTTTGATTAACATCAGCAACTGTCAGTGACAGTTACTTGCTCTGTTCAGTTTATAACGGGATCAAACTTATACATGACAAATATATGAAAGTAAATTTTCTGAAAATTCAGCTTTGCATGTTGTTTCACAAAATTGAATACGCAAGACTAGGCAAAATCTTCGCTGAGCAAAGCTTGAAGTAGGTCTCTCGCCTACATATTGCTTCGTAGATAGCTAGATTACTTTTACTGCCGAACTTTTATAAACAACTCTACGAACAGAATCAAAATAATAACAAGGGAAAGTGAACATAATAACAAAACTGGTTCCGAGGAGGAGTGATCACTCTACTATAGTTGTAGTCTGTGGAAGTGGCCTACACATTTTTTTTTAACCGACGAAGGAGGTGGTATGTAAGTATGTATACGTCTCAGCCGAGCATTCGCCCGCTACGCCACCGAGGTCGTCAAACAAATACTTGTTGTAGTAGTAGTACCTACCTAATAGTAATAACGACTTCATGTTCATAATCCGTTATTTTGTAAACGGGGTTAAATTATAGATAAATAAATAAATAAATATTTGTGGACATTTCACGTGGACGAGGGTTGACGTCAGGCAGGCGGCCGGTCATAAAACACCTTAGCCAAAACTCTTACAGCATGATCCAAAGATCATGCTGTGCCGACCCCACATAGAGTGAGATAAGGGCAGGAAGATGATGACATGTGCTGGCTTAACATATAGGCCATTTTGTATCCGGGTACCACGCGAGCGAAGCCGCGGGCGGCAGCTAGTGTTACAATAATTGTGAGTAGAAAGTAGAGTTGTAGGCCGGTCCGTCACTGACCGGCGCGACCTCGCGATAACTTAACGCAGATTAAACTCATTCGGAGCTTTGGCCCGACACGTGAATAAAACTACTTTTTCTTCGTCAGTACTTTTCCTACTCACGTGCTCGTGTGTACTCGAGCCGGTTTCTAGAACACTTTCTCGCAAGTGTAAACTAAACTAAGGCCTTTTACCATCTATAGTAGATTTATACATCGACAGGAGGTAACTTTTACCTTCACAAACGGGACGCTGTAGTGCCCGGGACGAATTAGGATGGAGTAGGCTTGCCCAGCACCTATTTCATCCTCTCAGCTTAGTCGGCCTTGTCCGCAGGAAAGACATGGTCGATACGTGCGGAGCTGACTGAGCCGTGGGTTTCCTCACGATGTTTTCCTTCACCGTTTGAGAATACTGGCATAGCGCGCATTAATTTTAAACACAGAAAAAGCCATTCGTTTGAACTCACGATCTTAAGATCGGAAGGCGGGGTCACTACCAACTAGGCCACCAGTGCTCGCAAGTGTCGCTCCTACGTAATGTGCCATTTACTACTCGTATAGTTACTATTGAAACCAGTTAAAAGCGCACTATACATTCAATTTCAATGCTCCCTTTGATAAATAAATGACGTCTTATTCGTTCATTTGATGCGTTTTGGTCTCTCACGTAATTTATATTTATAATTTGCATATTTCCAAACATGCTTACATTCGGCTGGTTCACACGCTCCGCTGGGTGTAATTAAAGGTGAGTTTGCATAACGTCGATTAAACGCTTTACCGTGCTTTTAATGTGCACTTAATTATAACGCGCGGTCACATTAACACCTTTATAATAATACCTACGTACCACTAGGCGATCGCCCCGACTTCTTTCAGATAGAAGTTTTTAACAAAATCTATTTTGTTCGAAGATATTCTTGTTTTTCTACGTCTTGCTATATTAAGCTCTATCTAGGTAGTACTAGCTGCCGCCCGCGGCTTCGCTCGCGTGGTACCCGGATAAAAATTAGCCTATATGTTAATCCAGTACATGTACCGTGTATATTCCAAGTTTCATTAAAATCCGTACAGCCGTTTAGGCGTGATTGAGGTACACACATTCAAACATCCAAACATCTTTACAAACTTTCGCATGTATAATAATACTAGATGGCAGCACAGGTAAAGTTAGCATGCGCTATCGTTGCGTTTCGAACTTTACGCCGATAATTTCAAGCAAACTAAAGCTTTTTTATTTTATGATATAGGTAGTATTAAAAGGCTACCAAACCATCGCGTCTTGATTGATTTGGAAAGAGATTGCGCTACGGATTTCTGTTGTATAAAAGGAAGACAGAGAGTGAGAGCGCGCCAAATCAAATAATTGTTAATTACTATAAAACTACACAATGAATAAAAAAACTGGTTTCAACAACTTAAACAAGCCTCGACGGGGCTTATATGTTTGAGCCTTTTGGGGTCGAGACCCTAGGTCCGTGGGCCACCGCGTTTTCAAAATTCTTTCAGGGCGTCTGGTCGAAATGATGTGCGATCCAAGAGCTGATTCTTATTTGGCTCAACGGATCAGTATGCAATTCAGAGTGGCAATGCGGCCAGCGTCTTGGGCACGCTTCCACCGTCTGATGAGCTGGATCAGGTGAGCTATCTATAGACCGTTTGCAACGGCCTTTAGATAGCCCGACTGTTTCTTTTGTATTTTGTTAATTATATTTGTAATAGTTGTAAGTTTCTTTCTATTAATAAAGTTTGTTTTTACAAAAACAACTAAAGAAATAGTTATTACCTACCTATCAAAGTAAACATCATCTGAAAATATGGTAGGGTTACCGAGATCTGGGAAAAACACACTTAAAACTAGTTTTTTTTTAATCTTTTTTTTTTCTTATTTATTACACTTTGAGGAATCAAAGAAAGAATGTTAAAATTTCATTTCATAGAAGTGGCTGCAAGTTTTCTTATGTTAACTTGTGGTTCTGCCCATCCCATTAGGGATACGAGCGCGATAATAAATAATAAATAAATAAATATTTGAGAACATAATCACACATTACAATTTAGCCAAAAACTAAGCAAAGCTTGTACCATGGGGACCAGATGGCTGATAGAATACTTATACAATTTTTTTTGTAAATACATCCTTAATCGAACCCGCGCCTCTTGCGTCTCAGCCGAGCACTCGTTCGCCGCGCCATAGAGGTCGTCTATATGTATGTATGAGTGAACGTGTGATGATGGTTATCATTCAATAGAGACAAACAGACAGTCTGTATGTGCCATTGATATGTCGTGAATGTGAGATGTGGCACAAGGCGAACGGAGGACATTTGGTCGACATTCACGACAAGACACGAAGTCGACGATAAGTTCATGATTAAGTTCAACATAAGCAAGCTTTTCAAATTGGTTTTTCAAAGCAAAATAGGTACTCTTATGTATAAGATTGTGGAAAGTTACCATGATTGTATGAACATAGAGTTCATAGAACATAGAGCTCATAGAACATAGAGTTCATAGAACATAGAGTGGTGCTAGCATTATTAATTGTTGCTAGCATGGTAGGCATGGATACGCTTGAGGCGACGAATTGAGGCGTTAATTGTGTCTGGAATTACACTACTGTTTAACTGCGTAGCGAAATAAACAATCCGGCCATATTGGGAAGCATACAAAAGCGCTTCCGTGTTTCGGAGGGCACGTTAAATTGTCGGTCCCGGCTTGCCATGTGGAGGCCTTTAGGCGGCCTAAAAACTCCATCACTAGAGTTGGCCACCAGCTCAAGCGAACTTACTTTATCGCAATATACTTATGTTGCTTATGTTTGTTGCAGGTTCCACCGTGTGCCTTTCCCAGTACTTCGGCAAGGAGATAGGGCCGCTGTCTGAGCTGCACCACGGCGTCAGGGGCAAAGTCTTCGCCGTCGACAGCCGCACGCTCTATCTGCGGGACTTCCACTACGATGGAGAGGGCCCCGGTCAGTACCCATCATGTCCTACCAGTTCTTACGAACCAGTTTGGTGAAAGGAGTAAAGAGCACCTGACAGTCCTGTTCATAATATTCGACACGTCCTACGTTAAACTAAGTAGCTGCAAAAAGCAAATTTTACAGGAGAGCGGTTTTAAGATTTTAATTTCTTTATTTCGTTATTACCTACTCAGCTTTGAAAATTGGCAAAAGGCTTTTGTTTTGATAGCAGTTTATATTAATGTGATTTTCTTTCTTCTAAACCTTCTCGTTTTTGGTGCATTTTGAACCGTCAATGCAGATAAATACTTATACGTTTGAGAAAAAAGTGTGTTGTGATAGGAAAAAAAAAATATTCGTATTGTAGATCTGGGTACGTAGAGCTCAAAAATGCAATAAAAACACTTTGGTGTATCAGGCACATACACTGCTCTACGTAGGACGTCAGACGTGTGATTTTAGGTTCTGCGGTATGCTGGTTTCCTCATGATGGTTTTCTTCGCCGTTTGAGAGTAGTGGTACAGCTCACATATTTTTTCAAAGAGAAAAATCACTGGAAAACCAGTGCCCTCACCCATCATGTAGACTAGATGTGAACACCCTCGGAGAGAAAAGTAAATGTTACGCCAGAAAAATGGCATTTGCCTAGGCGTGGCCTGGCAGGCTCGGTAAACAAATGAGAGAAAATAGGATCAAAAATCAAGGGTTGATAATTAAATACCCCATAGTAAGGAAAAGGCATAGAATGCGTCCAGCTGCTTCTCTTCCGAGCATGTCGTAAAGTCGACTAAGAGGTAGTATTCTCCCCAACATGATGGACCATTTATATGTGCGATGGGCTGATCACCTGTCACCATGGTTCACCATCCATCTTGCGACCTTGAGGAGTGGCTACTAGATTTCTTATGATTACTTGTGGCTCTGCCCAGTCCATTAGGGATACGGGCGTCATATGTGTGTAGTGTATATAATATACCTACCTCGGTTAAAGAACTAAACTTATACAAACATCCAAATGAGACAAACTTCCCTACACACTTTCAATTATGTTAGTTAGACTGCAGATTTCCCTCGATATAAGTTCCTACAGGCCATGTCTCATCGCATTCGGTTCAACTTTTGCGAAATGCCTAACGTTCTTACAAACTTCTACAAAGCCGTTATATAAATTTATGTAGGCATAGGATGGGATTAGTTAGCCATTACATTTTGTAAAAGCGGGAATTTCCGAGAGCTTGTGATAAATTCGAATCCAATTCGATATTTATTGGCATGACTGAAAAAAGTATTTCTTTCGTGTCGCTTTCGTTAAAACTGTACCAACAAATGAACGTGAACGAATCACATCAATTTGAGATTATTAGATTCTGTCTGAGGATAATTGTCGTTAGCATAAAACAGCAGAGTTCGTAAAGGGAAAAACAAGAAACGAATAAGATGTTGATTTTCAAACCCCTGGTTTTTCGATGAGATATTTCTCATTTTAATGTTTCCAGTATAGCAATCGCAACTCAGCACAGTGTGACACATGCTTTACGCCAGATTTTGTGAATGGCCGGAATGTCGAGCCTATCGTAATAATATCCCCACAAACTTATGCACTTACTGCTACCCCTCCCGCCGCCATGCTGAACTACACCTTATTGACATAGTATAAAGTTTACTTTGCTTTACGGGAATTATTGAACTAGAGACGGTAGATCGCACTGCGAATTAGATTCATGGTTTTATTGATTGAGTGACCTCACTTCAAGCAAAGTTATTTCATCATAAATTATAAGAATCTTTGTCCTGACTGACTGACTGACTGACTGACTGACAGACAACGCACAGCCTAAACCGCTGGACGTAGAGACTTGAAATTTTCAGTGTAGGTAAACCTTGGTACGTAGGGGTGTACTAAGAAGGGATTTTTCAAAATTCAACCTCTAAAGGGGTGAAAAGGGATGAAAACCTGGAATCAATTTTTGGTCTAAAACTGCACATAACCTATATCAAATTAAAGAGCCGATTTTTCTCATTTAGTTGATGTCATAATTACCTGTAAATTCTTTATTTTTGGTATGTTTTTCATGAAAAATAGAATACTTTTATTTTGACATATGACAGCGATGATACACACAGATTAGTAATAGATGATACAAAACATATGGAAAAGAAACTGTCAATGTCAAATTACCTGTGAAAGGAAGCATAAATTATTACTGGTCTAATAAGTTTCCAATCTTGATTATTCATGGAGTTCTGACGTAATTCTACGTCTGATAACTAGATGTCGCTGCTAATTCTGATCAAATCCTAGAACGCGCTGTCGTTGCGTTTTGAAAAGTTTACCTGAACTCTCAAAACTTTTACTAAATTCACCGAAATTTCTTACTTTTTAGATTTAGGTATGTTTGTTACTCTTTCACGCAAAAACTACGGAATATACTTACATACCCTATTATTCATATTCGTTCGCTAAAGTTAGCCATTGCTTAAAGTTAGCCCTGTCACTGTTTGTCATTATGAAAATGGTAAGAGATGGCAATACTTTAGTCATCGTTTAGCGTACACTATATTATAATGAATAATGAGGATAGTAGGTACCTACGTGTGCTGGAATGGGACATAGGGTACTTTTTATCTGGGTACCGCGTGTGCGAAGCCGCGGGCGGCTGCTAGTTTCATCATAAATGTAGGTACTGTCCGACTGTTACAAAGCCACGGATAACTCTCGCTCAACTTGATCTTTCAAGCTCTAAAAGGGTGGATGATGAACTTTAAAATGCAAACAAAACATCGTGTTAAAAGTGACGTAATTACGAGATACTTTATAATAAGTTAGCTTTCGCATCTTCGCAGTGCGAGGTGTTGTCAAGTTTGTAAGCTTTTTGTTTGTGCACAGATGTAGCTGCAGAGTCATATCGCGTTTAATTAATGAAACTTTCTGAGAAAACTACGTTCTCCAAAATACAACATTGTGGTCTGTTTTGGAACTAACAATATATGCATTTTTATAGCATAGGTAGTTTTTTATGTCTTCTTCATTTGCGCGCACTTTTCCGTTCCAAAACCGGACCCTTTGCAAAAATAGTAACGTACATACGTACATAATATCACGCCCGTATCCCTAAAAGGCTGGGCAGAGCGACAAGTCATAAGAAAATTTGCAGCCACTCCTGATTCATAAATGTATTAACCTATAAATAGATTGTGAAAGTCGCGCGCAAAGCACGGGTGGAGCGCCCTGTTAAAACTTTTCTTATTTAGAGAGATCAAGGAGCCTTGCTGGCGCGTGATATTGTATTCTTACAAACGATCCTTGTCGTTTCAATGAATAACATTTTCAGTCTGTACGTTTTCAGGATTCAACATTACTTCCGCAAGTTTTAACAGAATAATCATAAACTTATTTGCGTCATTTCTTTTGTTTGATGATATTCGCTAAATTCATAATCACTTTGTTTCATAAAAAAACGACGTATCGCGCAACAGTGCCTTGAAAAACTTTTAGCTTCTTTACTTTTTTGTAATTCCGCTGCTGGACTGGGAGTAAAGAGAAAACATAGAATAATAAATAAATAATAAATAACACCCAACAGTCACATACATAGTCCTGACCCCACACTAGGATTCCCTGTGTCGTGGTTATCAGAAACTACGAGTACCATGGTACCACAACACCCAGACCCGGAAGAAATATTTACAGATCATGCAAACATTTCTTCCGCAGCGGGAATCGAACCCGCGCCTCTTGCGTCTCTGCCGAGCAATCGCCCGCCAAGCCACCGAGGCTGTCTGTCACCACTGAGAATGCGTCCAGCTGCTACTCTACCCGAGCATGTCGTAAAAGTCCAACATGATGGACCATCTATATGAGCGATGGGCTGATCACCTGTCACCATGCCTCATATCCATCTTGGGTGGGACTTTAAATAAGGAATGGCTGCAAGTTTTCTTATGGCTCTGCCCACCCCACTAAGGATACGTTCGTGATAACATGTATGTATGTATAATATCAGACCTTGGTCTAAGTTATAATCGTGGGTATATAATGTGAGGCTACGTTTTTTATAATGTAATCAAAGTGCCATCCTTGTGTCCGTGTTCATGTAAATTCGCCGAATACCTGGGCGCCGGCAGGAATGCTTTGTCCTTTGTCTCGCGTCTGTCTGTCCGTCTGTCTGTGCCAATCTGCATGCCACACCAGACCACGACTATTTTCATGAAATCTAGTTTCAACTAGCGGTTTCGGTCGCGTGGTACCTGAATAAAAGTTTAAATAAATAACACCCAACTAGTTTCCCAGTAGTTTCAGGCTGAAACTTTCAGCTATTATGGTTATTCAGGCACAAAAATGTAATGAACAAAATCCTCGCAAACTTACGGAAAACAAAGTAGATTTACAAAATAGGGAAAATATAAATTAATAAGTAAATATTTGTGGACATTTGACACAGCGCCATCTAGCCCCAAACTAAGCAAAGCTTGTACTATGGGAACCAGATGGCTGATGGAATACTTATATAGATACTTTTTTATTTGTAAACATACTTATAATACATATACTACAACACCCAGACCCGGAAGAAATATTTGCAGAACATACGTAGAGGGGATCGAACCCGCGCCTCTTGCGTCTCTGCCGAGCACTCGCCCGCCACGCCACCGAGGTCGTCAGTATATGTTATTCCAGCACAAATAGGTACTGAGTGTGTGCTTATATTCTAAGTGGCATTCAAATAGTTTCAGCCATTGTGGTGTTATTCAGGCACAAACATGTAATAACAATATCCTCACAAACTTGCGGACTTATTATAGTAGACTAGCTTTCGCCCGCGGCCTCGCTCGCGTGATATCCGGACAAAAAGTAGCCTATATGTTATTCCAGCATGCATACTATGTATATTCCAAGTTTCATTTAAATCTGTTCAGCCGTTACGGCGTGATTGAGGCACAAACATATATCGTCACATCCACACATCTACATTATCTCATATTTTGATATGGGCCTATGTATATTTTAATGTGCCTGAATTAAACGAATTTTATTTTTTATTTTATTTGTATCCTCACATCCTCACAAACTTTCTCATTTATAATATTAGTAGGTTTTACAGAATAGACATAACATAACTGAGGTATAACTTTCAATTATTAAGAGAAACTGTTCGTTATCTTTCCTACTATTAATTGGAAACACAACACACCGACTTATCAGAACTTATCTTTAATTGTTTTCCTCCCACGACTCCCAGCTCAAAAGGAACCTTCTCCCTTCGTGTTAAGGTGTATAATGACGTGGAGAGCTCCCGAATCAAGGTGATGGCCACACTCTCGATGACTGATGAATGTCATTTGTGGAGTTGAAGGCTAATGGAGCTTTTATTTCCTTTATTGCAATTGTTCTTTCGCCCTCACAATGGCATCAAAATACTTCTCAGAAAACAATAGGTACCTACTTACACTAGAACACTTTTTAAGCCTGTTTTATACATCCTACTATAAATAAAATAAATATTTGAGGACATTTCACACAGTGCCATCTAGCCCCAAACTAAGATAAGCTTGTACTATGGGCTGATAGAATACTTATACTTTTTTTTTGTAAATACATACAGTACATAATACTACAACGCCATAGTAATAAATGTCCATAAATATTTATTTATTTATTATCGTCAGCCCATCTCGCTGCTGGACGACCGACGTAAACAAATCGGGAAGCGCTCGTGGCGAAGCTTGCTTAGATGATTTTGATTGATTGTTGAAGTTAAGCAACCCTGTGTGCGGTCACAATTTGGATGGGTGAGCGCAAGTGGCATTACGAGCTGAGCGCTTCCGTGCTTCGGAGGGCACGTTAAATTTTCGGTCCCGGCTTTTAAGTCGTTAAGCCATGACGGAGGCCTTTAGGCGGCCTAAAAACTCCGTCACTAGAGTTGGCCACTAGCTCATACGAACATACATACAACTAATATTTGATTTTTCCCCTCAGCTGCGTACTTCTACGTGGGCACGTCGAAGTCAGTGAGCGCTGCGGGTGCGCTGCGGTTGCGGGACGAGCGTGGCGGCGCGGGCCCCCTGCGGCGGTACCGTGGCGAAGGCCTAACGCTGGCGCTGCCCGACGGCAAGACCCTCCGCGACGTCAAGTGGTTCGCCATCTGGTGCGACGAGTACTCTGTAAGTACCAAAATAGCGACGTCTTTACTCGGGACAGAAAGCAGAGCCGAGCATCGGGCTCTGTGACGTACGTGTGAAGACATCGTTCTTAAGATCCAGCGGCGAAACCAAGGCCTTTTACCATCTGTAGTAGATGATTTATACAGCGTCAGGAGGCAACAAAGACACTGTAGTGCCCGGGACTAATTAAGATGGAGTAGGCTTGCCCAAATTTTACGCACAGAAAAATCCATTGGTACACGACCGGGTTTGAATCCACGTCCTTAGGATCGGAAGGCGGGGTCACTACCAGCTAGACCACCAGTGCTCTAGTAGTGAGTATTTCCGATTGTAAAGTAAAAGCTCTTTTAGGTAGTAAGTGGAGGGTATTAGATAGAGCGTCATCATCACACTGACGATGTGCGTTTTTTGAACGTGCTTGCCGCTGGCTCGACGTCGACGTTGGTGTCAGGCGCGGTATGAAGGTGGGGGGTGGGGGGACATGACCCCCCCAAAATCGTACACGTCAAATTGAAAATACGTCTAAAAATTTACAAAACATAAAAAGCAATTTTCGGCCCCTAGCCGCGATGATAATAAAAATAGAAGGCTTCCATTTGTTTAATGTGTGCAATAAAATTGTGTATTGCGACATATTCTATTATTAGTGACCTCCCTTCAAAATTTCAGGCTGCGACCGCACCTGGTGTGCATTCGCTAATCGCTTCGCTGGAAAAACGTTCGCCGGTGTGGTGACGCCCTTACTTGTGATATTTTTGTGATTTTGTTAGGTGAGGTAGAAACGAGTGGGTCACTGAGAGCATTAGTCGAGGAACTTGCTGAATGTGGGACTCGCGCCGACCTGAGGTCATGAGTCTCTCGGGGATATGACGGATCGAACTCCGGAGGTTATTCCACTGATTATTCCTCGCTGCGGTTCACCTTTTGTTATACCAAGCGAATGGTGTGTTGTTTTCGGGTTCGGAATGATTTTATTTCAGAAGATCTGCAACTTACAAAATACGTTGTACGGTGTCTTGATAACCAGTAAAACTAGATTCGTTAAATGATAGAGCGTTTGTAGGGCAATAATTAATTATATTACAAACGGTTGATGGATGAGCTGTTAATGATAATGATGGCGAGAACGCCCTTGGTGGCTGAAAGCGAACTGATTATAACTGATAATTTGAATAAAACGAAATGTTGGTAATGATTGAAATTGGACCGCGCGGTTGCTTGTACCGGACACCTAGTATACAATTCTGAGCTAATGGGACATTGCAGCTAAGCTCATGAATTAAAATAGTTTTAACTCGAGGATTTGTTCATGTTATTGTAATAAAACCTCTCTGCTGGACTGGGAGTAAATAAAAACAAAATGAGTCCAGCTGCTTCTCTCACTGTCGTAAAAGTCGACTAAGGGATAGTGTTCTCTCAAACATAATGGACCATCTACATGGGCGATGGGCTGATCACCTTTCAAAATGTGGAACTCTCTGCCGGGGTCTGTATTTCCTGAAAAGTATAATATGGGTGTCTTTAAATCGAGAGTCAATAGGTTTCGTCTAGGTAAGCGTGCTTCATCTTAGACCACACTGTTACTTAACATCAGGTAGAGTGTGGTCAAACGCAAACCTATTTCGGGTAAAAAAAAAAAAAACCATGATGTTACCACATATAATTTGTTTAGAGTACTATTCGTCCATGAATTCAGCCATAACTGTTTTATTAAAGGTTATCCGAGGCCAAACTATTCTAATTACCAAATGCAACGCAGCTGATCCGCAACAAAGCGATTGGATTACAACTTCCACTGAGTGCACACTGCAAGTGCACTCAGCCCCCATATCCACTAATTACTGACTACAGACCAACTTTTGTATAACCTACATACTCGATTTTCGGCATGAAATTCGACCCGCAGGTACGACTACACTTCAGTTTATAAAAGCAGTTTAATCCTATCAGCTTACATCATGTTTTACCTCCTAGCTATTGTCACAGATTAAAGTACTCAGTGTTGCCGATAAACACAAACAAACCTCATTTGTTTGGTAGAATGACAAAATACTCCTTGGTACATTTTTGAAAATGGAAAAAAATATATGATAAAAAAGGCGGCAGATGTTGTAATATATTTTATAGAGTGTGAAAGTTAATTTATTTGCTTTCAATGTACTTTGTTGAATAACCCCACATGTGAGTATCGTTGTGTTTATATTTCAATAAAATAGGCATAATAGCCTACAACCATTTCAACTTTGTACGATATGTTTTTGTTATAACTGCATCGAGTCAAAGAAACCAGAGTTTACTCTGGTTTCAACATTAATTCCAAAGAAAATGTCGACCGTATGTTGTACGTAACGTATGTACGTCTGTTAGTTGATAATGTGTGTACGCTGGGGGCGATACAATGTGAACTAATGAAACCAGCCATCGGCCGCCGCCGCCGCCGCCGCCAGGCCCATTCCCCAGCACTGTTCATTACTTGCACTACACGAGGAATTGCTTGTTATTTACTGAGCGTGAGGCGTACGAACATCAGCATCGTAATACCATGTTTTTTGATAATAAACGCTGAAATGATGAAAGAATGGGATAGCCATAGGTGCAAAATCGAGCTGATGGACATAAGTATGTTAGGTCTTTAAGTAATTCTTAATTTGACGATTGCTAGAAAGCAGAGCCTGTAGCCAAGTCACTTTTTCTCTAGCAAAGTCGCTAGACACTACGTGTCATCATGACGTCGTTAGACGTAAGGCTAATCTCGGGTTAATATTCGAAACTACGATAAATTATTTAACATTTTTGGTAAATGACGGCAGCTTCTTTGAAGGAAACCCTGGCATGGCAACTTAGGTTTCGTATCACGTCGCTGCTTGAAACGGAGTAAAATGTAAACCGTTTTGGCGGAGCAACTGCACGGGAGTGAATTATTTCGACTGATACCTGCCGCCCAACAATACAATATAATCTAATTAAAAGTTTCACTGCACTTTATATTAACTTACTCCTTATGCGCTTAAAATTTTATATAAATTTATGCTCTTTATAAACGTTTCGTTTTATTAGTTTGTACATAAACCACTACGGAGTTGGTTCCAACAAGTAGGTAGATCTATAAAGCTATGGTCTAAAGCCCGTATTCAAGAAAAGCGCACTGAGGGCACTGGTGGTCTAGTGGTAGCTCCTACGTCGTGAGTTCAGATCCGGTAGTGCAACAATGGATTTTCTGATCGAAAAATTTATGTGCGCTTTACTCTCAGACGGTGAAAGAAAAAATCGTGAGGAGGCATATCGTAGAACCTAAAAAGTTCGAAAACCTGTGTCAAGTGCATGAAAGGAGCCTTTCACCACACTGGTTCTAAAAAACTAGTCTAACGCGTCCCGTTTGTGAAGGTAAATGTTCCCTCCTGACGCTGTATAAATCATCTACTATAGATGGTAAGAAAGCCTTAGTTTTTAGATTCCTAACTTACTACTAAGCCGCTCATCATTCGTATCTTATTCCCAGGTCCCAGGTGAACTTTTTCCTTGAGGGATTCCAAAAGAGTGGAATATAACTGAAAGTTTTATTCTCCAGGTGAACTTCGGCGACGTGTCTATCCCCCGCGAGCTGGACTACCCGAAGTCGGTGAAGGTGGGGGGGCTGCGCGGCGTGCACGGCGTCTCCAGCGACCCCGTCGTGGTGGTGGACGCGCAGACGCTGCTCGTGCCCAACTTCTCCTATGATGGAGAGGCTCCAGGTAACCTTGCAGCTTCGACAATATTATATTAAATTCGGCTCTCGATCGTGGACTATGTTCGCAGAGTTTGTAGCGAAGTCGCTTTTCGCAAGACGCTACATGGACTTAGCGATAGCACATGTCAATATCTACCGTAATTTTTTGCAGAAGTGTTTTTCGACTTCTTTACACGCAAAGTGTCTTGGCTAAGCCTCTGGTCATAAGTTAAAATTTGGTTGGGTTGCTGCTAGCTAGTAGCTGCTCATCATTTCATGAAGCGCTCGCGTAACTTGCTTAGACGTTCTTGATTGATCGTTGAAGTAAAGCAACATTGTGCGCGGTCACAATGTGGGCACGTTAAATTGTCGGTCCTGGCTTTTAAGTCATTAAGCCATGACGCTGGCATTCAGACGGCCTAAAAACTCCGTCACAAGAGTTGGCCACTAGCTCGTAAAAACTTACTTACTTATCATATCATCATTTCCCTGCCCTAATCCCACTTTATGTGAGTTCTACTAGCTACTGGCTGCTATTGGATTACTAATATGGAAGCATTTCTGAATAAAAAGCAAGATTCTTGCAGTTTTCAACTCAACCAGCTGTCCTGTAAGCTGTGTCGCGTGTCGACAAGTCGGTTGCATGTGAATCATATTAATCCGACCTCATGAATATGCTGATATTAACGGTCAGTTAATTAACTGGAGCAAATTGAACCAGTAATTGCATTTTTGGCGCGCGGGCTGCGCGGTGATCTCTACCTTATTAACGGGAAAATACAACCGTTGATCACATAATATTATAGTTATAAGGGACAGCATTGTTATTGCTCCCAAAAAACATTGTCCTTTGCAATCGGATACAAAGGTGGATTTCAGGTCTAGGACGAATGATGGATCAAGTATTGATACTTAATGACCGTTCTTCAAACATAAATAAATATTTAAATATTTGTGGACATTTGACACAGCGCCATCTAGCACCAAACTAAGCAAAGCTTGTACTATGGACACCAGATGGCTGATAGAATACTTATACTTTTATTTTGTAAACACATACTTGTAATATATAATACAACACCCAGACCCGGAAGAAATATTTGCAGAACATTTTGCACAAACATTTCTCCCGTAGCGGGAATCGAACCCGCACCTCTTGCGTCTCAGCCGAGCACTCGCCTGCCACGCCACCGAGGTCGCCACATAACTGAAGCAGGTCAAAATTAAATGTATTTTGTATATGATCCGTGATTAAACTCGACGTAATAATAAATATGTTGTTTAAACGGGTTCCGATATAAAAACACAATATTCGGGAGCGACGGACAGTTACAATTTACGATGTTAGCTTAAGCAGAGTGCCACAGTGCAGCCAGGACACCTGATACACTCACATTACTTTTGCAAGAAGCTTTTGAACGCAAGACTTACCGAAAAGAAAAAAGAGAATCATGTTATAGAAAATTTAGGTAACTGTCATATCGAGCACATGATAATTATTCTTTTCAGCATAATGATGTAAGTAAAAAATACAGGAAAATGAAACCTACAGAATGCTCAATTTATAAATTACCTACTCAAGTGAAGTGGTTATTGTGTAGACAAAATTTTGAAGGTCCAGTGGGTACCATGTTTTTGATAGGAGGTCGAATAGGTCCTATAGTGAAGGTAGGGTTAAATTATGAAGGTCCAGTGGGTACTGAACCAAAATTAAAGTTTACTTTTATTTAGTTCACACAAAGGTGTTTTCCTTATGTTATCGTATCTATGGTAATTTATTACCAATGCGTGTAATGTATTGACCATATTTGACGACCTCGGTGGCGCGGTGAATTTCAAGAATTTACAAAGGCATTAGTTTCATACAATAGTAAAATTTAATTGTTTAAAAAACCAGATATACTGAACAGTAAAAATAATAACATAAATTTTAGGTAGTTATTTAACCTGTTTTGTGAGCGACTGGTGCCTGATTTTTCGAATATATTCCCGGCGAACGTATGCTGTCGGGAAAGTCATTAATTCTGCGATAATTAATATCTCAACGCCGCTCATCGCTCGCTGCCGCTACTAGCATCGTGTCACATTCAAATATTCGAGAACTCAACAAACATGACTGAATAAAAACATTTATAATGATTGTTTTTTCAGTTAATGGCCTGTTAACAAAATCCGTAGAATAAAGAACGAAGAGCGCAGCCTAACGAATTGGATATCGAAATACGAGGGTCCATATTTCTCGTTACAAAAATATGTTTGGAACCATCAAAAAAGGCGGATAGAATTGACCATTAGCGCAGCAACGGCCCATAAAGACGTCGGCATACCGGGACGGGGACAACTCATTTAGGCGTTATTTACACCATTATTACGCGGAATTGTCTACTTTTCAAGATGGTGGGTAATGTTGGCACGTCGGTCTTAGCTGGAGCTTTGTGTTTGCTTTGAATTGGTAGAATAACGTCTTGTGGATGTCTTTAATTGTCTCATTCTTTCGCTTTCTTAGATATATTTTTTCTGGTTTGAAGCGTTATTATTATGTGTTTTAGCATTATTCTCTACTAATTTTCGCCCGCGGCTTCGCTCGCGTGGTATCCGGAAAAAAAGTTGTCTATATATTATTCCTATATATTATTAATTGGGGGTGAGGCGTTGGAGATAGTTGACCGATATGTTTATCTCGGACATATTCTTTCTTTTGGAAAAGAGCATCAGAATAAGGAGATTGCTCGAAGAATACAACTCGGTTGGGCTGCATTCGGTAAATTGGACGACATTCTTAAGTCAGCTGAAATACCACAATGTCTGAAGACCCGCCTTTACAACCAGTGTGTACTGCCCACCATGACTTACGGTGCCGAGACGTGGACGCTCACGCAGGAGTCTGTGTACCGGATGCGTGTTGCACAGAGAGCCATGGAGCGGGCCATGCTCGGCATCAAGCTTATAGACCGTATTCCCAACGTTGAGATCCGAAGGCGAACAAAGGTCAAAGACGTTGGGAACCGCATAACGGAACTAAAATGGAGTTGGGCAGGTCACCTGGCAAGGCGTGGTGATGACAGGTGGAGTAAGGCGGTAACTGAATGGCGTCCAAGAACCGGTTATAGAAACGTCGGTCGTCCAGCAGCGAGATGGGCTGACGATATAGCATCCGTCGCAGGCCGGACCTGGATGAGACGTGCAACGGACCGTGGAGAGTGGCGCATACAAAGGGAGGCCTATACCCAGCAGTGGGTAAAGTCAGGTTGCGGATGATGATGATGATATATTATTCCAGCACACATACTATGTACAGTTTCATTCATATCCGTACAGACGCTACGGCGTCATTTAGGCACAAACTTCCGCATGTGTGATATTAGTAGATTATCTTAGAGAGGTTTAAATCTTTCTTGTTTGATTGTGATTAAGAATTATTAAAACTAACAAATAGTTCGCCTTTCATTGGCTTGCATATTAGATACGAGTAGTAAACCTAATGCTGTGTTTTTAGTTCTTAATTACGATACATAATGCTGTTGGCGTTTTTGAATAAATAATAAATAAATCTACGTAAAAATGCCATTTTCCAAAATCGCTACTTGCCTTTTTGTAGATGAAGACACTATGTCCCATATATCATTCCCGCCATCTGATTCGCGGAAACACATAAAAACCTCGCTCAGGTGTAACATGCTTCATGTGTGTCGTTCCCCCTAATTTCCTATTAGGGGGGAATGTTCCTTATTAGGGGGATCATGACATCCTGGAGGAAACTCGTGTCTTGGAGATGGGAGGCGGTAATTCTCAGATTGGGCCATTAGGAAAGTAAGCAGGGAAGTTTTTTGATCGCGTTTATATAAAAACAAGGCCGAAGATTTTATGGTGTTCCTTCTACATTTTTTATGAATTTGTAATGTAGTTGGGATGTACGTGTAAAGCACGGGTATAGTTGGTAGTGACCCCGCATCGAGTGACCCCGCCTTCCGATCCTAAAGTCGTGGGTTCAAATTCGGTCGTGTACGAATGAATTTTTCTGTGCGAAAAATTTATGCCACCAGTACTCTCAAACGGTGAACAAAAACATCGTGAGGAAACCTGCGACTTAGACAGCTCCGCACGTATTGACCATGTCTTTCCTGAGGACAAGGCCGACTAAGCTGAGAGGATGGAATAGGTGCTGGGCAAGCCTACTCCATCTTAATTCGTCCCGGGCACCACAGCGTCCCGTTACTTCGTCTACTATTGATGGTAAAAGACCTTAGTTTGCATGTGCGCTCAAAAATTACAAGTATCTCTGATATTGAGCTGCACAGTCTTATCTCAAAGTCTCCGAAAATTCAACTTGCTCGTAGTCTCGAACTATCCCAAACATATCCGTTTAAGTTTCAAATGATTCATAGTGGACCGGAATTTTATTTGCCAAGTTCACTGACAAGCGAAAATGTATCTTGTTTAATTGAGTTAAAGTTGATATTCATGCTTGGGGTAGGGTTTTGGCCCGCACCGGTGCTTCATCATATCGAGCGCTGTCACACCGACGCGGCCGCAAACTGAATCTTTTGCATATTCCGAGCCGCGGAGAGGAAATTAGAAAAGTTGAAGGAGTTTATTGCTAACTGAGCGGTAGTCAGTCGAGCCGCATGTGCTAGTTTGAAACCGCTCATAAGTTTTCACTCTATAATCAGAGGGTGGTGGTGGTAGCGGCCCCCCCTTCCGATCCTAAGGTCGTGAGTTCAAATCCCGTCGTGCACCAATGAATTTTTCTGTTTGTTGTACAGCGTAACCCAGATTATCCTTCTCATCCGTTCACCTGTCATTTGTTTCTGGTATTGAAACCAATGGTTATATCTATATTGTGTGTATTAGTTCATTATATTTTGTTAGTTTTATCTATAATGTTTTTTCCTGTCTCTGTACTGTACACATTACTTCCACCTATGTTAAAGCTTCTCCCTTGCCTCAAAGGTTTGCTGGTAGAAAACTCTTGAGTTAAGCTCGCCTTTGTACATGTACTTTTTAATGTTTTGTTTTGTAATTGTTCAGTACAATAAAGAATTGCAGAAATTCAGATTGTGTTGTGTGGTTGCAGACGCGAAGTTCTGGGTGGGGCGTGGTGACAAGCCGTCTCCGCAGGGCATCCGCATCCCCGACGAGCACGGCAAGGAGGCACCGCTTCGGAAGTACGACCGCAAGACCATCGTGCTCACGCTTCCTGGGGTAAGAGCCTTACCACATTCTGTTCCACTATCTCTAAGAGTGAAGCGCTCGTGTCGCGCTCGTGTCGCGAATAAAGGTACGAGTTGTCAGCGGACGACACGAAATGAAATGAAATGATTTATTAAAATGCAGATAAGCTTACAGGAGAGAACCCAAAACGCTTAACTACCTACCTTAAATTTACATAACTCAAATATATTCTAAGACTACCACAAATTAACCATAGACTGTCATTGAAGACGTCGATATGCTGGAACTCGTGGAGGAAAGCATTCAGTAAGTCCAACGCTCGCAATGTTGGCGCGTTATTTGCGTGGAGGGTTCGTGCCGGATGATAAGAAAATAGCATACTTATCCGGGACGTATATTGCCATAGTGCTCAATATGTTTGGACTGTTGACATGAGGCAGCAGCGGACGACGTGTCGCAGCGACACTACTGGTTTCTATGTATTTCTATGAAACGCGTCGCTGGCTTCGTGTCACTAACTACGGAGGGAATTTCAAGTGTCAGAGAAACCAGTAGTGTCGCTGCGACACGTCGTCCGCTGCTGCCTCATGTCGTCCGCTGCCAACTCGTACCTTAAGAGTGAAGCGCTCGTGACGCACCTTGCTTAGAAGTTCTTGATCGTTGAAGTTAAGCAACGTTGTGCGCGGTCACAATTAGGATAGGTTACCGCGAGTGGCTTTACGAGCTGAGCGCTTCCGTGCTTCAGAGGGCACGTAAATTGTCGGTCCCGGCTTTTATGTTGTTAAGCCATCACGGAGGCCTTTAGGCGGCCTAAAAACTCCGTCACAAGAGCTGGCCACTAGCTCATACGAACTTACTTACCTCTAAAAGTCACCCCGGGGACCGTTCATCACCGTATCGGCATAGAAAAGTACGACCCAGGCCGGATAAAGCAATTTACGGCAGAGTAGTATTTTAAGGACGAGGAGAAGCGATTTTTAACTAAATAATGACGTTAATTGCTATTTCGGCCGCGACTTGTGCAGTACTGGTATCTAATTTGCGAGGAAACGGCAAAGAAATTTATTTAAGAAGCTGAAGTTTCATTCCTACCAATTTGACTGCGCGCGGTCTTTTTTTTAACTTTCTACGACCAAACAAAACGTTACGCGGCCTCGTTACGATATCTGTGTTTAATGACTGTGTGTTTTCTACATGACAATTTTGTATTACAAAGAAGTAACGAAGTAACGAGCTGTCTTGTTTTGTTTGGTCGTAGCGAATAAAGCCCCAGGTCGTTGAAAAATAACGTTCTTGTGATGTTTACGATCTCGATAGCTTGGCGGGCAAGTGCTCGGCTGAGACGCAAGAGGCGCGGGTTCGATTAGCGCTGCGGGAGAAATGTTTGTATATTCTGCAAATATTTCTTCCGGGTCTGGGTGTTGTAGTATGTATTTACAAAAAAAAAAGAGTATAATATAATTATTCTATCAGCAATCTGGTTCCCATAGTACAAGCTTTGCTTAGTTTGTGGCTAGAGGGCGCTGTGTGAAATAATAATAATAATAACACCCAAAAGTGACATACATACTCCTGATCTCACACTAGGATTCCCTGTATCGTGGGCATCAGAAACTACGAGTACCATGGTACCACAACACCCAGAAGAAATATTTGCAGAACATGCAAACATTTCTTCCGCAGCGGGAATCGAAACCGCGCCTTTTGCGTCCCTGCCGAGCAATCGCCCGTCACACCGCAGAGGCCATCCCTAATAAAGCCGTCGTCGAAAAATAACTTTCGTGTGATTTTTAGGAGCTGACGGTATTCGACATCGGTCACTTTGCGGTGTGGTGCGAGGCGTTCACCGTGAACTTCGGGCACGTGGTGCTGCCGCGCGTCCAGCTCGCCAACATACCGCCCAGCCTCAAGATGCTGGGCGTCTCCCCGCAGGTACGTCCACACAAACCATTTAGCACCACACTGGTTCTTTCAAAGAGCCATGACGAATGTCACAGTACCCTTTTCAGCAGTTTCGATCTGAAGATCGCTGGTTTCATGTTAAACAGCATTTAACAGCACCCTGGATCTTGTCCAGAGCCGTGTTGACCTAGTGGTAGATATCTCGACTTTCTATCCAAAGGTCGAGGATTCATGACGGACATACCATTTAACACCACACTGGTTCTTTCAAAGAGCCATGAGGAATGTCACAGTACCCTTTTCAGCAGTTGCTCTAGTGGAAGTTACCTCGGCTTTCGATCTGAACATCGCTGGATTCCATTAAACAGCATACTGGATCTTGTCCAGAGCCGTGTTGACCTAGTGGTAGGTATCTCGACTTTCTATCCAAAGGTCGAGAGTTCATGACGAACATACCATGGTATGTTCGTCAAGAACCAGTGTGGTTTTAAATGCATTGACAACACACTGGTTCTTTCAGCCATGTTGGCCTAGTGGAAGGTCTTTTGATTTTCGATTTGATCGTTAGTTCTCGGCCGTGAACGATTGATGTTTGGAAAATATGTGCGCTCAAGATGGCCTTAGCATAGTAGGTTCTTTCACCAACAATCATTAGGACTTCAGGGTCATTTTTAACACCGGTCATTGACCTACTGCTGAAGTGTTTTTTTTTTCATAAAAAAGTTCATAAAGTGCTTTACCAAGTAGGTGAAGTGTTTTGTTTTCTAACTTGACTTTAGTAAAAGTTGTACAAATGAACCCTCATTTTAAAAGCTTTTATTTAATTTATTATATGTTTGCTCGGGTCAAATCTTGCAACTGAATTTCAAAGCAGTTATCCTCAACCGATTGGGCTGAAATTCGGAATACGAGTTTAGTATGGATGAAAATGCATGATTAGCTAAGTGACGTCATTCTAAATACAACATGTCGGACTCCCAAAGATGGCGGACTATGTTTTTAGTTAACCCCATGATATGGATATCAAATCAAAGGGGTTGCTGAGAAGAATTCGAATAATAACTAAAAAAACTTTAAAGTGAATCATTACTAATAATTTAATAGTTGACGTTAGTATTGTATTTTAAGATGTTTTAAAACTTTCAGTTCATCAGTTTATTGCATACAGATGAAGCCTTATAGACTTATTACTTATATTCGTATGAATATTTTTATCCTTAATATCCATCGTTTAAAACATTATTTTTGACCTTTGAAATAAGTTTTACATAATTGGTTTTACATAATTTGGCGAATGCGCCAAAAATTGATTCAAATAATAATTGCTAACACTACAGTCCGTAACTATTGCTCTGGTACATTTTATAAAAAAACTCTTTAAATGGCGTCAGATCGTTTTGATCACGGCCGGCCATGAAACCTGACGAATCCGAGACAAATGGATCTGTCAACAACGAGAATTTCTAATTCGCTAATTTCCGCAGTGACTACTATAAACAAAAGCCTTTTACCATATACACTATGATTTATACAACGTCAGGAGGCAGCTTTTGCCTTGTGACCCATAACCCTTAACAATATGTTATTTCCAGTATGCCATGGCAACAGCCAATCATTGTTCAAATTCTCAATTACGTTGGCGAGTCGTTTGCGCAAAAATTATGGTAATCAAAATATTATTTTCATTGGATATTTGTACCGAGCTTAATTTTGCCAGGCCACACTTCCAAAACCGCACGAGGCTATCTATGCCAATATATTTGACCAAAATAGCCACTAATGGTTTCCGTCCACTATCCCTGACCGGGTGTAGAGTTCTGACTCCCATCTTAGGGAACTAAGCCAACCTCCAGCCATTATGAGCTGAGTTTCCCTGGTTCGGAGGGCACATTAAATTGACGGTCCCGGCTTTTAAGTCGTTAAGCCATGACGGAGGCTTGCAGGCGGCATAAAAACTTCGTAAACCACAGTGGGTGCATGTCCGGAAAGAGATGCTAAAGGTGCAGGTTCGATTCCCGCGCCACACGTAGAATATAATGGACAGTATATAATAAAGTTTAAAATATTATGGACAGTAGTCAAAATAACACTATTTTCTCACAACAAAATATTAAAATTAAAGTTTAAAAATGAAATGAAAACTGCTTTTATAACAAAGAGCTCTCCGTGAATGTATTCAGCGAGTTTCGGCGCAAGATAAACTGCTAAACCCTGCTTTGTATTGGACTAGCTTCCGTCTGCGGCTTCGCTCAGATGTTTCCTGAATAAAATGTGGCCTAATTATAATTATAATGTTTTTTATTATATAGAATAGAATATAGTTTAACCACACAACACGAAAAAGGTTTGATAACAAACAGGGATACCTACTTAAAATAAAATCACAACTAACAAACGAGTAGGTAGGTAAGCCAAAGTATGTGGGTACCCACCTATTAAAGAAATAAATTATATGCATAGCTAGTGTTGGTATAGATTTATTTATTTAAGTCATTTATTTATTTTTCCAAAAAGTAACATTACAGCCGTAACCAAGGCGTTACATCTAGAATAAGGTACATGGAGAATATTGCACATATTATATTAATAAAATAAAAATAAAAATTTAACTCACAAAAATAAAATAAAAATAACTAGAAACTACAAAACAAAATTAAAACTCTTAAAAATCAAAATATCAAAACTTTCTTATTATTAGTTGGTGGGTACCAAGAGTACCAACTCACCCAAGAAGGTACAAGATTTGCAGATTTAAGATAAACCTTACTTTGGTGTTGGTTTTAAGCATTAAAGACTATGTTGAGGCAGACCTGGAGGTTGACCGTTTTGAAAGAACTAACGAGGATGGAAAAAAATCAAAATGTTCCTATTATGAGGCCTTTTTAGTGTAAAATGTACGAGCATTCTACGTAAGTTGTCAAAATAAATCGAGTTACAGCAAAATGGCGTTTTAAAATGGAAACGCGCTTAAAAGCTTGATTTCGTTGCGAATAACGACCTATATAGACCAGATTTGGACCTATGCGCCCGCACGCGACCATTTGTTATTATCATAATCAAAATTTTACAATATATAACTTACCTTTAAACATATTATCACGCCCCTAATGGGGTGGGCAGAGCCGCAAGTAAACATATGAAAACTTGCAGCCACTTCTGTTTTAAAGTCCTAAGATGGATATGGTGATGTATTGTATACCCAGATCCGGAAGAAATATTTGCAGAACATACAAATATTTATCCCCAACCACCTCCTTTGACGGAGTTTTTTAGGCCGCCTAAAAAATGGCTTAAAAGCCGGGACCGACATTTAAACGTGCCCTCCGAAGCACGGAAGCGCTCAGCTCGTAATGTCACCCATCCAAATTGTGGCCGCGCGTAACGTTGCTTAACTTCGACGATCAATCAAGAACGTCTAAGCAAGCTACGCCATGAGCGCTTCACTTAGGAGCTGCACGGGCTCATTCCACCATCTCCTTTCTACCACCGGACCTCCAGACGCACTGCTAATTATCACCCCCACTTAGTAGATATCCCACCCATTCGCTCGAAGCACTTTTCATCATCTTTTATAATGCCCACCGCTAAGGAGTGGAATTCGCTGCCTGCGTCTGTGTTTCCAAAACAATATAACCCGAAACTTTTTAAATCCCGAGTGAATAGGTTGCTTCTGGGCGATCTTGTCACATCGTAGACCTCATTTGGGCTCATTCGGCTCAGATAGAGGTCAAGAGAGAGCCCATTTAATATAAAAAAAGTACTTCTAAAAAGCAACTTATGTTATCAGGATGGCGTCTCAAAGTGCGGCAACATGCTGCTCTGTGCAGCTCGGCGCTAAAGTGTTAACAGAAATGACACTGAAACCATTTACTAGGGATGGGACACGCGGGTGTCGATAAACGATTTATCGACTAACTTGAAGTATTCGCGCAGCCTGCCTTGTCGTTCTTGATTGATCGTCTAGGTTGCAATGTTCGATGAAATCGCCAAATAAATGGGTTTCCGATTTTGTTTTTTTTTTTCATTTTCATTATTTTTCTGGCGTCACCATTTTAGGCATTTGCCATTTTTGTTGATTTTTTTAATTATATCTTTTTATAGCAAAATAAGGAAAACATTTAATTTATAAAATTACACGATAATGTTGTTAAGTTCTTTTAAATATTAATTTCTGCTTTATAATTCGCTAAGCCATAACGAAGACTTCAGATGGCCTAAAAACTTTGCAGGTAGAGTTGGCCATTAGCTCGAACTAACTCGAACTTACTTTATCGAGTATCGCGAAACGTGTTAAAACTTCATTTGGTTTTGACTCCGTTGACCCAGATACAAAGTGATGCGCACACTGCTACATTACCTAGGGATGGGACGCTATGTCGATATCGATAAATGTGTTAGTGTCACATCGATTAACGTGTTATCAATTCAATGAATCAGGTTTACTGGAACGTGTTGACTGGAACAATTATGACGCCTGAACGAACATTATTTTCAATAAATTAATTATATATTTTTGCGTGATTTTGAACCTTACTTCGTGGAAATCGAAATAAAACTCTTTGATCGTTTTATTTCTAAAACAAATTTATATTTTTTTCTTTATTAACTCGATTAATTTGTGTTTGTATATTTACTTGTGTATTGCAATACTCATAAAGTCTAATTTCTATTCATCGGCTTTGAAGCGTGGATGCAGCGAGCCGTGTCGCAGCACTAGCCGGTACATCCCTAGCCTTTGCAGTGCACTGACCGGAATAGATAATACCTTTCACCTTTTTAATATGCAACTATGTACACTCGCTTTACTACTGTCAGACCTTTAAAAAAAACTTTCACAACAGTCTGTTACCGCTATTTTACCGACATATTTATGAGCTTTTAAGTTCAAGTGACGATTGGCAGGTGCCAATTATCTTATACTAGCTGCCGCCCGCGGCTTCACTCGCGTGGTACCCGGAAGGAAAATAACCTATATGTTAATCTAGCACATGTACTATGCATATTCCAAGTTTAATTCAAATCCGTTTAGCCGTTTAGGCGTGATTGAACACAAACATCCTCAAAAACTTTCACATTTATACTATAGTAGAATGACTTAAAATCAGTTCAACTACTGCCCTGCTCTAAGACCACATAGTAACCCACCTGCAGTCCAAAATATTATCGCAACAATTTTTTTTTAGACGCTAATGAATGTAGTGTAATTTGACATTGACAGTTCCTTTTCCATATGTTTTGTATCATCTATTACTAATCTGTGGTATCATCGCTGTCATATGTCAAAATAAAAGTATTCTATTTTTCATGAAAAACATGCCAAAAATAAAGAATTTACGGGTAATTATGACATCGACTAAATGAGAAAAATCGGCTCGTTAATTTGATATAGGTTATGTGCAGTTTTAGGCCAAAAATTGATTCCAGGTTTTCATCTGACTGGCTGCTAGTTAGTTATAAGAAAGAACAGATGATGGTTCAGAAGTAAAGGTCCTCAAATGACGACTCCGGGAAACTTGGTAGGAGGACCTATCCGAATGACCGATGACATTGAAAAGGCCGCGGTTCTCTGGTGAATAGAGTCAGCATTGAATCGTTCGTCTTGTGAAATCATGAAATCGGTTCAGCTAGAGGCCCTTACCTACAGCCCTGCAAAAATAAGAGAGCTGCTGACGACCCGATTGATATGAATGACATTGTCAATTTATCAAAATTTTATAAATGTCAAATTAACTGTCTTATCATAAATGTATGTCTAAGAAGTATTTATGCGTTAGTCTGGTTATTCTTTTACATTATTTTTCAATTTTGTTTTACAATATTAGTATGTATACTATTAAAATCTGTTCAGAAGTTTAGGCGTGAAAAGGTAACTGACAGACAAACAGACAGGATAGTTTAAATAGTTTGAGGTCCAATAAACAAAAATTAAATCTTCTCCAACGCTTGCAAACTAGGTTATACCTAGATCCAATAGAGCGGGGACAATTACCCGCGCGATTAAAGCAAGCACATTAAACCACGTCCCTCGACAGCCACCGAAATATTAAACTGTCTGTCGTAGTGATGTGACACTAATCGATACCAATTATCGATGTCAATCTAACGGAATTGATTTTAGTCGATGAAACACAAATTGTAGCGTGATTTAGCGCCGGCATCTGAGAATTAATGAATGGTTTGCGAAGCGAAATTACGCGGGAGTTTAATGTGGTTGGATGTATGCACAGTCACAGATAGAATTTAGGCATTTGTGGACCTATTCTAATTATGGTTTGTGTTGAGTATAAAATTAGTGATTCATGAGATGATATTGGTGGTCTAGTCTAAACTAAGGCCTTTTACCATTAGATTAGAGTAGGTAGATAATATATACAGCGTCAGGAGGCAACTTTTACCTTTACAGACGGGACGCTGGCTGTAGTGCCTGGGACGAATTAAGATAGAGGCTTGCCCAGCACTTATTTCATCCTCTCAGCTTAGTCAGCCTTGTCCACAGGAAAGCCATGGTCAATACGTGCGGAGCTGACTAAGCCGCGGGTTTCTTATGTTTTCCTTCACCGTTTGAGGGTACTGGTATAGCGCACATAATTTTTCGCACAGAAAAATCCATTGGTTTATTACCGGGTTTGAACCCACGATCTTAGGATCGGAAGGCGGGGTCACTACAAACTCTAACTAACTTTAATATGTACTAGTAAATAAATGTGCAATTCGAACTCATATTTTTACATGATAACAAATTAAAAAAAACCATTACATAGAGTCTGAACTTTCCTGGGTATAAAATAGTTATAAAAACGGACCTCGCAGAGCGTTCGGCGAATGATAAATGCTTGAGCGCTGTTCGCCAAATGTAATGAATGGTTTCCGGCCTTGGAATATTATATTGGAAGCTCTGCTAATGTTTTATTACCAACATTACGCTGTGCTTCCACTAATTAACCTAATGTTACTCGTTTCTTAACAACAGTTGACTGGCATAAGGACAGACCTTTACTTCATGAGGGTACGAAATGTAATTGATCTAGGAATGAGTTCATACATACATGTTATCACGCCTGTATTCCTAATGGGGTGGGCAGAGCCACTTAGGGGAATCATCGAAAGTATGGTGAAAATATGTAGTTGCACTTATCCGTTTCGAAATTCCATAGAGTATGATGAATTGTAGAAAGCACTGGTGATCTAATGGTAGCGGCCTCGCCTTCCGATTCTAAAGTCGTGGGTTCAAATCAAGTCGTGCACGAATGGATTTTTCTTTTCGAAAAACTTATGTGTATCAGTAATCTCAAACTGATATGTGGTATGTACCTCACAAAAGGAGCAGTTGAGGTTCGAAAAAACTAGTGACAAGACTGGTAGCAGTATGATTCGTTGTTATAAGTCATACAGACAGACTGACTTTATATTGAACGTTATATCACCTACATAATATTTCCTTTATGCCCTGGTTATTACTAAACATTACATCTTTCATTAGCGAAATTAAATTACTGTATATTTACGGTAGGTATTGTAGGTATGCTTTACAAAGGGTCCATTTGGTTTGTAACACGCCATCACACTATAATAAATAAATAAAAATTTGTGGACATTTGACACAGCGCCATCTATCCCCAAACTAAGCAAAGCTTGTACTATGGGCACCAGATGGCTGATAGAATACTTCTTATACTATACCACCCAGACCTGCAAGAAATATTTGCAGAACATTATAAACATTTCTCCCGTAGCGGGAATCGAACCCGAGCACTCGCCCTCCACACCACACTGACTTACGTCTCATATTGTGTGACACTTGACGAAACAATAGTCAAAGAGCCAGGGCACAGTTCTCACAAATATACTCTTGCAAGATTACCTTCCAGATAGCAAGAGCGAGGTCACCAGTTTTGACGTTAACAAGTCATTGACACTAAATATTTGAAGCTGTATAAATGTAGCATACGCTATCATTATTGCCCTATAAAGGGGCAGCGAGGTAGGCAGATGACATCGTCAAAATCAGGCTGACAATCTATACTTAAAAGACTTTGAAAGACATGTTCTAGGTCTATACCCAGCAGTTGGTGAAAACAGACTGTTGATGTTAATGATGGTGTATTGATGATAGGTACATAAAACCGTGACAATGACTTGTGTTCGAGTAATGGTCGGGTCTTACGAGTACCTTGCTTTAAAAGAAACCCTTTTACTAAGCCATCGCTGTCCGTCCGTTCGTCCGTCTGTCAGAAGGCTGTACCTCGTATTAACTTGTCGTTATAGCAGCAATATAAATACACACTCTGTGAAAATTTCAACTCTCTACCTATTACGGTTCATGAGATACAGCCCGCTGACAGACAGTGGGACGGGCGGACGGACAGCGGAGGCTTAGTAATAGGGTCCCGTTGTCACCCTTCGGGTAAGGAACCCTAAAAAGAGCGCTATCAACGCATGTACATATAAAAACCTTAGGCTATCTAGTACCCATTAAAACTGTAAGAAATGTGCGGCAACATGGCCGCGGGCACTAACATGTCTCGTTAGCGAGAACAGCGGGATCCATCTGAAGGTCATCGGATGAACACGACCTTCCTTTCGAACGGGGTCGGCGACCGCCCCTCACATCATTACCTTCACGATTGATGCTGATTGGACGGCATTCACGGCTTTCATAAGATTTGACACTTCATCCTTTTGAAAATATCCCTGACGAACACTCAGGCCTTATGTAATGTTCAGAATACCAGTAAATAATTATTTAAGATTTGTAAGTTTATAGCGTAATAAGCTCTGAATTTGCTCATTACATGGATATTTCGACAATAGATACAAAATATAGTAGGATTAGTGCCGCATATGAACACTGCAACATTATTTTATTGGCTAAATATTTCATCAATGCTAAACTTCCAACACAAAATGAATCAAACACCATAACAAGCACACATCACACACACGTACCCTCAAGCCATCAGTTCCCTCCCCTCCCGTCCGATCTGAGCGCAGGTTTCCTGTTGCAGAACCGCAACAAGGAGCTGGTGAAGGAGCAGGCCGGGGCCTCCGCCCTTCCTTCCCGTGGCCGCCGCCCCTCCCCCCGCCGCCCCCTCGCCCGGCTGGACGCCACCACCTACCGGCCCCAGCTGCGGCCCGGCACCGGTCCCCTCGCCGCCGCGCCCCCCGCCTCGCCGCACACCTCGCTTCACCGCCGCGCGGACAACTACTCCCCGCCCAGCGCCCAGCTCATCCACGAACACGAAAAGGATAACCAAAAGCAAGAGCAGAACCATTCGGAACAGGATTTCCAGCAAAACTATCAACAACAGAAACTGAATGAACATTCTAATGAACAATCGCAATACCAAATTGCTCAGAATCAATACCAACAGCCTTCAAGTCACATCCAAAATCAAGAACAGATTGGACAGAATCAGGACACCCAACAACAGCAGTTCAGTCAGAATCAGCAAACTCAGAACCAATCGAACCAACAGGAACAACCTGAGGTCAAGAATGAATACTACCAGCAGGAGAAGAGCCAAGAGATCTACACGGAGCACTACCAGGAGCCGTTCTACCAGCCTCAGCAGCAACTGAATCCCTACTACCAACCGTTGTACCAGAACGTCTTTCAGCCTCAAGTGTTTGATCCAAGAGCGTATGAGCAGAGGGGGTTTGAGTTGCTGAACAACCGGCAGTACCAGCCGATAGCCCAGCATCTGCAGTACCGGCTGGTTCCGTACAGCAACGGGCGGTTCTAGCGGCGCAGTACCAGGGGGTCAGCGCGCGCGGGAGATGGTTCGATGACCTTGGCCTAGTTCGCGGGGTCATAGAGCGGCGGTTGCGCAACGTGTCTTGCGGCATCATCCTTTCCTTTTGACATTTATCGCTTAACCTGTTCCTATCCATCGCAGACGGCTTGACTCACACACACTATTAACCATTTACACATCACCTTCAACATTTCATAGTACACTTTAGGCTCGGTTGTTTTGCAAATATTTACTTCGGATCTGTTGTGGGCTCGTAGTTTCCCACGTCAATGAATCTTAATGTAGGGTCAAAACATTGTATGACACTGCTAAGCGTTATTATTATGGGTTAACTTACATACTCTCGACTCATAAGATTATATGTAGAAGACATCAATATTATCAGAACTAGGGGAGGTCCCTTTATTTTTTCCAGAACGTAGAGTTTGTTTCGGCGACAATTCTCGACAATTTTCTTGAAAATGCCCACTGTCATGAGTTGATACTTGTTTACTCGAATAAGGTGCCGCAAATTTTTCTCTCAGCGGACTCACGCAAAGGAATAAAAAAAAATTTTTGTACATTTGACACAACGCCATCTAGCCCCAAACTAAGCAAAGCTTGTACTATGAGCACCAGATGGCTTTTAGAAATACTTATATACTTTTTTTATTTTATTTTGATAAAATGTGCGCGCAATCTGTTGGATAGTGTGAACCGTCAACTTTTGTTCGCGCACTCGTTTATTGATAGATTCACGCACACGAGTTCACGCACTGTTTTGTATCCGTCGCCTGAGCGAAAACATTACTTGTTCACACAGGCTACAGGGATGCTAACGCATTTTGTTAAATTCGCGAAGAACATGTTCCAAATAATGCTACACAGAAAATTTACAAACTACAACTACAGCTCAGGTTTTCGTCTACAGTTGAAGTCCTGCAAAAAATGTCTGTGAAAAAATGTGCTAAACTATTTTCGTTGGAATTTTCACCTTTGCGTGTTTTAACATATTTTAATGAAACTTGGATTATAAATGTTTTTATACTAGTAAAGGCACGGGCGGAAGCGAGTATCGCAATAACTGAGAGGCTCAGCTTTTCGTTGCTACAGTGTAAAATTCTTCGTTTCGCGTACTAAAAGATCAATTTTTTTATTTTCAAAATTAATCCAATAATCATCTCTGCGGCTCAAAGATGAGGGAATTTAATCCGGGTTCTGGAAAAGCCATCGGATTCAATAAAATTAGCCACTGCTCCGTCGAGACCGTGACCGAGCGCCGCTATTCGCCGCATTCACACTAAAAGTATGTCCTTACTGATTACATTTTACGAAGGCCACGAAATTAATTTTCAATTTTGTGTTCAATGAGCCTTTACATGAAAGCCATTCAGACAAGTTTTAAGAGACAAAACATCGCATTGTCTGCCACAGCTAGACACTCACAGGCCCCTATTGCCCTACGCACGTGAAGTACGCTACGTATAGGTAGCGTTATAATATGCGTGATATTGCTATTTTACCAAAAAAAGCAATATTAAAAAATATGAGTTCGTATAAGCTAGGAGAGTAGCCAAATCTTAGGCCGCCTGAAGGCCTCCGTCATGGTAATATTGTTAAATATTATTGTATTTTACGAGAAGGATACTTAAAGATTTGAAGCTTATTCGGAGCCTTGGCTTCGCTTTCTGAGGAAGAGTGGGATGTATACCTACGGGAATTATCAAGACGTCTTTGTCGCGAGGCACGGCAGTAGCCGGATTACGGATATTGGAGTCGCTTCATTTCAATGACGATCTTAAATATCTAAATGTGAAAAAACCTGGACTTTATGCTTGGCATGTTTTTGCGAGAAGACATATTTTACATCCCTCTTGATTTTATGCTTCCGTTTGCGGTTTCAAAATAAGTAGCCTTTGTTTTTTTAGGCCAATGTTTTGTTCAGCCATTTCGATCCTGAATCGTGACTGGTCTAGCAGTAGTGATCAAGGACGTGGGTTCAAATCCGGTCATGCACCAATGGATTTTTCTGTTCGAAAAATTTATGCGCGCTAAACCAGTACTCTCAATCGGTGAAGGAAAACATCGTGAGGAAAACGGCGTGTCAAAACCTAAAAAGAAAGTTTGAAAATACTTATCGAGTGCACGTAAGGAGCCTTTGAGACGCACTTTAAACCTTTCACCACACTGGTTAGAATGAACTAGTGACACGACTAGATAGATCGTGAGGTATAAACATCCTCACAAACTTCTGATTTATGATATGAAAACAAAATGGCAGTTATCTATAAAATGGATGGGTAAGGATTGTAATTGAAAGAATAAAGCTATTTTAAGCTAATATATCAATCTTCAGCTCTTTGAAGACTTTCATGAAATGTTAGAGATGTTAAAATGTAAGGCCAGTTTTAAGTAAGACACGTTTGTGCGCCGCGCAGTCAGGCCAGTACTGTATGTTACCATTAGCGTTAGTTTAGTTAGTACCCTGTTGGGGTTATACGGAGAAGAATTGCTATTACGTGTTCCGGCAGAATTTATACAGATTACAACTTGTTTGGAATAAACTTGCTGTAATTCTTGCCAATTTAAGATGCGTTTAAATCGACGGCAAATAGAACTAATACGCGTTTGTTTGTTGTGGGACTCTTTTTCTTTTTGAGGATTACGCCGAGCGGGCGGGTCAGTCGATGTAAATATGATGAATAATTTTGTCGTGAACTATTTGCATATGTCACCGCTAAAATTGTAAGTACCGCTAAATTATAATCTCAAGATTTATTACATTATAATCGAACGGTATTTACAATTTTACAAACAGTAAAAGTAATTCTTCGATAAGTTAATTTAGTATTAACACAACCATTGTTAAGTTTTCAAATTAGAAAACTGTAAAAAGTTTATAATAGTTATTTTAATTTTACGCAGAAATACTCAATATTTTGAATACTCAAACAAGTAAAGTTCCTCACTGTGATAAAGTCAGCTATGAAATACAAATTATTTTATTTGATATGGAGAATAAAACATTTTCCTTAAAACATCAAACGTAATTAATTCGTGAACAAAATGATAAGGTCCGGGGCACACCGTCAGTATGGCACGGCATGCCTAAGGACGCCTAAGGATCCCTTGGCATGCCGTGTCGATAGTGTGCGCTGGGCCTAATTGTGTATTCTCGTAGAGGGTCTACGAGAAAACCAAAATATTTTTAGAATTTTCTTTGTATAAGAATTTATAACATGTATAGAGTAATATAGTTTGTTTAATTACTAATTTACCCGGAGATTATATATCGTTACCATTATTATAACTTAAAAATTATAATAAAATTCTCAAATAGGTAATAAAGATTACCAAACGAATGAGTGTTCATATTTAAGGACTCCACTTACTAACTTGTTTCATAATAATTCGAGATCCGGCGATTAGGATCTGATTATTATGGAACGACAAAGTGGAGACTCTTAACTAAATCAAAAAATTACTTTGCTCATACATTATCTACAACACGTTAAGAAGATTAGAAGCTGCTCATATAATATAATGATCGAACTTCACGTACAGGTAAGTTCGTTTGATCATTAATTATCTTTGACGCACTCGGTGGCGTGGCGGGCGATTGCTCGGCTGGGACGCCAGTGGCGCGGGTTCGATTCTTTCTGCATGTTCTGCAAATATTTCTTCCGGGTCTGGGTGTTGTGGTTGGTATTCGTACTCGTAGTTTCTGATATCCAGCACACAGGGGAGCCTAGTGTGGGGTCAGGACTGTATGTGACTGTTGAATGGTATTTATTTATAAAAAAAATACGTTAGTAAATCCAGCACTGGTGGTCTAGAGGTAGCGATCCCGCCTTCCGACCCAAAGGTCGTGGGTTCAAATCCGTGCACCAATAGATTTTATGTTCGAAAAAATTATGCGTGCTATTCCAGCACTCGCAAACGGTGAAGGAAAACATCGTGAGGAAACCGGCATGTCGTAGAACCTAAAAAAAATCGTAAACATAATGTGAAATGCACGAAAGGAGCCTTCGAGGCGCACTTTAAATCCTTTCAGCACCCTGGTTCGAAAGAACTAGTGACACGACTAGATAGGTTGGTAAATCTTGGGTTATTAGGAACTTAGTAAAACTAAAATCGAAGCAGAGATAATACATTTTCAAGACATATTCCATCTTGGGACTTTGAATCCGGAGTGACTACAAGTTCTTATGATTACTTGTGGATCTGTCCACCCTATAATGGACACGGGCGTGATAGTATTTGTATGTATTTCTGCTTGTAATTCAGTGTTATTCAACTTCCCAGTGTATAGTCGGTTCAGTTCCGGGTAAGTATCAACGTTAGTTCAAACTGGCGGTCAGTTAGTCCCACGCACGATTACACACGGGCCAGACCTCATCACGAACCACACGATTCGGCTGGAACACCGACCATACGATAACTTCACTCTATATCGTCACTGGAAAGGCAAATTTACGTAAGCGCCAATCGAGAAAAAGCTGTTTAAAGTTCCTTTTTTTTTCGTTTTTTAATCATAACTTTCTACCTAATTATCGAATTTTGATGACGTCAACGTAAGATTTCATTCTTTTTTCATTTTCTATGTCCAGCAATTCATATTATTGTATTTGGACTGCTATTTTAGGATAATAACTCAATATGCCTATTTTGGCGCTTACGTAATTTTGCCTTTCCAGTGACGATATTATCACTGATACTTTTCTGCTGGACTGTAAATAAAGAAAAAACAGAATGCGTCCAGCTGCTTCTCTTCCTGTTGTTAAAGTCGACTAAGGGATAGTATCCTCTCCAAAATGGACCAACTATATAGGCGATGGGCTGATCATATACATGGTGGATATTTCACACAGCGTCATCTAGCCCCAAACTAAGCAAAGCTACTACTATGGGAACCAGATGGCTGATAGAATACTTATATACTTTTTTTTGTGAATAGGTACATACTTATAATACTACAACACCCAGATACGGAAGAAATATTTGCAGAACACACAAACATTTCTCCCGTAGCGGGAACCGAACCCGCACATAGCGTCTTAGCCGAGCACGCCACGCCACCGAGGTCGTGTCGAGGTAGTGGCAGGTTGACGATGATGTGAAGTCTATTCCTAGTGGTGATTAGAGTTGCTGGTATCATCATCATCATCTTCCTGCCCTTATCCCACTCTATGGCGAGGTCGGCAGTTTTGGCTAAGGTGTTTTATGACCGGCCGCCTGCCTGACGTCAACCCTCCTTGGTAATACTAGCTCATTGTATCTCATCATGTTTGAGGATACTATCCCTTAGTCGATTTTTACGACATGCTCGGGGAGAGAAGCAGCTGGACGCATTCTATGTTGTTTCTGTACTCCCAGTCCAGCAGAGTTAGATTAGAGTTACTGGTATGATGATGATTATCAGATAACTCGTATATGGGCTAAGGCTGTGGGCATCCCGTCAAATGCGGCGTGAAATGAGCGCGTTTGGAACACCGTGTCCCGCGGCCGAGACCTCGGCGCTTCTGTCCACCTCATTGCTAGCTTACGCAGAGGCTTATCATTATCCTTTCACCACAGCGGTTCTTTGCGACTCACTAGTTGCACCGTTATATTGAAACCCGGCCATTGATGTAAACGGTAACTGAGCTAAAAGTTAGACGCATTTTGCTACTTTTTAGATGTTTTAGAGCGTAATGATTTTCTCCAATTTGAGTTTCGCAATATATGCTTATATGTATTGTATAAGTTTATATAATATACTTAAAGTTGAATAAAGAAAAAAAAAAACATTGAACCACAGAAATTATAAAACTAATAAATTGAGAATGGCTTCTTACAGCCGCCATGTTGGATTTTTTGACACTTCATATGACACTTCATTTGTCAAAATCCGTCCAACTTGAGGTCCAACTGTTTGGACTACAGCTTCAGCCAAAGAAATGCACAATGCACATACCCACATACATACATACATACATACATACATACATCCCAAACACATTACCCTCCCTCTTCACAGTCGAGTAAAAACAGCGCGATTGCCCTCTGTTATTGAAAAAACTAAGGACATAAAAATGTGAATAAAATGGATATGTAATGTTTTGTTTTAGACCACATTACACCACATCGTGACACGCAATAATAATCTAATAATGATTACATATTGTATTCTATACTAGCTGTTGCCCGCGACTTCGTACGCGTGTAGCACATTATTTTGTTCTATCTTACTTATATTATAAAATTGAAGTCTTAGTTTGATTGAAATTACCGGCGTAAAGCTCAAAACGCAACGATAGCTTAACTTTACCTGTGCTGCCATCTAGTACGAAAGTTTGTAACGATGTTTGGATGTTTGTGCCTCAATCACGCCTAAACAGCTGAACGGATCTGAACGAAACTTGGAATATACATAGTACATGTACTGGATTAACATATAGGCTATTTTTTATCCGGGTACCACGCGAGCGAAGCCGCGGGCGGCAGCTAGTAATCAATAGTTTTCACAGCGCACGCCAAAAACTATTTTGGGTTTTCTACCTTGGGTTACAATGTTGCAATTTTCTTACGGATCCCTAATTTTTTTGAAAATATATTATAGCTTTTACTGGTCCCTGATAATGTAGCTTTCTAATGGTGAAAGAATTTTTGAAATCGGTTCAGTAGTTTCGGAGCCTATTCGTTACAAACAAACAAAAAATCTTTCTTCTTTATAATATTAGTATGATAATACCTACTTCACATAACGTAGGTCATTACCGACAAGCACAGTGAAGTCCAGTTACGATGGTCTAGTTAGAGCACTGGTAGCCTAGTGGTAGCCATACCGCCTTTCAATCCAGTCGTACTGCCCTCCCAGTGAAGAACGCAGTAACTAGCATTTTTGTCAAAAAATAGTATGATACATTATTATTCGGAATCGCCTAATCACTTACGTACCAAAACAATATTATACTTTTTTATTTATCTAAACGGCACAAGTTCAAAAATCTATTGGTACACGATCGGATTTGAACACACGACCTTAGGATCGGAAGGCGGGGTCACTACCAACTAGACCACTAGTGCTCTCAGTGTAGTCTAGTTAGGGAACTATTCATTATTCATAGGTGTAGTCGGGTAGGCGACTGCTACACCGACGGTCATTAAAAGTTTGCCTTCGACTCAACTTGTGGCGTTTAGATGGAGCTCCTAATACTTATATAAATTGCTGGTCGCCAGAGTTCAGATTTGAATTTTATTCAACATGCCTAGATTCTATTTACTGGAAGCGCTCGTGGCGTAGCTTGCTTAAACGTTCTTGATTGATCGTTGAAGTTAAGCAATGTTGTGTGTCACAATTGGGATGGGTGACCGCAAGTGGCATTACGAGCTGAGCGCTTCCGTGCTTCGAAGGGCACGTTAAATTGTCGGTCCCGGCTTTTAAGACGTTAAGCCATGACGGAGGCCTTTAGGCGGCCTAAAAACTGTCACACTAGCTCATACGAACGTACTACTTACTGGCAACATGCAGACTGAAGCATTATGATGAGCTGTGGGTCTAATGGCTCATGCAGAACAGTTTTATTAATTGTTATCTACATACATTAAGTTATACCTATAGCTAGCATGTATTAATATTGCAATAAAACTCTTTCTCTACGCATTGTTACAGATTATGTAATAGTTACTTAATAATTCTCATACATGCCGCCTCTTTGGTAGAATATCTAATTAAAGCCGCCTCAGTCTTGTTCCAATTTCAAACTGTGAGAAAAAAAAGAATGTCGGGAGTTCTTGAAAAATATATGAAAACGGAATTTTATAACTTTCGGTATTTTGATGTATTTTGCTGAATAAAATCAATGTGAGTACCTACGAGTATATTTGGAACATGGAGTATACATGGTTTTAATTAATTAAATTAGGCTAGGTAGTCAACATGATGTAAAATAAATATTTGTTTATAGATTGTTAAAGGACATGAAGAGGACATGATTGACTGACTGACTTATAGTGTAAAAGTTCTTTTCAAAGCATAACAATGTTTTTTCACTCCTCTCAAAAAGTCAAAAAGTCCGTCGCGGGGATAAAATAGCATAATTATTTGCCTCTAGGGAAAAAAGTTTTTTTATTTTTTATTTTTTGTCTGTTATCAACGACCCTAACGAAAACGAAAAAGTTATTATTCATAAGTAAAATAACCATGAATATGACTCGACTTATTACTGTCTCTAAAAAGGAACATTTTGTTTTTGAAAATGGAACGGCGATCTTAGAAATATACTCACATAAGAAATTAGAAAAAAAGGCATTGGCGCGAAATCTTTAGAATTTTTCACTAATTATATATTGAATGGGTGACGTATTTAATATTATATTAGATTAATTTGTTTTCACGAAATCGTAGTGAAAAGTAGAGTGTAACACAAGGCGCTAAAAACTCATTATAATTCCGTTTCTTTTTACTTAAAACTACCTCATATATTATAATAAGTCATTTCAGCCCCTTGTACAACAATCTACTATTCAGCTTTAGTAAAATGATTCTAAATTAGCGCTATTGTTCCCCGTACCTACTAATTAAAGTTTCCGAGGGGGATGTTATTAATTTGTTGCGTTTCATTCCGCCAGTCGAAGTTAAACTGCGAAGTGCTGCACGAGGAACTCGCCTTCGAGGTGCGTTGGGCGGTCGCCGAAGACAGCATCGTCGTGCAACTCGTCGCCAAGCTTGGTGAGCAACCCGCCACCAGCAGTCGCGACCAGATACCCTCACCAACGGTCTGCTAAAGCCGATATCACCACTCAAACTTATCACCACACCACTGAACGAACTTAACCTGTTCATTTTGACGACCTCGGTGACGTTTCGGGCGACTGCTCTGCTGAGACGCAAGAGGCGCGGGTTCGATTCCCGCTACGGGAGAAATGCTTTTATGTTCTGCAAATATTTCATCCGGCTCTGACTGTTGTAGTATTATGTATTGTATGTGTTTACGTTTTGGAAAAGGTCCAGGTCTAGAGTACCCTAAACCGACGAGCACGCATGAGGAATGTTATGAGAGTGAAAGAAGTATGTCAGGATCATAGCATATGGAGATCCGTGATCTCTGCCTACCCCTATGGGAAACAGATTTAATTTTATGTATGGATGTGTTTTAAGGTGTGCAATAAAGTCATCATCATCTTCCTGCCATTATCCCACTCTATGTGCGGTCGGCACATGATGTCGGATCCTTGGATCATGCTGTAAGAGTTTTGGCTAAGGTGTTTTATGACCGGCCGCCTGCCTGACGTCAACCCTCCTTGGGAATACTTGCTTATTGTATCTCATCATGTTGGAGGACACTATCCCTTAGTCGACTTTTACGACATGCTCGGGGAGAGAAGCAGCTGGACGCATTCTATGTTTTTTCCCAGTCCAGCAGAGAAGTTGTGAAAAAAAGAAGGTGTACAATAAAGTTTTTTATTAAATCATTAATATATTTTTAGAGTCTAATACATAATTTGAATTGACAGAGGATGGAGAATACATGTCATTCGGCATATCTGGCGACAAGGATCACTCGCGCATGGTGGGCGGCGACGTGGCCGTCGCGTGGGTGGACAAGAGGACGTTGAAGGGCGAAGCCGTGGACTACTACCTGGACGCTAAGAGCCAGTGCGCCGGCGTCCGGGGCTCCTGCCCCGACGAGCGGCTCGCGGTAATCATTTAATTTGTTGTACAGGGATTGTTTTGCGTTTGTGGTTGTGGTGTCATCCGTTTCAGTCATTTACCCCCGAATACTCAAACCCTACTCAGAGTTGAACACGTCTCAAGTGACGAGTTTTTGACAGATTTTCATCAAAAACTGTCAAAAAACCGTGACTTGAGACGTGCTCAACTCTGAGTCGCGTTTGAGTATTTCGGGGTTAAAAATCAAAATAAAACAGGTACATAACAAAGCTAAGTTCAGGTTGGGTTCAGGTTCGGCCCAGTCTGAAAACCAGCGCCGCTTCTCACGAATGTGTGGAGCTGCAATTTGCTGAGACCGGACCTGTTTGGCCCACACGACACAGAGGGGACTATTTAGCACAAATTTAAAACAGTTTTATTATGTCATGTTTTCCATTTCTGTTTTACCCTGTTGTTATTTTTTTGTGTCTAGGTTAAAGGCCTTAGTTTCCTTCACCGTTGCACTGATACACCCTTGGATCTGTACTAAGCTGGCGAACACGGGCGTGGTTTTACTGATTTTTAAATAAAAGAGTTCTAAAAACGCGAGCAAGCAAGCGTAAACCAAAGATGTGAACCGCGTATTTGCTACAACGCAATCTATTTGAGATTACATATCGGCGATCGCCCCGGGCGCTCATATCCTCCTAAATATCAGGAACCGGGGTAGGGGTTACGAGTAGGGGTTACTGGAATCCAATTAGGTAGGTACTAAGGCAAGGTGGCAGCCTGTGAAATTAAGCTTATAGGCTTTAGGGGCTGAGTTATAAGGCGATACGTGGAAAATTGGAAATTGATTTTGTTTGTAAGAAAATGTTTAGAACAGCATCTTTGTTATCGGGTTTCAAAACATGAAAGAGAATCACTACGTAGTATAAAACAAGGTCGCTTCCCGCTGTCTGTCTGTCCCTATGTATGCTTAGATCTTTAAAACAACGTAACGAATTTTGATGCGGTTTTAATAGATATAACGATTCAAGAGGAAGGTTTATATGTATAATACATGAATAATATAGTAGAGAAACACTGATAATTTTAGGGGTTTCTAATGTAATGTCGTAAATAAACACATGTTTTTGCGCTTACATTGCAAACGCTGGCTGAACCCTACGAGATGGATCAAAATAATGTATTACAGTATTGTACACCTTAAAAAGGTCTACAAAAAAAACCGCGATGGTATATGTCTATCTCTTAGGGATAACCCACAAAAAAGCTGTGAACGTTTTGTACAAAGACATTCTGTAATATATTTTGTATCAGCATTGCGCCCGTGCGAAGCCGGGGCGGGTCGCTAGTTTATAATAAAAAGAGCTATTTCGTTCTTTTGTTTAGGTTCGCTCCACTCGTAAGCTTAAAATACAGCATTGTATATTACACTAGAGACCCGAAGAGAGTCTTTGATGTTTTCAATAGGTAGCAATCAGCGAGTCTTCAAAATACAAATCTTATAATTCCAGCACGCGATAGTCTTAAAATACCTTTGACCTCATAGCTCACTTGGTCTCTGGCTTCTGTGTTGGTTCAAGGTTCGATTCTCACCCTGGTAAAAACATTCGTTCGATAAGCATACACACTTTTTCTGTTTCTAACCCCCGAATACTCAAACGCGACTCAGAGTTGAGCACGTTTCAACTCACGGTTTTTTGACAGTTTCTGATGAAAATCTGTCAAAAAAAAAAATCGTCATTTGAGACGTGCTCAACTTCGAGATGCGTTTGAATATTCGGGGTTTAGTGTATGTTTTTATTAAAAATGTATATTAATTATTATTTTATTGACATCTTGTTTCCTCAAGATCTGTTAGTTTGGGGCTAGATAGCTAGATGATATACAAAATGTCCACTAATTCTTACTAATATTATAAAATTATACATGAAAGTGTGTAAGGATCCTGGCCGAAAACGTAACAATAGAATATTTTAAATCTACTAATGACACTACATTCATAGTTCAATAAAATCTACAAATTGTATTTTATTGCAGGAGAACACCAACTCCATAAAGCTGATGAACTCTGTTCTGGCCAACGGGTACTCCATCGTGACGTACCAGCGCACTCTTCGCGCCGCGGACGAGCTCGACCTACCCGTGCTCACCAATCAAAGCCAGCCCATCATCTGGGCCATCGGCCCGCTCAACTCCAGGAACGAGGTGTCTTATCACCACACCTTCACCAAGGTACGTTACCAGAAGGTCTAACTTCCTTAACCACCAAGCTACATTGGAATAACTTATGCAATAAAGCTAAAGAATAGCCAAGCGTGGTTTCTTACCTGTATCTTCCACGCTTGGTAAATGCAACGTAGACTTAAGTCCTGTCCAAGTGATCCAAGCGATTTTATGGAATAAATAATTTTGACTTTGACTTTACCCTCTGGAATTGTCGCAGACTTCATATCCTACAAGGTAAAGCTGTTTTTGGGGAGGAAAAACTTATTTACCTTTAATACCAGTTCTGTTAAAAAATCTAGGTCTAGGAAAATCTAGTTTTAGTAGTACTCCATTATTCTCTGCGGTTTCTGATCCCTCGTGAGCCTCAATAAAACAAACAAGCTACCTAAATATTTGTTGTCTAGGGCGACAAATTCATCGAATTCGGCAGACCCCCCGTGTGGAACTGCCCCCGCTCTGAAGGGGAGGAGGAGCACCACCCGGAACCGACGCAGACCACGCACCACCGAGAGCCTGTCAGGGAACAGGTAACGTTAACTATTTAGGTTGGTACTACTAAGGTACGAATCCAAATGCACTGTACCAGTTCTCTCATACGGTGAAGAAACATGAGGAAACTGACGGCATGTCATCGGACCTTCAAAGTTTGAAAATAAGTGTCAAATACACAAAAGGAGCCGGTTTGAAATTAATCCTTTCAGCTCATTGGTGAAATAACGTTCGAAGAACGTGTGTAGTTCATCATATTTGTTAGTTTTGTCTATATGTCTTTTATGTTCCTGTCTCTGTACTGTACACATTACTTCCACCTATGTTAAAGCTCTTCCCTTGCCTCAAAGGTTTGCTGGTAGAAAACTCTTTAAGAGTTAAGCTCGCCTTTGTACATGTACTTTTTAATGTTTCGTTTGTAATTGTTTCATGTACAATAAATAATTTCAGAAGAACCAGAAGCAGTTAGTACCAGCCATTAAAGACTCCTCTTTTTGCAGACGCACGTGATCAAGCCGAACCCGGTGCCCACGCCGCGGCCGGTGGCCAAGTCGGAGCCGTGGGAGATCCCCGCCATCCAGTGCTACGAGCCCCCAGATGGCGTCTTCTATGCGCAGATGGGGCCCACCGGCGGCAAGCAGGGATACTCCGCTATCACTGGTGAGGAAATGTCTTTTCAGAGCAGAAAAGTTCTGATGTTAAAGTAAAGACTGTCCAAAAGTGAGTTGGGATTCTGATGAAAATACTTTGGACCATTCGGTTTTCAGGTCATGTCGGCTGGGGAATTTCCTGGTACATCAACGGACTGCTGATACCTGAGATCAACGTTGTCCGCGGCAAAAAGTACACTTTCGTCGTGGAGGGCGGCTCCAACCCTGACGTGCCCGCCAGATACCACCCCTTCTACATCACCAACGATCCCGTGGGAGGATACTTCCATAAGACCGATGCCGAGAAAAAGGTACTATTGTTACCACCATCAAAAATACCTGATGTCATCATTCGTGTCCCCATTTTACGTTAGGTCTGTGCAACGTATACTATTCTTCGTACTCATATTCACTTTCACACAGTCAAACACATTAACACAATAACAATAAACAACTCACCTTATTTATTTACAAATTCGTATTGTACAAATTCATCATTTATCAAAAAATAGCATATGTCAGACCTACTATGCTACCTATTGTTCCGAGGTTCTTTTAAATAAATACTTGTTTCTTATGTCATTTTTGCCTTGTACAGGGAGTAGAAATCTACGCGGGCGTAAGGCGCGCCCGCAACGGCGAGCTGCAGCCGGCCGGCATCGGACGTCTCTGCAACTGGACACCAGACACCGCCGGGCCCGAGGCCGACGAGTACCCGTCGTTCGGCGCCTACCAACGCTCGCTCACGCTGGTCTGCGAAGAGGGTAACCCTGGCGTCGTCACCTGGACGCCGGACCGCGACACGCCCGACACTGTCTACTATCAGGTAACTTGACAGCATGTTCTTAATCTGAAGGGTTAATTGCATTTGGCAGTTTTCAAGCATGGTATATTTTTCTGTAGAGAATGATGGGTTTATCAGATTATTTATTTGCAGATATTCATAGTCAAAATCATCAGCATGAAAATTATTAATCGAATTTGTAGCGATTATTGTAGAAATAATTCAGCAAGCACATTGTATGGCATAGTGTGTAGTCATTATAACACTTTTTTATTTGAATCAAAAAGTCAATCTTTATGACCATTGGCAGAATTACTATCACTTTAATTTCAGCATTTGGTACCATTTACATTGTGGTTGATCATCTCAATGCCATGTGTATCTGGTACTCCTCTAACCTATCACTATATTATTTACTCGCCTTACTCGTATGTACATAATCTATCATCTGTTTTCTGTTTCAGCTTTCCAAGTCTTCCATGTGCATGAGATAGCGTTCTGTATCTGATGGTGATTGTATTTATACTCTCATACGAGCTGCTGTTTAATTTGTTATTTATTTTTCAGTGCTACACCCACCGCCATCTCGGTTGGAAGATCAATGTTCTCGACGAATGTGATGAAGTTGAGGGTGAAGAGAGTCGCGTCATCGAAAAGATAGCCATCCCCGACGACCTTCAAAGCGAGGAGTCGATACAGGTACATACTCGGGTCTCACCAGACAACGTTATAGATCCGCGCAAGAAAGTAGGAAAAATAATCAACACGAAAACGAATTATGACAATTTCAGCAGCATTAGCGGACTCACGGGCGAGGTGTACAATCAGGACCGAAACCAGTTGTATGCGAAAGAACAGGAGTTTGAATTGCCCATTTCAAACTTACATTTAAAGGATGTCATACAAACAGTAGAAAATATTGAAAGCAAAATGAAAGACGAAATGAAACGGAACACATCTACAATAAAACCTTTGGGACATTACCAAGTTTATGAGGATGTTAAAGAATCATTCACGCAAGAACAACCGATAAGGGAGAACGACGAGTACACAGTGGAAACGCCAAAAGTACCGGAGAGCTATTTTCTGCCACCAAACCAGAAACCGTTGACACTTCAGTCTGTTTTACGGCCAAACGGTCCCAAGCCGAGTGGGAATATGAGACCACCTTTTAGGAGGCCAGCCCCTCCAGAAATAAAGCTGCGAAGACCTCCACCCATGTTCCAAAAGAACAACAACGGGTATCCACTTCCGATGCCGAATCATCAAAACCATCCAAACCATCATGGTCCTCAAACGATGCAGAAGAAGCCGCAAAAGCACCCGAACAATCGTCCACCTCCAAATATGAACAGGCCCCCCATGGGCAATCACCCACCAATGAAACCTATGCCTCCTTTACATGCCAAGCCAATATTCAGTCAAGGACCCCAAAAGTACCATGGTCCTAAGCTGAACAGCCCTGTTCAGTCTATAATCTTGGGCAAGCCGATCCCTGGCAACATTCAAATGCCATTACCAACAAAGAGCCAGACATTGAGCTTGGGTCAAACTGATATTATCGCCAACCAAGTTGTGAAGAGCCAGATCACGCTGCCGGGTGCTATTTCCACTGTCAGTCAGAACAGCTTTGACTCAATACCGCAGCATGGCTTTGATACTATCATTCAGCATAGTTTTGACTCGATCGCTCAGCATAACTCTCCACAGACTTACCTCAAACCAGGTCAGGTTGGGCAAATAATACTAGGAAAACCAATGGATAATCCAATTCCTCTGGACCAGCAAATGATTCAAAATAAACCACAAATGGTTAAAACCCCTCCCACTCCACCTCCACAATACTTCCCGTCAACAACACTCCGGATTAAACTGAACAATGAGCATCAGCAATATAATGAAATCAAATCATCAGACTTTATCGGAGAATCTCAAGAATCCTCAACATTACATCCGGCCGTCAACACTGGTTTTAAACCTGATTCTATTGTAGTTGAAAGTGGCTTTAAACCAATCATTAGAGAGCCACTGATGGCCGGTGAAGACAGGATAGCTGATGGATACGAAACTAATTCAAACAGACGTGAGGATACTGACGTTGAAGAAGATTATGAAGAGTCTCCTCAAATAATCACAAATCACGAATTCCCCAGTGATAAAATAACCCAATCGTTTGAACCAATGTTCATTCCCTCACCTGAGGATCACATGCTACCATCGATCCCAACTCATGACAAAACCAAGGAAGTTTTTCCCAAAAACCATGCAAAAGAAGATCGGCCACATCCAGTATACGTAAAAACGGAGTCTGAACTTAACGCCCTGTTCAGTAAGAAGAACATGGAAAAAGAAGTGCCAGAAATGATAATGGAATCTGACAGAGTCAGCCCTCACTATTTACCTCCTGACCCAAAGCTACCCAAAGAGCATTCTCAAAAACTCTCAAACGAACAAACTTTCACTACTTATGATGGAAAAACTGTATCTGCAGCTACATTGACGAGTGTTCCCGATGCAAATAAAACTATGACTAAGCTATTCTCTTCTAAACTTCCAGCCAACACTGCTTTATTGCTCAGAACTCCACAGTTCGGCCCGTTCAAAGGAGAGATCCCACCTCCAGTTGACGACACGATAGCAAAAGATTCAGCTAAACTCCCAGATATAAGAACAACCAAACTAAAATTGGTTAACTTTAACAAGCCTGATAAAATTGACTTGGATGACCTTAAAGCCGATGGAAGTGAAATCCATGAAGTTACTGAGAAAATAGAAACTGAAGAAGAAGAAGAAGTAGAAGAAGAAGAATATGAAGACGAAGAAGAGGAAGAGAAAGAGGCAGAGGAAAAAACAAACAAAAGGCGCAAAAGGGAAAGCAAAACGACACAATTTGAAAAGGGAGAGGTCGAACCGGTCCACACTAACGGACACAGCTTGGTGAAAAGTCAAATGAATTATGACGATGTAAACTCTGCGACTGCGGTGAGACATCAAAGACTTTTTTGGACGACACAAATAGTATTATTAACTATATTGATGAAGGTATTCTAAATTTTAGAGTTTAAATTATTTATTGCTATTTAAGCCTTGCCATGAACGCATTTCATTGGATAGTTGTCGTGTAGGTCAGCTGTGGGTTTGAGCATTGTATTCTTCGTTTCCTCTGTTTACTCGTATTATTCTAAGCCACACCTGTTACCACTTTAGGCAATGCAATTCAATACTCCGTTAGTATATTAGGGTTTTGTAAATATTTTCTTTAATATGTTAAACTTAATAAAACTAGTTTTTAATTTATTGTTTTGTTTTATTATGCCTTATATGTACTTATTTTGACATAGCTGTTCTTTGAATACCCTTACCAAATCCTATCATTCTTCCCGTAGGCCTCTACAGTAAGATTGCTATGTCAATTTGAGAAGGGTATTCACATTGTAGATTTTTTTAGTGAGTCTGGTGAAATTGGCGAGTGCCTTGTCGTGGGGGTAGTGACTATCTACGAGTCGAACGATCGAGTCCCGGTTGCGTCCACTGTAACATCATAATGATCAATTTTTATTTGTTAGTTTACAGTCAACTATTTCTTAATTTCATTAACAATGTCCCCACTTACTGTCGATTCCTCAAGAGCTTAGCCGCAGACGTCAGAGGCAGCCCGGCATTGTCCACCGAGCTAATATCACTGCCTCGCAATACCAACTCTTGCACTATCTCTGTTCTAGCTCCTTGACATACTGCAAGTAATTGAAACAGATAATCATGATTTTTGATCTGAACAAGCATAATATCATCAACCCTGTCTTTTGTGTTAAAAGCTAGACTATCATCTGCGGATGCACTCACGTGCTCTAAAGAGCGGCGTCCATCCGTTGTTGTCCTTCACGGTGACGTCTCCCCCGCGGTCGAGCACCAGCCTTATCATCTCCAGGCTGCAGGAGTCCACCGCGAAGTGCTCCACGCTCAGACCGTTCCAGTCTCGAGCCTACGAGAGATACCATTATATATATTCCGAGAGCTTCTTTTTTTAAATTGAATTTACTATGGGACTATGGCAGTCCAATATCGACCCCCGTGGCGAGTGTCAGAATAACTCTAGAGCTGAGGATCGATTCTCGTGGTGGCAATTTTTGCATGTTTTGCAAATATTTGTTTCAGGTCTGGGTGTAGAGGTCATTACTAATAACTAACATTAATTACTTTGAAAAGGAATTAATGAAATTACGGATCCGTATTACTATTCAGCGTCTTAGGCATGCTTCCACCTCTGATGAGTTGGATCAGGTGATCTATCTATTAGACCGTTTGCAATGGTCTTTAGATAGCCCGACTGTTTTTTTTGTATTTTGTAAATTATATTTGTATTAGTTGTAAGTTTATTTCTGTTAATGTTGGGTGTTATAGTATATCTACACAATCGAATGCAAAATCCACTATCATAATCTAATGACCTTAAAGTCGGCTCCTCTCTCGATGAGGTGTTCGACGATGGCCACATTGGCGGCCAGCACGGCGAGCTGCAGTGGCGTCTGGCCCGCAGCCGACGGCTGGTCCACCTCCGCACCCAGCGACACCAGGAACTTTACCGTGTTGATGTCACCTGGAACAGGATTTGGCAGAATTTTCTCAGAGTGGAAAAAAATACCTTCTCCTGGAAATTATTGATCAATACGTATAGATCTTTTTTATGGATTAGTATCGTGATAAAAGCACGCAAGCTATTTTTATTTAATCTTAATTTTGTTTACGAAATATAATTTTGATGATTATCAACCTGGCAAGATTTATTCCAAAGTTGTGTCCTGCTAATTTAAGAATAACATTAAAATTCCACTCTATACGATACTGCGGTCTGCACAATAAAACAAGACAATAAACTACCATAAACTTTTATATAACGTTGTTCATCAACACATATTGCGCAAACTTGGTACCACAAATACCTTCAGACTAAGCTGGGGAGACATGTCTAACCCAGTTCTAAAGATACCGTGTCTAACCTAGTTTCAAAGGTCTTCAGGTTCAGAATAAGCAATCGATTTCGGACTCGGATTTTCCGTGAAGTGGTCACTGCTACTCAACAATCGTTACAGTAAGTATCGAATTAGAAAATGGTTCAAACCATTAGAAATACCTTTTTGACACTGCCGCCAATTACGGTTGTCGTTTCAAAGGTCCTTTATCTATCTTTTAGTTTCTCTCTATTGATGTAAAGTGTATGTGTGCCAAATCAAAAGAATGATCTATATAGGCACCTTTTCGGACGGCGGTAGCGAGCGGTGTGAACCCGTTGCTGGCGTTCACGATGCCGATCAGCTCTGGACGCTCATCCAACATGCTCTGGACCTGCAACGAATGCTACTCTTGAGGAACAAATAGTCAAAAGTTTAGTCGTTAATGACAAAAAATACAAAAATTTTGATTTTGCTGTGTCTAATTCTAATTCTAATTACTGGTAGGGAAAATGCACTGACATCCTGTGGTGGGGTGTATTGTGCATTATCCCCCTGGTAACCCTCCCCCAGCCAGCCCAACTCCTTGAAATACCGGAGAAGGACTTTGGGATGTTGACAGCAGTATTTCAGTATCCTCAATGGTGTTGAGGCTGTTGGTGGTGTTGATGAGGTCGAAGGTGATTCCGTATAATTCTCGATGTTGCTCGATTTTGCGTGTTTTAACTATGCGGTATGCTCCATTTATGGAGAGTCGCTACAGAACCTGTACCATTTATGGTAAGACCGAAAAACTATTTCAATTTCAAAGAAAAGACATGTCGCATTTCTTTATCATTGTAGTGTAGTAATAAAGACTTTGGTAGATACTGAAAAAAAAAATGTTTTCACCTGCTTGAGGTACCCGCACTTGACTGCCATGCAGAAACACACAGCAGACGTGCCCTCTGTGTCAGTGCTCGTCCACGTCTCCTCAGAGCACTGGGACTCTAGCCACTTCCTCTTCTCTAGAGATCTGAAATCAAGATCCATGTAAATTATTCCGCGAATCAACTGCGGCAGAGGATACGCGATCACCAACAGCCTCAACATCATCGAGAAACTGAAACAATGCTGCCAATACCCCCAAGTTCTTCTCCGGTGCTTCAAGGAGTTAGAGGGTTCGAAGGGGGATAGTGCACAATACACCCCACCGCAGGACGTCATTGCAGATCTTTGTTCCCCTGACATCAATTAGAATTAGAATTAGGATACGCGTGGGTCACTACGGGTATCTATTTCTGTTTGCGTGTGTCTACGATTCACGCTAACATCCGGAAACACTCGCTAATAACCAACCTCTACCTAACCACCCGCTGCTTTGCCGCATTGCCACTTGGTACGTCATGAAACCTCACATAATTCATACGTGCCCGTGCGCCGTAGTTGGGTCGCGCCTTATGTCTACTATCACGCTAACCCTACATTACCTTGCGCTTTTATTATAAATTTTCTTTTCAGCCTCATTTTTATATTCCTTCTCAGATTTTTCAACTCCCGTCTCAATATGTTCAACGTCTATTTTACAAGTATCTTCAACAGTTACTGTTATATTCGCCATATTATCACCACCACCACATTCTTCAATTTTACTTTCATTGCCTTCATCATTGTCGCCTTGCGCTTTATCACCAAGTTTCTCATAAACTGTGTTCTCATCACCAAAATATTCTAACGCTTTTTCGGCTAGATGCTGTATTGCTGTTGCTTTCAGTATGACCTTGAGTCTGAATTTGTGCGGATGGCTAGGGGCAAGGTCATCTATTCTTTTTGTTGTTTTTCCACCGCTGGAAAATAATAAAAAAAAAATTAAATAGTTTTCCAAATATTATTTCTGGCTCCCTAATGACTGACATAACATCTGTTATCCTAATTTTCTTTACCATAATGTTTTTGTTACTAATATTAGATAGGTAGTCCTAATGATAACTCGACGTAACAACACTAGGTACACCTATCAACAATACTCCTAATATTAGGTAAACATAACATTAAATACAATCAAAAAAACAGACCTTCTAACATACAGTAAGTAATCTTACTGTTTTTAACCCTAACAATATGTTGTCTGAATGGGAGAATTTTGATAATTTGCTGGGTTTGTCGTCAAAAGCAGGAAAACTATTCGTTCTTTTTGTCCATTGCAGGAATCAAATTCGCCTATTGCATCTCAGACGGGCACTGATCTGCCACACCAACGAGGTCGTCAATCGATGATTATTGAACAAACCTGTAAACCAGAACCCATTTCGGCAGCTTCTTTTTAAGTTCTATCCGATACAGCAGGTCATCTTCTAAGAAGGTGAACTCATCCTGTCTCCAGGTGAGGGTGATATCCCGCTTAGTTCTGGAGACCACCTCGGGCGCTGATGGGGTCCAGCTCTGGAACCGCCTTAGGAGGAATTCTTGGAGACTCATGTCCTGAGAAGGTAGGGTCTAGCATCAACTTTTCAATTTGTCCGAATATGCAACTAAAATTATAACTGAACCAACCCCTTAAAAAAAGTATCTACTTACATAACTATTGTAACATCTCTATATTACATATCATCATCGAGTTAATTCGAATTTCAAAAGCTAGATGAAAATTGCCGTGGCACCCAATATTTGTGGTACTTTAATACATTCTAATCCTGATAAAATACGTTTATTTAATACAAATACTAAACTTACTCAGGTAAGCCTGCACTCTTTGAACTCACTATAATATCAACTCTGCTTCATTCGACTTCGTTCAATTTGGATCTGTCCAGCGAATACTATAATGCCATCAAATTGATTCTCATACTGAAAAGCTTAACTTTCCTTTATAAAAGGTAATTTATTTTCTGAGAAACAAGTTTTTCGAAAAGTAGGATTACGCCGCGGTTAGTTGTTAGTTATACAAACGAATGAAGTTTGATCGATTTCCAGTTGTCTGGGGGCTACGGAGTTCATGGCTTAGTAACGGGATTTTAAATATCATAATGCTGTATTTAAAATCACTAAATTGTAATGTAAATATGTACTACCTGCTTTAACACTACCTATAGCTAGTTCGACAAACATCTTAGATCGAACAGTGGGCTACACTGAAAACCAGCGCTGCGCACAATGTACGCGGAATAACGCTGAGTGTAGCCCATTTGCCGACCTTTTTTTTATTTTTATTTTTGTTAATATATGTATGTTCTGGCAATAAATGTATTTGTATTTGTATTTTCTACCTTAATACATTCAAATAGAGTTTAGTTCTGATTGTAATATCATTTAAATACCTACTATGCCAAAGATATACATTGGACTTCAAATACCTTCACAAAATAGTAGATACTAGTAGTACTTATATTATAAATTGGAAAGAGGATATTATAACAAGAGGATGATTGTAAGTACCTATACTTGTACCTCAATCACCACGCAACGGCTGAACGGATTTTAATGAAATTTGAAATATACATAGTTAGTGACCAGGAATAACCTATAAATATATAAGCGTGGAATAACATGAGTAAACCCACAGTGCCTATTGACGTTTATTTTAATAGTTAGTCAGTAATGAAGTCAGTATTTCAGGAATAATATACCTATTTTTCCAATACAAATAAAATATCAGCAAAAGTCAAAATTCTGAATCAAAAATAGTTTATTTAGTAGAGTACTTACTTTTAATAAAAAGAATAAAGAAAGGATATTTATTTAAACAAACAAATTAAATACGGAAAAGAGTCTAAAAATTAGGTTTAAAAGAGAAAAAGCTAGAAAGGCAAACAAATAGCGACGAATTTACATAAAAAGTACCTACAACTAATCAATAACCCTTTCCGCGAACCAATCGCCGTTGTAAAAAATACCTAGCGCCTATTAAAGCAGGCGAAGCCGCGGGCGAGGACTGCAAAAACAATGGCAAAAGCGCGCGCCTGTCCCCAGCAGACTTTAGTTGAGATAAAGAGCTGTTATTTGGCATCGGCCACTTGGCAACGACTGGAGTTGTGGCGCTGAGAACCTCACTGCCTAACGTTTGACAAAATTTTACACAACACCGCCAAACCGAGCGATTTTCATCGAAAATGAGCAAAGGAGTGATGAGCGTAACCGACTGCAGTTTTGGCGATTAGTGAACCCGCGAATCGCCAAACATATTACTTGTGTCTCGCGCGTATTTCAAATAGGGTGAACAAAACCACAAGTTATCATAAGAAAATTGCGGCCACTCTTGAATCAAAGTCCCAAGATGAATATGGTGAACCATGGTGACAGGTGATCAGCCCCTCGCCCATATAGATGGTCCATCATTGTGTGTAAAGTAATAATTAAGTGAAATTATAATCCAATACCCATTATATTAACGTTAAATTCAGTATATTCAGAATATTTCATGCCCATTTTTGAGACCTTGATAACGGCATAAATTGCTAATGTTTGAAAAGTATACGCTTCTCGTAATTTATTAAGGAAGCGTTAGTATTGGTGTACTAATTAGTATGAACCTTGTTATAAAATTCAAACTGCCAGCTAAAACCTTTTATTAACAAAGCAGCGCTGAAATCTCTAATTAGCAATTACACGTCACTAATTAGGACGCGAACGTCACTACAATGCAAACCCGGTGAGGACGCCGGCGTCACTAGAATACCCTCTACTTAGTGACGTAAAGGAATGCAAATTTTCGCATTTTGTTGGCTTTCACGTGAATCATTTGAAGCGCTCGTGGCGTAGCTTGCTTAGACGTTCTTAATTAATTGTTGAAGTTAAGCAACGTTGTACGCGATCACAATTGAAATGGCTGACTGCTGATGCAAGTGGCATTACGAGCTAAGCACTTCCGTGCTTCGGAGGGCACGTTAAATTGTCTGCCGGCTTAGAAGTCGTTAAGCCATGACGGAGGTCTTCAGGCGGTCTAAAAACTTCGTCACAAGAGTTGGCCACTAGCTCATACGAACTTACTTACTTATTTAGAGCCTATTTCACCATTCAAACAGAACTGCGTTTAGCTTTTAAACTAAGTTCAGCAGCTGTAATGATGAAATCGGCCCTTGATTTTGAATCGATTCAGAAAAACCAGTAGCACAAAAACAAATACTCAAAATTAACCATGATGGTGTTTTGTTTGCGTTCTTACATCATCATCCCCTGCTTTTATCCCACTTAAGTGGGGTCGGCACAACATGTTTTCTTATTTCTTTAACATCTATCAGACGTCATCTCAGTGTTCACTCCTTCCTCACTCATATCAACATTCATTACGTTCTGACATCACACCTACTAATATTATGATTACTTCCGTATCCATTTATTTTCAAAGTTTTATATTTTTAAATTCAGTTAAAAAAACATAAAATCGCCATTTGTGTCCCAACTGGCTGAAAAAAATACCCAGTCAGCTAGTTTATCCTGTTCATTCCTAATATCATGAATGCAAAAATTGAGAGATTTTTGTTCTCATTCATTTCACAGCCGAATGGATTTGGCTGACTCATGTAATACTCTTTTCAGCGGACGGCAGTGCATGATAACTGCAAGATAAATACCTACATGCCACACCACAGTTTGCTTATCAAAAGTATCATACATAATATGTACGACACTTGCATATACATACATACCTACATATTAAACATTAGACAGCAGAAATCCACATCGCTCAACTTTTTAGTTTTAGTCTTGGATGCCTGGAAGAAATCGCAATAAGCAATGAGGCCTCCTTTTGCCAGCAATCGTTTGGTTGTTGTTCACAATAAAGCATTTTTCATTTTATTTCATTATTACGCCCGTATCCCTAACGGGGTGGGCAGAGCCACAAGTAATCATAAGAAAACTTGCAGCCACTCCTGATTCACTACTCCCAAGATGGATATGGTGAACCATGGTGACAGGTGATCAGCCCTTTGCCCTTAGAGATGGTCCATCATGTTGGAGAGGATACTATCCCTTAATCAACTTTTACGACATGCTCAGGAGAGAGAAGCAGCTGGACGCATTCAATGTATTTTCTTTACTTCCAGTTAGCAAGATCATCGTTCTACCGTTATAGTGAACGATAGTGAGTTTTGCTACCTGTTTAAAGCAACGTCTTCTGGTACGGTTGCCTCCCAGATTTAGAAACCGTTCTGCACATAGGGGCATACAATACGTCCGGTCTGAGGGGCCATGACCCCTTACATTTGGGATCGGGGTCAGGGCCGCCCCCAATGAGACACTATTTGTAGAGCTCCGCAAGAACTAAGAGATTCTTTTGTTCTGCCGCCGAGAAAATAGATTGAAGTGGAGCTTATTATGCCTCGCTAGTTTTTCCATAATTGTTTATTATTTAAGGAACATTTCAAAATAGTTTTTTGTCAAACATACATACATAAAATCATCTCCAATAGGGGTAGGCAGAGATCACGGTTCGCCATTTGCTACGATCCCGACATACTTCTTTCGCTTCATTCAATCTCATTACATTCCTCATACATGTTCGTCGGTTGAGGGTACTCTTGACCTGGTCCTTTTCCAAGACATCGCCGATTTAGTGCAGGTACATGCGCCGAGGTCTTCCCCTTCCAACGGTACCATTCACACTCGCCTCATACACCTGTTTCGTTAATCTTCTTTCATTCATCCTCTCTACATGACCGAAACATAATAAAACAGTTTTTGTCAAAATCATAGATTAAATAGCTTACACGTGCGTCTTCGCTCGCGTGGTTTAAATTGTGAGACCTCATTTTACCCTTTTTTTAGGGTTATTTTGCCCTGAAACCCTGAAACACGAGTGTATTTATTTTTATTTAAAGTATCCAAACCGAGTTTCAAGCCAATCGCACCGCCCGTTAAAAAGTTCCCAAACTCAAAGTCATAGTCAAAGTCAAAGTTTTTTATTCCATAAAATCACGCGGACCATTTGGACATGTCTTAAATCTACGTTGCATTTACACCTGTTCGTAACGCGACCAAGCGTTGACTAAGAAGAAACCAGTATTCTCGAACAGTAAAGGATAACAACCGGCATGTCATAGAACCTAAAAAAGTTCTGTTGGGTGCACGACCCTCGCGCATATAAATCTTTTCAACACACTGGTTCTGTAAAAGACACATTTAAAAGTATAGTAAGCATGTTAGATCGTTGTTATGTAAGTTAATACAAATGTCGTCTAGAGCTGTTCTAAAGTCGTAAAGCAGTGGGAATGAATTTTAAATCGGGATCATTCCGTCGCGGAGCCTCTGTTTGTTCACAAACACAATATTCCTTACAAAACAAAGCGGGCGAAAGAAAACTATTGCTCCTTGAATATTTATATAACTCTTACAATACAAATACATCATTATCCTGCTCTTATCCCATAATCTTATCCTATAATCTTCATGGATTTTTCCACTCCATTATGTCAGTCATTTATTCGGTTACAAAACGAGAGAAGTAGTAGTACATGAATATTTAACTTCTTACTTTCTCTTTGGATCCACCTTGAGCGCTCGCTTGATGAATAGACTTTTATTTTTGAAAGATTGACGACCTTGAGTTTGGTCCTCAAGGCCTCCAGCATTGGTGGACCACCCTATCATATCATCATATCTACCCGTCCGTTACAATAATAAAATCGAAATGCTCTTCCAATCACGATAGCAGCAAAAACACCATTACATTTTGAATTCAGTAACATACTCTATCCCAATCTCCTCCAATGACCACAGTCAACGATCAGATCCACTGAATAAAGCGCGAAACCGAAGCTCTGTAAAGATAAAATTCGATTTTATATCCAACGACGATTCACCGATTAGTAAGCCGTATTCGAATGACTCCGTGAAAAAACTTGAAACCATTAGTAGAGTTCGTGTCTGAATTTCTGCGTATAACGGAACAGCGGGAAGCAGAGAGTCCAATATAATTTAAATTTGAAACCTTAGGCCTGTATTATTCGAATTTGGTGTAAACGGAACGTAACAGGACGGCGGCGGCGGTGCTATCGATCGACGCGCGCAGTCAGCGCCCGGCCGTCGAGCGCGAAGATTGTGTCGCGTGTGATATAACCTATCGCTACCGCCAGCCACTACCACGAGACCCGACCACAACCAGGTAGGATTACCACCATACTATACACACTAACACCAACCTCACATCCCTCGAAATGCACGTCCATCTGCGCTGGTATCAACTCTTTATTTATTAAAAACATTGTTTGCAATTCTGCCACTTGTAAAAGATGATTCATGGCGCAATATACAGCTGATTGAGTGCAGTCTTTATTTTGTCGGTTTATCTGTTATGCGGATCGGTGCTAATTGTATTAGCGGTCTGTTTAACCTATTCAGGTAGACTTTTCGGTGGTAGACCTACCTCACATTTATATGGGATAGATATATATTTTACCATACACATTGAGGTTCATTTATATATACCGTACTTATGAAGGTTAAGAATTTATAATAAAGGAATAACTCGAGACCAAAGCTGGCTGAATTCTTTTGATACAAAATATCCTAAAAATTGATATCGTAAAGGCGCCTAAGGCTATTGTAATGGCAATATTTATGTAATGGGACATTATTTATGTAAATACTGGGCCGGTATTATGTAGCAGCGATATAAGCCGTTCTTTCAATTATTATGAGGGTACTTCGACAACATACCTCCGAGACATTATCCTGTTTACCTTATTCTTTATCTTTAGATCACAGGTAGTAGTGGTCCCGCTCCGATTAAGGTAAGGTCGTGGGTTCAAATCCGAGCACCAATGTATTTTGTTAGAAAAATGTATGTGCTATCTAGTAGGTACTCTCAAACGTTGAAGGAAAACATCGTGCGAAAACCGGCATGTTGTAGAACCGTACAAAGTTCGAAAACATGTGATAAGTGCACGAAAGGAACCTTTGCGGTGCATTTTAAATCCTTTCACCACACTGGTTCGAAAGAACTAGTGACACGACTAAATAGATAAATAATTTATACAATAAAATAACTTATTGACATTTTAAGGAAAATCAGCATTAAAAAATATTCGTGCAGGTTATGGGTTTTTGTTTATTGGTTTAAGCCTAAGGTTTAAGGTTTGACTACGGCTTAAATCTATAAACAAAAACCGGGGTCGAAAATACGAGGCCCGGTAGTGGTGCCTCTGACTACCCTTTTAGACACATTGAGATCGATGAGATGTCTGTGAATGTTGAAGGTACTACTGCTACTCGTGTGTATAGAATTCTTCAGTAGAATAAGTGATGATTACTTGTATCTTCCTACTGTACATTATCTATACATATAAAAGAGCTTAACCTGACTGACTGACTAACTTATTCATCATCGCCGAGCCGAAATCGCTGAAGCTAGAAAGCTGAAATTTGGAAGCTTCCTGTTATTGCAAAACCATCCACTACGGCGGGATTTTTAGAAATTCAATGGATGAAAGGAGTAAAAACGTTTGTATGGAACGATATGCTTGAAACTCGGTCAGGATACTGTAAATACAAAATAAATGGACACATGTTTAAAAACGATCCTTAAAAATTTACACATGTTTCAGGATTTTTCAAAACAAGCCTTTTAACTCTTTTTAAGACGTAATAATAAACTTTTACCTTATCAAAGTAACGGCAACAGCTAGTATAGAATAAATTTATGTAATAAATAATTGAATATCTAAAAAATAGAATACCCTTGAAATTGACATCCAATTAAACCTTTAAAAGTCTAACCTTACACAGTTACCTATGTTACCGATCACAGTTACCTACGCTTATGCTGTTACACGACGTAGGTTTGAAACATCGTTTGAAATGAATTTTGAAACTCTGTCAATGCTAATGACATTTCAATGAAGCAATAAAGATATTATGGGTTTAAAGGGCCTTTAATGAACTTAAGATACAGTCAATAACTTCCTCAACATCTAGCAAGCGATTGTCAACCCTACAGCTTCACGAATTGGGGTGAGTTTGGAATGGGGAGCCAAATTATGGTGTTCTGAATATCATATTGAGAATTTATAATTGTTGAGTACTTTTGATCTTACAATCAATATTATTACATATAATTTCTTGAAACATCATTCAACGTTTGAGTTGTACTTTGATTTAGGTTAAATCAAACTTACGTAATCTTTGAGTGTTTTACTTTAATTACACTTATTTACTTCTTAAATATCAGATACAATACCTAATTTATATATTTTTAATGTCAGCGTTTCGAAATGCGATGGAAAATAATATAATATATGGATAATTAGATACCTATATTATTAAATATATATGAAAAAACACTAAGCTGAGAGGATAGAATAGGTGCTGGGCAAGTCTATTCTATATTAATTCGGCCCGGGCACTACAGGGTCCCGTTTGTGAAGGTAAAAGTTGCCTCCTGACGCTGTATAAATCATCTACTATTGATGATAAAAGGCCTCAGAGAGAGATATGAAAAAGGATAATAGTATAGAAAAAATACAATCTCTTTCAGACTCTTTAAAAAAATTGGTATTATTATTATGTGAACTGTAACTTGAATAATTTCCCCGTGTATTGCCAGCAACTTCCTCAAATTGAAACTACACCAATTACGCAATACGAATTTATAATTACGACCCAAACCAAAGTGAGCCTCAACCCCGTTTATTTAGGGCACATTTTCACGTGCTGTTGCACAATTATACGCTCACTTTGAGTTCTACCTCCCCAGATTACAGTTGTACCAGGAAGGAAATTAAACTAAAAACTATTAACTAATTTACATACATACATAAAATCACGCCTGTGTCTCTGATCTCCATTTGCTACGATCCTGACATACATCTTTCGCTTCATTCACTCTCATTACATTCCTCATGCATGTTTGTCGATTTAGAGTGCTCATGACCTGGCCCTTTTCCAAAACGTCGCCGATTTGGTCCAGGTACGAGCGCCGAGGTCTTCCCCTTCCAACGGTACCATTCACACTCGCCTCATACACCTGTTTTGTAACTAATTTATCATCTACAAGCTTCCACCGATAAAAAGTAGCATATAATGATATTCCAGAACACATACTATGTATGTTTCAAGATTCATTCAAATCCGTTTAGCCGTTTAGGCGTGAAAGAGTAACAATCATCCATACATACAAACTTTCGAATATTAGTAGGATAGAAAAATCATTGGTTCACGACCGGTTTTGAACCCGCAACCTTAACCGATCGGAAGGCGGGACACCTCTAGGCCACTGCTCACCAGGTATAGCACAGAGCAAATAATCGTTATAAATGAACGTGCAAGGTGATTTCACCAGAGAAGCGTAGGTAAGTCTGCCGAAAGTAAGCGTTCTACAGCGTAAAATTACAGCCACTTTACCGACCGAAGCACGACATAACTATGACAGAATGACATCTTAAGACTCGGCTGAGGACTCGGCCTTTAATTGACGTCTCTCAGTTTAGTGGCCATTCAAAAATAAAAAAAACAGTCAAGTACGAATCGAATTATCACTAGAAGGGTTCCGTATCCTCGTACCTGTAGGTACATAAATAAAAATGCCTTTTTATTTTTTATTTTATTTTATTAATGGTTGTTATAGCGGCAACAGAAATAAACACTGTGAAAAACTCTGTCTATTACGGTTAATGAGATACAGCCCGCTGACAGACGGACGGACGGACAGCGGTGGCTTGGTAATAGGGTCCCGTTGGCACCCTTCGGGTATGGAACGCTAAAAATGGATAAATAACTAAGTGTTTTAATGAAAAATGTGCACTTACTTTTCTGAGTATTCTGGGGTCGTCAAGTTTATCTTCCTTGAATGCAGTTGTACCACAAATATTGTGCGCTTCGGCAAACTTCGTGCTTTGTATGAAAACCGAATTTATCCGAATATGCAACTAAAATAATAACTGAACCAAACCTTTAAAAAGTATCTACATAATAATTTTATTGTGACATCTCTATATTTATTTGAACACTAACATAATGTAAACTAACCCCCGAATACTCAAACGCGACTCAGAGTTGAGCACGTCTCATGTCACGGTTTTTTGACAGTTTTTGATGAAAATCTGTCAAAAACTCGTCACTTGAGACGTGCTCAACTCTGATATACGTTTGAGTATTCGGGGGTAATAATATTTAAAACAGGTGCTTGTTAAGGGTTACAGAGCTAAATGTCATTACAATTATAAGTGCAATGAATTCTTGCAGCATGCAAGAAAATTTTGAGCGAGTTAGAAAAGAATAAGAAGTTAGTTAAAACAGAATTAAACATTACAAAATGATAATAAACACATTGGAAAATTGTTGTTTTTCAAGAACATTGAAAAACATTAAAAAATCCCTAATTTACAATTTGATACAATAAAATTAATAAAACAATGATACGAAATTCCTAAAATGATAAAATCCATAAAGCTAATTACATTTAAAATATGTTTTAATCTTAGTCACCTTTTCAGCAAAAAAATCAATTTCATTGGATTTAAAAAGAGCGTTATACTGCCTAAAAATTCTACACATTGGTGAATGATATCTCAGACATTACATAATCATCATCGCGTTAGTTCGCATTTCAGAAGCTAGAAGAAAATTGCCGAGGAGCACAATATTTGTAGTACTACTATAAATAACCACTTGATTGCCTTTTTATATCCGCCACACCTCCCCTGGAGATGCATTTATTTCGAGCATCGCTGCAATTTCTTCTTCTGTACTATATAAGAGTCGTTTTCTCATCACTTTTGTCTCCAAGCAGAAATAAATCTCTTTAACAAGAGCTGTTTTGCATTTTGATAAAGATAAATCACTTGACAAATACGTTTTTCTTATACAGTGTGTCCCAAAAATTTACATGCACTATATCAGTAATCTCAAGAGAGAGCACTGGTGGTTTAGTGGTAACGGTCCTGCCTTCCGATCCTAAGATCATGGGTTCAAACCCAGTCGTCAGATCATGGGGTCACTACCAACTAGACCACCACTAGCTCTCTATACTGGTTAATTATGCTTGGTTTAATTCAGCCTTTTCTCATCATTACGTAGTCATACTGATTTGCTCTTCTGCGTTCAAAGTAAAGTAGTTAATTGGGACAATCAAAGCGTTCCGTACCATAGTATATCAAAAAATGATTTTTGTATGGCCCCTTTTATTTTATTTGTTACTAGCTGCCGCCCGCGGCTTCGCTCGCATGGTACCCGGATAAAAAATAGCCTATATGTTAATCCAGTACATGTACTATGTATATTCCAAGTTTCATTCAAATCCGTTCAGCCGTTTAGGCGTGATTGAGGCACAAACATCCAAACATCCAAACATCGTTACAAACTTTCGTACTAGATGGCAGCACAGGTAAAGTTAGTACGCGCTATCGTTGCGTTTTGAGCTTTACGCCGGTAATTTCAAGCAAACTAAGACTTTTCAATTTTATAATATAAGTAAGATAGCGGCAATAGAAATACACACTGGAAATTTCAACTTTCTATCAACGGTTCATGAGATACAGCCCGCTGACAGACGGACGGACAGCGATGACGAACGAACGAAAAATTTGCAGAGCATACAAACATTTCTCCCGTAGCGGGAATCGAACCAGCGCCTCTTGCGTCTCAGCCGAGCACTCGCCCGCCACGCCGCCGAGGTCGTCACTAAAGAAATACACATCAATTTGTGATCTTCTAATCTGCCTTCCGTACGAAAATTTCCTCAATTTCCTTTCGTAAACATGTGCGCCATGAAAAGGGAACGCACAAAGCAGCCGATCAGTCGTGCAACCCTTCCGCGTAGATAAGTCGAGCGACTTCCGAAAACGGTCGCATAATACCCTGGAAGTGTGCATCAGTGACTATATATTAGAGTTTAACTCGTGACGCTTGTATTAGATTTTCCTAGGCACTCTTTTGCTAGCAATTTGGCGGTTTGGCGAAAAATAGTCGTGACGAAAAAAAGTATATAAGTATTCTATCTAGTGGGAGTTGGCTCGGGACAGAGATGTCTGGAAATCCATGAGGGAGACCTTTGCTCAGCCGTGGGACGAAATAGGTTACAAAAAAATAATATCTATCAGCCTTCTGGTGCCCATAGTACAAGCTGTGCTTAGTTTGGGGCTAGATGGCGTTGTGTGAAATGTCCACAAATATAAAAAAAAATGTTTTTTTAGAGCCTCTGGATTATAAAAGCACAAGTTTATCTGCGCGGCTTCTTGCGTGGTGTAAGTTTTGACACACCATTTCACTCTCTTTGAAGGTTATTTTGAAGAAAACACGTGTCTATTGATTTGGTACTTAAAATATCCTAAACAATTTTTTAAATATTTGACAAATTGTGTCACCCCTTTTTGGCCCTCTCTGAGGGTTATTTTGGAATTCTGAAAAGCGTGTCCATTTATTCTTTACTCTAAATTTCCTGAACAATTTTCAAGTTAACCGCCCGTCAAAAACTTTCCATGCAAACTTAAGAACTCACTTACACCCCCCCATACGGTCTGTTTTGAAGAAAATGAAAAAAATATGTGTTTTATTATTTATTTGAAAGGTTACTTGTACCTAGTTTGGACCATGAATTTTTATTCTATAGAAACTTTTCCACCCTATTTAATCCCCTTAGGGGTTGATTTTCGAAAATAAAATTGTCTGTCAACAGGCTGTAGGTATTTAATAAACCGTAATAGGTAGAGAATTGAAATTTTCACAGGGGTGTATTTTTATTGCCGCTTTAACAACAAATAATAAAAATAAAATAAAAAGGGGGACCTACACAAGAATATTTTTTTAACGTTAAATACTTATATATTTATTTAGAACACAGTTATAATAACAACAATAATAACATTAAAAACTTTAAGGTAATCGGTGTAATAATAAGAAATAAAAATGAGCTCAGTTTTCTATCTAAGTTCACCTACAAATAGAAAGCAGAGCTCAGATCACCGACCGCAGGTAAGGTCCCCAAAAGGCTGGCGACGTTACCTCGTTGGATAGCTATACTTATCCTTTGTTAGAGGTTTAACGTTTGTAATCGAAGCTATTTAAAAAGTACATAAGAGTAAAAGTAATACTTAAAAGTAAATGTACAATGGTACGGAACCCTTCGTGTGCGAATTAGACTCGCACTTAACCGGCTTTTAGATTCACTAGCGAGTATACTCTCGGAAAACTCATATAAGATCAAACTATTCTTGTAAGTTTGTTCGTGGCCCGGCATTTCTGAAGCCCTGTAATTACACTGAATAAATGCTTAATGAATATTGTACCCCACGCCAACGGCCAGTGATTACAGTGTGAATAACATTTTACTCTCCTTTTGCTTCGCGTAGTCGGGTAATAAATGTTATCTAACTGCGCCTTGCTCAGGATTATTAGGTTTGATTAGCTTGTGTTATGGAAAAATAAGCTACTGTATTTGCTTGTGCTAAAGTTTCATTTATCTAATGACTTCTCTTCGCTCGCGTGGTACCCAGATGAAAAATAGCCTATAAGTTAATCCAGCACAAAAAGGTCTTTTACCATCTATAGTAGATGATTTTTACAGCGTCAGGAGGCAACTTTTACCTTCACTAACGGGACGCTGTAGTGGCCGGAGCGAATTAAGATAGAGTAGGCTTGCCCAGCACCTATTCCATCCTCTCAGCTTACTCAGCCTTGTTCACAGTAAAGACTGTCAATACATGCGGAGCTAAGTAAGCCGCGGGTTTCCTCACGATGTTTTCCTTCACCGTTTGAGAGTACCTACTGGTATAGCGCACATAAATTTTCCGCACAGGAAAATCCATTGGTACACGACCGGATTTGAGCCCACGACCTTAAGATCGGAAGGCGGGGTCACCACCAACTAGACCAGCCAGCGGTGCTCTCGTAGGGAAGATTAAGTTTGTATGAAAAAAGTTTAACGTGGAGAAAATTGCGTTCCAATAGCACAAATTATAAAGTTCTGATAATATTAGTATTGTAAACATCTAAAAACTACATTACTACGTCGAAAATAAACTGGAATACGAGAAAAGTTTGGCAAGTGCCTTCGACGCATACATAAACACCTCAGACCAAACAAAAAGAAAAGACGCCGCGCCACGAACAACAAAAGTGAAGCCACATTTTTATCTATGTGTGTTTTGAGGTTTTTTGTTCCAAGTAACCTAAAATTCATAATATGATAATTAAGAAACGATGTTATTTGAAATACTTACAAGTGAAAAGTGATTCCGTGAGACGTTTTATGTGATTTGCTGCTGTTTTTACAAGTTTTTACTACACAAGAAGGCATAATTCTAATTTTAAGTTTACTAGACGACGACTTCGGAGCGATGAGCATGGTTTAAGTGTAGGTGTGTGAAAACATTTCTCCCGTAGCGTAAATTGAACCCGCGCCTCTTGCGTCTCAGCCGAGCATTCGCCCGCCACGCTACCTTAGTCGTCTTTTGAAATACCTTTGCTTACAAGCTCTTAAAAGAACTTTGAAGCTAATTAGGAACTTGTATTATTTTCGTTGACATTTAACAACCTCTAAATATTGATAAAAATACCTTATAATAAAATGATTCGGTCTCAGCTCTTTTAAAATTCCTTTTAAATTATAGACAATCATAGTACAGCAATTCAAATTACAAAGGGAACATTTTTCGTCTTTGAAATTAATACAAAAATATTTTTTACAGACAAAGGAAGTTGTTCGTTTACTTGGCGTTTCTGACAAAGCTCTTTTATACCGTCAAAGTCAGTTTGCAGCATCAGAGGAATAAGGAAATAATTAACTTATAGACTAACTACTACTAGTATTTTATTTACTAGATTCCGCTTGTAGCTGTATAATTTCAAACGGATTTGAATGAAACTTGGAATATACATAGTACATGTGCTGAATTAACATATAGGCTATTTTTATCCGGGTACCACGCGAGCGAAGCCGCGGGCGGCAGTTAGTAGTTTATAATAGAGTAGGTCGTTTTTATTCTCAGACAAATGTCTCAAAGAAGCTCTAGATCCACTAGATGAGCTTTAAATCCTCTAAATAAGCTCAGATCTAGATAAATTGTTTCGGTCTAGACCCGACGCCTTCTTTGAATTATATTGACTACGCTAATATTTTCTTTATTATTTTTATGCAAACCTTAGATTAGATTTATCTGTGCGAAAAATTTATGTGCGCTATACCTGTACTCTCAAACGGTGAAGGAAAACATCGTGAGGAAACCCTCGGCTCAGTCAGCTCCGCACGTATTGACCATATCTTTCCTGTGGATAAGGCCGACTAAGCTGAGAGGATGGAATAGGTGCTGGGCAAGCCTACTCCATCTTAATTCGTCCCGGGCACTACAGCGTCCCGTTTGTGAAGGTAAAAGTTGCCTCCTGACGCTGTATAAATCATCTACTATAGATGGTAAAAGGCCTTAGTTTTTAGTTTTGACGGGATTTGTGTATTTCAACCTTTGGAGGCCGAAGCCCTAGGTCTGAGGGTACCGGGTGCTCACCGCGTTAATTTAGTATGGAAACTTTTTAAAGGGCGGTGCGATTGGTTTGAATATCGATTTGGATGCTCAAAATTTAAAACCGGATATATACCGGATAGGATCGGAATCCCCGCCTTCCTCTTCCACTATGCCACCAGTGCTCTGTGGTGAAATGATTCACAATCTGCCAAGCACAATGAAAAAAATCCTACGCTCTGTCGAGCACAATGGGAAATTGGTGCACGTGTAAGTTTGATGGTCTTCCAGTACGTGAGGGTCTATCACCGACAAAGAAAGGGTTTTAGATAAAACCGGTCAAGAGCGAGTCGAATTCACACAGTACCATCGTACATAAATATTTTTTGTATAACGCCCTCTGCTTCATTTTATAGCGGCAATTTCACACTGAAATTTTTCTAACTATTACGTTTCATGAGATACAGCCCGCTGACAGACGAACGGACAGACGGATGGACAGCGGAGGCTTAGTAATGGAATCCTGTTAGGCATCCTTCCGGTACGGAACCCTAAAAACCTCCCGCACCTCTCGATAAGGAACCCTTGAAGCCTCCGGAAGCGAACGTGCTGTCGACACAAAAAACCTTTTAGTTCGCATGTTCCGTATATTGTTTGCTCTAACGTGGGCAATGTTTACCAATTACGTAGAACTAGCATTCCTCCGCGACTCTGCTCGCGGATACGGATATTCATTAGTACATTTTCACATACATATTATCACGTCCGTATCCCCATTGGGGTGGGCAGAGCCACAAGTAAACATAAGAAAACTTGCAGCCACTCCTGATTTAGACCTATGATGGATATGGTGAACCATGGTGACAGGTGATCAGCCTATCGCCCTTAAAGGTAGTCCATCATTTTGGATTATCCCTTTGTCGACTTTTACGACATGCTCGGGGAGAGAAGCAGCTGGACGCATTCTCTGCTTTTTCTTTAGTCCAACAGAGAAAGAGAAATAAAAAATAATAATTTTATGTATCAACATAATTTTCTGCATCATTTGCAAACATACTGTATAGTAAAATTGCATTAGTGTGAGTACTGTGAACGTGACATGCGACATAGTACATACAGTACATACAGTACATCATCTCGACACTCCCGCGTCATTAGCGCAGCACAAACACCGGCTGTTGATGGAGGCCCTTCACGCTCGTTAGTCCTCCGTGCACTCACCTACTGAAATATTATACAACGTGACTTGTATTTTTAACCCCCCGACGAAAAAGGGGTATGTGTGTATCTGTGTTTCAGTTTGAAACATCGTAGCTCCTAAATGAATGGGCCGAATTTAAATAAATAAAAATATTTGTGGACACATTTTATTACACAGCACCATCTAGCCCCAAACTAAGCAAAGTTTGTACTATGGTAACCAGATGGCTGTTAAACAAAAAAAATTATTATTGTTCATAATTTAGTCTAGTTTCTGCCCGCGGATTTGTTCAATTCAATGTACATAATTTAAATAGCTGAATTACATTGGACTATGTAGCCAATTCGTATCCAATCTCCACATAAAATATAGCTAAAATATTAGTTTGATGTGCCAGGCTCAATAGAAAATTACACAAACTTGACAAGTTTTTATTTGGGACATATATTTTTGCCTCTATTTAGGGGTTGAGTGTTCGAAGTTTTGCAATAACTCAAGCTAAGGGTCGCTATTCGTCATGGCCGGCTTCAGAAGGGATTCCTGAAAAATGGAACCATACCTGAATTAGTGAATCCCTTGTAAACCTTACTCCAGGAGTGATTGGCACTTTTCTTATTACATAGTCGCAGGATACCGCCACCCAGCTTCACTTGTTTTTAGGTTCTACGACATGCCGGTTTCCTCATGATCTTTTCCTTCATTTCCTTCGGTATAGCACACATAAATTTGAACTCACGGCTTTAGAAGGTGGGACTGCCACCACTAGACCACCAGTGGTCCATACATACAAGTTATGTAATACATTTGATAAGACAAAGCCGGAGTGTCTGCATTATTGATGTTCATCTACAAGACAATGCCGCGACACTAACGACCGACAAGTTCTGCAATAAGTCACCGAGTGGGGCATTTGTCACAGATCCTGTCCCTACCGGGGCGTCTGCCCCACTGCAGCGACTCGCAACTATCCATCAATATCAACGGGTTAAATCCTCATGATATCACGGTCATTTTTCATTGAAAAGTAGGGTAGATGGGTTGTGTTTTGGTGTGATATATTAAAGCAATAATGTAGATTTTTTGTATATTAATTAATTTTTGTCTTTTGTTATTTTGATGTATTAGTTTGTGCTCTAACATTAGTTTTTTTAAAGAACAATTGCGTAGACTTATGCTTTTCTTTGTATTCTTAATCCTTTTTAGGGTTCTGTACCTGAAGGGTGCAACCGGCAGGACCCTATTACCAAGCCTCCGCTGTCCGTCCGTCTGTCTGTCAGCGGGCTGTATCTCATGTACGGAACCCTTCGTGTGTGGATTCGACTCGCACTTGACCAGTTTTTTTTATTGCCCGAAATTACCTGACTGCGAAGAGGGCAATGATTTTTCTCATTCGTTCGTCCTACTACTGATCGAGATCATCATCATTATCAACAATCCGTGCTTCGGAGGGCACGTTAAACAGTTCGGTCCCGGCTTTTAAGTCGTTAAGCCATGACGGAGGCCTTTAGGCGGCCTAAAAACTCCGTCACTAGAGTTGGCCACTAGCTCATACGAACATTCATACATATCAACAATCTACAGCCCACTGCTGGACAAAGGTCATTGCGCCCTATGTCTCAACTCTCTGATCCGGATAATCACGAAAGAATCAGTGAAAAAACAACCTCAACTCATAAATAAAAGACATAATCCTTTGATAGTTTTTGTACCTCTTGAGCGAAGTACGTAAAAACTTTGTAAGTTAGGTATTTGTTTTCCCGCTTAGCAGTTCGACATGAAGTTGAATACCACTCGACTACTTAACTACAACTTGGATGCTTGAGTGCGCTCTTCACGTGGAATTAGATACTGCTTCACGGGCGTAGCTAGGTTTTAGATTCGGAGGGTGGGAGGAGGGGGTTCAAGAAAATAAAACGACTAAAAGTACATAAAATAAGCCCTAAAAAGAAAAATATTAAAGTTTCCCGCGACATCAATGAGATATTTGCCTGTTCTTATTTTAATACTATGAATGATAATATATGAACTTTTCGGGGGTGTTTGAACCCCCAAAACCCTCCCCCTAGCTACGCCCGTGTACTGCTTGGACACTTGTTATACATTAGGGCTGTTAGGTTGTATAGAAATAGTTTATTCAGAACATAATAAGATGGGAACATACATAGTTTACAAAGAATTTACGAAACTACAAAAGTTAGACCAAAACCTAAGGAGGTTTTGGCTTACAACAATCTAAATTATTTGTACGGTACAAGGATACAATATAATCAAAACAAAATGTGTTTTTGCTTGTACTATAATAAAGAAAAACATGTTGGGTATTACATTTTGAAGCGCTCGTGGCGTAGCTTGCTTGAACGTTCTTGATTGATCGTTGAAGTTAAGCAACGTTGTGCGCGATCGCAATTGGGATGGGTGACCGCAAGTGACATTACGAGCTGAGCGCTTCCGTGCCTCCTGGCGCTGTATAAATCATCTAATATAGATGGTAAAAGGTGTTAGTAGTTTTAGTTTTAATTAATGAATATTTCGTTTGTTCAGGTTAAATGTATAATGAAAAATAATTTATTGTATTTTCACAGCACGTTCCCTATTAAAATCAAGCAAAAAATACAAAATTAAACATGTCTCTTCTTTAAGGATTTCCTTAATTTTTTATTTTTATTATTATTATTATTATTATATTTGTGTACAAATCAGTAAAGAGTAATTTGACGACCTCTGTGGCGAGGCGGGCGAGTGCTCGGCTGAGACGCAAGAGGCACGGGTTCGATTCCCGCTACGGGATAAATGTTTGTATGTTTTGCAAATATTTCTGCCGGGTCTGGGTGTTGTATTATGTATAATAAGTATAAGTATGTATTTACAAAAAAAAGTATAATATAAGTATTCTATCAGCCATCTGGTGCCCATAGTACAAGCTTTGCTTAGTTTGGGGCTAGATAATGCTGTGTGAAAAGTCCGCAATTATTTAATTTTAGATCATTTGAAAAAGAAATACACAAAAATAATGCAGAGTCACTTTTCACATATTTTATATACGTTTTGCCTTTGAGAGATGAGTGATCTGAGGATAAATGTGATCAAAAGCGTAACGATGTCTTATACAAATATTACCCTAATTTCAAACTCCTTAGAAACCAGACGCAAGTGTTCACTGGTTACTTCCGCCCATGATCTGAGGAGTCTACTCATGCAGGGCGGGCGGGCCCCGTGTCATTGGAAAAACGTCAAACGCGCCCCACACCACAGATTATACAACACTACCAAGCTACTTCACGATCAAAGCCTTTTTAATACGACGCAATATTTTACATACTTTTTATGAATATTTTCCGAAGTCTGAGAAATGAGGAAAAATGTGACATGAATGTCGAGTTATTGCAGCATAGTTGAAGAATAGAGTGGTATGGGTTTGAATTCTGCGAGATAGGTGTGTTAGCGAGATGTTCAAATGTCTGTTCTTAATTAAAAATGTAATGAACTTGATATTCGTTAGTAACGATTAATTTTAATAAACAAATATTTTTTAGAAACTAAATACAGAATCTGAATCACGTATTATGTACTGTCTCAAAGGTATTTCAAGTATTCAATTCACTCAAAAAAGTTTGCATACTACCTTTGAGAGCTTTGTTTGCTAAGATAATTTTGAACACCCTGACTGCTCATATAAATATGAAACAATGTGTAGTATGATATTTTGAACAACTTGGGTGCTTACAACAATATGATGATTCGAAATGCGTATATGAAATTGCTTTTATGTTTTTCAGACTCTTGACGCTCATGACATTGACATTTGACGTTGACTGTACGGTGGGCCAAGAAAGTTGTCTATCAATTATGACAAAACTCACATTGTAACCAAAATCGCACTTAGAGAATACATAGTAGCTATCAAAATATTATTGCAAGGGAAATTCAACCTTATTGTTTTATGACGTGCAAACAAATTCCACCTTTAGGGTAGTAAACCACATTTGTGGCCGCTTGTGCGGTATCTAATCTACACACAACAACAGCTGTTATAAACTAATTCTCCCCAACACCCCATGAGAATTGACAGAACGCAAGAATGCGCGCCTCTGTCAGCCGGTGACAGTGACATTGACAGTGACGTCTGTCAAACTAACGCCGGCAGAAGCCCTTCCGCCTCACGTTCGAGATCTGTCAGTTGGGTCCGCTTCCCCCCACGAGGCATTATCTCACTGATTCACTGAGACTTAGAAGCTGGAGAGTAAAAATCGCATAGTAACTAAAATTTTTGTTTGTTTCAAGTAAAATTCTGAGTTCTTCCAACTTATTCTAACTACTCGACTAATTACATATTGTATGGATTATAGGTGATAGCTGGTCTGCAATAGATGACATTGTTCTTGTAGGTAGTAAGTTCGTATGAGCTAGTGGCCAACTCTTGTGACGGAGTTTTTAGTTGGACCATCTATATGGGCGATGGGCAGATCACCTGTCACCATGGTTCACCATATCCATCTTGGGACTTCAAATCAGAAGTGGCTGCAAGTTTTTTTTTTGCTTGTGGCTCTGCCCACCCCATTTGGGATACGGGCGTGAAAATATGTATGTATAAATGATATAATTTCTAAACAATGCTAGTACAGGCGCTCTCGTGCCGCGGCTACAATGCACGCGGATTAATTGCCAGCTGTCCGCGCTGACTAATGACGACTCGAGGCCGGATATTATCGTGTGAAACGGCCCTAACGATCGATCTCACTCGCCCGAGTGTCATAGCATAACTTTTTATTGCGACCAAATCTGATTTAGTTCCTAGCGTCAACTATTTCTTCACTGATATTACAAGTGATCTTAAACTTGAACTGAAAGCGTTAAATTAGTATTTTTTATGTCTTTATTTAATGTAGGTAATGTTGTAATAATCGTTGATAAACCATAATAAATAAAATAAAATAAATTTGCTTCAAAATTGGGATGGACACATACCCTGCTGATTCGTCATACATCACCGCACACGACGTACATAGAACTAGTTTTACGTGTATATTTTTATAAGTTTTTAAACTGTCATGGTTACAAATGTCTTTTAAATTTTTTCGGTTTAATTGGCTTTTAACGAAAAACTATGAGGAGGCAGAAGGCCTCTTAGAAATAAACTAAAATTAAATGCTACACACACACACACACACACACACACACACACACACACACACACATACACACATACACACACACGAACGCACAACATTATACATACCACAACAGATAACACAGAAGCACAATTATTATTATTTTTTTCTTTTCTCTTTCTTATTTTGCTTTGTTTTGTATAAAAAGTATATACTACATATAAAACTTTATATCAAGCCTTAAATTTTTGCCACTTAAACAGATATGTGAGAGCAAGATCCTCTGACACAAGTATTATAATACTTAAAAGAGGGTCTTAAATACTGTAAGCTACGTTAAAATATAAGGTTATGTACTGAAATAAATAAATTGAAATTGAAATTGAAATGTCACCCACTAATCCCGACATCGTTAGTGCATTTTGTTGTGATCGAGTTTTGTTCGAGAATGAAACCGGTGGTAATTATTCGCAATAGAAGACTTCAAAAGACGGTAGACCGCTTGGTCTGCCAATAGCTACGGCCTCGCTATGTTCTTCCGTTCTTCTTCACTTCTTCTCCATGCTCTTCGCCATGATCACGGAGATCACGGCGCTAGCAACTGCACCGAAATATCGGGAAATTCGAAAAACGTTGAATCGTGGCAAATATCCCGTTATATGTGCTAATAATGTGATTTCTAACTATGTCCGTAGCGAGTATCATCATCATCATCATCAGCCTATAACAGTCTACTGCTGGACATGCATAGGCCTTCCCTAATAAGGCTTGACGCATCCAGTTTCTGCCAGCAGCCTTTCCCAGATCGTCACTCCATCTAGCCGGAGGGCGTCCTACATTACGTTTGCCGACTCGCGGTCTAGCGAGTATAATCTTGGCGAAGCCTACATCAGAAAACAGCTCGCAATTATACCGGGTATAATGAGAAATTAATCCATCCTCTCGATGAAGGCCTACAATCGCCATTAATCAGATTAATCTGATAAAAATGCCTAATTACTTTCCCCATTAGTGCAGAAAAACCAGCTAAGGTTTTTCAAAAATACAGGAAGAAATTTTGGCCTACACTAACGAGTACCTAGTTCTCTTAATGTAGTGTAGGCCAATAAAAGAACAATATCCACGAATTATCTGCTGTACTGTAAGTAAAAAACATAGAATACGTCAGAGTACAGAGATGACGATATAACACAGTGATTCCATAAACGTGTCCGCGTTTGCCTGCGTTACGTTTTGTTTGGTCATAGTGCATAAGGCTCCATCTATCTAACACTTGGTCGAACAAACCACATCTAATACTTTGCTTTGTGATCAAATCGTACATAAACTAGCCTTACCCCCTTTTTGACAGTTTCTGATGAAAATCTGTCAAAAAAAAATCGTCATTTGAGACGTGCTCAACTTTGAGATGCGTTTGAGTATTTGGGGGTTAGCTACATGGAAATTGTAACGTTACATTATAATTTTGTGGTGTAGCTATCCAATTTAAGAATGTGCTGAAATGCTTGAAATAATGAATTCGCGGAGTTCCGCCGGAAGCTCTGAAAACGTATCAAATGATTATTATTCACGCTTCCGGAGACCACAGCTTTAGCGGAATTAACTGAATGTTTTTAAACCCGGGATTATGGAGTTTTTTGTGGTACAATCAGCTACAGACGTTGATGTCATTTACAGTAATTTGAAATTCTATTGGATGTTTTACCCTTATCATCTTTATACTTCTTCGCTGGACTGGGAGTAAAGAAAAAACATAGAATGCTACAGCTGCTTCTCTCCCAGAGCATGTCGCAAAAGTCGACTAAGGGATAGCATCCTCCAACATGATGAGATACAATAAGCAAGTATTCCCAAGGAGGGTTGACGTCAGGCAGGCGGCCGGTCATAAAACACCTTAGCCAAAACTCTTACCCCACATAGAGTGGGATAATGGCAGGAAAATGATGATATTTATACCCTTAAATTCCTCCTACTCTTACTCCTTCATATTATGTGGTATCGGCACAATACATTCTTCTATAGCGTCATCACAGTTCTCTTTCCTAGCTATGTCCTCATCACCAGCTTTTCTTTGGCCTACCTCTAGCATTGAATGTAATTATTGAGATAAAATTTGTACATACATGCATACATATGTATATACAATAGATTTATACATCGATTTTGGTGACCAAATCAGCTTCATCTTTTTCTTTCAAATCAGCTCTATCAATTTTGTTTCATTTGAAAATGATGCTGACTGTACGAGGAAAACCTCTGGCAAAGGCTAGTTTTAATCGTTTTAATGGAAACAGTATTGTGGTATTATAAGTAAGCATTGTGAGCTATTTTTCCCCCTAGGTAGGAAAGGATGCTACACAAAAACATAAAGATTAAAGTGTTGATTATCAAGTGTTTATTACAGGAATTTTATTACTAGAAAAGGAAGAAAATTATCGAAAGGTTTTACAGTTCTTTTTAGCCGCATCTATTACACACTACTGTCCTAGTTACTATGAGTAAATAAATAAAAGATAACCTTATTGAAACGCTTACAATTCATAGACGAGACTATTACAAACTACAACGCTGTCATTCACAGTACATCCACCGTTCATCTACACAATCCTACTGTAATTTACCTTCGTCGGTCAGCTCTGACCATATCCCACGATCATAAAATTACTCTCTAACACTTGGTTCATCTCAACGGGTAAAAATTAAAATGTAAATTAACAATAAACGGGTTTAATGACCTGCCCTGATCTACTCTGCCTTGTAAATCAACCGGATGCCCACTTAGTCACGGCCTACTCAGGAGTATCAGTCCACCGCACCTCACCGCTGATTCAACGATCCACAAAAATAGAGTTTTTGGTTATATTTGGTTTGTTAAATTCCGTAATTGACGAAATTCGCGCGAGCGAACCTACAGGAACGCTTGATTTAACGACCCTATCAGACACACTCACTCGACTGACACCAGCCACCACAAGGTCACAAAAAGGCAGGGAAACGCCACACCAGGACTTTCGGTCTTGTCACAGCAGCACAGCAGGGGACGCTGGCGCTCTGGACCCTCGCCGACGACAGCGTGCGCCAGAAGGCGGCAGGTAGAAAGGTTGCGACACGTGCTCGCCACGTGGTCGCGCCCGTACGGAGCACCTCTTTTCTGGAAAATTCATAGCCCGGCGTAAGCGAAAGTGCTCTTTAGCCTGCGAAGCGGGGTGCAACCTTAGCAAATCTGCCCTTGTGTATTCATGCACAGGGTTGAGGATGTCCCACGAGCTCCGCTCGGCAATCGAGGAAGACAAAAATCAAAGATCAAAAGTTCAAGACTCTTACCAGAGGCACAAAGCTGATAATACGCACAAAACACGTGCGCCCGAAGGAATCACACGCGTGGGCTCTCCCGTGGATGATTCCCGCTACGCCAGACACAGAAGCCAGGATATATTAGCCAGCAAATACAATTTTCATCAAAAGACCCACGCCACGTTCTCAACATCGATCCGTCAAAAGATCCTTGCCCTCTCGCTCTGCCCGAGCGAGACGAAAAAACTCAAACGACATTGACAGTTCGATTCGTCTTGATAAGGACACTGACACTCACAAATCACTAATCGAGCCGTGCCAAGCCAGAGTGTGACCAGCAAAAACCAAAATTATTACCTATCTCGCTGAACGGAACTTTCAAATAAAGAGGAGGGAAAAATCGAACGTTACAGCATGCATATTCGAAATAGACTTGGATTTGAAACCCTAGAGTTTTGCGCCGAGGATTATGGAAACTAATATAAAATAGTATTTTAGAATTTGTACGAAATCATGTTTTAGAATATTCAAATTTATGTTGTCTATTTGTGGATATTGCTGAAAGCGGATTTTATCCCAACGAGTAAAGGAATCATGTTAGAACTTCTTTCAAACCATTATGGTGAAAGAAGCAGTAACTCAAAGGCTCCTTGATGATGATGATAGGAATAAATTTATTTGGTACTACTACTACTCGTGTCACTAGTTCTTTCGAACCAATGTGGTAAATGGATTTAAAGTGCGCTTCAAAGGCTCCTTTCGTGGACTTGACAGATGTTTTCCTTCACTGTTTGACAGTACTGGAACACATAAATTCGAACTAAAAAATCTTTTGGTGCATGACTGGATTTGGAACCACGACCTTAGACGACCAGTGCTCTACTAGACCGCCAGTGCTTAATTATTTGGTAATACATACAATTATTTTAAAGAAAATAGTCCAAAAGAAATGGTTATACAAGTCTGCATAAAAGTACTCTTAAGAATACGCGGAGAAAACTTGTTCGGCTGCTAATATGAAATCTTTTTGTTCCAGTTGCCGCCGCCCGTAGATTTTATTAAGGTATGTCCAATAAGGGAAGCCTGTAACTGAATCTCATATTGAGAGGGTAATGTCGTTTTGAGAAAGGTATTCTGATTCGCTGAGTTTTGCGGTCGTTCTGCGATCTGTAATCTTAATAGGATTCACAAAAATGCCAACTTGATGGATCCTAATTTTTACCCAACTGCGAAGGAGGGTAATGTGTTCGGGTACATACCTAGGTACCTATATTTGATTTCTAACGAATACGAATATTTGCAGAACTAGCAAACATTTCTTCCGCAGTGGGAATCGAACTCGCGCCTCTTGTGTTTATGCCGAGCAATCGCCCGAAACGCCACCGAGGTCGAGATGTTTGAAAGTATCGATGAAAATGTGAAAATAATTTATTCTACCAATGTTTCTGCAAATATGTTTATCGAACTTTTAAAACCTATATTGTGTACATGACAAGGAGCTCATAAATATGATTGTATAATTAGGAGGGTTAATGGCCATTAGCCCGTGTTATTGTAACTAAATCACGCGTTCACTCGCGCGGGAGATTACAACTTTCCTTTTAAATTAAAACAACGGTAAATCATTTGCATCCTTGATCTTATCAAAATATTTCCTTGGGACACCCCTCCACCATATCCGAACCCCGCCTCACGAGCTTAAACTCCCGGGTCGGAGGTCTTCGTTAACTGGAGCAGGGTAAGACCAGTTTTTACAGAGCTCCATGACTGAGAAAATTTTACTAGCGGGACGATCTTGTGAAATTGGAAGTTTGTCGGTCGATTTTCCAGTTTTTGTTGACCTCTTTTTGAAAGAAGATTGTTCCGACATAGAGGTTGAAGTAAAATGGTATTAGGTGGCATAGATTAGGACAAGGTAGATTTGTGGTAAGCTTTTTGGAGCGGAATCAAACGATTTTGGGTATTGCCTGAGGAATTTATGTTGGGTAATTCATCTTATCTTTATCAAGCTTCATTGGATTTAGGTTCGGCATGTGTGTGCTCGGACCGATAAGGTAGGCCCGTACACGCATATGCCAATAATCTTCATTTATTTATTTTATTAATAAAAAATCTAAATATAAGAACAACTACTAGGTACTACTTGAAAAAAACTACTGAGAAAAAGATTGAAATGTATCTCAAAAAGGCTCTCAAATTATTGAAACACGTCTTAAAAAAACACTGATAAACTAACTTCTCTGCTGGGCTGGGAGTAAAAAAAACCAGAATGCTTCCAGCTGCTTCTCTCCCCGAGCATGTCGTAAAAGTCGACTAAGTCTATCCTCTTCAACATGATGGGCCATCTAATTGGGCAATGGGCTGATTATCTGCCACAATGGTTCACCATATCCATCTTGGGACTTTAAATCAGGAGTGGCTGCAAGTTTTCTTATGATTACTTGTGGCTCTGACCACCCCATTAGGCATATGGATGTGATAATAAAATATGAATGTATGATAAACCAATGTAGTATAATCCTCTTTAAATTAAAAAATATGTAAAATTGGATTATTACAAAAGTCAGTAGATTGTAAGAATCAGGCAAATTATTATAAAATGATTGATGGAGGACAACTTTACAAAGTTATGAACATCTTCGGAAGTGATCCGAGAGAACATCGGTCATCTCAGCGATTCTCAACAAACAAGCTGAATTGATGCTTTTATATTTACGCTATTTTTAGGATTCCGTACCCAAAGGGTGCCAACGGGACCCTATTACTAAGCCTCCGCTGAACATCCGTCAGTCCGTTCGCCCGTCCATCTGTCAGCAAAGTCAAAGTCAAAAAAATTTTTAATCCTTAAAGTCACGGGGATCATTTGGACACATCTTAAATCTACGTTACATTTACTGTTCGTGCGGACTGTATCTCATGAACCGTAATAGGTAGAGTGTTGAAATTTTAACAGTGTGTATTTCTATTGCCGCTATAACAACAAATAATAAAAAGGCAGATACAAGAGATTTTTTTTTAACGTTCGTAATCGATTATCGAAGCTAGCTGTTTAAAAAGTACATAAAATAAAAGTCAAATTAACGATGTGAAAACAGTACGATGGTACGGAACCTTGGTGTGCGAATTCGTCTCGCACTTGACTGGATTTTGTTTTTATAACTTTTATTCTACTTATAAAGTTTTCAAACAAGGGTGGCCATAACTTAGAACTGACACTTTCCGGGCACCCTAATTTGCAGAGACATGCTCGGGGTGCCTAAGGGAAATATATAAAAAAGGGTTCTTGGGACACTGTTTGGGACTTTCACAGCAGTGGGGTCTTGGGAAAACTGCGATTAATAGTTTTATGGCGTATATATGAATAGTATTTTCTCCAACTTGATGGACCTATATGGGCTGATCACCTGTCACCATGGTTCACCATATCCATCTTGGGAGTCTTGGATCAGAAGTGGCTGCAAGTTTTCTTATGATTACTTGTGGTTCTGCCCACCCTATTAGGGGTACGGGTGTGATAATATGTATGTATGTATATGAATAGTTTCAGTCAAATAAAATGAAAAAAATAATAATAATCATATCTTTTAAAATCATATCAGTGTTTCTTTACTCGACTGCGAAGGACGGTAATGTCTCGGTAATATTCATCAAATTATTTACAATAGAAACAATATTTTGAAAATCATATTCAATTTAATTTGAAAAAGAGCCAGGTACCCTAAACCCATGCATGAGGAATGTAATGAAGCGAAAAAAGCATGATTATATTAGAAGAAAATAATTTATTGACAACATCCTACTAATATTATGAATGCGAAAGTTTGTGAGGATGTAAGGATGTAAGAATGTGACGATGTATGTTTGTGCCTCAATCACGCGACTGAACGGATTTGAATGAAACTTTGAATACACATACTACTCGTATGTGTGCTGGAATAACATATAGGCTACTTTTTGTCTAGATACCAAGCGAGCGATGCCGCGGGCGAAAGCTAATACATGATAAATACAGAAACGAAAAATTTAAAAGACAGCATAGGGCAAAAGACAAAAGAACACACATATACAGACCTAACCTACACATATTACGTAAAACATTGTATACTTGACCACACTTCATCTGGAGCCCCAGTCAGAAAGTCCTACAATAAATAATCTTTTAATTCCTCTTGAGACTGGAACAAACAGAACATTGATGAATACTCGTTGGCAGAAATTTATTTCGAACAAGAAAGAGCTATGATCAAACGTAAAATTCAAATAGCCTTGTACCATAGGGACTAACAAGAGCCAACCAGTGTATCGAAAACCCTGAAACCCTTTTTTAACAAATCACTTAATACGATTTCGCGTGCGAATAGAACCCCGAGAGCCTGGAGATTTCTGGCTTCGTTCGAAGGGCGTCCGTTGACCCTCCCGATGAGCGATCGATGTGCTTGGCTCACCGCCAAATTGTCGAGTTGGCTCCCCGCCACGTCTGCGGCCCTAGTGCTCGCGGGCATTGTTGGTCGCCTTGCGATTGAATAAAGTTCATTTTAAGTGATTTGTACCGGAAAACTAGTTCAGAAACTCACTAACTCAATTTTGAAATATCTCTTGACATTTTTACGTTATCCAAGGATCTGATACCATCCAAAATTGATCATGAAAACACGAGTTCACATAAAAGTCTAATAAAATAAATATTGAATCATCAAATTTTCATCCGAAGCTCTTTGAAAAAGTCATCAAAATAATAGCCCTGTTCCGAACAATAACGACGGTATTCAAGTAAAGTGCTGCTACATTATTTTGAATTACTTCGGTAGGAGCAATTTTCATACAAAATGATTATTATTTCCCATAAAGTCATAATCATAAGCCAATTATTATAGACTTCATTAACTGATCCAAGAACTTAAACTCAAACGAAGGGTGCCAAAGGGACCCTATTACTAAGCCACCGAAGTCCGTCCGTCCGTCCGTGGATCTCACAAATAGGTAGAAAGTTGAAAATTTCACACAATAAAATAAAAGAGAGATGGGACCCCCAAAAGAAAAAAAATAGCATTACTAATCGATCATCGAAGCTATTTAAAAAGTACATAGAGTAAAAGTCATACTAAAAAGTAAATGTACGATGGCACGGGACCCTTTGTGTGCGAATTTCACTCGCACTTGACTGGTTTTTGTTTAATTTTTCCTTCTAATATACTACCCAATTCCGTCCATATAATAAACTTTTGTAGGAAAACTGACAATTGTGAGTATTAACTTTGATCTTAAAAGCGTGCTCCTCTGCACGAGTGACAAACAAGTCCTCTCTTTTCAAATTACTGATTGGCTATCTGTTTGAACTACGGGCTTTTTGATTGGTCACTTCTGTATCTCGTCACGTACTATATTAGAACTCTCAAAAGCGTGTTTTTATAAATTAAAAGTTATGTATCGACGATCACTGGTAGTCTAGTTGGTAGTGACCCCGCCTTCCGATCCTAAGTTCGTGGGATCAAATCCTTTCGTGTACCAATAGATTTTTCCGTGCGAATTTTATACCAGTACTCTTAAACGGTGAAGGAAAACATCGTGAGGAAAACCCGCGGCTTAGTCAGCTAATCACGTATTGATAATGTCTTTCCTGTGGACAAGGCCGACTAAACTGAGATGATGGAATAGGTGCTGGGCAAGCCTACTCCATCTTAATTCGTCCCGGGCACTACAGCGTCCCGTTTGTGAAGGTAAAAGTTGCCTCCTGACGCTGTATTCCTTAGTTTTGTTAGTGTCGCGTCACATAGTCTCCAATCGTCACGCATCACGTGCCGTCCGTTTGCGACATTCATAAAAACAATATAAAAATAACAGTAAAACAACTCCGCCTTTAGGATTAACTGCTTTGGAAGTTCGGGGACTTGGAGTAGGTGTGGAGGTATGGTAGGCTCTCTTAGATGTTTAAAAAGTTTTGAAGTAGATGGTCTTTGGTGTCGGCTTCTTATACATTTATTTGAAATGTTTAATCCATTTTTGTTCATAAAATTTTGACGAGCAGCTATTTTGATCACAATTCATGTAGACAATATATGTCGAGGACATTTCCAGTGTAAAATAAGGGCATTTGATCAACTGGGCAAATGTATAAAGGAAAAGATAATATAAATAAATATAAATATATGTATTTGTGGACATTTTTTTTATACAGCACTGTCTAGCTCCAAACTGAGCAAAGCTTGGCGGCGCGCCTCGGTGGCGTGACGGGTGAGTGCTCGGCTGAGACGTAAGAGGCGCGGGATCGATTCCCGCTACGGAAGAAATGTTTGTATGTTCTGATATTTCTTTCGGGACTGGGTGTTGTAGTATATGTATTTGCAAAAAAAAAGTATTTAAGTATTCTATTAGCCATCTGGTTCCCATAGTACAAGCTTTGCTTAGTTTAGGGCTAGGTGGCGCTGTATGAAATTTAGTATTATTATTTGTCTGTTCAAAAAATGTACGCGCTTTACTAGAAAACCGTCATGTCGTTACAAAAGTTCAAAAATATTTGTCAAGTGCACGAAAAGAGCCTCAAGGTTCAAATCCTTTCACCACACTGGTTCGAAAGAACTAGTGACACGAGTAGGGAGTCAGAGGGAACTATCCTACGCTGCATTAACTGCTGATCTGTGTCCGAAGATGAGATCGCCCGCACTGACGCGTGCTATTTGCTCGAGCGCACTAATTCAATACTAATTAGTGCTCACAGTCGGCCGTATTACTAAGGCCCTTTACTATCTGTAGTAGATGATTTATACAGCGTCAGGAGGCAACTTTTACCTTCACAAACGGGACGCTGTAGTGCCCGGGACGAATTAAGATGGAGTAGGCTTGCCCAGCACCTGTTCCATCCTCTCAGCTTAGTCGGCCTTGTCCACAGGAAAGACATGGTCAATACGTGCGGAGCTGACTAAGCCGCGGGTTTCCTCACGATGTTTTCCTTCACCGTTTGAGAGTACTGGTGTAGCGCACATAAATTTTCCGCACAGAGAAATTCATTGGTACACGACCGAGTTTGAACCCGCGAACTTAGGATCGGAAGGCGGAGTCACTACCAACTACTTTTAAGCAGCACTAATTGTTAAATTTAGGTGTAAAAACTTATGTTGCGAGGTTTATTTACCTAAAACTAAAGTAATATCATCGTAATAACGAAAAATACGCGACGGGTTGTTAACATACATTATATTGTATCTCCAGTTTGGCTGATGTATATATTATACAGCCTATTAGTAAAGGGAGTATTGTAGATGACAGAAAGTAATCCTTTTCTATATATTACCAAGAACCCAGGTGAAGAAAGAGTAAAAAAACCGGTCAAGTTGGAGTCGAATTCACGAAAGGTTCAGTACATTGTACATGGTACATAAATGTTTTTTTTTTATGGGGCCCCCTTTTGTTTCACTTTTATTAATTGTTGTTATAGCGGCAATAAAATTGCACACAGCCCGCTGACAGACAGACGGACTGATAGCGGAGGCTTAGTAATAGGGTCCTGTTCGCAATCATAATATATCATAATGAAGATCCTAATTATTTGTATAATACATTTTTTAAAGAATTTAATAACGAATTCAATTCAGTTTATACATCCAAATCGATCATGGTATCTAATAAGCCAGGATTTTGTGAGTGGGCAACAGCAGGAATACATAAAAGTAGACAAACATTGTATGAATTGTACAGTATAAAACAATATAATTTCAGTGAAGAGTTTAAAGAAAAAGTTAAGAATTATTCTAAAATATTTAAGAAAGTATGTAAAATAGCCAAATCATTATATTTGAGTTCAAAAATTAAAAACAGTCAAGATAAAATTAAAGCTACTTGGAATGTTATTAAAGAAGAGACTGGAAAAAATATAATTCATAATAACAGTTTTAAATTAAAAATAGATAATATAATTATTAACAAAGATGAAGATGTAGCTAAAGCGCTCGAATTGTTTTTTACTGATATTCCAGTCTCTACTACAAAATCTTTAAACTCTTCCCACATAATCGCAGAGTCAATGTTGAAACAAAACGTACCTGAATGTAAAACAAATTTTTCATTCGATTATGTCAGTTCTAATGACATTGTCAAGGCTTATAAATTAATCAATGTAAAAAAGACCACGGACCTCTGGGGAATTTCTGTTAGCGTCGTAAAACCATTGATAGACATAATTGCACCTGACCTAGCTATGATCTTCAATCAATGTATTGATTGTGGTGTGTTCCCTGATTTAATGAAACATAGTAAAATAACACCTCTCTTCAAATCTGGTAGTCATTCAGACCCTAGTAACTATCGTCCTATATCAGTACTACCGACCTTTAGCAAAATATTTGAAAAACTGATTCTAAAGCAACTTCAAGACTATTTTAACATAAATAACCTACTCGACAACAAACAATTCGGATTTATGAAGGGCCGTTCAACAACAGAGGCTGGTGTCGAGTTAATATCGCATATTTTCCATGCATGGGAAGAGTCTCGTGATGCTTTAGGGATTTTTTGTGATCTGTCAAAAGCATTCGATTGTGTCCATCATGAAACATTAATCAGGAAACTCCGACACTATGGGGTTAGGGGTTTTGCTCTTGACCTTCTCAGTTCCTATTTAAGTAACAGAATACAAAGAGTCGACGTTAATGGAAAACGTTCTCCAGGGTCAATAGTAACAATGGGTGTACCACAGGGATCAATATTAGGACCATTTCTATTTTTAGTTTATATTAATGATTTACCTAAACTTGTTAGGGATGATCATGAAATTGTATTGTTTGCAGATGACACCTCATTTTTATTTAAAATGAAACGACGCCAGGTTAATTTTGGCGAAGTAAACAATGCAATCTCCAAAGTCGTAGAATGGTTCGATGTAAATAACCTATTGCTAAATGAAAAGAAAACCAAATGTATAAGATTTATACTACCAAATGTTACACAAGTAAATTCTCATATAAAAATAAAAAATGAACATATAGATCTCGTGGACACTACTACTTTTTTGGGCATAACCTTAGATAAAAAGATTCAATGGGACCCACATATAGATAAATTGTCGAAGAGACTTAGTTCTGCGGCATATGCAGTCAAAAAAATACGTCTACTTACAGACGTAGATACAGCTAGACTAGTTTACTTCAGCTACTTCCATAGCATCATGGCATATGGCATTTTGTTGTGGGGGAGTGCTGCAGATATAAACACCGTATTTGTGTTGCAGAGGAGGGCTGTTCGAGCAGTTTATAACCTGGGTCCTAGGGAGTCATTACGTAATAAATTTAAAGAAATAAACATTATGACTGTTCCTTGTCAATATATTTACGAAAACTTGATGTACGTACATAAAAATGTTAGTAAGTTTAAGAAAAATAGTGATAATCATAGTGTTAATACTAGAAATAAGGATAAACTTGCTGTACCCACGATTAGGCTAGGTAAAGTTAATAAATCATTTAAAGGGCAATGTGTACGCTTCTATAACAAAGTCCCAAGCGAGATGACAAATTTGTCAGTTAATAAATTCAAAACACTAATAAAACAAAAGTTGTATAAAAAAGCTTACTATAAAATATCCGATTATATAGAAGATAAAAATGCTTGGGACTGAATGCTCCAACTCCTTTTATAACATGATTGTAAAGGGATCATTTTCCAAAAAAATAGCCAAGCGTGGTTTCTTGCCTGTATCTTCCACGCCTGGTCGCGTTACGAACAGGTGTAAATGCAACGTAGATTTAAGACGTGTCCAAGTGATCCCAGTGATTTTATGGAATAAAAATTTTTGACTTTGACTTTGACTTTGAATCTTCGGGTACGGAACCCTAAATATTACCCTAGAAAGCGGGTAAATAGCTCATCGATCCTATACAAGAGCTTCTATAACATAAGCTGAGTGATGACTTATTTTTTTGTCGGCAGCATAAATTGATGTCACAATTTTATATTTGTTTAATTCCTCTATTTTTTTGCATAAAATAAACTTTTATCTCACTTCACTTTATTTAACTAAAACAGTTTTTTTAAACTCTCGCGATCAGAATTCATAATTAAGATTAACTTTAACTTAGCACTTTGGAGATGCAGATGAATATCTGAAATACATACATACATATCATACTTGTATCTAATGGGGTGGGCAGAGTCACAAGTAAACACAAAACATTTTTCATCCACATCTGATTTAAAGTCCTAACTTTCAGACACTTCTGATTTAAAGTACAAAGATGGTATGGTAAACCATGGTGACAGGTGATCAGCCCATCGCCCATATAGATGGTCCATCATATTAGAGAGGATACTATCCCTTAGTCGACATTTACGACATCCTCGTAAATGTATGCTTTACTCCCAGTTTAGCAGCGAAGTATCTGAAATATTATTTTTTTGGATAGAAAATCATTTCTTCAACTTATTTACAAAGACAAACTACGATAGCATTAAAAACTTTAAGGTAGTCGGTATAATAATAAGAAATTAAAATGAGCTCAGTTTTCTATCTAAGTTCGCCTACAGATAGAAAATAGAGCAAAAAGACATTTTATCTATACTAATATTATAAAGAGGAAAGATTTTTTGTTTATTTGTTTTTTGTTTGTAACGAATGGGCTCCGAAACTACTGGACTGATTTCAAAAATTCTTTCATCAATAGAAAGCTACATTATCAGGGTCCAGTATAGGCTACAATAAATTTTCAAAAAAATTAGGGATCCGTAAGTTGACCGAAAAAATCCTAATTTGTTAAATACCCGTGCGAAGACGGGGCGGGCTGCTAGTCTAAAATACATTTGTATAATTGACAAGCAATTGAGTACGTTCGGTTGTTATTATGAGCATAATTACGTGGTTGAGTGTACTGTGTGTGATGCTACTCATGCAATTACTAATATTGTTCCAATCACGCGTAATTAGTTATATTCGGTGAACCGTGGACTGTCCGTCGGGTACCTAAAGTCAGCACTGAATAACATCATCATCATTCATTTAATTTAATTCATTCATAAACAAATACAATTGCGTTTGAACTGAACATTAGCAAAACATAAATCAATAAATCCGAAATGAAAAAAGATGTAAAAGGATAACCAGAATAACGCATAAATACTTCTTAGGCTTTTGAGGTGCACTTTAAATCCTTTCACCACACTGGTTTGAAAGAACTAGTTACACGACTGGTTAGTACAAGAAGCTTGTAATACAAAAAAGTTCAATTACTCAATTCCGTCGTAAAGCTACAATAGCGGAAGAGTCGTCAATGGCGGGGAAGGGGGTAGGCTGCCCGGGGGCGGGGGGAGGGGCATTTGCGGATATTTTATTCATTGCTGGTTCAGTGGAGTCGAGCTCTGTTTGGATGGAATGACGTTCGTACTACAAGCTGGAACTTTGACTTTGCTCTTGCTTTGCTCTTGGTACTGAGTCGTGTCACTAATTATTTCGAACCAGTGTGGCGAAATTTAAAGTGCGCCTGAAAAGCTCCTTTCATCTACTTGGCACATGTTTGAGAGTACTACTTTTCGAACAGAAAAATCCATTGGCGCACGACCGGATTTGAACCCACGACCTTAGGATTGGAAGACAAGGTCGCTACCACTAGACCACCAGTGCTCTCGACTAGTGCTAGTGTTAATAACATAAATAGTTCCAATAATGTTCTAAAGCTGAATATTATCATGTAGCGTTCTTATAAAAGAAACTGACAAACAAGTGTTTAATTAAAAGAATAAGAAACTCGACTGCGTAGAATTTAGGTAGCATAGTAGGTCTGAGATATTTTATTTAGTGATGTGTACATAATGATGATGATTTTGATGAATTTGTACCATTTTAGTCTACGTTTTTAGTTTTGTACGTTAAGTTAATTGAAAATAATTCGTTAAAGCTACCTTATTATACTTTTTGTCATTAAGCTGTACTTATTCTGACGAAATCTACAACTTTTTATTTAGACGAAATCAACAACACCTCATTTGTCAAAATCCGTCCAGTTGTTTTGGCTATGGAGGCTGCCGAAATAATAAATTGAAAATGTCTTCTTACAGCCGCCATGTTGGATTTTTTGACACTTCATTTAACCTATGACATTCTTGTCGTCCAGACGAATCCAACGACATTTCATTTGTCGAAATCCGTTTAGCCGTTCGGACTACAGCTTCAGCCAAAGAAATGCACGTATATACGCCCCAATAACACCACCCACCTTTTTCGCAGTTGGGTGAAATACGCTGTAATTGAAATGAAATCCTCAACAAAGAAGCCGGCTTACCTCGTCCTATGAATTAAATATTCTGACGGCCATCACCAATTGTGTGTATTGTAAGGCTTTGCAAGACAGTGGCGCCACCTGTGACTTTGCTTTTCTCTTCGCATTATATTGCATAAATCCTAAACTGTCGACCTCGATGGCGTGGCGAGCGAATGCTCGGCTGAGACGCAAGAGGCGCGGGTTCAATTGCCGCAGTATGAAGAATGTGCAGAATCATTGTTCAGTGTTCTGCAAATATTTCTTCCGGGTCTGGGTGTAGTAATATAATGTATTATAAGTATGGTTTAAAAAAGTATTTAAGTAATATATCAGCCATCTTTTTCTCATAGTACAAGCTTTGCTTAGTTTGGGGCTAGATGGCGCTGTGTGAAATGTCCACTAATATGTGAAATATACAAAATAATAAAGTATGTAACATTTATTCACAGAAAGAAACTTACAACTAATACATATATAATTACTTTATATTAAAAATATATTTAAAACAAGCTTTTATACATATTGTCTAAAAAGAAGGAATTAATTTTTAAATTAAATCAAAACCATTAATTTAATACATTACAAAACTTATAAAAGCTTGTATTTTGTAAAAAGTTTTATGATTGATTAATATTTTTATTTGACTATAATATTATTTGATTAACTTTCACCACACTGGGTTGAAGTAGTGACATAAACAGTCGTTATCATTGATTAAGTGAAACTACGGGTACAATTCTGCCCTCCTAGTGAAGAACGCAGTAACTAGCATTTTTGACCAAAAAATAGTTAGATACATATCCGGAATCGCCTAACAAAATACAACATTTTGTTTTCACTCATGTTTAAAAATATGTTTGACATAGTTACTGCGTTCTTCACTAGGAGGGCAGAATTATCCTCTTGCCAAATCGAACCAGCACTTTTCGCGTCACATTCAGGTACTCACCCTCACTGATTTGGACTTCACGAATACTCGTAGTTAGTCATCGATTGTCAGTCAGTGAGACAGACTTGACTATGTAATACGTGGAGTGGTTACAGAAATAGCTCCTGAGCCGATTGCGTGGGGGAGACCTCTTGAAAGATTGCTTCCCAACTGATGGAAGGACCTATTCAGATAGGCTTTTGTTTATATAATCTGTGGAAGAACGTTTAGTGGCACTAACCCCCGAATACTCAAACGTGACTCAGAGTTGAACACGTCTCTGATGAAAATCTGTCAAAAACTCGTCACTTGAGACATGCTCAAATCTGAGATGCGTTTGAGTATTCGGGGTTAATAGTTGTATTAAAGTAATTTCGTATGAGATAGTGGCCAACTCTTGTGACGGAGTTTTTAAGCCGTCTAAAGGCCTCCGTCGTGGCTTAACGACTTAAAAGCCGGGACCGATAAAGTGGGGTACCGTGAAAGTGTCTGTATGTGTACATTCTAAAATGGTTATTATTTTTGTTCTAGGATGTAAAGTTTTTTAATTAAAATGAAAAAAAAGGAAGAAAACCGTTGTAACCTGAGCTTCCTTTTGTTAAAATTTCAATGTCTTCGTAGTTCAGGTTAGGCTGGATATTCAACGCGCGAGATCTCAGCTCGGGGTGAACTACTAGTTTATATAAATAAAATATAATAGAATCAGTTTATTAACTACACAACACGAAATATCAGAAGTGGCTGCAAGTTTTCTTATGTTTACTTGTGGCTCTGCCCATCCCATTAGGGATACGTGCGTGATAATATGTATGTATGTACAACACGAAAAAGGTTTAATAACAAACAGATACTTACTTAAAATTAAATAACAACTAAAAACAAGTAGGTAGAGTAGGTAGGACCCACCTATTAAAGAAACGATATTTACATTTATTGGCACAAGTAACTTTGTAGGAGAGTATCCTCCAACATGATGAGATACAATAAGCTAGTATTCCCAAGGAGGGTTGACGTCAGGCAGGCGGCCGGCCATTAAACACCAAAACTTTTAAAGCATGATCCAAGGATCATGGCAAGGGCAAGAAGATGATGATGAAGTAGATTTGTAGGTATAGGTACCTTCCCATCACCCACCAACCTTCCCAAGGAGGTACAAGATTTAAGTCTTTTTCGCTTGGCATTTTTTTTAATTAGTATCAGAAAATCAGAAATTTTATTCAGAACAGAACAAGCAAAAGTCATTCAAAAGTCAAAAGTCACATTTAAATGGCAAGAGAGATAACTCTACAAAGAAAAAGTCTACTCATTATAGTAATAAAAGTTACTTCCCAATTTGGTGACTGTTTCTCTTTTCTACGGCTTTACGCTCATTTGAGTGGAATAAAGGGACATAGTGTAATGTCGCGACTTTATGAGTAGTATAACGCTTGAAAAAACAAATTCGTTGAGTTATTTGGCAAACACTATAGTTGTATAATAGTTACGGGCATCGTTTTCGTCGATTACCTAGCAAAGTTATTTTTTAGGGTTCCGTACCCAACGGGACCCTATGACTAAGCCTCAGCTGTCCATTCGTCCATCTGTCCGTCCGTCCGTCTATCAGCGGGCTGTGTCTCATGAACCGTAAGAGGTACAGAGCTGAATTTTTCACAGAGTGTGTATTTCTATTGCCGCTATAACAAATATAAAATAAAAAAGGGGCCATACAAGAAACATTTGTGTAAATGTACGATGATACAGAACCTCGTCTGCGAATTCAACTCGCACTTGACCGGTTTTTTGACAAAATATATAAGGCTCTTGTTGACAGTAAACAACGTTGGAATGGTAATAGGCGATTTGCTTTCCTTTAGTAGAATATTGTATCCAGTAATAATAACTTTAGATAAATATCGAAAAAACTGTCAAGGATATGGCAAAATTCCATTTAAAAAGATTTTGCGATATTTCTCCTCAGAACCAGACCCCCGGTCAGTTGACCGGCGATTATACGTTCTGTTTTACGGCGTCGTAAAGCACACTCCATTTCACGAGGATACTGCTGCCATCGCTTACCGCTATCTTATGGCTTTTGAAATACACAAGTAAGTTTCCGGGTATCTGGGTCATTGTGACGGCCTTGTAGCAGGTGAGTTATTGACTGAACGAAAGAGGCGTGAGTTCGATTCCAGCTGCGGGGGAAATTTTTAAAGCTCTTTTTGCTAAATAGATGATTTGCTATACAGACCATCTGATAGTTGGACGTTTTGTTACTAAGGCCTTTTACCATCTATAGTAGATGATATATACAGCGTCAGGAGGCAACTTTTACCTTCACAAACGGGACGTTGTCGTGTCCGGGACGAATTAAGATAGAGTAAGCTTGCCTAGCACCTATTCCATCCTCTCAGTTTAGTCGGCCTTGTCCACAGGAAAGACATGGTCAATACGTGCGGAGCTGACTAAGCCGCGGGTTTCCTCACGATGTTTTCCTTCACCGTTTGAGAGTACTGGGATAGCGCACATAAACTTTTCACACAGAAAAATCCATTGGTAGGTTGAATCCACGACCGGATTTGAACCCACGAACTAAGGATCGGAAGGCGGGGTCACTACCAACTAGACCACCAGTGCTCTTATGCACATTAGGCTTACTAGTTATTAGATGTTTCGCGCCGTTGAACATTTAGGTACTAGACCTTCTGGTCAGGAGGGTTCAATTCGATTCTAAATCGGTCCAGTGGCCTCAAACACATACTGATCATTTGCAAAAGGTTTTGGAGATATGAAATTACTTTCACATAGTCAAAGTTATACATTGTGTTCCCAACGATATCTATTCACTTCGACACGGTGTTTAGATTATCGATATTAACATTTCCCCTTAAATACAATATATAAATCATCATCATCTTCCTGCCCTTATCCCACTCTATGTGGGGTCGGCACAGCATGATCCTTGGATCATGCTGTGTGACTTTTGAATGACTTTTGTTTGTTCTGTTCTGACTAATTTTTCTGATTTTCAGAACTAAAAAAAAATGACAAGCGAAAAAGACTCAAATCTTGTACCTTCTTGGGAAGGTTGGTGGGTGATGGGAAGGTACCTATACCAACAAATCTACTTCATCATCATCTCTCTGCCCTTATCTCACTCTATGTGGGGTCGGCACAGCATGATCCTTGGATCATGCTGTAAGAGTTTTGGCTAAGGTGTTTATGACTGGCCGCCTGCCTGACGTCAACCCTCCTTGGGAATACTTGCTTATTGTATCTCATCACTATCCCTTAGTCGACTTTTACGACATGCTCGGGGAGAGAATATTAGTTGGATACATTGTAATAAAATCACAATGTTTAATCTACTAATAACAGAAATAATGAGTAAAATTATCTGTAATTGGATATATAATGGCGGTCGTCACGAGTTCGACCGCTCAATATGAATTCCGTGACTGTGTTCAAATATTAAATAATTTAGACGTCCTCGGTGGCGTGGCAGGCGATTGCTCGGCAGAGACGCAAGAGGCGCGGGTTCGATTCCCGCTGCGGAAGAAATGTTAGCATGTTCTACAAATATTTCTTCCGGGTCTGGGTGTTGTGGTAGCATGGTACTCGTAGTTTCTGATACCCACGACACAGGGAGTCCTAGTGTGGGGTCAGGACTATGTATGTGACTGTTGGCTGTTATTTATTTATTTTATATTATTCATAGAAATACCTACGAGTTTGTGACGGCAATATACACCTGGATCAGTTGATATATCTATAGACAGTTTGCAACGGTCTTTAGATAGCCCGTCTGTATCTTTTGTATTTTGTAAATTGTATTTGTTGTAAGTTTATTTCTGTTAATTCTTATCCTTACTAATATTATAAGCGCGAAAGTTGGATGTTTGTTAAGGAATTAAGGATAAGGATAATACTACAACACCCAGACCCGGAAGAAATATTTGCAGAACATACAAACATTTCTCTCATAGCGGGAATCGAACCCGCGCTTCTCGCGTCTCAGCCGAGTACTCACCCACCACGCCACCGAGGTCGTCAAATGTTGTCATCATCATCATCATCATCATAACAGCCCACATCTGTTGCTGGGTATAGTCTCCTCATTGAATTATGAATCTTGAATTTATTCTCCGTAGCAGTGACCTACGTCGTAGCAGTTAGCTACGGCGTAGCGAACAGCAACTAAACATTGATGTATTGTCTATTCCTTGTTTATTCTCATTGCATCATAACACGAAGGCTTTCACGCAAAGAACATTGTTTGATTAGTCGTTACTGACACGATACGACCTTGAGAACCAGCTCAATAATAAGGCAATATTATTGGGTTACTTATAAATTTAATAAAAACCGGTCAAGTGCGAGTCGGATTCGCATACAAATATTTCAATATCATCGTATATGTACATATTTATTTATGGGATCCCTATTTTTCATCATTATATGTTGTTATATCCGCAATTTAAATACACTCTGTGAAAATTTCAACTCAACCTACGGTTTATGAGAGCCCGCTGATAGACGGATGGACGGACGGACAGACGGTTCATATCGAAATTGGGACTTTAAATCAGTGGCTGCAAGTTTTCTCATGATTGCTTGTGGCTCTGCCCACCCCATTAGTATCACTAATGTATGAATGTAGGTATGTTGTAACAGATAAGGCATCGCGAAGACATTTCGGGTATCTGATTTAATTTGCGCGTTACCCGAGAAGCCTCCAGGCTCCGTTCCAATACAATTTCCGTCAAAATGTCGGAATAGCAAGTTACATCAAGATTTCACTTCTACCTGAAGCTTCTAAAATCAAAGGACAACGCCCACTACCCCGGTTGTTTGATCGTTGAAGTTAAGCAACGTTGTGCGCGGTCACAATTGGGATGGGTGACCGCATCGATCGCTAAAGTTAAGCAGCGTTGTGCGCGGTCACGATCTGGATGGGTGACCGCATCGATCGCTAAAGTTAAGGAACGTTGTGCGCGGTCACAATTGGGATGGGTGACCGGATCGATCGCTAAAGTTAAGCAAGTTGTGCGTGGTCACAATTGGGATGGGTGACCGCATCGATAGCAACGTTATGCAACTTATATTATAAATCTGAGGATTTGCGGTACTTTGTACTTAAATGACGTAACGGCTGAACTGATTTGACTGAACTTTGAAATACATATAGTTTTAGACCTGGATTAACCACAAAGCGTACTTTTTATAATGGCAACAAGAAAGCTTGAAAGAAAGTCAGGATGATTTTTCCTCAATTACGCTCGAAAAGCGTGTCCCATTTATTCCTCACCAAGAATCGAACCCGCCCCACTTGTCCGCCACGTCACGATTCTTACTTCATAGACTTCGATTAAACTTCACTTTGAAACAAAGTTCGAATCAACTCTACTTCCTGTCAAAGGGATGGCGGGTGGCATAATTGATTTTCGTAGCGCGCTACGATACCTCTACGAGTTGCTACGCCGTAGACCTGCAGTAGAATGTCTACGCCGTAGCAGGTCTACGCCACTCAAATTACTAGCTCAGCTTGACGAGGCGTTTGAGAATTTGATTGGAATATATGATTCGTTATTCCTTTATCCATTTATACAGGATGTTATCTATTTAGAAAGTCTTGCATATTTTCATAAAAAAAAAAAATAAAGGATTATTACTGAAATATGAATCCTTATTGTTTCCATTATAGGTTATGAATAATAAGTGAACATTTTTTTATTACCATCATCATCATCATTCATCCATTTGCTTGTGCCATCCAACACGGTCTACGTATAAAAAATGAAAAATAAGTATTTTTTTCTGGATTTGCCCCTGACTTCCCTTAGATTATATGTCAAAACTATTATGGCTTTTTATTGACATGACTCCATTTTACAGATACCCCTTGGTTGATGATGATGACAACTTCAAACAGAGTAAAAATTATAAATAAATGAATATTTGAGGACATATCACATAACACCATCTAGCCCAAAACTAAGCAAAGCTTGTACTATGGTAACCAGATGGCTGATAGAATACTTATATACTTTTTTTTGTAAATACATACTTATAATACATAATACTACAACACCCAGACTCGGAAGAAATATTAGCGCATGCAAACATTTCTCCCGCAGCGGGAATCGAACCCGCGCCTCTTGCGTCTCAGCCGAGCACTCGCCCGCCTCGCCACAGAGGTCGTCAGTTAACAAAAGACTCTTTTATTCATAAAGATTTCGACGTTAAGTTTTTACCCTTTATAAGTCTAAACTAACGACTCAAAACAAATGGGTTAAAGTATTTATGAAGGATTTAATATTATGTCAGCCATTTGCATTTGCATTTAGCAACAAAGTTCCAGAACTAGCCGCTGAATAATGTGACCGCTTCACATTACCACTAAGGCTGCCTGTCCACTGGAGCGGAGAGGAGAGGATAAGATAAGATAATACTTTATTGTATTTAGGTTCATCACATTTACTTATTTTTCTTGGTATATAAAGAAAAAGAAAGAAAGAAAATACATTTAATGGTACATCACACAATAACTTACAATAACTAAACAAAAACTAAGAGAAGGTAAACAAATGAATGTGATGAAATATTCCATATTTGACATTATCATCAAAGACCAATTCACCCTTGTAATTCATACTGGTAATTAACAAGAAGCAGCTTAACTTATGATTGTCTGCATCCGACTTTACTGCCTCTTGAAGTGCCCTAAACTACCCTCACTCTCCCAGCCATAGGATAATAAACTTTATCACCGACGTCCTAAGATGCTGTTTCCAGCAGCTGCTGTCCAAAGGACACTATAAAACTTACGTAACTGGCTGACTGACTATCAACGAACAGTCTAGACAATTCTCATCATCATCATGGTTCACCGTATTTTCACAGAAGAGTATTGACCTTTGATGACCTTGGCTTGGCGGGCGAGTGCTCGGCTGAGACGCAAGAGGCGCGGGTTCGACTCCCGCTACGGGAGAATTATATGTTCTGCAAATATTTCTTCCGGTCCAGGTGTTGTAATATTATGTACCTATTATAAGTATGTATTTAAAAAAAAAGTATATAGGTATTATATCAGCCATCTGGTGTCCATAGTACAAGCTTAGTCAAGTGCATGAAAGGAGCCTTTGAGACGCACTTTAAAATACTTTCACCACACTGGTTCGAAAGAACTAATAGTAGAAACATGAAACTTGGAGAGAATGTATTTTTCTCTTATAGTGTAGATTATGTTTGTATGAAAAATTCTCAACTTCGAAACTTTCTCCCGCGGACAAAGTCACGGGGCGTTTTACTAGTTTCAATATAATAACTAACCTAACCCTTGCCATAGGATAATCTACTTTATTTCCAACTCTCTAAGGTGCAATTTCCAACAGCTGTTATCCAGAGGATACAGCTATTTTGAACGTAGACTTTATTGCCTTATCCCAAGGTGTGGTTTGGTTTGTAGTTAGAGTATAGGTTAGATTTATGGGGTTTGGAAATTATTGTCTATTGCAGATATATCAAAATATGTAACGGGGTTACAGAGGTCGGCGGTTGTAATGGCGCATCGAGATTGCGTCAACCCCTATGTATTTATAACAGTAAGAGAAAGACAATAGTGAAATTACACACATACATATACATAATTATCACGCCAATATCCCTAACGGGGTATGCAGATCTACAATTAAACATAAGAAAACTTGCAGCCACTTTTAATTTAAAATCCTAAGAAGGAAATGATGAACAATGGTGACAGGTGATCAGCCCATCGCTCATATAGGTGGTCCATCATTTTCGGGAGGATACTATTTATCCCTTAGTGGACTTTTACGACATGCTCGGGGAGAGAAGCAGCTGGACGCATTATATGCTTTTTCTTTACTCCCAGTCCAGCAGAGAATTAAATTGAATTATATTTTAGGTAAATAATTTTATGATCGCTGTACGGTCCTCTCAAGGCGTAGTGGTGCAGTCGCCTTAGTAGTGTAATCGTGAGTTCGAAGCCGATTATAAATAATAAATAACACCCAACAGTCACATACATAGTCCTGACCCCACACTAGGATTCCCTGTGTCGTGGGTATCAGAAACTACGAGTACCATGGTACCACAACACCCAGACCCGGAAGAAATATTTGCAGAACATGCAAACGTTTATTCCGCAGCGGGAATTGAACCCGCGCCTCTTGCGTCTCTGCCGAGCAATCGCCCGCCACGCCACCGAGGCAGACATTTTTATGCACAAATACATTTTTCAGAAGTTCTAAAACATCTTGAAATCAGCAAGTTCTTTTTTGCAGTCTGTGAAAAATACTTTATTCTGAAACATTTCTCCCCATAGCTAACAAACTCGTAACATATTTGTACCGTTTACAAATGTCCAGTTGACCTTAACGACCTCGGCACGCGACCGACGACTTGGAAATGACCTGAGGTCACCGCTGGCTCTTAGGGGTAGCCTGTACCTTGTTCTACCTTTTAAACTGACCTTACATGTGACCCCGCCTTCCGATCTTAAGGAAGTGGGTTCAAATCTGGTCGTGTACCAATGGATTTTTCTGTGCGAAAAATTTATGTGCGCTATACCAGTTCTCTCAAATGGTGAAGGAAAACATCGTGAGAAAACCCGCGGCTTAGTCAGCTGCGCACGTATTGACCATGTCTTTCCTGTGAACAAGGCCGACTAAGCTGAGAGGATGGAATAGGTGCTGGGCAAGCCTACTCCATCTTAATTCTTCCCGGGCACAATAACACAAGTATCCAATTTTAAAGTAACAAACTAGCCTATTTTACTTCGCCAACATTTCCCAAAGTACCTTTTGAGTTGAACAAGCGAAACTTAACTCAAAACGTTCACAATTAGGTTTATAATTGGCTGAGAGCAAAGTGCGAAGGTATTTATCGTCGACGCTGAGTTGTCTAATAAGTTCTGAATGATTTCTCCTTAAGTACAGCGTGACACGGTTCGGAGATCGTAAAACGATTCGTAGTAACAATGTAAAAACAATTACAAATATAAATTTATTTTTGTTTAAGTTGAGAAGAAACAAAGGCCTTTTACCATCTATAGAAGATGATTTATACAGCGTCAGGAGGCAACATTTACCTTCACTAACGGGACGCTGTAGTGCCCGGGACGAATTAAGATGGAGTAGGCTTGCCCAGCACCAATTCCATCCTCTCAGCTTAGTCGGCCTTGTCCACAAGAAAGACATGGTCAATACGTGGGGAGCTGACTAAGCCGCGGGTTTTTCACGATGTTTTCCTTCACCGTTTGAGACTACTGATACAGCGCACATAAATTTTTCGCACAGAAAAATCCATTGGTACACGACCGGATTTGAACCCACGACCTTAGGATCGGAAGGCGGGGTCTCTACCAACTAAACCACCAGTGCTCTCAGTTAAGTTGAGAAGTGGTTTAAGATTTTATTAACACTATTGTTTTGTATTCTGACTATTGATTGGCAGACTCTGCCTGGTAACCACCTAGACTTGTGACGTCAGATCCGTCACTGTGACGTCACGTCAGCAGTCCATCCATCACGTCTCTGAAGGATTTAGGATGTTTCCAGATAGATCTTTTAATGGATCTACATGACAGAGTATCTGTATTCTCACAAATTTATCAAAATCTGATCGAATGTTCCACGTGTTACATTTATGAACCAAAAATAGTGTTGTAATAAAAATGATTTCTACTTATCTTGTCGTGTCACTAGTTCTTTCGAGCCAGTGTGGTGAAAGGATCTAAAGTGCGCTTCAAAGGCTTCTTTCGTGTACTTGACGCACATTTTACCGTTTGAGAGTACTGGTATAGCGCATATAAATTTTTTGTACAGAAAAATACACTGATGCACGACCAGATTTGAACCAACGACCAAGATCGGAAGGTGAGGCCGCTACCACTAGACCACCAGTGTTCTTTAGGAGATACATAGCCAAGACCTTTTTATGATGAGATTCAAGAAAAAACTTGCGTCCAGTTATTTGTTTATTAGAAAAAGGTACCATAAGCATAACATATCTACTAACTATTACATAAGTGGTTTTAAAATAAGGTTGCATTTTGATACATAACCCATTTACAGGTGAACACAGCATTTTGTACTGAAAAAGCTGCTACTAGCTGTGTTTTTGTTTTCGACCCAACCAAAAAAAAAACTGCTATTTCGTGTTCGAAAACAAACGCAGCTGGCAGTTTTTTGAATTGAATTTGATGAATAAAGTTGTGAATTCCATTTGACAACAACAAAAACAATATTCGATTCCGCTTAATCCTACGCGAGCGGTCAAACGCGATACCCACAAACCAATTACGTGGAACGGAACGTCGAACTAGCTCTAATCATATTGTGCGTTCCGTTCCACGTAGTCGAGTCACGCGCCGCCCTAATTAGTGCACGATTTGGTAAGGTTTATTGGGATTTTTGTGGAAATAGTTGGAACGAGGAAAATTATAGCTAGTTACCTCCAGCTATTTATAGCGGTATTACGACATGAGTGCGGAGCTGACTAAGCCGCGGGTTTCCTCACGATGTTTTCCTTCACCGTTTGAGAGTACTAGTGCACATAAATTTTTCACACAGATCCACAATACACGATCGGATTTGAATCCACCACCTTAGGATCGGAAGGAGAGGTCACTAACTAGACCACCAGTGCTTTCTTATAAATACTTGTTGTCTAGGGATGACTGTTCGTAGCGTTTAGTCGACGTAGACCAGTATTTAGAATACTAATGGAATATATAAACTCATTCAGATTCTGCAGACCTCTACAAATGGCTCACCTGGGACCTTAACTCGAGTTTGGGGAAACTTTCCACTCCATAAAAAAGCCCGAAAGTTTCGAAAGAAAACTTCAACCATGTAACGAATCGCATCTGCCAATATTTTACGGATACTACATCATCATCTCTCTCATAGAGAACTGGTCTAACTGGTATACTAAGTCTCTGCTGTCCATCCGTCCGCCTGTCCGTCTGTCAGCGGGCTGTATCTCATGAACCGGTAATAGGTAGAGAGTTGAAATTTTCAATTTGTGTGTGTATTTCTATTGCTGCTTTAACAACAAACAAAAATAAGTCCCAAACAAGAAACTTTTTTTTATGTTCGTAATCGATCACCGAAGCGAGTGAAAATTATTATAAAAGTACACGTACGAATTGTACGATGATACGGAACCCTACGTGTGTGAATTCGACTTGCACTTGACAATTCTTTTTTACACGGTTTCATTCCGGTTGTGGATTGTAGTAGTAGACAACACTAAGTAAGATACATTATATTATTCATTATTTGATTGTTCAAATATTAAATTATGTCTTTTTTCTGTTACAGGTAAAATAACACGTTGAAAATAAATTGTGGTAAGCACAAAACTAGTGATGCCTAAAAGTGTGTCTATAAATATCGTGGAAGTAGCTACTGACCGTGCCTCAGACTACCCCCTTAACACATCTCATGGATGACAGACCCGGAAGAAATATTTGCAGAACATACAAACATTTCTCCCGTAGCTCAGCCGAGCGATCGTCCGCCATGCTACCGAGATTTTCATATAGGCTATGTTTTATTCCTATACAAATTGACAGCCTCGGTGGCGCGGCGGGGGAGTGCTCGGCAGAGACGCAAGAGGCGCGGGATCGATTCCCGCTGCGGGAGAAATGTTTTAGCTACTTTACAGTAAATCACTTTATGGCATAATTTGAACGGCTGGCTCTACCAACTTAAAAGGATATGTTGCTATATTAAAAAAATATGTTATTATTTAACAGTTTACGATATTATAAGTCTGTTAGGTAATGCACATAATATTTCGTCACAGTAGCTAAATTGCAGATCTGTCATTGTTCTACGACTACGACGGTATATTCTGCAAATATTTCTTAAGGGTCTGGGTGTTGTGGTACCATGGTACTCGTAGTTTCTGATACCCACGACACAGGGTATCCTAGTGTGGGGTCAGGACTATGTATGTGACTGTTGGCTGATATTATTATCACAAGGAAAACCGTAGGCTTTAGCAAGTGCGTTATAAAAACAACCTTCCTTTTGAAACAGCACTTGTCTAATTCCATCACGTCGTGGAATACGCCCCGTTGTACCGTGGCCGTTAATTTTACGGCTTGAGCGACATCTTCATGTACGTACGTACGTAGGTAGGTACTTACGCGTGGGTTTACGTCATCAAAAATCGCTTCGTCGAGAAGACAAGACGTGCCCGCAAGGAGAGGTTTTTACAGGCGCGCATCAAGGATTGGGGGCAGAGTGGGGGAAGTATGCAGATTATTGATGACCTGAAGCGCTCGTGGCATAGCTTGCTTAAGCGTTCTTGATTGATCGTTAAAGTTAAGCAACGACATGCGCGGTAACAAATTGGGATGGGTGACCGCAAGTGGCATTACGAGCTGAGCGCTTCCGTACTTCGGAGGGCACGTTAAACAGTCGGTCCCGGCTTTTAAGTCGTTAAGCTATGACGGAGGCCTTTAGGCGGCCTAAAAACTCCGTCACAAGAGTTGGCCACTAGCTCATACGAACATACATGCATTGATGACCTCACTGACGTGGCGAGCCAGTGGTCAGTTGAGACACAAGAGGCGCAGGATCGATGTTTGCATGTTCTGATAATATTTCTTCCGGGTCTGGGTGATATTACTCGCATGTATTTTAAGTATTAAAGTTTATAAGTTAGTATTGTGTCAGCCATCTTGTTCCCATAGTACAAACTTTGCTTAGTTTGGGGCTAGATGGCGCTGTGTGAAATGTCCACAAATATTAAGATTAATATTGAAAGTGATCCTTTACAGATATTCTATTGAAAAAACTATATTTCCTTTTTCATAAGGCCGGAATATCGTGCAATACCAAATTTTGTTTATTATATTGCATACAGTAGTTTGAAGTACACCGATCTGTGATGTATAATTTCTATAATTTTTTAAATGATGTCAAAGTATAACAATGAAGAAGTCAGAAAATAAATTAAATAAACATGAAACATTGTTTAAAGTATTAAAGTGATACTGTGACCTACCTTGAAAACCATCCTAATTAGGGATTTATCACTCGGGAAACTAATTTTACAGAATAAATTCAACGTAGACTTTTCTAAATGATCCCACAGATTTTACAAAATAAAGTTATTTTGAATTTAGTATTTTTTATGTAGAATTTTGACTTTAGATTTTTTAATCGATTATGATATTAATAAACTACCCCACTTTTCGTCTGAATCCGTCTCCGTGATGAATCGTCTACTCCCAGTTTTAGGGCACTCCGGGGGGGGGGGGGGGGCGCGGAGTTCCCACTGGTCCCACTCCGCCACTCCACCAGTGTAACCACTTCCTTATTTTTATGATCTCGTTTTTTCAAGTGGATGTGTCTGAGGCTTTACATTTTGTTCTAAGGGCTACTTTTTTTTTTTTTAATGAAATAGGTGTATGAGGCGAGTTTGAATGGTACCGTTGGAAAGGGAAGACCTCGGCGCACGTACCTGGACCAAATCGGTGAGGTTTTGGTAAAAGGCCAGGTCAAGAGTACCCTAAACCGACGAGCATGCATGAAGAATGTAATGAGAGAGAATGAATTGAAAAAAGTATGTCAGGATCGTAGCAAATGGAGATCCGTGATCTCTGCCTACCCCGCCCGGGAAACAAGCGTGATTTTATGTATGAACAGTACATCACAATCATTACATTTTCACAAACTTTCAGATTTAAATTGGTAGGATACTTTAAACTTTTTTATTTTAATAAGTTGGTATAAAGTTTTTATTGTAAAGTTATGATGTAATTGTACTGAAGTACTTCTCTGTAAAAGTTATATTTTGTTTTAAGGTTTTTAGCCGAAGGCTGGGAACATTTTACGATCAAAGTTGACAAAATAAAAACGGACAGCTGTTAAATAAATAGTTACTAAATTAAAACTAAATGATGATTAATCGAAGAAAAAATGATACAAAACCGTTTTGTGTTACAAGTTATTAAATCAAAAAAATATTTTTTTATTAAATATTTGTTGTTATAACGGCAATTGAAGTACATATTCTGTGAAAATTTCAACTCTATCTACTATGGCTCATGAGAAGACAGACCCGCTGACAGACGGACGGACAGTAGTGGCTTAGTAATAGAGTCCCAATGGCACTCTTCGGATACGGAACCCTAAAAATGCATAAAAAAGCACAAAATTACCACACTACCTTGCCGCTCTTGATTGCTAGACGCTCTTGATCGATCGTTGAAGTTAAGCAACGTTGTGCGCGGTCACAATTTGGATGGGTGATCGCGACTGGCATTACGAGCTGAGCGCTTCCGTGCTTCGGAGGGCACGTTAAATTGTCGGTCCCGGCTTTTAAGTCGTTACGCCTTAACGGTAGCCTTTAGGCGGCCTAAAAGCTCCGTCACAAGAGTTGGCCACTAGCTCATAAGAACTCACTTTTACCACACCACCTTGTTTGCTGAAACAGATGGCTGATTATTATGGATTTTGAAGTCCTTATCGGTCGCGTGTAAAAAGACATTTTCTATAAAAAAACAAGTAAACAACCTCGCAAATTCTCGGAAAATGTTTATTTATACAAAATCAAGCAGTGCCGTCACGATGTCTGTATGTAAATACGCTCAGACGTAAACAACACCGATACTGAGGCGACTTATATATTTTCTATAAATATATATAATTTTTTATTATTTATTTGAGAAAATCTTCATGCTGAAAATCCATTAGTTTTAATGTGTTTTGTGGTAGCACCCCCGCCTTCTGATCCTAAGGTTGCGGGTTTGAAAACCCGATCATGCACCAATAGATTTTCGTGAGGAAACCGGCATGTTACCTAACATACACACATGTCTGTATTTTATGTGCTTTATATGTACAATAATAAAAAATAAAGGATCGGAAGGCAGGATAACTACCACTAGACCACCAGAGCCATCAAAGCGGGAGTAAAGCCGTAGGAGGGAGTTAGTATAGTATTTTTCTTTTGAATAGTGATCTGGTGCGTGAGGAAATAGCGTGGGTGGGCGAGCGGCGTGTGACGTCATTTCCTCGGGGAAGGATCGAATGATACCTACTTTGTTACTTATCCTTATTCACTTTTACGCACGAGGGAATCTTTAAACGAAAAGAGTTTATCACCACACTGATACATTTTCTGAGCAAACTACAATTATTGTATTACTCTGTACTACTAGTGAAGGTAACGGTGAAGGAAAACATCGCGAGGGAACCCGCGGCTTAGTCAGCTCCGCACGTATTTGACCATGTCTTTCCTGTGGACAAGGCCGACTAAGCTGAGAGGATGGAATAGGTGCTGGGCAAGCCTACTCCATCTTAATTCGTCCCGGGCACTACAGCGTCCCGCTAGTGAAGGTAAAAGTTGCTTCTTGACGCTGTATAAATCATCTACTATAGATAGTAAAAGGCTTTTATTATTACTACTAGTTGTGCGGGACAATAATTCTCTCACTCTCTTTAATGTAAATGGCGCTAAGATGTTGCATACTATTGTGACTTGGAAAGGTATAGCCAAAAAGCATTTCAATATAAATTCTAGCACTAAATTGGTACCGATCCCGAGAATTCGCCTCCATTCAGACTTCAGACATTCGGGGACGCCCTCACAAAAGAATTCGAAAGTTCTTTGAGAATAATAAAGATGGTACAATGGATGCTTTGTGAATGAATGGATGGATGCAGGAATTTCCTTTGATATGTGGCGCTGCGAATCATATTTCCTTGGCTTCTAGTATACAAGGAGTTCCAATCAAATCTAGTGTATCTATATTCTGTACAACAGAATACGTCCAGCTGCTTTTCTCCCCGAGCATGTCGTAACAGTCGACTAAAGGATAGTGTCCTCCAGCATGATAGACCATTCTATACGGGCGATGGGCTGATCACCTGTCACCATGGTTCACCATATCTATTGGGACTTTGCACCTGTAGTGGTTGCAAGTTTTCTTATGATTACTTGTGGCTCTGTCCACCCCATCAGGGATACGGGCGTATATGTTATGACGTAGTATGCAAAGATAAGTTTTATCCAGAGCGGTTCGTCCGTTTGAGCCAACAACACAGCCAACATTCAGAGAAATTTCAATCACAAACTTACGCCTTTATAACATTTGTTACATTAAAGGCCTGAATGGCTGATGATGATGATGATCGCCACTTAAACTATCACAGGAAAACTTCTAACTAAAACATTTTCATAAAACCATCAACATTGTCTTAAAGTCTCAACAATGTATTTTTATGTGAAATTTTATCTCGGCGATAGTGCCGACATCTTTGTTTTAGAAATATCTTGTTTTATCTTATCTCGTTTAAGCTTGGATTTATTTCCCGAAGCTGCCATGCTTCGGATGCTTTCAATAGCTCGGATAGTTTGCGAGCTTCAGTAGCTGGTTTGGTATTTGTTTCTTCTTATTTATGATACTTTGGATTTTCTGAATCTTTAAAGGAATTGTGTAAATCGTAGAGTCAGCATTGTTTATTATAAAAATACTTTCATTCTCGGCTACGTTTGTGTACTTTGAATAAAATTTAGCAATAATCCTACTAATATTGAAAATTCTGAAGTTTTTTAAGGATAAGATGTTTGTAAGTCTGCCTCGATCACGCCGTAACGGCTGAATGCTTTTCAATAAAACTATGAAAGTAAATTAACGTCTTCCTTGCATCGTTATCCTCATTGCTGAAAGTCGTGATCCCCTGGACATGGAGTTATATTTTTCTTTATTATGTTGTCATCGTGGAGCGTATAATGAAGCTTGTTGTTCAGTTTAGAGCGGATTTTGTTCGACCATCCGAGACTACGACCTCTCGGACGTTCACCCTTAACTTTACCAATAACCATCAGTTGTTCGAGGTTTTGTCCGTCCTTCTTAGCTGTGAGACCGAAAAACTACAGTACTCAGACTACTCAGCGCAAGCAGTGACGGATTAACCCTTAATCAAATTAAGCAATTGCCTAGGGCCTCACGTCTGAGGGGGCACCAGAAGAAGCACAAAAAAAATCCGTCCTTAGGGCATCACGTCTCACTCTCAAGTTACATCTCATCGTCTTATTTTACAAAAAACTAATGTTTTTAGGCGGTAAAGGTTTAAAGACCGATACTAGTTGACATACGGATAGGGGGGCTCACAGGCATGGATTGCTTAGGGCATCAAGTAGTCTTAATCTGTCACTGAGCGCAAGTCGATAGAAGAGCCTGGTTTTGATCTTGAGTTCACATAGAATGGACTCGTTGGTGAGAAATGCAATCTACAGAATGCTGTCCCAATCAGCATTCAAAGTCCATGTTTTAGATTCGTTGTTGAATATGGAAAAGACGAAGGAATTTACCAATTTTATTTTAGTTTTCATGCGAGGTTTTGCGGTCTTTCTATATTTTGTGCAGTTAAGTCATTTCGCACGTATTGTCCATGTCTTTCCTGTAGACAAGGCCGATTAAGCTGAGAAGATGGAATAGGTGCAGGGCAAGCCTACTTCATCTTAATTCGTCCCGGGCACCACAGCGTCCCGTTTGTGAAGGTAAATGTTGCCCGTATAAATGATCTACTAGAGATGTTAAAAGGCCTTAGTTTTAGTGTTTCCATTTTTAACCATCAAATGAATTAATGTACATACAAACTACTTTTTTCTGATGTATACAAAGTCTCGGGCATGATTAGTCAATAAAGAATCATATAACTCTGGGCTTCTGGTACAAAATACACAATTTTAAAAGCCTGAATCGCTGAACGTCAATAAAACGGAGTCTTTGTAAAGGGCCAACATCTACTTACACAAATCCGTAACGTCCACATTGGCTCAACGAGTGGGTTTGCGCAATTTTCAGTTTTTCTGTCCTCTTTTAAAATACTGGGCTAAATAAACTGCTTTTAGAAAATAAGCCTGCACTCGTGGGTTTGCATAAACTTTAGGATTATGATTTTGGTGTAAGTTGGATTATGAGAAAGAAAGAAAGAAACTATTTATTTGGGCCACAAATACTCGCAAAAAAAATCAATAAAATTACACAGTTAAAACAAAAAAAAAATAACAAATTGTGAGCCAAGAAGGCAACCATGTACGTGTATAAATCTGTGACGACCTCGGTGGCGTGGCGAGTGCTCGGCTGAGACGCAAGAGGCGCGGCTTCGAGTCCCGCTACTGGAGAAATGATTTTATGTTCTGCAAATATTTCTTCCGGGTCTGGGTGTTCTAGTATTACGTATAATAAGAATGTATTTATAAAAAAAGGTAAATCAGTCATCATTCCCATAGTACAAGCTTTGCTTATTTTGGGGTTGGATGGCGCTGTGTAAATGTTTCCAAATATTTATTTATTATCATCATCATCAGCAAATAGCAGTCCTCTGCTGGACAAATGCCTCCTCTAATGAGAGCCATCGCGCCCTATCTTCGGCTTGACGCAGTCTGCCAGCAGCCTTTCACAGATCGTCACTCCACCTAGCCGGAGGGCGTCTTACATTACGTTTGCCGACTCGCGGTCTCCATTTAAGAACTCGTTCACCCCAGCGGTTGTCGGGTCTTCGGCCGATATCTAAATCTATTCAATACTTATTATTAATTGAGTTATGGTGACCAGTGGGCTAAAAAGGCCACTTTGAGTAATTCATCTAAAACAATTCATTTTTAGATTTTATAGCAAATCCTACGCGATTCCTGTAATTTACTTAAAATGGTCTGAACCATCGGTGAATTGAACGCAATTCGATTCAGCAGCAGATTCATATTTGGCCGTAAAATGGTTGAAATTTTAATAAAACGCACGCAATTTAATTCAGCAGCATATGAAATAGTGGCCTTTTAAACTCTGCTGTAAAAATATTATAAATATTTGTATGTAAAACAAAATCACCAAAATCAACTTATTTTACTTTATAGTCGCATACTTAGTTCTGAACTCACACTAGGATTTCCTGTGTCGTGGGTTTTTAGAAACTACAAGTAGCTACACCACAAAACCCAAACCCTATACCTACATAAACCCTTTGAAGTTCCTTCTTATGTATTCTAAAGGAACAGTGTAAATAATCCTATGTATAGTGACAGGATTTAGTGTGACAAAGTGCCAACATTCAACACCCTAACTTTACAGCCGTCCTTGTACTACCAACCGTAAAATACAAATATTTATCCGCTCCCAATGCTGCAAACCTATAAAACTAAACTTCCTTTAAAGCGACAACTGTATTATGACGGCCGTTATATTAAGGCTCAAACAACGACGCTGCGATAATACTGATAAGTAAATAGCAATAAGTAAATTTTTGAAATATTTATTTTTATACTTTTTAGGTTTCCGTACGGCAGGGTGTCAACGGGACCCTATTACTAAGCCTCCGCTGTCCGTCGGTCCGTCCGTCTGTCAGCGGGCTATATCTCATGAACAGTCATACGTAGAGCGTTCAAATTTTCACAGAGAATGTATTTCTGTTGCCGCTACGACAACAAATAATAATAAAAAAAATAAGGACACATTGATAAGAAAAAAATGCGAATAATATAAAAAATCTAAATCCATATATTGCGAATGTTTTGATCTAGATTTCAGGAACCAGGGCCTCTTAAAGAATAATAATAATAATGTATTTAATGATTACCTTAAAGTTTGCAGTAATGTTTGTACTTTGTCTCTGTATTGTAGTAGAAAAGTACTAAAAACCAAGAGAAGTGCTTCCTTTTATCCACAAAATTTAGTGATACTTTGATGTACTTAGTAAATACTTTTATAGACTTCGAAAGTTATGGTGGTTATATTACGTTCATCTTGTTTATGGAGATTACAACTTAACACAAACAGTACCTTCCACGTCAGCATAGGACAATGTAAAAGTTAATTCCAGTAGCGTAACTCCATTTGTATGCTAATCCTACAGGAATAGCGCGAAATTATTTGAAGCGCTCGTGGCGTAGCTTGCTTAGACGTTCTTGATCGATCGTTGAAGTTAAGCAACTTTGTGCGCGGTCACAATTGGGATGGGTGACCGCAAGTGGCATTACGAGCTGAGCGCTTCCGTGCATCGGAGGGCACGTTAAACTGTCGGTCCTGGCTTTTAAGTCCGGCCTAAAAACTCCGTCTTAAGAGTTGGCCACTAGCTCATACGAACTTAAATACTTACTTTTACTTATTTGGTTACTCCGACAATGGTCGAATTATGCCTTTACACGCGATTTTGTTCATCATCATCATCAGCCTATATCAGTCTACTGCTGGACATTGACCTCCCCTAATGAGTGCTATTCCACTCGTCATTCTAACCGGGGGGCGTCCTAGCTACTTTACGTTTGTCGAGTCGCGGTCTAAAGAACTAATAAATAAATAAATGTTTGTGGACATTTCACACAGAACCATCTCACCCCAAATTAAGCAAAGCTTGTACTATGGACACCAGATGGCTGATAGAATACATAAATACTTTTTTTTTGTAAATACATACTAATAAATCTACAACACCCAGACCCGGAAGAAATATTTGTAGAACATACAAACATTTGTCCCGTAGCGGGAATCGAACCCGCGCCTCTTGCGTCTCAGCCGAGCACTCGCCCGCCAAGCCATATTACCCCCGTGGATGTTGGCTCTCCAGCAGATACGGCCAGCCCATTACCACAGCGATTTTGTTCATACTCGGGTTATTCCCGATATCTACACTGCCACTGCCCCATTGGTGTGGAATATGGGAATATTTTTAAATATTTTAAAGCAGCGCTTGAAATCGGCAGCTCAGTAAAGGGAACGATCACAAAAATCTCTTTTTTTACAAAAAAATACTTGGAAATCGTCGAATAAATAAACTTAAAATACAGCGACAAGCGAACTTTACAGACAGACACTCATTCATATTCACGGAGTGTAGTGAATTTCTTTCGAGTAAATCCTGAGTTTTTCCATCACGTTTTATGATAGCATGTTGACGTATTTAAATGATGTTTTTATGTTCTTGTTTGAGATTTGAGATATAACTTGAGAAAATGATGGATCTGGCATTTGTATAATATTGTTTTTATCACTAATTTATTCCGAAACCAAGGAGTCTTAGCTTAGAAGTTATACAAGTATTTTTTTAGAAAAATGTATATTCTGGAGGGAATTAATTTCGATCATCGACTGTTTTCGACAAGCACCCACACATAATATGTGTGTATTTTATGTATGTATGTATGTATGTATGGTATCAAATGAAAAGGCTTGAGGATTAGGTTCTAAAAACGTAAGTTTCCAGCTTTTACGTAGGTAGTCCGATTTAAGTTTTAAAGGTTGTAATACCGTCGTAACATTTTATGTAGGTACTTTCAACTTCGCAGTGACCATTCAAAAGTAGCTTCACAGTGTAACGACTTCCGACATAGTACAACAAACAGTAGCGCAACTCATTTCCAACAACTCATGTAACTGCAATATTCAACTTTTTATTCGCAATTTGAACTTGCAAATCGTTGAAACTGTTCTTTTTGTTATTGTATGTTTTACCCGACCGCGAAGGAGGGCAATGTTTTTCCTTATTTCCTTTTTATTATATAAAGCTTAACTAAATTGAACACATCAGCTAAGCAAATAATCATTTAATTGATTATTTCTCTTTTACTCATTTGTCTGGATAATATTAAGTTGCTTATAAATACTAAGATTTGGTACCTTAAAGAGTCCTGAGAATCATTTTTTAAAACTTCATTATTTTTTCAAAATTATATTTCTTCCCAACGTAAATGAACGGCAAGAGCTATAAATCTTTAGTTTTAAGCATTCCATTATTTTCACCCATAAATGCAATTATCCAGACCCGGAAGAAAAATTTGCAGAACATGCAAACATTTCTCCCGTAGCGGGAATCAAACCCTCGCCTCTCGCGTCTCAGCCGCGACGCCATCGAGGTCACCATTATATTCTGAAATAGCATATTATTAGGTTATTATCTGAGCTAAACGTGATCGAACACGAGGCCGGAATCTAGTGGGTATTTAACTAAGAAAAATCGCTTGTTTGTCCCAAATAGAATGTCCTAATAGTGTGTGTGGGCCGGACTACACTGCTAGGAGGTCTATTTGCTTATTCAACACGCGTCACGGAAAGGACACTTTTTATCTATCCATCGTGGTTTATTCTACATTTTATATATGGACTTACATACATTATAATCACGCCCGTATCCCTAATGGGGTGAGCAGAGCTACAAATAATCATTAGAAAACTGGCAGACACTTCTGATTCAAAGTCCCAATATGGATATGGTGAACCATGGTGACAGGTGATCAGCCCATCGCTAATGAAATTTGGACGTAAAACTATCGATAGTATGGATATACTGAGGCCTTTTATCATCTATAAGTAGATGATTTATAAAGCGTCAGGAGGCATTTTTTACCTTCACAAATGGGACGCTGTATTGCCCGGGACGAATTAAGATGGAGTAGGCTTGCCCAGCGCCTATTCCATCCTCTCAGCTTAGTCGGCCTTGTCCTCAGGAAAGACATGGTCAATACATGCGGAGCTGACTAAGCCGCGGGTTTCCTCACGATGTTTTCCTTCGCCGTTTGAGAGTACTGGTATAGCGCACATAAATTTTTCGCACAGAAAAATCCATTGGTACACGACCGGGCCGATTATCGATAGTATTGACATTATCAATAGTATTGGTCATAAAGCGCTATCGATACTGTCGATAATATTGATACTATTAACACGTGACTATACTATCGATATCGATAGCACCATCGATATCCTGAATTTTCTATCTTTCACTCTTTTTTTTATATATATTCACTTAGTTAGACACTTAATTTTGTCGGCATAATAATATTGTCATACCTCATGGGAGAAGCCTTTGGCTTCTGAAATAAAGTTTTTACTAGTTCAGGAGCCTAAAGATTCATTTATCTTGTAACATATCTATTATGTCAATAAATTTATTTGTATTGTATTGTATTGAATATTTTTCGAGTTCAACTATCGATGTGAAACTATCGATGGTTCCGCAACACTACTCAAGAATGAAAAAACGATTAAGGAGGAAAACTAAAGTTTATTCACAGTTGTTCGTCTACGTGTAAGCAGGTAGAATATTCTAATCTTATTTAACCTACAATAAGTGATTATTTAATCAGCATTTTGATTAACTGTGCAGATTAAGAGGAGTTATTTGCTCATTGATTGAAATAATGGCGGAGGCAGTTTGTTTGCTTTCAATTAATTACGTAATAATCATTTTATATTGGGATTTATTCCGTGAAAAGTGTTTTCCGCTCCATTTGCCGAGTTATTTATTACTACATTAAAAGTAAACTCAAAATGAATGTAGAAATAATGCACTGACTTTGTTGAATATATCTATTTTTGATTATAAATATAATTAGTGTGAGTAATAATGCAAAAATCTTTTATAAACTCTCGCGATCAGAATTCATAAATTGGATTATGAAATGGATTTTTATCGCGTGAAAATACCTTCTTATTTTCCCGACGTTTCGACTGTATTGCAACACAGTAATAATACAAAAAAAAGTAAATACCTAACAGGAATATATAGGAGTGTGGGATAATAATTGTATAGCAAATTTTGAACTTATTGACTCCCAACGAGTAACGGTTCACAACTGAACACTTCTTCGTGCAAGACGGGTAATTGGAAAACTTGAAAGTAACTCCATCATTAATTGGAGAAACAAGTTTTTGCGATTGTTTGGAATTGTTCTAATTGTTTAGGAATTGTTTTCAAGTTAGAGATGACAAATTTAAAATTCAAAATACTTCATTCTTTAAGATCTGTCGGATCAATTGGACAAGTCTTAAATCTACGTTGAATTTACGCCTGTTCGTAAAACAAATTGAGCGTGGAAGATATAGGCAAGAAACTACGCTTGGCTACTTTTTCTAAATGATCCTTTTACAATCACTTTTAAAAAGCGAGTTTGAGTTCAGACCCAAGCTTTGTTTTCTTCTATAATATTTAATAAAAACCTTAATCGTGGGAAACAGCTCATAAATTATATTGACGTAGTGGGCATCAGTAAAAAAAATATCGACGTAGTGGGCAACGGCAAGTACACTATATCGACGTAGTGGGCAACAGCTAATAAACCAAATAACTTTGATTATAATTAAGCCAAGTAAAACAAAACAAAACAAACTTAAATAAAATGCCTTATCTTGATTCTTCTTGTCACTTCCAAGTGTTGAAAACGTTCAAAAGCACATCTCATACGAAGTTATAAGCCCTGAACGTGTACCCCGTCCTACGCAATCACCCCCCTGGTCACCCCCTCCCCACCCCTCAGGCACCCGCAACCCCCTTAATAATTTACCAGCCGGATGATTAAATAAACATTACCGCGAAGATCGCAAAGGAATAAAATTTTATATTCGCAGAGATATGAACCTCAAATATTCAGAGTCTCCGAATTACCAAGTTGGTTATTCATGTATGATTTGCGCTTTTTAGATTTTTAGATCTTCGAGAGGCTTCGAGGGGATCAAAGGGGCTTTGTTCCTCATTGCCAGTTTGATTCGGTTCGCAGATGGCTTACTTCCTTTGTTAATATTTGCTTTGTTTGAAGTCTAGACTAGGGTTTTCAAGGAATTGAAATACGTATTTAAAACTAGCTACCGCCCGCGGCTTCACTCGCGTGGTACCCGGATTAAAAATGGCCTATATGTTAACCCAGCACATGTCCTATGTATATTCCAAGTTTCATTCAAATCCGTTCAGCCGTTTAGGCGTGAGAGTAGCAAACATCCATACATACAAACTTTCGCGTTTATAATATTAGTAGGATTAGAACCATTACTTTAACAAAACTAGCCGATGATTAAGATCGCAAGTGAAGTAGATGGTGCTGGAAGTAATCGGTTAAGTGTCAGTTGAATTTGGACACGAGGGGTTCCGTACCATTTCATAATGTATGTGAAAGTTTTATATATGGGGCCCCTTTTTATTTAATTTCTATTCATTACACTCTGTAAAAATTTCATCTGTATACCTATTACAGTTCATGAGACTGATGACAGATGGACGGACGGACGGACAGCGGTGGCTTAGTAATAGGGTCCCGTTGGCACTCTTCGGTTACGGAACCCTAAAAGAAAAAAATATAAAAAAATACATACATACATATTATCACGCTCGTATCGAAAGTACTGGTATAGCACACATAATTTTTTCGCACAGAAAAATTCATTGTTACACGACCAGATTTGAACCCACGACCTAAGGATCAGAAGGCGGTGCCGCTACCACTAGACCACCAATGCTTTTCTATACATTAAAAAATGAACGCTCAGCAAACAAACTGCCAAACTAATTTAACCTCGCTACATTTTACTTCGCTACAGTCTACTGATCAATTGATAAATGTACCTTTAAAGCTATTGAAATGGAGTTAATTTAACATTGAATAAGGCTTAAAGTGTCAAATACTGTACTGATCAATTTGAGAAATATACTTGAAAGTAATCGAAATAGAGTTTATTTTACATTGAAAAAGATTTCAAATAACTTAAGAGCCTTTAACTTATTTTGCTCTTTTACAAGGATCCAGTCATTAGTTCGATTGGAATCGAACAGTGTTTGTTGACAGATTTAGGGTAGTTCCCATTTGTTCTATGGAACATGACGTCATCGAACAAAATGGCACATTTTCTTCCCATTTTTTTCTATAGAACTACATACTAGCTTTTCACCCGAGTTTCATGATATAAAACAAAATGAGAATCAGATTTTCCCAAAATCTTCCATGAGGAGCTAAATGACACTGATAATAACAATTATTCTGTCATACCATCATTGATCAAACATCTGCCTGGGTAAAATAATCCTACAAAAGAATCCTAAAAATGGAAATAATGGATATTCGTAGCAAGAATGATAATATAATCGTAAAGAGGTCTTTATTTACCTTGTCCTATAGAACAATTTGAGAAATAAAAGTATTACATGTTCCATAGTACAAAATCTAAGAATTTTTACAGAACATACAAATATTTCTCCAGTAGCGGGAATCGAACCCGCACCTCTAGCGTCTTAGCCAAGCACTCGCCTGCCACGCCACCGTGGTCGTCAATGATGATGATGGTTACGTATAAATGAGTAAATCTATTTAAGTAGGACATTTTAGTACCCCAGCTCTTAAACGGGTTATATAAATGAAATGACAATAATAAAATTAAATAATTCCACTCATAGGCCTCTGCAATACTCCCCTTTCTCTAAGTATGTAATCTAATTTAAAGTATTTTCGTACTTGGACTGGTAAACACATAACCCATCTTTCCTTGCCTTGGTCGGTTGAACTTATACATATTTGTGTCAAATTAAATACAAAAACACAAGCTTTCATAATATTTTGTTACAAAATGTTATACTGTATCGTAATTACCCAAATATTACAAAACATATGCGTCTATCATACTCGTAATTGTTGGTTGTAGGGTACCGAACAAAAGTTTTGAATGGGATTCCCTGTGTCGTGGGTATCAGAAACTACGAGTACCATGGTACCACAACACCCAGACCCGGAAGAAATATTTACAGAACATGCTAACATTTCTTCCGCAGCGGGAATCGAACCCGCGCCTATTGCGTCTCTGCCGAGCAATCGCCCGCCACGCCATCGAGTCCATCATAATTATATAAACAAATAGATCTGTGTGTGAGTTTGTTATGACTCAAATTCATAACGGCTGAATAGTTTGTGTCATATGCATGGAAGAAATAATAATAAATTTGCTATAATACATTTCAAGTTTTCACAATTGTAACATCCAAGTTACATTAAGTCTTAAGCCACCGCAATAAAGCTTATTTTCCATTAAAAGCCGCCTTAGAGTACCGCAGGCTCGACTTAGACATTAGATGTAGGTAATGTACGTACGTACAATAAGATGTGGCAGAGGATAATGTTTCTTAATTTACTTTGGAATTTCAAAGATCATGAAAATAAAGTGATGGAACAAAGTATAGGCCTCTTACGAACGCTTGTATAATGTTTCTTTCTAACCTTAATTACCTTCTTTCATGTTATGGCGACCTCGGCGACGTGGCGGTTGATAGCTCGGCTGAGGCGCGAGAGCTGCGGGTTCGATTCCAGGTTCGAAAAGTGTTTGCATGTTCTGCAAATATTTTTTACCTTTACTTGCTTTACCATGGTCCTCGTAATTAGGGTTCTTTAACCGAAGAGTGCCATCGGGACCCTATTACTAAGCCTCCGCTGTCTCGTGAGAAATAAAATTTTCAGTGTGTATTTCTATTGCTACTATAACAACGAAAAATAAAAATACAAGAAACATTTATGTATGTGTAAGTGGTACGGAACCCGTTGTATGTGAACTCGACTCGCACTTGACTAGTTTTTTGATACTCACGACACAGTGAATCCTAGTGGGGACAGACATAAATATGTATATGACTTTTGAATGTAATTATAGGTTATTATTTACCTATTGGTATTCTGTTGACACTATTTATCATTATTGTACCAGTTTTTAGATACAATTTAACAAGGCGAACTCGCAACCCGGGTTATTTTAACCAATTAAGCTAACAGTCAGACAGACTACTGAATCTGGGGATTTACCTTATTGATAAGGCCTTTTACCATCTATAGTAGGTAGATGATTTATACAGAGCGTCAGGAGGCAACTTTTACTTTCACAAACGGGACGTTGCTGTAGTGCCTGGGACGGATTAAGATGGAGTAGGCTTGCCCAGCACCTATTCCATCCTCTCAGCTTAGTCGGCCTTGTCCACAGGAAAGACATGGTCAATACATGCGGAGCTGACTAAGCCGCGGGTTTCCTCACGATGTTTTCCTTCACCGTTTGAGAGTACTGGTATAGCGCACATCAATTTTTCGCACAGAAAAGTCCATTGGTACACGACCGGATTTGAACCCACGACCTTAGGATTAGAAGGCGGGGTCACTACCAACTAGACCGCCAGTGCTCTCAAGTTTTTTTTTGTAAACACATACTTATAATACATAATACTACAACACCCAGACCCGGAAGAAATGTTTGCAGAACAGACAAGCATTTCTCCCGCAGCGATAATCGAACCCGCGCCTCTTGCGTCTCAGCCAAGCACTCGCCCGCCACGCCACCGAGGTCGTCTATATATGAATTTTCTATACAATACATCTATAATATGAATGAATAAAGATCTTTAACCACATACATGACCAACAGTGCGTATAACCTAGATGATAGACTGTAAGAGCGAGCTACGCCCTCATATCCTATTTATAATGCAGTTCGTAACCAATTTACCCGCTGGGCATCCAATATTTCATCGATAATTATTATTAACCCGGACCCTTGGCCCTTTTGCCCTTATTTTGTTCCAACCTTTCTGTCCTTTATAGGTTAACCCTCTCTAAATATTAACGTTTTCCAAACTGGCTCACAATGCTCACAGAAACGAATGCCCTGGATAAGATACCTGGATTTTTTTATGTGACCTAAAAAGAGGAACCACCTTATTTAATATCTAGAGGTACGTGCCTTTCAAACTGATTTTACAAAATAATGCTCCGCGATATTGTTGGCGTTTCCCTACACTATCGGCACGGCATGCCTTAGAAAACCTCGGCATGCCTATGGACGCTTCGGGCATGCCTAAGGACGCCTATTTTAACACTATTTTGAAAAAAATAATACATTAATATGACTACTACCACTCTACTTGTTTTTTCGAACTAGTATGGTGAAAGCACTATTTATAGTGCGCCTTACAGAGGCTTCTTTCGTCCTCGCTATTGTTACCTAAGTGTGCACAAAAGCCATTGAACAAAATCAGTGACGAACCAGGTAAAAAATACTATTGAATAATTTACTATTGGAAAGGATTGAATCTTATGCAAACAAAACTTTGTCTTAAAACCGCGGGAATTTCTGTATTGTATAGAAAATTAATAAAGAGAGAGAACAATCGGACTAATTGTTATTCAACGATTATTCCAAAAAGTCAATTAAACAATGTTCGTAATTGGTGAGAGGGTTGCGAGCAGTGTGATAACTTTTTAAAAGTTCTAAAGAAAGAACAAATGGGTTGAACGCTGTTGGACGACATTAAACCACTTACTCGTCGGAATTTACAGAATAATTTAGACTTACATCATACTGCGACTATTTTGAATCATTAAGGCCTTTTATCATCTATAGTAGGTGATTTATACAGCGTCAGGAGGCAACTTTTACCTTCATAAACGGGACGCTGTAGTGCCCGTGACGAATTAAGATGGAGTAGGCTAGCCCAGCACCTATTCCATCCTCTCAGCTTAGTCGGCCGTGTCCACGGGAAAGACAACTCCTCACGTATTCACAATTACATGTGTTAATTATATTTATACTAGCTACCGCCTGTGGCTTCGCTCGCGTGGTACCCGGATAAAAAGTAGCCTATAATGTTATTCTAGCACACACACTATGTATATTCCATGTTTCATTCAAATCCGGTCAGTCGTTACAGCGTATAATATTTGTGGACATTTCACACAGCGCCATCTAGCCCCAAACTAAGAAAAGCTTGTACTAAGGACACCAGATGGCTGATAGAACACTTATATACTTTTTTTTGTAAACATACTTGTAATAAGCAATTGTGCAACACTCAGAAACGTAAGAAATATTTGCAGAACATACAAAGATTTTTTTGGTAGCGGGAATTGAACCCGCGCCTCTTGCGTCTCAGCCGAGTATTTACCCCCCATGCCGCAAAGGTCGTCAAGTATTTGGTAAATATCGTTTATTTGTACCGAGTTTTGAGCGAATCGAACAAAGGTTTTTTGCCATAGAAACTTTACCACTCAGTTTAATCTTTTAGGGTTGATTTCGAAAATTAACTATAATTAAATAAGATTAGTAGTTAATTATCTAATTTTAAAGTTAAAATATTTTACGAACATTTTCCCTATTACTGAAATCGAACCTACTCGTGTACCAGCCGCCTCAACGTCATTTCAAAAACAAAATAGAAATTGAATACCATCTTGTCACGGAGTATCTCAAGTTTCAATTTGTTTCACATTTTCTCGAAAAAAACTGGAGGCAATTTAAACATTCCTTCAAAACCTAATCCCTCTGGGGGTTCGTTGCGGAACCCTAAAAGTAATTGAAATTCAAGCCGACGGCCGACGGGTAAACCGCCATTCTGGTGATATACTACTTATGAAGTCCCTCACTGCACTAGTTCCACCATTCCATTTGATGAACTTGGAACTTTTCCAAGAGTAAGTTTAACCTCGGATACTTATAGAAATCTGAAAGTTTGTGAGTGAAAGATTTCTTGGTCACCTTCGAAATAAAAAGGATGGACTATTCTACTTAGATACTATTGCTGATGTTACAAATCCGAAAGATTGAGGACTTGAAATACGCATTGTTCGGAACCTGAATATACCTACATATATTCTACAACTAAGTGCCGCCCGCGGCTTTGCTCGCGAGGTACCCGGATAAAAAATTGCCTATACGTTAATCCAGTACATGTACTATGTATATTCCAAGTTTCATTCAAATCCGATCAGCCGTTTAGGCGTGAAGGAGTAAGAAACATGCATACATACAAACTTTCGCGTTGATAATATTAGTAGGATTTATCGGGGCCCCCGCTCTGGCGCGCCGCGAAACCTGGATACAAACTTTAAACATGCGGAGCAATTGGCTTGAAACTCGGTTTATATACTTAGAAAATAGACATGTTTCAGGTTGTTTAAAATTACTCTCAAAAAGGTGTTAAATGAGGTATCATTTACACGTGAACACAGCCGCGCGAGTAAGCTAGTCTTAGGTATCTAATCATAGTATTTTTTGCAAATTCGCTGTATATTAACTGGAATTTACTTAGCATATTTTTATGTAGACTAGGTTTGACCAGCAACATGAAGTAGCAATGGGCAGAAACAGCGGTGGACTTCCTTACACTTATCGACGGCCTTGGTGGCGTGGCGGGCTATTGCTTGGCAGAGACGCAAGAGGCGCGCGTTCGATTCCCGCTGCGGAAGAAATGTTTGCATCTTCTGTAAATATTTCTTCCGGGTCTGGGCGTCGTGGTACCATGGTACTCGTAGTTTCTGATACCCACGACACAGGGTATCCTAGTGTAGGTCAGGACTATGTGACTGTTGGGTGTTATTTATTTATTTAATGATGATAATGAGTTTTATCCGTTGTCCAGATTTACAACATAATTATTACTAGACTTTACAAGTATTTGCGTATTTTAAATTACATCTAATTACCACGGCTTAGACTGCTAAAAACATTTTCTAATCCAAGCTTATCCCTATGTAATTATACCCCCCTTACTCTCCTCCCTCCCCATCCCCTTTAGCCCTCTCACTACCCCTCCTCGGGAGAGTGCAAGTCATGCACATTTGGAGTTTATTTCGCAAGAGCCGTTTCGTATTTTAATGAGCTTTAACTTATTTATTTTTAAGTCCTATTGCGTTTTATATTATATGTTAAACAAATAAAGGCGAATGTGGTCGACTAGTTCTTTAGAAGCAATATGGGGCAATGATTAAAGTGCTCAAAAAGGTTTCTTTATGATGAGGAGGATATGCCGAGGCGTCCTTAGGCATGCCCGAGGCGTCCTTGGGCATGCCCGAGGCGTCCTTGGGCATGCCCGAGGCGTTCTTAGGCGTGCTGAGGCGTGCCGATAGTTGCGCCGGGTCTTATAAAGCAGTCACTTTCATTACATTTTTATGTATGCTTGTCGGATTAGGATTCTCTAAAGTAACTTCGTAAGAGCTGGGATTCTCTTGACCTACTAGATCGAAAAATAATAATGACAAGATTAGATAGATGGATCTAAAACTATTAACAAAGTATTTTATGAATGAATGAATGTGGAAGTGAATGAATGAACAGCGAATTTCCTCTATACCAATATAAATATCAATTTGTCGATATGTTTGTATTTTTCGGTCCGCTGGTAAGCCGCCGTTCATTTGTTAGATTCGATTGATTTGATGGATAGCACTGATTGCTCTCGCTGGGTAAATATTGCGATGGGTTTCAATCAATTTCAATGAATAATATTACTAGGCTCGGGTTTTGAACCCACTGTCATAGGCTCTCGTTCGAGTGAGCACATCTGACCTAATAAAATAAAATTGAATAGAAAAAGGTTTATATTCTTACCAAAAACACACAGAAGCGCAATATTCTTACAAATAGTAAAATCAATTCTCTGCTGGACTGGGAGTAAAGAAAAAACATAGAATGCGTCCAGCTGCTTCTCTCCCCGAGCATGTCGTAAAAGTCGACTAAGGGATAGTATCCTCCAACATGATGTCACCATGGTTCACCATATCCATCTTGAGACTTTTAATCAGGAGTGGTTGCAAGTTTTCTTATGTTTACTTGTGGATCTACCCACCCCATGTGATAATATGCATGGTATAGAAAAAGGTAACAAAAATGGATGGAGATCGCGGGTTTTAAGTGAATGAAGTGCTCGTGGCGTAGCTTGCTTAGACGTTCTTGATTGATCGTTGAAGCTAAGCAACGTTGTGCGCGGTCACAATCGGGATGGGTGACTGCAAGTGGCATTACGAGCTGAGCGTTTCCGTGCTTCGGAGGACACGTTAAATTGTCGGTCCCGGCTTTAAAGTCGTTAAGCCATAGCGGAGGCCTTCAGGCGGTCTAAAACTCCGTCACAAGAGTTGGCACTAGCTCATACATACTTACTTTTAATGAATGAGGGTAGCTCAGGACAGTGTTGGATGGCCCAAGCAAGGGAAAGCCTACGCCAGCACTGAGTTATAGCATGTAGATGTTGATGATGATGAAAAAGCAATAAAATCAACACCCAAAGTAAACTCACTCAATAACGAAGTTATTCACTGATTATTGAAACAGCTCGAGATAATATCGCGCAATGAATTTAATCACGAGTTCATAAACTGAAGCAATTGATTACTTATCGATGAGACAACTTTATGAGACTTCATTACGAAAACAGATTCGTGAAATAGGTTTTGAATATTTAGTATGTACTCACCAGTGTATACATGAGTTCGAAGCTCGAAACGCTCGTGGCGTAGCTTGCTTAGACGTTCTTGATTGATCGTTGAAGTTGTGCAACGTTTTGCGCAGTCACAATTGGGATGAGTGACCGCAAGTGGCATTACGAGCTGAGCGCTTCCGTGCTTCGGAGGGCACGTTAAATGGTCGGTCCCGGTTTTTAAGTCCGTCAAAACTCCGTCACAAGAGTTGGCCACTAGCTCATACGAACTTACTTTATTATATGAGATAGACGGAAAATTCTTGATTTCACATTAAAAAGCAGTCAAGTGCGAGTCGAATTCGCACACGAAGGGTTCTGTACCATCGTACATGTACATAAATGTTTCTTGGGCCCCCCTCTTATTTTTATTATTTGTTGTTATATCGGCAAAAGAAATACACACTCGTATTCTCGTATCATATACAGTATGTATTCCTTTAATAAGATACATTTGATGTTCTTAAACACATAAACAAAATAATAGAACTGGTAAGGAAACATCCGATAAGTGAATTGGAAGATCTGTTTAACGTCTGGTTAATGTCTTGGTGAACTGTAGGTAATCCAATAATATTTCTACGGTACGGGGAACACTATAATAAAATCAAATATGTGTCCGTTGAATTGGAAGTACAGCCAGCATCAAAAGCAAATGATGATCAAAGTTCTAAAACAATTTTAAAAGGTTTAATATTTAAGGTTTTATATAGTTAGAAAATAAAATTAACTATAATAACATTAAAATCTACGTACATACATACATATTATTACGTTCGTATCCCTAATGGGATGGGCAGAGCCACAAGTATCTATATGAACACTTGCAGCCACTCCAGATCCAAGAGTCCCAAGATGGATATGGTTAAAATTAAAATCTATTAACTGTTAATATCAGAAATGAAAATGTGCTGAGTTTTTTTATAAAACTAGAAATAAATAAATATTTGTGGACATTTCACACAGCACCATTTAACCCCAAACTAAGCAAAGCTTGTGGACACTGTGGGCACCAGATGGCTGATGGAATACTTTTATACTTTTTTTAAAATACATACTTATAATACATAATACTACAATACCCAGACCCGGAAGAAATATTTGAGAATATACAAACATCTCTCCAGTAGCGGGAATTGAACCACTCATCCGCCACGCCACCGAGGTCATCTTAGTATCAGTGTCCGTGGGAGGCGGTAATCACTTACCACCAAGTGAACCGCTTGCTTGCCAAGTTATGTTCCCCAAAAGTCAAAGTCATAAGTCAAAAAATTGTATTCCTTAAAATCACTGTGATCACTTGGACACGTCTTAAATCTACGTTGCATTTACATTTACTGTTCGTAACGCGAAAAGCTTTATAAGTTTTGAAAAAGCTATAAACTTTTGACGTTGAATGTACCTAAATCCATATAGCTGTAGGTCTGAGAGCTTACGGCAATCAGCGGCGTTTTATTGAGAAATCCTGAGAGTGCCATTGTTGGAGGATACTATTTCATCCGAGAGGTCTTAGTTTTGTGTCGTAAAGTACTATATTTCAGGATTTATTTCGGCCTCAGCATTTGGAGACCGTAAGTTTGGTGAAAAGGAAAATAATTACATAAAACATACAACTAATCCTACTAATAAATATTATAACGCGATAGTTTGTATGTATGGATGTTTGTTACTCTTTTACGCCTAAACGGCTGAACGGATTTGAAAAAAACTTGATAATTTTAAAATCTACCTTTAAAAGGCACTCAGTGTTATTTAATTCAAAAGAAAAATGCTAAGTCCAGTAAAAAAAAGAACACACAATGACTGCCATTATTATTCGCTTTGTCAAATCAAACGCAGTTTCATTTAAATATCGAGCTTGTATCTGACAGCTGTGACAAACGACGCCAAAATGGCGGAACACGGCCATTTCATGAAGTTATTGGAAGTGCGTTTTATATCGATAATAAAAACGGTCAAGTGAGAGTTGAATTTGCTCGCTAAGAGTTCCGTACCATCGTACGTGTACATGCTCCTTTTATTTTATTTTTATTATTTGTTGTTATTGTGGCAATATAAATACACACTGTGAAAATTTCTACTCTCTACAATACAACTGACAGACGGACGGACGGACAGCGGAGACTTAGCAATAAGGTCCTGTTGGTAACCTTCGTGTACGGAACCTAAAAAAGGAAAGGGGATTTTAATAGAGGAATACATAAATTATAAACTTCTGTTATTGACGTTGCGATCATGCGTCAGCATAAACAGCACACACAAACCCTTAAAAATGTGTTTTTAGAAAGAAAAAAGTGTTTCTTGTATTATTCGTAAGTTTCGGAACATACCGTAGCCTTGGTTTATACTTACAAAAATCCGTCAGATGTACAAAAAGCGTTGCTCCAACCTTCTCTCGAAGTATAAATTTTTAAGCAGTCTGTAGATATGACAGCTGTCAGCTGTCACCTGTCACATTTCCCAGTGGATTCGTGTGTGCTGACTGCTCAATTAACCTTTCAGTGTCACGTGGCTCTTAATACTATTGTTTCAAGTTCATTTTATCATTTTCTTTCTATCACTGGAATATAAAACTGAGTGCAAAAAGCCAACATTACGCAGTGTTTCTAGGCGGTCACCCATCCAAATCCTGATTGCGCCCGACGCTACTTAACATTCGGGTTCCCCATACAAACTTTCATACCTTATTTCACCCTTTCAGGATTATTTTTTAGATAAAAAGTAGCCTATGTTCTTGCATAAGAAAAACATAGAATGGGTTCAGCTGCTTCTCTCCCCGAGAATGTCGTAAAAGTCGACTAAGGGATAGTATCCTCCAACATGTTGGACCACTTATATGGGCGATGGGCTGATCACCTGTCACCATGATTCACCATATCCATCTGAGGACTAAAGAAGTGGCTGCAAGTTTTTCTTATGTTTACTTGTCGCTCTGCCCACCCCATTAGGGATGCGGGCGTGATAATATGTATGTACGAACAGGTGTAAATGCAACGTAGATTTAAGACGTGTCCAAGTGATCCCAGTGATTTTAAGGAATAAAAATTTTTGACTTTGACTTTGAATTTGTTCTTGCCCAGAATGCAACTTATCTCCATGCCGAGTTTTATCGAAATCCATTTTATCGAATCGAAAGGTAACAGACAGAGCTACTATCGCATTTATAAATATCTCTTTGTTTCGTGTGAAGGCAAGCCCGCTCAATATTGGAGCGGACTCAGAGCGAAAACCGAGCTTGCAACATTGATGAGTATCCATACCTACTTATTTCCGATCCAATGAAGCCATTGACGTATGTATTTGAAAATAGAATTGGAATTCGAAGGCTTCGGTGGCGTGGCGGGCGATTGCTCGGCTGAGACGCAAAAGGCGCGGGTTCGATTTCGAAATGTTTGCATGCTCTGTAAATATTTCTTCCGGGTCTGGGTGTTGTGGTACCATGGTACTCGTAGTTTCTGATACCCACGACAGGGAATCCTAGTGTTTTCGATAGTTGATGTTGTTAGTATTAATAACTGCTCAATGGATTTAGTATTCAGTATTCTTACATAGAATGCGTCCAGCTGCTTCTCTCCCCGAGCATGTCGTAAAAGTCGAATAAGGGATAGTATCCACCAACATGAGATACAATAAGCAAGTATTCCCAAGGAGGGTTGACGTCAGGCAGGCGGCTGGTCATAAAACACCTTAGCCAAAACTACCCCACATAGAGTGGGATAAGGGCAGGAAGATGATGATGATTCTTTATATTGAACTAACGGGCGACGCATGGAAAATAGTATTTTTTATTGATTGGCGTCGGATTAATTTAGCATCCGTCATCCGTTAGAATTTATAGGAACCGGGCATAAGAATAAAAAATAAAATTCATCTACATTTTACAGGATGGAAGATGGTACAATGCTATGTATAAAATATATTCTAGTATAATACGGTACGTTGTCTCTTACAGAACCTTTGTCAATGGGAGTGAGGTCCGACCGTTTATTTACTTTGTATTTGTTTCAACTAACAACTAGAATAAGGGGTTGGGTTAGTGTCAAATAGACCTTGGGTTTTACTTTGATCCCCATGTTTGGGACCTAAAAGGTAGTGTAATTTGTTGTTTCAACCTATAGGTCCGAAGGTCGTAAACGTAGGTATAATAATTATTATAGTTCGCCCCGAACTGAGCAGGCCCCTTATTCTATAAAACCAAACGAAACTTGACAGCTGCTAACTTGTATGAAACGCGCCTCGTCGCGTTTTTGCAACAAACACGGTGATCCCACAAACGTACCTGCGTTTACCCGTGTTACGTTTTGTTTGGTTTGAGTAACCAATCTTTTTGTAATTTCGAGTTCAGGCTTTCTCAATACAGGGGGCCTTATTCACTATGACCAAACAAAACGTAGCGCGGGCAAACACGGGCACGTTTGTGAAATCACCGTATCGTATTCTATATGACAATTTTGTATTGCAACAACGCGATGTGGCGTGATACAAACAAGTTATGTCAAGTTTCCTTTGGTCATAGAGAATAAAGAGCCCATGCTACGCTAAGCGAGGAAACCACTAGATATTACCACTAATACTTTTAAGTGTTCTGCGAAAATATGTACCTAAAATATTGTGTTATATATATCATACTAATATTATAAAGAGGAAAGATTTTTTTGTTTAATTTGTTTGTTTGTAACGAATAGGCTCCGAAACTACTAGACCGATTTCCAAAATTCTTTCACCAATAGAAAGCTACATTATCAGAGACCAGTATAAGCTATTATATATTTTCAAAAAATTAGGGATTCGTAAGAAAATTGCAATATTTGTAACCCAAGGTAGAAAACCCAAAATAGTTTTTGGCGTGCGCTGCGAAAACTATTGATTATAGAACAAAATAATGTACTACACGCGTACGAAGTCGCGGGCAACAGTAGTTTTATAAACTCTTGTTACCATGCACCTTATGTTTTCTCTGTAATAAATCCTTTTTTCATTTCATTTCAGTGTATACATATAACACACCTTCTTGTGCGCAATCGGCTAAGTTGTTTGTCGCGAGGCGCCGCCGCCGCCGCCTAGCCGGCGTCGCTTCTAATCGAAACATATTGTATAATATGTATTACTAGCGGTTGCCCACGACTTCGTACGCTTGTAGTACATTATTTTGTTCTATAATCAATAGATTTCGCAGCGCACGCCAAAAACTATTTTGGGTTTTCTACCTTGGGTTACAATATTGCAATTTTCTTACGGATCCCTAATTTTTTGAAAATATAATATAGCCTATACTGGTCCCTGATAATGTAGCTTTCTATTAGTGAAAGAATTTTTGAAATCGGTCCAGTAGTTTCGGAGCTTATTCGTTACAAAGAAACAAAAAATCTTTCCTCTTTATAATATTAGTATGATTTACTAACCCATACATATACTGAGGTACAAGTTTCGTTTGTTGCTCATATTACTTGCATATATTTGTATATACTGCTTGACTGGGAGTAAAGAAATATCATAGAATTGACGGCCTCGGTGGCGTAGCGGGCGATTGCTCGGCAGAGACGCAAGAGGCGCGGGTTCGATTCCCGCTGCGGAATATTTGCATGATCTGTAAATATTTCTTCCGGGTCTGGGAGTTGTGGTAACATGGTACTCGTAGTTTCTGATACCCACGACACAGGGAATCTTAGTGTGGGGTCAGGAAAGACTATGTATGCGACTGTTGGGTGTTATTATAAAAAAAAGAATGTGTCCAGCTACTTCTTTCCCCGAGCATAGTCGACTAAGGGATAGTTTTATACCTGTCAACTCTGGACAGAATACACTAAAAGAGCACATGATGGCATTCGTGTTGCCTATAACAATATCTTTAGGCAACTTATGGGACTAGATCGCTATTGCAGCGCCTCGGGTATGTACCTGGGGGCGCGAATACATTCATTTAACGCCATCCAGAGGAGCTGGGTTGCTAAATTCATGTCCAGGGTCGGCAGGTGTAAAAACTCCCTTGTCGCGAGTCTGGCTGAGAGGGTCTTCTTGACCAAGATGTATAGACGATGGGTGCAAATAGCAACCTGATAGGTACAGTAGATACCAAATTTTATTTTATTTTATTTTATTTTAATTCTGACTGTGTTTTTTTTTGTGTATGTATTTCTTATTTAAAAAAAAATGTTTTTTATTTTTTAATGGATCTTGTGTCTGCAATAAAGAATATTATTATTATATTTATTTATTATTATAGTATCCTCTCCAACGTGATGGACTATCAATATAGGTGATGGGTTGATCACCTGTCACCATGGTTCACCATAAACCTACTAATATTTTAAACGCGAAAGTTTTTAAGTATGGATGTATGGATGTTTGTTACTCTTTCACGCCTAAACGGCTGAACGGATTTGAATGAAAATTGGAATATACATTGTCCATGTACTGGATTAACATTAGGCTATTTTTTATCCGGGTACCACGCTAGCGAAGCCGCGGGCGGCAGCTAGTATTTGTATATACTGATGTACTTGGAGTAAAGAAATATCATAGAATGCGTTCAGCTGCTTCTCTCCCCGAGCATGTCGTAAAAGTTGACTAAGGGATTTTATCCTCTCCAACATGATGGACTACCTATGTACAAGGGTGATGGGCTGATCACCTGTCACCATGGTTCACCATATTAATCATTTATCAGAGTGGCTGCAAGTTTCCTTGTGTTTGCTTGTGACTCTGCCCACCCCATTAGGGATATTGGCGTGATAATATGTATGTTTATGTGCGCTGTACACTCTCAAGCGGCGAAGTAATCGTGAGGAAATTGACGTGTCGTAGAACCTAAAATGTTCGAAAATATGTGTCAACTGCAGAAAAGGAGGCTTTGAAGCGAACTTTAAATTATTTCACCACACTGATTCGTAAGAACTAGTGACACGACTAGATAAATTATAATTCAAAACCAGACGTTCACAGACACTCCAGAAAATGAAATTTCAAAATATTATTTGCAAGCAACCCAAGAGTTTCGTGGAATAATAATGTTTAGGATCGTTTACATAACAAGTACTTGCTTAGCACATTCTCACAACTTCAGAATAACAGAGAACTAAAAAAATATAAGGCCTTTTGCCATCTATAGTAGATCATTTATACAGCGTCAGGAGGCAACTTTTACTTTCACAAACGGGACGCTGTAGTGCCCGGGACGAATTAAGATGAAGTAGGCTTGCCCAGCACCTATTCCATCCTCTCAGCTTAGTCGGCCTTATCCACAGGAAAGACATGGTCAGTACATGCGGAGCTGACTAAGTCGCGGGTTTCCTCACGATGTTTTCCTTCACCGTTTGAGAGTACTGGTATAGCGCACATACATTTTTCGCACAGAAAAATCCATTGGTACACGACCGGATTTGAACCTTAGGATCGGAAGGCGGGGTCACTACCAACTAGACCACCAGTGCTCTCAGTGTGGTGTAATAACTAAGCATGGAAAAACACAGGTTTACAAACCTTGCTATATAAGGGTCCGTCCACTCTATTATGCCGGGACGTACAAATAGGTCTTCTATAAAGTTCAACGTTCTTGCAAAATTTTACTCGACATATTGTTTTCCTTTTTTGTGCACCATATCCATCTTGGGACTTTGAATCAGGAGTGGCTGCAAGTTTTCGTATGATAACTTGTAGCCCCGCCCACCCCAGTTAGGATATGGGCGTGATTATGTATGTATGTTTTCTGAGCAGGAACATTGACTAAATAACCCTTAAAAAGGGGCAAAATGGGGTGTGAAAGTTTGAAGGGAACTTTTTAATACAAAATCAATCTACACGTGTTGTAGAGTTGTTAAAATAACCTATAAAAAGGGGTAAAACCGGGTGTCAAAAATTACTACTCGCGAGCAAAGCCACGCGGGTAAACTAAAGGATGTGTGGATGTGACGATGTATGTTTGTGCCTCAATCACGCTGTAACGCCTGAACGGATTTGAATGAAACTTGGAATATACATAGCATGTGTGCTGGAATAACTTATAGGCTACTTTTGTCCAGATACCACGTGAGCGAAACCGCAGGCGGCAGCTAGTATAATATAAATAATAAAATCTTATGCTTTTGAATACTAAACAATAAACTTAACACAAAATGTGTTTTCTCACTCGTTCGTTTCGCGGTTTCTTGTATACACAATTTATTATCCAGCGTGGTTGAATACGAGCTCAAACAAGAAAATATTACAATAAAATTCGCATTTGAAGCATTCTTGTGCAGACAAAGTGAAATGTGTGCATTTGATGCAAACAGAAGTTCCGCTCGCGATGACTCTTCATAGAGAGGCTGCGGAGCGGGGAGGAGCGGGGCGGGTAGCGGACATTCTTACTAAGCATTAAAGTAAACTAAAAAAACCTGATGACATTGTGAATGCCGCGGTTGGTAGGTGAATGGAGTCAGCATTAAATCGTCTTAATCATTTGTGGACATTTCACACAGCGCCATCTAGCCTCTAAATAAGCAAAGCTTGTACTATGGATACCGATGGCTGATAGAATACTTATTTTATTTTAAACATATACTTATAATACATATTACTTTTTTTTTTTTTATTATTTTTTTTTTCGCTCACTTGATACCCGGATAAAAAATAGCCTATATGTTAATCCAGTACATGTACTATGTTTATTCCAAGTTTCATTCAAATCCGTTCAGCCGTTTAGGCGTGATTGAGGCACAAACGTCCAAACGTCCAAACTCACAAACTTTCGCATTTATAATATAAGTAAGAAGTAAGATAACGCCCAGACCCGGAAGAAATATTTGCAGAACATACAAATATTTCTTGTAGCGGGAATCAAAACCGCGCCTCTTGTGTCTCAGCCGATCACTCGCCCGCCACGCCACCGGGATCGTCAGTGTGACGTCCTCCCCAATAGGGGAATCTACATTCAGCATTGGACTTGATAGGTTGATGAAGATGATAATGGTAAACTATTCCATGTTGTACACAGTTACAAGCGAGCACCTTGAGAAATTTCACGGTAGTGCCAAAAACTACTCTGTTTACTCGAACACAAGCTAGTTCAAATCGCTATTCGCTCCGCTGCCCGCTCCGCTCGTGAACTCACGCAGTCTAACCCCGATTGGCTCGGTCCAGCGGCACTCGAGGCACGTCCTCGGCGGAATTCAATTTGACATTCGGCTAAAAACTTTTGTTTTACATTTCAGATCCAGGTTTTCGAGATGTTGAGGGGTGAATGTAAATGGCTTTTGTTTTTATTCTCTAGATTCTATAGATAATTTGTTTGTTTATCCGTATCAAATGAACTAGTGAGACAATCACGCCTTTTTTCAACGTAAAAGGTCAATGTAATAAGGTGAGCGTATAGCTGGAATATGCTGGTAGTGACCCCACCTTCCGATTCTAAGATCGTGGGTTCAAATCCGGTCGTGTACCAATGGATTTTTCTGTGCGAAAAATTTATGTACGCTATACCAGTACTCTTAAACGGTGAAGGAAAACATCGTGAGGAAACCCGCGGCTTAGTCAGCTCCGCATGTACTGACCATGTCTTTCCTGTGGACAAGGCCGACTAAGCTGAGAGGATGGAATAGGTGCTGGGCAAGCCTACTCCATCTTAATTCGTTCCGGGTACTAGACCGTCCCGTTTGTGAAGGTAAAAGTTGCCTCCTGACGCTCTATAAATTATCTACTATAGATGGTAAAGGCCTTAGTATAACAACAAACAAAAATGAAAAGGGGGCCCTATACAAAGAAATATGTACGTTGGTACGGAACCCTTCGTGTGTGAATTCGACTCACACTTGGCCAGTTTATTACGAGATTGCACTGTGTGCCGTCGACCCTCACTACATGGCCATCATTAAACTTCTGAATCTACAAACTCAGCGTCTTATAAAAACTTCCCGACTTACTTACTTTAACTGTTCCCACTAGCTCCTGTTCCCATTGGCCCCTCTGGCACATCTAAGCTTTCTTATAAAGTTGCTGGAAGCATTAATAACTTTCACCACTACTATTACTTCTAGAGCTCTGTACTTACTTGGGTTTTCTTTTTTTTAACTTTTAATTTATTCAACCCTTACGGGATGCTGCCGTTTACCATCTAGTAGATGATTTATACAGCGTCAGGAGGCAACTTTTACCTTCACAAACGGGACGCTGTAGTGCCCGGGATGAATTAAGATGGAGTAGGCTTGCCCAGCACCTTTTCCATCCTCTCAGCTTAGTCGGCCTTGTCCACAGGAAAGACATGGTCAATAAGTGCGGAGCTGACTAAATCACGGATTTCCTCACGATGTTTTCCTTAACCGTTTGAGAGTACTGGTATAGCGTACTTTATTGCACAAAAAAAAACACAGAAAAGTAAATAAAAAACAAGCAATAACTGTACAATGGGTGGCCTTATCGCTAAGAGCGATCTCTTCCAGACAAAAACTTTAGACAACTTAACTTTACAAAAAGTTAAAAAATAAATAAATAAACACTAATCTACTTATAATATACTTACCTATAGACTAATACAGAATTAATATAAATCTTACTTATATCTTACTTCTTACTTATATTATAAATGCGAAAGTTTGTGAGTTTGGATGTTTGGATGTTTGTGCCTCAATCACGCCTAAACGGCTGAACGGATTTAAATGAAACTTGGAATATACATAGTACATGTACAGGATTAACATATAGGCTATTTTTCATCCGGATACCACGCGAGCGAAGCCACGGGCGGCAGCTAGTACAATATAAACAAATAAGTACATGAAAATAACTACCTACTAATGAGCAGTGACCAGTGAATTTTACTTTTATCTAATTACTTAAACAAATGATGTATCTGTTTCAGGTACGTAGAAGCGCTTATTTGTAAAGGAATTCCTCGAAGCGAGTCAGAGGTCATGTTGCGTAAGTAAATATAATTTTTCGCGGATCTGCACATCCAATCATAATGAGAATGCCTTTGGGACTCGCCTTTTCATAATCAACAAAGATCTCTCTGAACTTTCCCGAAGAATCCTGTGTATTTTTATGAATTCAAAGTCAAAAGTATTTGAGTTTTTGAGTCATTGTATCTTATTCTATTAATACCATAAATGCGTAAGTTTGTGTGTTAGTGTGTGAGTGTGTATGTTTATTCATACGTTGAGCTGGTGGTCGGGTGGTAAAGGCCTTGCCTTCCGATCTTGAGGTTGTGGATTCAAATCCAGTCGTGTACAAATCGATTTTGCTGTTTGAAAAAATTATCTGCGCATTCACAAATTGTGAAGGAAAACATCGTATGAAAACGAAGCATGGTAGGCGTTCTACAAACTACATCTTAAGATTTTTTGAGGATGTTCAAAAAACCGCGTCAGTCAAGCGTGTTTGTGACTGTCACTGAAGCTGAAAGCTTCATTTTTTTATAAGTATAATAAATAATTCGGCATATTTATTTGAGGATGAATAAAAGTTCTGAGTTAGTGGCAAACTCTTGTGACGGAGTTATTAGGCTGTTCCACGTACATCTAGGTCGCAGACGAGGGCGAGAGGAAGCTTCTTCTTGAAAACACAACTCAGATGATATGGCCAGATGATGTATATTTGCGAATTAAAAAGCTTAAACTAGGCGTCTGAGGTCATGTGGGCCCGTGCGTTTTCGTCAGCGCGTTCTAGGACTTGTCCCCTTTTTTTAGTTAATAGCGCCATCTAGTTTGAATCTTAAGAACTAAAACGATTGTTTAACATACCGCCCACCAAGGACAAAGTGCAATTTGTCCTTCTTTTACAGTTGAGCCGCCCACCATGACCACAGTGAAGCTATACAAAATTAGATAATTATGCTATGTTACAGTTAACTAGTTTATTGGTAGAATACAGAGCTTTGATACAGGTCTTTTTATTAAATTGTTCTTTGTACGAAGAGATACCACCCGTGTTAAGTTATCGGCTCCTGGGTGTTTTGCAACAACACGGCCGAGCAGCCAATGAGCTGGAGGTAAACCGTCCTCCTTGATTAGGACCAGATCCCCTATGTTTGTTTCGGGTTTTTGGTCGGTCCATTTGTAACGCTGTACCATATTCGATAGGTATTCCTGCGACCAACGTCGCCAAAACGTTTGCATCATACGTTGCGTAAGCTGCCACCTACGCAAACTCCCCATATTTTCCGATTCAAAGTTATAATCAGGTACAGTTAGTAGAGGTTCACCCACGAGGAAGTGCCCAGGAGTTAACGCTTCGAAGCCTTCAGATTCGGTGTCTGCCCGCGATAGGGGTCTAGAATTTAGACACGCCTCAATCTGTGCGAGGACTGTTGAAACTTCCTCATATGTCAAAGTTGTGTCCCCTATTACCCGTTTTAGATGAAATTTAACCGATTTCACCCCGGCTTCCCACAGTCCGCCGAAGTTTGGTGAAAGAGGAGGTATGAAATGCCACGTTGTGCCCTTATCTGCTAGACTCTGTGCGATTTCCTTTGATATTACTGATTTTTCAGCTGACAATACACTAGTTAATTCTCTGGCAGCTCCCACAAAATTTGTTCCATTGTCACTCCAGATATCGCTGCAGTGCCCCCTACGGGAAACAAATCTCTTAAAAGCAGCAAGAAACCCTTGAGTGGTAAGATCACTAACCACTTCGAGATGTACAGCCTTTGTGACCATACAGACAAAAAGACAGATGTAACCTTTGTAAGCATGATGCCCACGTCCTTTAGATGTTCTTACGTTGATTGGTCCTGCGTAATCCACCCCGCTGCATTTGAAAGGTCTTGTTGGTGTAACTCTGGCAGCCGGTAACTGTCCCATCAGTTGAGTTGATATAACCGCCGAGTACCGAATGCACTTCACACACTTCCGAACATGCCATTTTACCGAAGATTTAGCGCCAAGAATCCAGAATTTTGATCGCAGATAAGTTAGCATGAGTTGAACACCACCGTGGAGGGTTCTCACGTGCGCGTCAGCCACAAGTAAAGTAGTCAACACAGATTTTCTTGGGATCAAAATCGGATGTTTCCTGTCTTCTGATAAAGACGAACTTTCTAGCCGTCCTCCTACCCTTAGAATTTGCTTTTCGTCTATGAATGGATTCAATGCTTTTAATGGACCCTTAAGTTTTGCTGTATTACCATTCCCGCTTTTTTCTATGCTTGCTATTTCATCTTTGAAGTTTTCCCTTTGACACTTCTTAATGCACACTTCTAATGCTTCTTTCAGTTCTTTTGTAGTTAGAAACTCTAAATCTCTGCTTTCCTTTCGCTTTTTCCATGTTAAAAATCGCCTAATATATGCTACTACTCTCACTAACTTTCCCAAGTTTGAAAACCTATCCCAAAAATCGTCTGTAGCTATTACTAGATGAGCCTTTACCTCTTCTAAGTTAGTTTCTTCATCTTTCATTCTGTTGTAATTTACTTCTTTCCCATACAGAACTTCCGGACCATTGAACCACAAAGTATTCTGAGCTAGTTCAGACGGCATCAAACCTCGTGATGCGCAATCTGCAGGATTCTGTTTGGATTGAATGTGCGACCACTGCTGCGAATCAATTGTTGTTAAAATCTCAGAAACCCTATTTGCCACAAATGTTTGCCAACGACTCGGATGACTGTTGAGCCAAGCTAATACTATCGTTGAATCCGTCCAAGCATGGATTTGTTCTCGTTTGATTTTCAGGACCTCTGATACTTCCAGTAATAACCGTGCCACCAGAACAGCTCCACACAGCTCCAACCTCGGGATTGACACTTGTTTGATAGGAGCAACTTTAGTTTTAGCTGTTACCAAGTTCACGTGGACGTCACCTTTTTCATCGACTACTCTCAGATATACCACGGCAGCATACGCTATCTTGGATGCATCGGAAAACCCATGGAGTTCAATACTCAAGTTCTTCTGCGATGTTTGGATCCACCGAGGTATCTTCAGTGAAGATAAGTTTGGCAGATCATTCCGGTAAGAAAGCCACTCTTCTAATATCTTGCTTGGTGCTGTCTCATCCCAATCTATTCTAGATATCCAGAGCTTTTGAATAATTGCTTTTGCCACTATTACACTAGGTGCTACCCATCCTAGTGGATCAAACAAACGAGCAATATCTGATATTATTTCTCTTTTTGTTACAGGTTCTTGTAGCTGCGGCAACTTCACCGTGTATTGAAAAGCGTCGTTCAACCGGTTCCAGGTGAGTCCTAACAACTTCATTACTTCATCTTCTTTTATCTTCAAGCCTTGTTCTTCATCAACACATTTTCCAGATTTCATGTTTTCTAACAGCTCTTCACTGTTGCTGGACCATTTTTGTAGTTCAAACCCTCCTTTAAGCAGTAAATCATTCATTTCCTTGTATATTTTCATTGCTGTTTCTACATCTTCACAACCCGTTAACAGATCATCCATGTAAAAATCACTTAATACTTTTTCAGATGCTGCTGGATAGTTAACTCCTTCATCGTGTGCTAGCTGCTGGAGTGCCTTGACAGCCAGATATGGAGCTGATGCAGTGCCGAATGTTACCCTCAAGGAACGCCATTCTTCTGTCTTACTTCCTAATTGATCTCCTTTCCACAGGATTCTTTGATAGTCAACATCTTCCGCTGCCACTTTCACCTGTCTATACATTTTGACAATATCAGCCGACAAGCAGATACGATGACTCCTCCAGTTCATCAAAAGATGTCTCAGTTCGGGTTGTAAAGTAGGTCCTACCATCAGTAGATCGTTTAATGAAATCCCATTTTCTCCTTTACAGGACGCATCGAAAACAATCCGAACTTTTGTTGTGTCTTTGTCTTCCCTGATGACAGCGAAATGAGATAAGTAAGAGCCATACGACTTCTTCAATTCATCCTCGGGTATTTTCTCCATATGTCCCAGCTGTAAATATTCCTCTAAAACATCTGTATATTTGGTTTTCATGTCGTTTGATTTGTTAAGCTTCACTAGTAATTGATTTAACCTTCGCTCTGCAATTCTTTTTATGTTTTCCAATTTGAGATCAGGACTTAATGTTTTGAATGGTAACCTTACAATGTACCTCCCATCTTGATCTCTTCTAGTGCTTTCTGCGAAAAACTTCTCGCAGCGAGTTTCTTCATCGGTAAGCATGGCTTTTTTGTTAGGTACAGGATCTGCTTCCAGTTCCCAAAATCGTTTCAGTTGCGTATCTTCCATGCAAGTATGCATTGATATCAAGTTAGCTTCTTGATTCCCTTGATTTGACACTATTCCTGATAAAATCCACCCCAGTGTGGTGTTCTGAGCTAAAAGTGTCCCTTCTGCATTTTTCTTCACTCCATCCCTCACTACTTGTCCATACACGGCAGCACCCAGTAAAATGTCAATTTTATTGGGTATGTTGTACTTAGGATCTGCCAATGGAATGTTGTCTAAAACCCAATCCGTCGCAACTATCTCCTTGCTCGGAAGGAGTTTAGTTATAGATTTCAAAACATAGACGTTGAGATTTAGACTGACATTGTGATCGTAGATTGATTTGATTGTTAGATTGACCATTGAATTGGAAGACACATGTGTACTTCCTCCTACCCCAGAGATCGCTCCCCGTACTGGTATCCTTTTCAGGCCCAAGTATTGAGCAGTTGCCTCGGTGACAAAGGATGCTTGCGACCCTTGGTCAAGCAAAGCTCTTATGATACGAGCATCTCCGTTGCTAGATTGTGCTCTTACGAGAGCCGTTGCTAATAGGACCTGGCTGTTAGGTGCCATTCCTCCCGATGCGAAACAAACTACCGGAGTAGCTGCTTCCCCTGACACTTTCCCCGTTTGTGAACCTCCACTTTCCAGTTGCTTTGCCCCTAAATCTGCACTTGTAATATGCAGGTACGTATGATGCCTACGCTGGCACACGCGGCAGTTCGTTATGCTACGACACTGATGGGCCCTGTGGTTGTCACCCAAACAATTAAAGCAAATCTTGTGCTTCTCGACAAAGTTCCGACGGGCCTGTACCCCTTCGTTTACAAAGTTCTTGCAGTGAGCTAACTTATGAGACTCCTTACAGAATTTACATGTTACAGTCTGTTCTGAATCATCTGCTACGTGGAATGACCTAGCTGGTTGGTATGGCTTAGACTTGATCTGGTTTGAACCTGAGTTAACGAACTCCAAAGCGCGAAAACGATTAGTTAAGAATTCTTCAAAAGTTTTCCAAGTTGGAAGTTCAGTTGCGCTTGCGCTTTGTAGCTCCCACTGTTTCCGAGACTCATGGTCCAACCTTAAAGATGTTATATACACAACTATAATGTCCCAAGTAGACACATTTACTCCTAGACTTGACAAAGCACCTAAACATTCTGAGGTAGTGTCCAGCAACTCCCTTATAAAATTAGCAGACTCAGTTTTTGCATTTGGTTGTTCAAGTAATCTCTTTAGAATTGTGTTACAAAGATAGCGTTTATTATTATACCTTGTTTCTAACATATCCCAACATCGCGTATAATTTTCTGCTGCTAAGTTTATATGTCTAACTAGTTGTTCGGCCTCTCCACTCAACAAGCCCTTAAGGTATTGCATTTTTTGTATCGATTCCATTTCTGTATTATGAACTAAAGATACATACAGATCCCGGAATGCACTCCATTCGCTATACTTTCCAGAAAATTTAGGTATGATGATTTTAGGAAGCTTCGCGTTACTAATTTTGTTATTGTTTTTGCTACCCGAGTTACATTCTGAGAACTGTTCCGGTTCGTCGACATATTTTGCTAATACCGCCTTTATAATACACCTACACTCGACATACGCTTCCTCAGTCTCACTGTAAATATCTCTCTCCATGTATACAGAAGATTTCAATACTTTAGGTTCACATGTTTTCAAAAGTTCCCTATGATTATCTAAGAATTGAGCCCATAACTTTTCTAATGACTGTAACTTTGTTTCTACATATTCTTTATTAAGACGTTCCCTAGGTGTTTTTTTAAAGTTAATTTTTGCTTTGTTTATTCGGTTACTAACATCTTCCTGAATAAACATTAGAGACTCCATCCTGAAGTACTTAAAATGAAGCTAATAATTTAAAAAGTTTGTTCCAATATTTGTTTTTAAAGTTCGCAAAATCCAATAATTATTTTAGAGTCCAAAATTTTCACTAAATCCAATATTTGTTAAAGTCCACGAATTTTTCACTAAAATTTTTCTAAGTCTTTTAGAGTTTAAACAAAAAATCAAAAATCGGGCATAGGTTCCCCGTCTGAACACTTTTCTTAAAACTATTCTAAGTCTATGTTAGTTACTACAAAATCTACTAAGTTAATTTTAAGGTTAGTTTTCCAAAGCAAAGTTCACTACAAAATGTACTAAAAATGTTTATATCACCAAATTGCTTGCTGTGTGTTCCTGGATCCTTCCTGTCTGCGTCGAATTCGCCGATGCTGGCCTGGTCCCCTCCTGAACCAAGGCTCCACCTGGCCCCCTTGTGCTGATCGCAGCTCCTCCTTCGGCATGCGTACCGAGCTCCCTCCTGAGCTGGTCTCGCGCGCTGCTACTCCTCAGGCGTGCGTACCGAGCTCCCTCCTGAGCTGGTCTCGCGCGCTGCTGCTGCTGCTGCTGCTCCTCCTCCTCTTCAGGTTTGCGTACCGAGCTCCCTCCTGAGCTGGTCTCGCACGCTCCTCGGGCGGCTTGCTGCTGCTTCGATCGTGAACCGACTCCCTCCTGAGTCAGTTCCCACTGTTGGCCGCCGTATTCCGAGTGCGTCACTGCCCGTATCCACGACTTCGCTGATAGCTCACCAAACTCCGACCGCAGCCGATCCGGTTCTCGAAGGACCATAAGATGTTCCACGTACATCTAGGTCGCAGACGAGGGCGAGAGGAAGCTTCTTCTTGAAAACACAACTCAGATGATATGGCCAGATGATGTATATTTGCGAATTAAAAAGCTTAAACTAGGCGTCTGAGGTCATGTGGGCCCGTGCGTTTTCGTCAGCGCGTTCTAGGACTTGTCCCCTTTTTTTAGTTAATAGCGCCATCTAGTTTGAATCTTAAGAACTAAAACGATTGTTTAACAAGGCCGTCTAAAGACCTCCGTCATGACTTAACGACTTAAAAGCCGTGACCGACAATTTAACGTGCCCTCCGAAGCACGGAAGCGCTCAGAACGTAATTCCACTTGCAGTTCGTTTCCATAAGGAAGAATAAATAAAAATAAACAGAGTGATACCACCAGCTGAGGCTTCAAAAGTAAAACTAATAAGAAGTTGCAATTCTAAGATCAAGAAAATAATACTTGGAACCGAACACGGTAATATCCTTAACGACGTAGTTTCGCCCTAATTCTTGAAGTGCCGTCATAATGACGTCACCTAATTTCCCTCGTAAAGTGCTAAATGTAAAGTGCTGTTGACTTGCTTCGAAAACAACAGTGTAAGCTGTTTTCATAAACATTGTGAAATTACAGTTGTTTTCAACTATTACTACGCATTTATTTTGTCAATAATTATTTTGAACCTCTTCACGACCTCTGTGGCGTGGCGGGTGAGAGCTCGACTGAGACGCAAGAGGCGCGTGTTCGATTCCCGCTGCGGGAGAAATATTTGCATGTACTGCAAATATTTCTTCCGGGTCTGGGTGTTTCAATACTATGTATTATATGTAAGTATTTACAAAAAAAGTGCATAAGTATTCTATCAGCCATCTGGTGCCCATAGTACAAGCTTTGCTTAGTTTGGGGCTAGATTGCGCTGTGTGAAATGTCCACAAATATTGTATTATTATTAACTGACTTTGGAAGCTGCGTCCTTAATATCACCTCTCCATGATGGCTGTACAGATAACAGCTAATAGATCGAACTTCAAGGTAAGTTCGTGACAGTATCTTGAAAGCTTCATTATCCTGTCGGATAACGGTCTGCTAATAGTTCCCAACTTCATTGTTCACGAATATGTATAATCAAAACTATGAAACCAATATCAAAGGATCTTTGTCTGCCAGTATGAGAAACAGACGTGATTATGTACCTATATACTTAGTACATAATGAAACGCTCGTGAAGTAGCTCGCTTCGACGTTCTTGATTGATCGTTAAAGTTAAGCAGCGTCGTGCTCGGTCACAATTTGGATGGGTGACCGCAAGTGGCATTACGAGCTGAGCAATTTCGTGCTTCGGAGGGCACGTTAAATTGTCGGTCCCGGCTTTTAAGTCGTTAAGCCATGACGGAGGCCTTCAGGCGGTCTAAAAACTCCGTTTTGGCCATTGGCCACTAGCTCATACGAACTTACTTATGTACCTGAAAAATCCATGAATAAATCAAATAGTGCGCGACCGGATTCGAACCGCATTAGGATCAGAAGGGTCAACTACCGCTAGACCACCAGCGCTCTGTATCAGACAAACAAAAACACGAGTCTTTTAAAGCAAAATAAACAAAAGGGTGGTGGTACTCAGACGAGCAATTATTGGATAATCGAGTGAAGCGACGACGCGGGACGCAGGGTGCGGGGTGCAGGGCAAATTACTACCGATACTCGACTCGATTCCAATCTTATCTACTTCACTTTGGATTTTGCACTACTAGATCGATAAGATCGAAACTAGTGGATTCCACTACTACAAGTGTCGCTATAGAAAGAATGTCAAATATAAGGTAGGTAGGTACGCACTAAGATTTTCACTCTGTTAGGTCTTGAATGGTGTTGTTTCGGAAGCAACTGCGTTGCTGTTTGTATTGTACAAGTAATAATAAATAACACCCAACAGTCACATACATAGTCCTGACCCCTGACTAGGATTCCCTGTGTCGTGGGTATCAGAAACCACGAGTACCATATTACCACAACACCCAGACCCGGAAGAAATGTTTGCAGAGCATGCAAACATTTCTTCCGCAGCGGGAATCGAACCCGCGCCTTTGCGTCTCTGCCGAGCAATCACCCGCCACGCCACCGAGGTACATATTGTGTAATTGCTGAAAATAAATTTATTTTGTATTTTGTATTTCATTCTCATCGCATTCTTCATGCACGCTCGTTGTGTCATCATCTTCCTGCCCTTATCCCACTCTATGTGGGGTCGGCACAGCATGATCCCTGGATCATGCTGTAAGAGTTTTGGCTAAGGTGTTTTATGACCGGCCGCCTACCTGACGTGAACCCTCCTTGGGAATAGTTGCTTATCGTATCTCATCATGTTGGAGGAAACTATCCCCTAGTCGACTTTTACGACATGCTCGGGGAGAGAAGCAGCTGGACGCATTCTATGTTTTTTCATTACTCCCAGTCCAGCAGAGAAGTTACGCTCGTTGCGTAGTAATGTAAAATCCCAAGTGGAATTATGATCGGAATCGAGTCGAGTGTGCGTGGTAGTATCTCAGCTAATCGACCGTGGAACACGATTATTGACTTTTGAGTGGCTCGAACAAGTACTTGTTATAAACAACGCTGGGAGAGCCCGTCAAACAAATCAACATTTTTAGGGTTCCGTGTCGAAGGTACCGTCCTGTCAGCGGGCTGTATGAATTTATTTTTTATTTAATTTAAACAAAACTAAGTACAGGTTAATAGTGTTCTTAAACCTAAATTAAGTTAAGTTTGTGCGAACACTAGGTTCTCGATAAAAACGCTATCTGTCTGTGCGCACAAGCGCCGATCAGTTTTAGTTAATCATAAAGAAAAAACTACCTACATAAGGGTGAAGAATATAATAATAGAGAATTAAAATTTTCACAGTGTGTATATATATTGTCGCTGTAACAAATAATAAAAATAAAATAAAAGGTAGCCCCATACAAGACTCGTATTTGAACGTTTTTTTAGTTCTGTTATCAACTCATTTAAAGTCGTTTGGTGAAAAACTAGTAAATACATACGTATTATCACGCCCGTACCCCTAACGGGGTGGGCAGAACCACAAGTAATCATAAGAAAATTTGCAGCCACTTCTGATCCAAGACTCCCAAGATGGATATGGTGAACCACGGTGACAGTTGATCAGCCCATCGCCCATATAGGTCAATAAATATGTCAATTTTGTTATCCTTGTTAAAATCAGTTCTTCAGTCATTTTTCATTTAATTAATGTAAGGCTGTACGCAAACGACAGCTTACGAAAAAAGGGAGTTTTCCAAAAGATCGTGCTATTTATTGGAGTTTTCGTCCGCAACAGTTTATTTACCGGGAAACTTATTTCATTTGCGCCAAAGTTTCTTCACTTTCTCATAAACCAATACTGAAACTAAGGCGTTTCACTAACACTTAATTATATATACGTTTTTTTATTTACTTTTTTCCACAAAGAAGTATTAACATTTTTTTACAAATTAGTACATGTTATCTTAAGTCTAGTTTAGGTAAATGCTAATTGAACAAAGATTTGAGACAAATGGCATAATAATAGACTGAGGTCGTCTTATACATACTTATACAACTTTGGCTCAACCCAGCCCAAAATAAAAATAGACCAAGAGCACTAATGGTCTAGTGACTCAGCCTTCAGGTCATGGGTTCAGATTCAATCATGCACCTATGATTTATTCTATTCGTAAAATTACGTGCAAAACCGGCGTATCGAGAACCTAAAAAGTCCAAAAATAATAAGCCCACGAAGTCTACTTAAAATCCTTTCACCTTACTGGTTCGAAAAAACCAGTGGCACGACTAGATATAAACTCAATTACTTGTTGCCCTTTGACAAACGCCGCCTTATTAACGACATTCTATCGCTCACTAATGACAACCAGACTGATATTACTTTATTAGTAGACATTATTGCGTGAATGTCACGTTCTAGTTACTGGCTTTCACTTTGTCGCGTCATTAGCTATTTCTAGACCAGTAATTGGGTAAATAAAGATAGACATTTATTTACAGAAAGAAAACTAAAACTAATACAAATATTATATACGAAAGAAACAGTCTCATTGGACGGTGGAAACGTGCCTAAGACGCTGGCCGCATTGTCACGCTGAACGCTGAATGGCAATACTGGTGGGTTAAAAAGGCCACTTTATCTGATCTGCTGCTAAATTGAATTGCGTACTACTTATAGAATTTCCGACCATTTTAAACCGACCAAATTGCGTACAATTCACCTACGATTCGGACCATAATTATTATGAAAATTAAAGGAGTTGCTTAGGACTTGCTATAAAATCGAATAATGACTTGCTATAGATGAATTGCTCAAAATAGCATTTTTAGCTCTGATCTGTAGATAAAATAACACAGTCAGACCTACAGTTTCGTATAATATATATACCTATACTCTACTCTATGCTAGGATTCCGTGTCATGGGTATTAGAAACTATGAGTACCAACAACAAACTAAGCGATAATAATATGAATAAAGTTTATTTATTTCCACAAAGAATATACATAAAAGTTTTTAGCAAATTATGACGTATACAATGCACACTATTGAGATGGAATACAATGAAAATGATTAGATGATGAGATGATAATAAAATTGAGCGTAGATTTTAGATCAAAAATGGCTGACACGTGGGGGTTATGGGTTTGATTCTCACGTGTTGCGAATAGTGCGAGAGCTTATAAGCGTTTGTGTAATATGTCACGCTTCAGGTGGGATAAGCAGAGTCCGTGATTTGAATTCTAATGTGGAAGTGCAAATTTTAAACACAAAATGTGGAACTCCCTGCCGGGGTCTGTATTTCCTGAAGAGTATAATCTGGGTGTCTTTAAATCGAGAACCAATAGGTTTCTTCTAGGTAAGCTTGCTTCATCTTGGACCACACTGTTACTTAACATCAGGTGGAGTGTGCTCAAATGCAAACCGTGTCAAGAGTTCTTTTGAACCAGTGTGGTGAAAGGATTTAAAGTGCGCCTCAAAGGCTCCTTTCATGCGTTTGACACAGTTTTCAAATCTTTTATTTCTATGTTTTACGACATTTATTTTTGAGATGTCTGGAAATCAATGGGGGAGACCTTTGCCAAGCAAAAGGACGAAACAGGTAAAAAAGGAACTACATTTATTTTATTTTTTGAGTTTATGGGGAACTTACAGCTAGGTACAAATAATTATAGACATATTATATACGATGTAGCCAATTAAGGTAACTAAATCTACATGGTTGCTTAAGGCAAACTAAAAGTTTACACTTATAATAAAAGATCCATTTTTGCACGATCGGGTTTGAACCCGCAACCTTAGGATGAGAAGGCGAGGCCGCTACCACGACAACCAGTGATGTCATAGCATTGGTGGTCATAGACAATGGGTCGATCAGCCCGAGGATTAGCCATATCGGGAGTGTCCACAAAGACCAAATCTTTTCTAAGACCAATGTGTCGGATGGATTTTGACATTGACATAAGCTATCGAAATGTCACGTGATAATATCTGACTACTAAAACTACGTGAAATACGAACGACAATAAACTTCTCGCAATTTTATGTTACAGCTAAAAAATGCATCAACGATTAGATAGAAATGGAATTGCTTTGAAGCTATGCTGGCTATATTCTCTACGACTAAACGAAACTTGACAGCTCGTAACTTGTTTGTAACATATAGAATACGATAACACGGTGATTCCACAAATGTGCCCGCGTTGGCCGCGTTATGTTTTGTTTAGTCATAGTGAATAAGGCCCCTTTTCGTCTATGTTATTGACTACTAGCTTACCTGCGCGGCTTCTCTCGCATGGTGTTCATTTTTTGACACCCATCTTACTTGTATTTAATGTATCCTAACCAAGTTTCGAGCCAAACCACCCGTCAAAAAGTCCCTATACAAACTCTGACTGCCCATTTTGGCCTTTTTTATGTATATTATGAAAGTCTAAAACACGTGTCCAACGATTTTGAACTATTATTTTCCCATTAGCACCCTACGGGAAATAAACTTTAAAAAAGTGGGAACCAGATAGCTGATAGAAATCAGCCATCTGGTTCCCATAGTATAAAATTTACTTAGTTTCGGGCTAGATGGCGCTGTATGAAATTTCAATCAATATTTTTTTTGTATGTATTTTCGTCGACCCACCCACATACATCAGTTTCCATAAAAACCAAAGACCCCATAAAACCTTTCCAATTACCATAACGAGTAGTCAATGGGGCCTGCGGGAAATAAAAGTTAATTTGTTTACAAGTAATTAGGAGGCTTCAGTTATTCCAGCGTTAATTATTCATGTTGGTTGCTTCCGTTTTCGCTGTTTCTGTTTTCTTTGCTCATTATAATATATTATTTAAAAAAAGATGCCAAGTGCGTATCGGACTCAAAGTCAAAGTCAAAGTCAAAAATTTTTATTCCATAAAATCACTGGGATCACTTGGACACGTCTTAAATCTACGTTGCATTTACACCTGTTCGTAACGCGACCAGGCGTGGAAGATACAGACAAGAAACCACGCTTGGCTATTTTTTTGGAAAATGATCCCTTTACAATCATGTTATAAAAGGAGTTGGAGCATTCAGTCCCAAGCATTTTTATCTTCTATATAATCGGATATTTTATAGTAAGCTTTTTTATACAACTTTTGTTTTATTAGTGTTTTGAATTTATTAACTGACAAATTTGTCATCTCGCTTGGGACTTTGTTATAGAAGCGTACACATTGCCCTTTAAATGATTTATTAACTTTACCTAGCCTAATCGTGGGTACAGCAAGTTTATCCTTATTTCTAGTATTAACACTATGATTATCACTATTTTTCTTAAACTTACTAACATTTTTATGTACGTACATCAAGTTTTCGTAAATATATTGACAAGGAACAGTCATAATGTTTATTTCTTTAAATTTATTACGTAATGACTCCCTAGGACCCAGGTTATAAACTGCTCGAACAGCCCTCCTCTGCAACACAAATACGGTGTTTATATCTGCAGCACTCCCCCACAACAAAATGCCATATGCCATGATGCTATGGAAGTAGCTGAAGTAAACTAGTCTAGCTGTATCTACGTCTGTAAGTAGACGTATTTTTTTGACTGCATATGCCGCAGAACTAAGTCTCTTCGACAATTTATCTATATGTGGGTCCCATTGAATCTTTTTATCTAAGGTTATGCCCAAAAAAGTAGTAGTGTCCACGAGATCTATATGTTCATTTTTTATTTTTATATGAGAATTTACTTGTGTAACATTTGGTAGTATAAATCTTATACATTTGGTTTTCTTTTCATTTAGCAATAGGTTATTTACATCGAACCATTCTACGACTTTGGAGATTGCATTGTTTACTTCGCCAAAATTAACCTGGCGTCGTTTCATTTTAAATAAAAATGAGGTGTCATCTGCAAACAATACAATTTCATGATCATCCCTAACAAGTTTAGGTAAATCATTAATATAAATAAACTACTTTTTTTTGTGGGTACTTGTAGTGTAAACACATACGAAATTTCTATCCAATTATATTTAATTAAAATAATAGTTTATTGCCAAAGTTTATGTATTTGAACATTGAAAACAAGTAAATAGTACCTCCCTCACTCGCCTGTTACATATTCTCCTCTCCACTATCTCTTTATTCACTACTGCTGTGTGAAGAATGGACCTCTATGCAAAACTGGCATCCAACATGGAGGAAATGGCAAGCACCTTTGAGTCCAGAATGCTTCAAATGGAGTCCGGTTTGAAGAAGCTCTCTAGTTCTGAGCCTACCCCTCACAAGGATTTGGAGTCTTTGTCTCGTGAATTCCTCGACTTCAAATCTCTGGTCTGGAAGTCGATGGGAATGATGCGAGCACAACTGGAACTTGTAGTTCAGGGTCTGGACCGCCAGGAAACCGCTACGCGCAGGAAGGTGCTACTTTTCCACGGTATTGATGAAACTTCAGATATGTCCATCACAGATCACATGTTACACCTATTAACCGACCAACTCAAGTTGCCCAGTATATCAGCCGAGCAAATTACAATTTGTCATCGGCTTGGATCAGTTTCAAGTAAACCTAGGCCGGTTGTGGTACGATTTGCCAACTATCAAGTCAGGAGTCTAGTGTGGAATTCTAAAACAGCATTCAAGAACTCTGGTATCACTGTCTCTGAATTTTTAACTAAGTCTAGGCACGACTTATTTACGATCGCACGCAAACACTTTGGTATGAGGCGTTGTTGGACCTCCGACGGCAAGATTATCATCCTGCTTCCCGATCAGAAACGTCGCAGGATCGAGACGATGGCGGAACTCAAGCCTCTTCTCTCCGAGTTTCCGGCCGAGAAGCCAGCTCAAGACAAGGCTCCTTCGACGTCACGGGATAAAGGCAGGACGAACGTAATTCCCGATGCGAAAGTCAGCAAGGCCGAACCCAGGGCAAGGCGGGCAGCTAAGTAGGTGTAGGTAGATAATTTATGTTGCAAGTAGCACTAACTAGGTGTTCCCTCGGTCACTACGTAATTTGGTAGCATAAACTCTCGCTCCACAGATTGGTTTATAGTTATATTCATGCAACAATAATTAGTCGAAGGTAGGATCTCCAAATTTTTTTCAAACTTCATTGTGATTTTCATTTTGTGGATTTGTTTACATCTTAGTAAATAGTGACTGAGTGAAATTCATAATAATGTCAATGTCAAAATATTAAGTTTTAGGTGACATTTTGTTTATTAGTGACAGTTGGTGACAGTAACGTAAATAATTTGCTTTCGATTATGTACGCAGGCTGCATTTTGTTTACAAAGTACGTTCGGATACTTGATCAGCGTGAATATTTCTGTTTTACTTTTTTTATTTTTATTTTCATGTTTAGGTGAAATATATTTTAACTACTTAAATAAGTATTGTCACCTAGGGCTATTAGTACATAATTATCTTTCTCTATTACTATTACATAGTATTTTTAGTAGTGTTTACTTTACGTACTCTGCGAGTGTATGGGAGGTTTTAAGATGTTTTAAGGTTATTTTTAGTTTTTTATTGTTTTTATATATTCTTATATAGTTTTTTTTTTAGTTTAGGTTTATTTTGTATTTTATTTAGATATATAAATATTTATATATTATTATGGATAACAATAGCATTGCATTTAATGATAGTTTCTTCTCTTGCTCTTCAACTAGCTCTTCAGATATAGACTATGCCAGTGCATTCGATGACGACTCCGCCCTCTTGCTTGATCAACTTAAACTTAAATTTAGTGGATTTTACAATAACCTTAATATTGTTCATATTAACGCACAAAGCATCCCTGCCCATTATTCTGATATTCTTTCTGCCTTTGAATGTAACTTCATTGATGCCATTCTAATATCGGAATCTTTTCTGAAGCCTGGGCTACCCTCCACTCAATACCCTCTTAAAGGTTTTCGGCTAATTAGAAACGATAGAATCGGCAAAAGGTGTGGTGGTGTGGCTATATATCTTCGAGCTGACATTCCGTTTACAATCATTGATCAATCTCCTGGTGAGTACTGCAACTTTGCTGAACATCTCTTTCTTGAAATTACTGTTAACCACTCTAAAATTTTACTCGGGGTTTATTATCCACCTTCTTCTGATATAGATTACTTTCCCTCTCTTGAATCTAAATTAGAAGCATTTTCTCCTCTTTATGATCATACAATTTTACTTGGTGATTTTAACACATGCCTTATAAAGGATGATGTGCGTGCCCATAAACTTCTCTCTCTAATCTCCTCTGTGAACATGCACATTCTTCCTCTCTCATCTGCTACTCACCACGCTCCCCATTCTACTCCTTCACTTTTAGATCTAATTCTTGTCTCTAATCCTGATCGCGTGACTAGTTTTGGCCAACTGACTGCACCCTTTTCGCACCATGATCTTCTGTATCTCTCATATAAAATTCGTTGTCCAAAACGTAAACCCAAATGCGTTCTTTTGAGAAGTTTTAAAGATATTGATATGGAATCCTTGAGAAGCGAAGCTACTAATATTGATTGGTCTCCAGTCATAGATGCAGCAAATATTGATGACAAGACTGCTGCTTTTAATACAATTATTCTTGCCCTATATGATAAATTTGCTCCTCTTAAAGTGGTAAAAATTAAACATCCCCCTGCTCCTTGGCTAACTCCACCTGTAAAAAAAGCAATGTTGCTGCGTGACAAAGCTAAAAGATTATTTAAAAAGTTCCCTACGGAAGAGAATTTTTCATCCTATAAAAAACTCAGAAATCGTTGCACTAAGATATGCAGAGATGCAAAGCGGCGTCATATTCATGAGTCTATTGATTCCTGCAATACTTCTCAGATGTGGAAATTTATTAACTCTCTTGGATTGCATGATTCTGGCCATTCCTCAACTACTATCCCTCTTGATTTAAATAGTATCAATTTGCATTTCTCTAAGTCTCCACTTTGTTTATCTAAAGATGTTAAACTCGCCACCCTTGATTCCCTATCTCGCTTACCTTTACCTGACTGTCCTTCCTTTGTCTTCAATGAGATCACTGAGGATGAGGTTCACTTGTTCCTTAAGTCTATCTCCACTAAAGCTGTTGGTACTGATGGCATTTATATTCAAATGCTGCAGCTCCTTTCCCTAGAACTAGTCCCAGCCATCACTCACATTATCAATCATTCCCTGACCCAAAGTGCTTACCCTTCAGCATGGAAGAAAGCTTTTGTATTACCTCTTCCAAAAATTTCGAATCCTTCCACGGTCTCCCATTTCCGTCCTATCTCCATCTTACCGATCATGTCCAAAATCTTGGAATACCTGGTCCACAAGCAGCTTTCTCTCTTTCTTTACCAGTATAGCTTGCTCAGCCCCTTCCAATCGGGTTTTAGGCCAGGACACAGTACCGTATGTGCTTTAACTAAAGTATCAGATGAAATTCGCTGGGCCATGGACAAAAAGTGTCTCACGGTTTTAGTATTACTTGATTTTAGCAGTGCATTCAACTCGGTGGACTATGACATCCTTTTATCCATCCTTTCCTCTCTCAATATCTCCAACCCGGTAATCTCTTGGTTTAAATCATACCTCTCGGGACGCTCGCAGTGTGTTCGCCTTGATGAGATTTGTTCTGATTGGTGTGACATATCTGCTGGGGTTCCGCAAGGGGGTGTCCTATCTCCTCTCCTCTTTTCTGTTTTCATTAACTCTATTACTCAGGTTATCAAATCTTGCTGCCATCTATATGCTGATGACTTACAAATTTATCATGTCTTTAATGTCAATGAGCTCTCTACAGGAATCAATCAAATCAATACAGACCTTGCTAGCATACATAATTGGGCGAAAACTTTTGGGCTACTTGTCAATCCATCCAAATCACAAGCCTTAATCATGGGTAGCCCATACATGCTAAATATAGTTAGTAATTCTACTGTACCGCCCGTAGTATATGATGGAGTCACGATCCCCTACACTGCAAGTGCTAAGAATTTAGGTGTTATTTTTGACAATAAGCTATCTTGGGTCAGTCAGGTCAATGAAATTAGTAAACGGGTTCACTATTCCTTTCAGTCACTCAAACGTCTTCAAAAATTCCTCCCCTTTAAAACGAAAATTACCCTTGCTCAGGCTTTAATGTTACCCATTATAGATTATGCAGACGTCTGCTTCCTGGATGCTTCTGAGGAGCTACTCGAGAAGCTCGAACGTCTTCAAAACTTGTGCATTCGTTTTATTTACGGGCTGCGCAAGTTTGACCACGTCTCAGAGTTCAGAGTACAACTCAAGTGGCTCCCAATTCGTCGCCGTCGGGATCTTCATGTCTTGACACTTCTTTTTAAAATCCTCTTTAGCTCTGTCTCCCCTCCCTACCTTCGTGAACGTTTCGAGTTTCTTGTCCCCCGTGGTGAGCCATGCAGAACTTCTAAACATTTACTTCTTAAAACTCCACCTCACTCAAGCAGCCGTTATGGCGGTTCTTTCACGGTTCACGCTGTAAGGTTGTGGAACTCACTACCCCAGGCTGTTCGTGAATGTCAGTCCATAAATATTTTCAAAAGAAAAGTAAAAGAGCATCTCCTCTTATCTGTTTAGCTAAGTTATTATAATATTGGTATATATATAATAATATGTATGTATCTTATGTAGGTCTATTATATCAGATATTTAAGTAGTTTATATTATTATTATTATTTTTTTGTAGGCAATAGTGTAGGTATTTTATTTTTAGTATATGTAGGTATATTATTTTGATTGGTAAAAAGGAATAGGTTTAGATTGTAGTTCATTCACTATTTATTTATCTGCATACTTAAATGTTTGTCTTGTTTTGTACATGTACCCGTTATCTATACTCCACCTCTCTCTAGCTAAAGGTTTGCTGGAAGAAAACTCTCTGTAGGGTTAAGCTCGCCTTTGTACATGTCCTTACTTTATGTCTGTGTTTTCTGTGTTTTATATTATGTACAATAAAGAATAAAGAATATAAACTAAAAATAGAAATGGTCCTAATATTGATCCCTGTGGTACACCCATTGTTACTATTGACCCTGGAGAACGTTTTCCATTAACGTCGACTCTTTGTATTCTGTTACTTAAATAGGAACTGAGAAGGTCAAGAGCAAAACCCCTAACCCCATAGTGTCGGAGTTTCCTGATTAATGTTTCATGATGGACACAATCGAATGCTTTTGACAGATCACAAAAAATCCCTAAAGCATCACGAGACTCTTCCCATGCATGGAAAATATGCGATATTAACTCGACACCAGCCTCTGTTGTTGAACGGCCCTTCATAAATCCGAATTGTTTGTTGTCGAGTAGGTTATTTATGTTAAAATGGTCTTGAAGTTGCTTTAGAATCAGTTTTTCAAATATTTTGCTAAAGGTCGGTAGTACTGATATAGGACGATAGTTACTAGGGTCTGAATGACTACCAGATTTGAAGAGAGGTGTTATTTTACTATGTTTCATTAAATCAGGGAACACACCACAATCAATACATTGATTGAAGATCATAGCTAGGTCAGGTGCAATTATGTCTATCAATGGTTTTACGACGCTAACAGAAATTCCCCAGAGGTCCGTGGTCTTTTTTACATTGATTAATTTATAAGCCTTGACAATGTCATTAGAACTGACATAATCGAATGAAAAATTTGTTTTACATTCAGGTACGTTTTGTTTCAACATTGACTCTGCGATTATGTGGGAAGAGTTTAATGATTTTGTAGTAGAGACTGGAATATCAGTAAAAAACAATTCGAGCGCTTTAGCTACATCTTCATCTTTGTTAATAATTATATTATCTATTTTTAATTTAAAACTGTTATTATGAATTATATTTTTTCCAGTCTCTTCTTTAATAACATTCCAAGTAGCTTTAATTTTATCTTGACTGTTTTTAATTTTTGAACTCAAATATAATGATTTGGCTATTTTACATACTTTCTTAAATATTTTAGAATAATTCTTAACTTTTTCTTTAAACTCTTCACTGAAATTATATTTTTTTATACTGTACAATTCATACAATGTTTGTCTACTTTTATGTATTCCTGCTGTTGCCCACTCAAAAAATCCTGGCTTATTAGATACCATGATCGATTTGGATGTATAAACTGAATTGAATTCGTTATTAAATTCTTTAAAAAATGTATTATACAAATAATTAGGATCTTCATTATGATATATTATGTTTGGAATTTTATTTTTTAGATTTGATTTCAACTGTTCCAATCGATTAATGGTCATTGGTACATAGGTAATTTTCCTTTTTACATTTTGCCTAGTTTGTGTTTCAATTTTTATAAATTGTCCAAGGTGGTCTGATTCAAGTTGATTAATAATATTTTTACTTATTATATTAACATTAGTAAATATGTTGTCCAAACATGTAGCTGAGGTGGCAGTTATTCTAGTTGGCTCCATAAATGATGGTTCAAGATTGAATGATTTAAATAAACTTGTTAATCTAGTATTTAATGAGCATTTTTAAAGCAGATTTACATTAAAATCGCCACATACAATAATTTCCTTGTTAGATTTAGACAATTTGAACATAATTTCTTCCATAACCTTTTCAAAAACATCAAAGGAGGCGCAAGGCGGGCTGTAAGCGCTTATAACAATGAACTGCTCCAACTCTACGCAGGCTATTTCTATGTGTCTTTCTGCAGTCAGGTGAATAATATCTTTGCGTTCTTTAAATTTAATTTGTTTGTTTAGTAATATTAATGAGCCACCTCGTTCAAAATGGTTCCTGCAGAAAGCACTACCAACTTGGTGATCACTGAAATTAAACATAAGCTCATGATTTTTTAGCCAATGTTCTGTAATACAAATTATGTCAATTTTGTTTGAGGTCATGTACAATTCCAGCTGTAGTTCTTTACTTCTCAAACCTTGAATATTTTGATGCACCAAATTAGTAACCTTTGATTTTCTAAAATTATTATTTTCTATAACTACTATAACGACTATAACCTTCAAAAGCTTCCTAAGGGACAAAACACTAAACTGCGAATCTGTGCGATTCGCAGATTTGACGCCCCATGACGACGCGACGCACAGTTAGCCTTGCCCTAGGTCATGATTTTACCATAACATAAACATAAAACGAAAGCACTGGTGGTCTAGTTTGTAGTGACCCCGCCTTCCGATCCTAAGGTCGTGGGTTCAAACTCGGTCGTGTACCAATGGATTTTTCTGCGCGAAAAATTTATGTGCCCTATACCAGTACTCTCAAACGGTGAAGCAAAAGATCGTGAGGAAACCCGCAGCTTAGTCAGCTCCGCACGTATTGACCATGTCTTTCCTGTGGACAAGGCCGACTAAGCTGAGAGGATGGAATAGGCCTTTAAATAATTCGTCCCGGGCACTACAGCGTCCCGTTTGTGAAGGTAAAAGTTGACTTCTGACGCTGTATAAATCATCTACTATAGATGGTAAAAGGCCTTGCATCAAATATAAACATACGTAATTTATTTGATAAAAATGATACATTACAAAAAAACAATTGGAAAACGTTGATAACTGCCTTAGTGAACTTAAAAACTGTATTGCAGTTTCCAGCCATTTAGGGCTGAGTTGTTTGTTTAGAAAAATGAAAAATGTTTATTGCTTTAGATTATTATAAAAATATTACAGGGTTTTGGAGACTCCTTTTACTTTTACTCCTTTTTGTTTAGAGCATTCACTGAACCTATTTAAAACTCTAATACTCGTAAACTGTTAAAGCCGAATTAACTGTGATCGTTTACGCTGTAATTTGATTATATAAGCTACTGTTGGAACACTTTTAGGGTATTTGTAAGTAGGGGCTTAGCCAGTACTGGGTGGGAGAGGGGTGAGGGCATTGAACTCTAACAAAAATTACTACTTCAAAGTTTCATTTTAGGGTTCCGTGCCAAAAGAGTGCAAACGGGACACAATTCGTCCATCCCTGCCCTTATGACATTGTATATATAAATGGTATTTTGACTTTTTATTATTATTCATGCTTATTTATACTTGTGATTATATTTTGTGATCTTGATTTAAATAGAGAAATTTGTTTTTGCCGTTCTCAATTTTAATTAAATGAGGACGACAAATTGTTCATTAACATAGCCTTGTTTTTTTTGTCAAAAATTTAGGGCAATTTTTGACAGATAACAACGTTGCCATGGTAATAAACGCTTCGTTATCCGTCAGTACAAGATAAGAACGGAGCGTAACTTACTAAACTTTTGTATAGTAAGAATGTCATGACATAGTTTTGCACTTAATAATGTTAAGAAATTAGTAAGAGTTGTTAATCAAAATGAACCTTAAGATAACTAAGAATAGAGTTCAAATTTGAAAAGCTGCAATTGTCTTGAACTAAACCAGCTTTGCACAAAGCTCTGTTGTCTCAGTCCATAAGAAGTTGAGATGTCAAGCAAAAAGCGGACTTACTCCACAGAGTTAAAGTTCAAAGTTCAAAGTTGCAGGTTAAAGTAGTTCTGTGACATACATGGAACTTATTCATTTGTTTTAGAACAAAACTGTGAAGTTCAAAAAGTTTGTACAAAGAACTTTCAGTAACATACTATAATAATAATACTCTTCATTCGGATAAAAGGTACATTTTTAAAAGAAATATAATTTATAAAATGCAAAAGAAACAGTCGGGCTATCTAAAGGCCGTTGCAAACGGTCTATAGATAGCTCACCTGATCCAGCTCGTAGGACGGTGGAAGCGTGCCCAAGACGCTGGCAGCATTGCCACGCTGAATTGCATACTGATCCGTTGAGCCAAATAAGAAACAGCTCTTGGATCGCGCATCGCTTCGACCAGACGCCTTGAAATAATTTTCAAAACGCGATGCTATTAAGCCTCCGCTGTCAGTCCGTTTGTCCGTCCGTCCGTCCGTCAGCGGGCTGTATCTCATGAACCGTAATAGGTAGAGAGTTGAAATTTTCTCAGTGTGTATTTCTATTGGCGCTGTAACAACAAATAATAAAAAGGGGCCGTGCAAGAAACATATAGGTACATGTAAGATGGTACCTCTCCTGAAATGTTTACTTCCTGTTGTCCCCGTTAGCCGAATTTACGGTACGGGGACAATGGGAAAGAAATTTAATACTCCTGTGCGAATTCGGCTCGCAAAAATAAAATAAAAAATATTTTATTTTTAATATCACCGAAATGCAATAAAAAAAACAGACAATGAATTATATTATAAAGCAGATCTCGTTTACCTCAGCCGGGTAAAAATCAAAGTATTCCCGGTGCTCAAACAAGTTCCATCCGTTTTTCCGCCGGTTTTCCAATTAACATAGTTGGCGAGCCGCCGATCAAAATTGTACGAGAATTCCGCTCCCAGCTCCGTGGCGCAAGTTACAAGAGGTTTGTTTTGAGAGCACTGAGCCCTTATTTTCTATGACCAAACGAAATGTAACGCGGCCAAACAAGGGCACGTTTGTTGAATCACCGTATTAACACCTATATGACAATCATCATCATCATATTCCTGCCCTGATCCCACTGTATGTGGGGTTGGCACAGCATGATCCTTGGATCATGCTGTGCAGACTTTAAGAGTTTTAGTTAAGGTGTTTTATGACCGGCCGCCTGCTTGACGTCAACCCTCCTTGGGAATACTTGCTTATTGTATCTCATCATGTTGGAGGATACTATCCCTTAGTCGACTTTATTGACACCTATATGACAATATATGATTGCAAAAACGCGACACAGCGCGTCACAAACAAGTTGCGAGCTGTCAAGTTTCGTTTGGTCATAGCGAATGAAGCCCCTGGTGGTCTTGGTTTGAGAGCACTGGTATAGAACACATCATTTTTTATTTATGTTGAAGATACTTAGTTCTCGTCAAAACCGGTGCTCTGCGGCCGCAATTTCAGTCTCTCATAACTCCTCTCATATCAAACTTTACACTCAATTCTTCAGCCTCCATTCTTCAGTCCGCGCCGTCCAATCAACAGAATATTTGAGCTAGCTTCCGTCTGTAACTTCGCTCGCGTGGTTCTCAAATAAAAAATAAATTACGAGTCTGTCATACCCTTTCCTATAAACTATCTGTATGCAAAAAAACAGGTTAAAACAGTTTCTCTGTTGCTGCGTAATAATATAGGTAGGTACATACTTAAGTAGGATTATTTCGTAGACATTCTTCTGATACGGAACCCTAAAAAACATTTAGTTATGAAATTTTGATACACATTCTCTACAAGCTACTAACATATTTATTATCTTTGTTTAATAAGTCAGTTATTTGATATTTATTTATTTACGATGTTTGTTACACAACAATAGTTACAAATTGAGGACGACTTCTGTGGCGTGGCGGGCGAGTGCTCGGTTAGACACAGGAGGCACGGGTTCGATTCCGAACGTGAAACATGTTTGCATGCTTTGCAAATATATCTTCCGGGTTTGGGCATCGTAGTATTATAAGTACAAGTGTGTGTTTAAAAAAGTATATAAGTATTATATCGTTAAATTATGCCATCTGATATCCGTAGCACAAGCTTTGCTTAGTTTGGGACTAGATGGCGCTGTGTGGAATGTCCACAAATATTTATTATTATTATTTATTTATTATTGTAATTCAATTTACATATCGTTTTCATACTGTATAAATTTTGATCTACAAAAAAAGTAAATGCATACATAGGTACATACATAAAATTACGCCTGTTTCCCATAGGGGTAGGCAGAGATCACGGATCTGCATTTGCTAGGATCCTGACAAATTTCTTCGCTTCATTCACTCTCATTACATTCCTCGTCATGCTCGTCGGTTTAGGGTACTCTTGATCTGGTCCTTTTCCAAGTCGTCGCGGATTTGGTCCAGGTACGTGCGCCGAATTACTTCCCCTTCCAACGGTAAATATTTATATTAAATATAATATATTAAATGAAATATATTAAATACAATTAAAAGCATGTAATGACGTAACTCCTGTTAAATAATTTCATTTTTATTCTCAAAACAGTCTCAAAATTCCTAAAACCGAAACAAAATATGATTACAATTTATCCTCCTCGCCAGTCGACTATATAGAATCGCGACATCTTCTTTATTTCGGGAGATTTCCTTTATATTCCCGGCATTCCCTAAATTATGGCAATAAGTCGTTTTGACGCGGGATTTAAGGCTTTAATGGAAACATCTTGTTTCAGTTAATTAGGACATCAAACATGAAGATATTTGAATAAATAACTTGAGTCGTTATGATACTTTTTGTTTTGAATTTGTTTGAAGACAATTTAGAGGGATTTGTGGAACGTGTACTTCGTAGCAATTGCTACGGCGTAGCAGGTTTAGCTTTAAAATATCATCCTGTGGCGTAAGTTCAGTTTTGGGCTACATTAAGACTTTATTGGAAATCGCTTAATGGCGGTACACATTTCCGCCATATAAATTTACTGCTAGTATTTTTTTAATATGATGGTTTTGTTTTTATATTACAACTAGCTGCCGCTGAAGCTTCGCTCGCGTGGTACTTGGATCCAAAAATAGCCTATAATGTTAATCCAGCATATGTGCTATGTATATTCTAAGTTTCATTCAAATCCGTTTATGCATGATTCAGGCACAAACATCCAAACATCCTCAGAAAGTTACGCATTTATAATATAAGTAAGATATAATTATTTCTTATTATTTAATCTCCTAAAGACTATGTGAATTGAGGAAGGCCAAAGAAAAAATACACTCACAAGAGTGAAAATTAAGAAATAAGAGAAAATTTAGATGAGTAGGAAAGTACTTAGTATTGAGATGACTTCTGACATAGGAAAATTGAACAAAAACACTTAATTTTCCATCACATAAAGTGAAAAAAGCGTAGGGAAATAATTATTCCAAACTTTGCAAATTGCACAGAAGGCAAATCCTGTTTCTAAGCTTTAGCTAATAATAACACCCAACAGTCACATACATAGTCCTGACCCCACACTAGGATTCCCTGCGTCGTAGGTATCAGAAACTACGAGTACCATGGTACCACAACACCAAGACCCGGAAGAAATAATACAGAACATGCAAACATTTCCTTCCGCAGCGGGAATCGAACCCGCGCCTCTTGCGTCTCTGCCGAGTCGGTCACCACGACACTGAGGCCGTCACCGAGTTGTAATGTACTTCCAAAATACTGCTGGAGACACAGGCTGGCAGCTCCGCGCAGTATTGTCACTCGCACAAAGATTGCCAATTAGACTGTCAGCGCCGCGCGACCGCCACAGGGACGATAGAACAGCTGGTGGAGAGCTTTCAAAAACTTGAATGCACAATATGAGCCTGTCACTTCTACTAAGTGATTTTTTCCCTGACTAGGTGTTCTGATAGTTACGACAAGATTAAAGAATACTTTGACAGGGTATTCTGACTAAATACGTTAAATTTTCACCAAAGGATGTAATGCCACCTAAATGAACTTCAATACTGTCAAAATAATTTATTTTTTTATTTTCATGTTTTTAAAATTATTTCGGACTTCTCTGCTGGACTGGAAGTAAAGAAAAAGCATAAAAAGCGTCCAGCTGCTTCTCTCCCCGAGCATGTCGTAAAAGTCGACTAAGGAACAGTGTCCTCTCTAACATGATGGACCATTTGTATGAGCGATAGACTGATCACCTGTCACCATGGTTCATCTAGTCCCACACTAAGCAAAGCTTGTGCTATGGACACCAGATGGCTGATAGACTCATATACTTTTTTTTGTAAATACATACTTATAAATACTACATCACCCAGACCCTGAAAAAATATTTGCAGAACATACAAACATTTCTCCCGTAGCGGGAAAGACTCGCTCGCCACGCCACCGAGGTCGTATTATTCTCGAAAGTATACAATTTTTTATCACTTAAAGTGGAGTTACCCAGCTGTTTCCGCACATCTGTGGCAATCCTCAGATTGTAATGCTGGCAGGATGTCTCGCCGCGGGCGGCGTCTGTTCTTTCAGATTAGGGCATTGTTTCTGCACCCAATGTTCAGTGTTATTTAATTCCTAACTTTGTTTATGTAGTTTGATTTCGATGTTATACCATTGTTTGAGATAAAATTGGTATTCATATTCATAATAATTACTTTTTAAACATAAAATAAATAAAAGTAAGTAAGTTCGTATGAGCTAGTGGCCAACTCTAGTGACGGTAAAATAAATAAATATTGTACATATAAAAACCAACATAAAATAGGGACATGTACATGTACAAAGGCAAGCTAAACCAAGTTATCATTAAAAATTGGTAATCGGTATAATAATATGAAATGAAAATGAGTTCAGTTTTCTATCTAAGTTCACCTACAGATAAAAAACAGAGCTCAGATCACCAACCGCAGGTAAGGTCCCCAAAACGCAAACTTAACTCTACAAAGAGTTTTCTTCCAGAAAACCTTTGAGGCTAGAGAAAGGTGAAATATTGATAGATCGATTTTCTGTCCTGGTATTGTATTTTAAGGACCATTAACGTGAAAAAAATCAAATCAAAACTGAAATGTTCGAGGCATAGTACAACCAATTACAATATAATAAATAAGTATTTGAGGACATTTCACACAGCGCCATCTGGCCCAAAACTAAGCAAAGCTTGTACTATGGCAACTAGAAGGCTGATCAAATGTAAAAACATGCTTAAAATGCATAATATTACCACACCCAGACCCGGAAGAAATATTTGTAGAACATGCAAACATTTGCTCGTCGTCAATCCTATCCGATTAATATGTGTTCCAGTCGTTTTGGTTCTAGATAAACATATAAGCTAATTCTAACTCCCAATGGAGTTAAACAGGCTGGTGAAGTTTCTATGGAAAATTTGATCCCTTGGTTCGATTTTCTCAAATCCGGTACAAATAAACATTTTTTTTTTCAACATAACCCCTGGGGCAAGGTACTTCTAAAGTTTGCATAGGATTTTTTAAACGAGCGGTGCGATAGGCTTGAAACTCGGTAAAGTAAAAAATCATAGAACATGTTTTAAAGTTTTTAACCCTTAAAAAGGGGTAAAAACAGAGTGTTCAAATTAAAAATACCTTCATGCATAACCTTCCGAACTGAAAAGCTAGCCTCTTTCTAAAATTTGCGAAATAAAAGGTCAAACTGAAACTACATAGAATTTGCCTAAAACACAATAGAAAGAGCTGAATAAAGAGTTGAATAAATGATAAAGGTCTCTAGACATCCTTTTAGAGAGGTCAAGAGCGAGTAAGTAGCTAACGCAAACAGACAAATTGGGACTACACCTACGAAAATATTGCTACCTTCTGACCGTGGCTTCGGTCACCTTGTATCTGTGTATAAAGTTCCCTATATTATCAACCTCGGTGACGTGGCAGGCAAGTGCTCGTCTGAGACGCAAGAAGCGCGGGTTCGAGTCCCGCTACCGAAGAAATGTTTGTATGTTCTTGTAAAAACAGCAGCAAATCACATAAAAATTTTCACGGAATCACTTTTCACTCGTAAGTACTTCAAATAACATCGTTTCTTAAATATTATACTATGAATTTTAGGTTACTTAGAACACAAAACCTCAAAACCGACACACACATCAATAAAAAGGCTTCACTTTTGTTGTTCGCGGCGCGCCGTCTTTTCTTTTTATTTGGTCTTAGGCGTACATATTTATTTACTAAAACTAGTGTGATATGGTGTGCCATCTACAGTAGACGATTTATACAGCGTCAGGAGGCAACTTTTACCTTCGCAGACAGGACGCTGTAGTGCCCGGGACGAATTAAGGTGGAGTAGGCTTGCCCAGCACCTATTCCATCTCAGCTTAGTCGGCCTTGGTGTGTCATATCACACTAGTTTTAGTATATAAGGAATAAATTGGTCGTCTTCATTTAATCCCTGGGCAGTGTATGTGTCCTCGTGTCAGTGAAACCTTTCTTCCAATTACGTGACAGTAGGTACAGTCGGCCCGGGGCCACGGGAGACATCGGAATGACCACGTCATTGTGTCCAGTTGACGGATATTGCGGTTCTCTACCAACTTGTCGCTTATTTCCTTTGATCATTTTGTCACGAGGATAGCAATGGCCTCTTCTATTTTTCTTTCTTATATTTCACGATGTTTTTCACCACCCTTTTGAGCACGTATTAGTCCCATAATAAACAATCGAATGTGATATAAACAATCCTAATGGGTTTTACTTGCACTGCCAGGATTTTAACTCGTGACCGTCGAACGACTGCCAACACGGCTCATATAAATAAATAATAAACATAGTTTTGAAACACCCAGAACCGGAAGAAATATTTGCAGATCATGCAAACATTTCCCCCGCAGCGAGAATCGAATCCGCGCCTCTTGCGTCTCAGTCGTGCACTTGCCCGCAACGCCACCGAGGTCGGCGAATTCATTCATAATTATGAAAATCGGTTGAATGACCAATGTTAATTAAGTTTTTGAAAGGTTTCAGATTACCTACTGCGATAAGTCTTTGGGTAGCAAAAATGAGCTAAAAATAATCTAAAGAGTTTATTCATAACGTTGTTGTTAAGCAACTTACTTTGTACAACAATCATAAAGTTGTTATTATGTGTCATTTGCACGGAATATCGTGTTCTACTCGAGAAAATTTTGAGGTGTTATGAGTTTTTGTCACGCTTTAAATTTCTCAACTTTTTTATGCATTGTCGTAATGAAAGTTGTTCCTTTTTATAAAATCAATAACGTCGTAAGGCGATTAAGACAAAACCGCGCGATTCCCGTAGAATACCTATAAGCGAGAAGGATGGAAATGAAAATACATACTTATCTTATATTATAAGAATCTTTGTCCTGACTGACTGACTGACTGACTGACTGACTGACTGACAGACAACGCACAGCCTAAACCGCTGGACGTAGAGACTTGAAATTTTCAGTGTAGGTAAACCTTGGTACGTAGGGGTGTACTAAGAAGGGATTTTTCAAAATTCAACCTCTAAAGGGGTGAAAAGGGATGAAAACCTGAAATCAATTTTTGGTCTAAAACTGCACGTAACCTATATCAAATTAAAGAGCCGATTTTTCTCATTTAGTTGATGTCATAATTACCTGTAAATTCTTTATTTTTGGCATGTTTTTCATGAAAAATAGAATACTTTTATTTTGACATATGACAGCGATGATACCAAAGATTAGTAATAGATGATACAAAACATATGGAAAAGGAACTGTCAATGTCAAATTACCTGTGAAAGGAAGCATAAATTATTACTGGTCTAATAAGTTTCCAATCTTGATTATTCATGGAGTTCTGACGTAATTCTACGTCTGAAAACTAGATGTCGCTGCTAACGCGACGCGCTATCGTTGCGTTTTGAAAAGTTTACCTTAACTCTCAAAATTTTTACTAAATTCACCGAAATTTCTTAATTTTTAGATTTAGGTAGGTATGTTTGTCACTCTTTCACGCAAAAACTACGGAATATACTTACATACCATTATTCATATTCGTTCGCTAAAGTTAGCCATTACTTAAAGTTAGCCTTGTCACTGTTTGTCATTATGAAATGGTAAGAGATGGCAATACTTTAGTCATCGTTTAGCGTACACTATATTATAATGAATGAGGATAGTAGGTACCTACGTGTGCTGGAATGGGACATAGGGTACTTTTTATCTGGGTACCGCGTGAGCGAAGCCGCGGGCGGCTGCTAGTAATACATAATACTACAACACCCAGACTCGGAAGAAATATTTACAGATCATGCAAACATTTCTTCCGCAGCGGGAATCGAATCCGCACCTCTTGCGTCTCTGCCGAGCAATCGCCCGCCACGCCACCGAGGCTGTCCCTACCTTTGTTTCCCTAACAATGATTAGAAATAGAAGTGGCACCGCGAAACCGCGTTGATCGCTCTTTTTGTGCATTATTGGCATATTTCCTTCAGTGGCCTCCACTATGCTGTCACTTACAAAGGGTTAGGTTAGTTCATCACACCCAGAAATATAATATTGTGACATATTGCCGAAGTTTGCAATAACCCGTTGTAACAATATCTCATAAATCACTCGTTGAACTGACGACCGGCGACCACGTCGCGCCGATACATTAATGTCGCGGACGCGACTACAAAACAAAACTTTGAAACTCTGTAAAACTAGCTTTATATTAGATGTTATTTATGCTCGGTTAAGGTCTTCGCTCATTACTCCATTCCATAACAAGACTACTCCAAAAAAGGAAAATAAAATTCAGTCGTAACGTTCTTGATTGATTAATGATGATTTATACAGCGGCAGGAGGCAACTTTTACTTTCACAAACGGACGGATTAAGATGGAGTAGGCTTGCCTATTCCATCCTCTCAGCTCAGTCGGCTTTGTCCACAGGAAAGACATGGTCAATACGTGCGGAGCAAACTAAGCCGCGGGTTTCCATACGCTGTTTTCCTTCACCCATAAATTATTCGCACAGAAAAATCCATTGGTACACGACCAGGATTTGAATCCACCACCTTAGGATCGGAAGGCGGGGTCTCTGCCAACTAGACTACCAGTGCTCTCACAAACCCTGTCACATACCTATATTTACCTACCTATCACTGCAGAACAAGATACAAATTTAATTTAGATCAATAAACATGAGAGTCATCAATCATAATTAAGGTCCTATTGCAAGATCTCCGTAAATCCATTAGAGCCGTTCTTAGCTAGACAATACTAACGCTTTGACAATAAACGCCCGCATGCAATCACCTTTTTTTACAAATACAAATCAATTTATTGACATCCTGCTACTATTATAAATAAGAAAGTGTGAATGTTTGTTACCACGTATCTCCGTAATTACTTAACCGATTTCGATGAAATTTAAAATTTAGATAGTTTGAGTTTTGGAATAACACATAGGCTAATCGAATTTTCGAAAATCAACCCCTAAGGGAATTAAATAGGGTGGTAAAGTTTGTAAATAAAAAAATATTCCTTGGTTTGATTCGTTCAAAATTGGTGATCGAATCAAACCTTTTAAAAAATAAACATTACGTAATTATTGTAACATCTCTTTATTACATATCATCATCGCGATAGTTCGTATTAAATAAGCTAGATGAAAATTGCCGAAGCGCATAATATTTGTAGTACCACTGTAGAGCCACAAGTAAACATTAGGAAACCTTACAGCCACTCCTTTTAATATAGGTACATTGTATAAAAGGTATTGTAATGTAAATTCACCTTAATAGCGGCAATTCTCCGACCGTTTGTCTAATTTCTAAAACAAAGGTGTAATTATTAGAATTACAAGTAATTTATTCTGTTCCAATGTAAGTAGTTAAGAGTTCGTACTGAGAGTAAGAGTAAACTACAGATTTGCTGAGTCTATGAACAAAAAGTATATAAAAAAATTGTGGAAATTTGACACAGCGCCATCTATCCCCAAACTAAGCGAAGCTTGTACTATGGGCACCAGATGGCTAATAGAATACCATCGAGCATTTAATAGAGTACATAAATACTTTTTTGTAAATGAATACTTATAATACTAACAACACTCAGACCCGAACGAAATATTTGCAGAACGTACAAACATTTCTCTCGTAGCGGGAATCGAACCCGTACCTCTTGCGTCTCAGCCGAGCACTCGCCCACCAGGCCTTTATTTTTGTTAGATAATGATTGTGTTGTTATAGCGGCAATATAAATACACGCTCTGTGAAAATTTCAACTGTCTACCTATACGGTACATGAGATACAGCCCGCTGACAGACGGACGGACAGCAGAGGCTTAGTTATAGGGTCCCGTTGACACCCTTCGGGTACGGAACCCTAAAGGCTGCTGAATCTGCTTACGCTAACAACCTTCTAACATCCACAGCTAAGTGTTACGACTCCGCAGTGTAATGTAATCCTGCAAGTTCGGAATTATGTTTTACGTCGTTAAAAATTCGCGGAAAATGTTTGAACTAGAAAAATATATGCTGAATTATAAATATTATTAAACAAATATTTGTGGAAATTTCACACAGCGGCATCTAGCCCCAAACTAAGCAAAGCTTGTACTATGGGCACCAGATGGCTGATAAAATACTTATTTTTTGTAAATACAATAATACATAATACTACAATACCCAGGAATACAAAACCCAAAAGAAATATTTGCAGAACATACAAACATTTCTCGTTTCCCTCCCGTAGCGGGAATTGAATCCGCGCCTTTTGCGTATCAGCCGAGCACCCGCCCTCCACGGAGGTCGTCTCAAGTTCACGGAATTCTATCTTAAAATTTCGCACATTTTATTTCATTATTTTAAGAAAACTTACAGAACCCACTTCTACCATACAAAAAACATAGAATGCGTCCAGCTGCTTCTCTTCAGAAAGTAAAAGTCGACTAAGTGATAGTATCCTCTCCAACATGATGGACCATCTATGTGGGCGATGGGCTGATCTGTCGCCATGGTTCACCATATCCATCCCGGGACTCTTGGATCAGAAGTGGCTGCAAGTTTTCTTATGATTACTTGTGGCTCTGCCCACCCCGTTGGGGATACGGGCGTGGTATGGAGTATAACGGATAGCCTAATTCAACAGCAAATTACTTTAACTAAACACCCCGCATACATCAACAGACTGTGATGTCCCGCGGGATCGCAAACCCCGGGATTCAACACCGGGATCCAACTCCGGGATCGTGAAACACTCGACAAGTTCCGACGTTGTCTATTACTGCTGTGATTGACAGTTTCTAATTCTGTATATAATTAGAATTTGAAACTGTCCCTTTGAAAGCGAAGTTTGTAACACAGCCGCAGGATGAAGCGAGTGAGATTCACATTTTGGTGATATATTAATCAATTTAGATACTTACCCCCGAATACTCAAACGCATCTCAGAGTTGAGCACGTCTCAAGTGACGAGTTTTTGAGAGATTTTCATCAAAAACTGTCAAAAAACCCTGACTTGAGTCGACGTTTTTTACCTCTTTACACCTATGGATTAAAATTGATAGGTTTTGCTATCCTAAAACAAAATATTCATCTACTCATTTCAATTTATGAATTTGATTCCAAAAAAACAAAACCATTTTGCAATTTTGCTTAGCAATATTGTAACTCAATCTCAAAACCCAGAGTTATTTGACCCAACAGCCTAGTTCCTTTGTGAAGTGTATCAAGATCCGCCGGTAGGTGGCGCTGTCGACTGTCACTTTGACTCAAAGGCGTATTCAGACATCCGATACAACGATACCGGTTGTGTAGGGAAGGGACAATCCGGCTTTTATGATTTGCCGGTCAAAATAACAGTTTTTTTAAGTTATGTAATTTTTAAGGACATATCTATCTTCATTTGTGGTGTTCACGTATTTCATTTATTGATTATTCAATTGTTTTTATAAGAAAAACTAAGGCTGTGAGTGATTGGGGATTGAAGCGCTCGTGGCGTAGCTAGCTTAGATGTTCTTGATTGATCGTTGAAGTTAAGCAACGTTGTGCGCAGTCACAATTTGGATACGTAACCGCAAGTGGCATTACGAGCTGAGCGCTTCCGTACTTCGTTGGGCATGTTAAATTGTCGGTCCAAGCTTTTATTTCGTTAAGTCATGACGGAGACCTTTAGGTGGCCTAAAAACTCCGTCACAAGAGTTGGCCACTAGATCATACGAACTTACTAATATGGGGATTTTCCGGCTTATTTTTGTTCTCGGTCCCAACTCTGACCCAGCGTCCTAGTTTGCGGAGCGATGTCTAACTTTTGTCCCGTATCTACATGTCGGCATTGATTCTATCGTGCAGGTACGCAACTTCGCTAGTTTCTCACGATGAGATTGAAGCAATATCAAATATATTCGTATTTTCACTTCTGCACTGCATTGTCAAGGGATAAAGTTTGGATGTTTGAACACATCTCGGATATTACAAAACTGATTCAGATAATCCTTTCACTGACAGAAAGTCAAACTTATCCCTCATGATATTCTATTTCTTTACCCTCGGACCTGCACACAGATTTTTTAATACCTATTTCAGGCACCACAGTCTCTCACTACTCACGAGCCACAAGTAATTATAGGAATACTTGCAGCCATTCCTGATTGAAAGTCCTAAGATGTATATGATGAACCATGGTGACAGGTGATCAGCTCCCCCCCCCCCCATATAGAGGGTCCATCATGTTGGAGAGGATACTATACCATAAGTCGACTTTACCGCCCATACAATAAAAAAAATTGTATGATGGTACGGAACCTTTCATGTGCGAATTCGACTCGCACTTGACCGGTTTTTTTGTTTTAAAAACAAAGATAAACTTAAGATTGTGATCTACAACTCTGTTTGTATTCAAGGGGAGCGTTCCAATTCTCTCGTCCGTGTCGGCCCGCGTTCAATTTATTTTATTCATTCTAAATAAAAGAAGGGTTCCAGGTTTATTCATTCTTTACAAAAACTACGGGTAATGCTTTTGTTGGAGGTTTCGTGAACTTGGCTTGGCTTTTTTTTGTTTTTGTTTAATTTAGTTTGTAGAAGTAAATGCCTCGTCAAACTAAAAACTGAGGCCTTTTACCATCTATAGTAGATGATTTATACAGCGTGAGGAGGAAACTTTTACCTTCACAGACGGGACGCTGTAGTACCCGGGACAAATTAAGATGGAGTAGGCTTGCCCAGCACCTATTCCATCCTCTCAGCTAAGTCAGCTACGTGCGGAGCTGACTAAGCCGCGGGTTTCCTCACGATGTTTTCCTTCACCGTTTGAGAGAACTGGTATAGCGCACATAAATTTTTCGCACAGAAAAATCCATTGCTACACGACCGGATTTGAACCCACGTCCTTAGGATCGGAAGGCGGGGTCACTACCAACTAGACCACCAGTGCTCTCTGCCTCGTCAAAGGACCCTTATGATTTGCTTAATTTTGGAGAGTATGGGAAAGACCTTTGCCCAGCCATGGGACATAAAGGGCTCATAATAATAGGTTGAGTTTGTATATAAAACTCTTTAAGAAGCTATTATCAAATTAGTTGGGAACTGTGGGGCATCTGGGATAGTAAAGTTTAAACCATTAGCTAAGGTTTCCTAAATCCCGGAGTTAACCTCTACATCTAAAAAGATTTTGCTTTGGATATCGCAATTTCAATTGCACGAAGTATTTTACATATTTCGCGTTGATATCAAGTCCCTCAAAATTCCTTTAAATGCTGACGAAGTAGCACCTATTATACCCAAACATTACTGAAATTAAGCCTTTCACAACAATCTCTTTAAGCCTCATCTGAATGTTCAAAGTTTACATTTAAGATGCGTTTCCGAACAACGCGACTAAGCCTAAAGGACGCGCGGCTTTCTCCTCTAAAATTATACCCCGCGAGTCTGTGGTTTCAGCATACTCAAAAGGGTTACAATGCTCTGTGAGTCCAATTTGACGGCCTCGGTGGCATGGTGGGCGATTGCTCGGCAGAGACGCAAGAGGCGCGGGTTCGATTCCCGCTGCGGAAGAAATGTTTGCATGATCTGTAAATATTTCTTCCGGGTCTGGGTGTTGTAGTACCATGGTACTCGTAGTTTCTGATACCCACGACACAGGGAATCCTAGTGTGGGGTCAGGACTATGTATGTGATTGTTGGGTGTTATTTTAAAAAAAAAAAAATTATAAGGCATGTCCACCATGGCGCGCCCTGATACATTTGACGCCATCTGGCGGAAAAAGTCGGCCTCTCTGCTGAGCAGAGTAATCAGTAAATTGCATTATTTATAAAAATGTGAACAACTAAGTTTCATCAAATACTAAGTTAAAAGTCGTTTGTTGTATCACTGTTGAGAGCTCCACCTTAAAACAACACAAAGGGAAGATAGGAACAAGTTATATTTCAAGATCTTGGTTAAACAAAAACAATTTGAAGTATTTTTTGTCGGACTTTTAAACAAACATTTACAAAATGCCTGTTATGCTTTATCAAGAGTTCTGTTTAGAATTTCTACATTCATTTAAAATAATTAATTACATATTTTTCAGACTAGTTTTTTTGGCATTGTTTAATTAAACGCTCAGTATTTTTATCACATTGTTTGTTTGTGACCGGTTGGGAAAAACTTCCCAACGGATTACAGTGTTTTTTGTAATTACATACTTATAAATACTACAACACCCAGACCCGGAAGAAATATTTGCAGAACATACAAACATTCTCCCGTAGCGGGAATCGAACCCACGCCGTGGTTTATGCCGTTTTTTTTTTGTAAGTTTTATAGTGACATTAGTACTCGTAGAACGCCCCGTGTGTGTTTGTCTGCGTTGAGATTTTTTCATACAAACTTTGATCCTCCTCTAGAAGAGAATTCGGAAATTCCTTTTTAAGTACACTTACACCTTAAGAGATATTTATCCTCCAAGTTTCTTGTTACTAGGATAAGGAACATAATAAGAAATTGATAATAAGAAACGGCCTCGGTGGCGTGGCGGGCGATTGCTCGGCAGAGGCGCTAGATCCGCGGGTTCGATTCCCGCTGCGGAAGAAATGTTTGCATGCTCTGCAAATATTTCTTCCGGGTCTGGGTGTTGTGGTACCATGGTACTCGTAGTTTTTGATACCCACGACACAGGGAATCCTAGTGTGGGGTCAGGACTATGTATGTGACTGTTGGGTGTTATTTATTTATTTAAAATGATTTTTGTGTACAAAAAGTTAAAAATACCGAATTTCAACCTTAATACCGTCTTTATCCGGGAATAGAACCTTGTGATTTATGCCGATACCCTGATGTAGGGGGCTCTGGGACCCGGAAGCCGGGAATTACTCACTTCCGGTGATAAGTGTCGTTGCCCGTTTCGTTACAAAAGATACAGATGCGTTTGCACTTTGTTACAGAAAGCCTTATTTTAGATATAGCAAGAATGGTGAGAACAATACACGGGTTTATTGTTTGGTCGGTCCTGTTGTAAAACACAGTAGCGGAAGGAGACCCTTAAGCATTGTTTTAAATTCAGTCACTGTATAAAAAGCTTTTTCGATTAGCCATTCTTTAATTTTTTTACAAAGAGTTTCATAGGTAGGTAAGTCTTTAATATTGTTAGGACTAAGGCCTTTTACCATCTTAAATAGATGATTTATACAGCGTCAGGAGGCAACTTTTACCTTCACAAACGGGACGCTGTAGTACCCGGGACGAATTAAGATGGAGTAGGCTTGCCCAGCACCTATTCCATCCTCAGCTTAGTTGGCCTTGTCCACAGGAAAGACATGGTCAATGCGGAGCTGACTAAAAATTATAATCTGAGTAAAAATATAGAATAATACAGTCGATCAATAAAAGAAAGAAAAAACAAGATACGAATGCATAAATAAATAAAGCAGGGAGAACGAGCGATAGAACATGTTTACGTGTTTACAGAAAATATCCGGATATGACGACTTTATGGACAATTCTGCAGTTTGATTCCAACTCCATAAACGGAGCTATCCTACCCCTATTGAAAGTACAAACTCACGCAAAAATCAACCTTAAACTCTAGCAAAACAACACACATTGCCCTGGCAAAATGTCCGCCGACAAAACAGTATGCAATAACCAACCGTATTGACGACACAATAAAATTGAAAATTGTGTGAAAGAAACCGCCAGAGAAAAGCATTCGAATGCTATTCTAGCTCTAAAATACAACCGTATTTGAACCCAAAAACATACGTAGTAGAGTAGCAATTCGCTTGCGGTGCGCTTATTGGATTTCGGATGCAAATAGATTTTTAAATGTTCGTGCAAGCTCGGCTTTCTGTGTTCCTTTTTACGAATATTTTTTACTTTTTAGACGTTCATTTTATGGTTCCGCATCTTTTTAAGCATATTTGCTCAGGAATATGTTGATTACTGGAAAAAAAGGTCCTAGATGCCTACCAACCTATAAGCTACAGCTCGTCCTTAAGTAAGATCTCTCGATATTCCTTTAGATAAAATAATATTAATAACACCGAAATGAATTTACATCTAATACAAGTAGGTAAATACATAAAACAAATATATTTTTTTACAAAATAAACAGTTGGGTTATCTCAAGATATTATCTGAATAACTGAAGAATATACGTGGATATACCCACATATAGGTATTCTTCAGTTATTCAGATAGATAAATGTAAAGTTTATCTAGCGATGACCTTCGGAATGATAACCAACAACTATTTAATTGAATGTTAGTAAGTATACGGAACCATTTCCACAGCAGTTTCACTTGCACTTGTCAGTTTATTGAATTGGTTTTATTGTTTATGAAGCGATATTTATGAAACTGAAATATTGTGCAATATGGCGGCGTCTGGCGCTGAAGTCCGCCATCTTTTATTGTGAAGTGCTCTAATGAAATTATTTTCCGATGCCGTTTCCTTACTTCAATATTTGTTATGAGGAAATATTAATAATTGCATTTTGAAGAGTAAAGGAATGTATATTGTATTTGAAAAGGAATTTGAACTTTTTCTTGATGGAATTGCTTTTTTGTTCAGACATGTTTTCGCCCGCGGCTTTGCTCGCGTAGTACAAGATAATTTTGTATTGTATGAGGTAATACAATAAACATGCAAACCAAACATCCGAATCTGTTCAGTAGTGAGTAACAAACTTACATATAAATTTTATTTTTATTAGTTATTTAAGTAAGTTTCACACCATGATCCAAGGGTCAGGCGGTGCCGACCCCACATAGAGTGGGATAAGGGCAGGATAATGATGATGATGATATAAGTAAGTTTCACCCAACAGTCGCGCAAACCCCACACTAGGATTCCCTGTGTCGTGGGTATCAGAAACTACGAGTACCATGCTACCACAACACTTAACCCAGGAAGAAATACTTTCAGAGCATGCAAATATTTCACCCACAGCAGGAATCGAACCTGCACGTCTTGCGTGTCAGCCGAGCACACGCCCGCCACGCCACCGAGGTCGTCTATTATGATACTCGAATACTAGGGTTCTCAGAACTGATTATTTAAGGCACTTCTCTTTAATTTCCCTCGCTGAAGTCATCCGCCGGAAATTGGCCACTTGACGGAATTCCACTTAAAGTACTTCCCAAAAATGACCGACTTGAGACTTCTTGGAGGGATCCAGCTGACTATAGTGTCAGCTTACATAATGTTTTACCATTGATATTGTACTACTCAGTATTGCCGCTAAACATTATCACAGACCTCTTTTGTTTGGTAGAATGATAAAATACTCCTTGGTCGAATACCGATTTGGAAGTGGATAAAAAAGTTTTAAAAACTTTTTAGGCGGTAGATGTTGTAATAGATTTTGAGGAGTACAATATGTAACAAATGTTAATTTATTGATTTTGATGTATTTTGTTGAATAAACCCACATGTGAGTATAGTTGTGTGTGTTCATATTTCAATAAAGTAGGCATAATAAATAAACTTCTCTGCTGGACTGGGAGTAAAGAAAAAAACATAGAATGCGTCCAGCTGCTTCTCTCTCTGAGCATGTCGTAAAAGTCGACTAAGGGATAGTATCCTCCAACATGATGAGATACAATAAGCAAGTATTCCCAAGGAGGGTTGACGTCAGGCAGGCGGCCGGTCATAAAACACCTTAGCCAAAACTCTTACAGCATGATCCAGGGATCTTGCTGTGCCGACCCCACATAGAGTGGGATAAGGGCAGGAAGATGATGAAAGTAGGCATAATAGCCTACAATAGACGCAGGTAACCTAGTTCTTTGCTGCCATCTTGATCTCCGAGTTGCTACATATACTTCAGCCAAACTGGAGATACAATTTATGTACACAAACCACCCATACTTAACCTAAAACTTACTTTTTCATGTTTATGGAACTTTTAAGTAGTACTAGTTATATTAAGGTGTGATAACTTATGTTGCGAGGTTTATTTACATAAACAGCATGATCTTTGGATCATGCTGTGCCGACCCCAAATAGAGCGGGATAAGGGCAGGAAGATGATGATGATGATGATGTTTATTTACCTAAAACTAAAGTGATTTCTTCGTAATGACAAAAAATATGCGACGGTTTGTTTACATAAATAAAATTGTATCTGGAGTTTGGCTTCATAAGGTAGGTAGGTACATTGTAGTTTTTTTCTGCCTTTGTTCATACCAGTTTTGCTCATTTCAGAGGCGCCCCCTTTGTTACTACTCTTACGTTTAAACTATTTGAAGTCTTGCTGAAGTTGAATATTACGACCAATTACAGCTCTCTCGCGAGCAGAGGCAAGTTCCGTGCCTTTTTTCAAGATCACATTTCGAAAATCTATCTATGAATATATTTAAGCCTAAATCTTATTAACCTTTTGGTATCCTCTAAATGCAAATTACTTATTCGTATCACTAGTTCTATAGAACCAAAGGATTTTATGTGCGTCTAAGAGAGGCTTTTATCGTGCAATTGACACATGTATTCGAACTGTTTAGGCTTTACATGCTGGTTTCCTCACGTTGTTTTCCTTCACCGTTTGAGAGTACTTGGATAGCGCACATATATTTTTCGGAAAAATCCATTGGCACACGACCGGATTTGAACCCACGTTCTTAGGATCGAAAGTCGGGGTAGTTTAACTAGACTAGCAGTGCTCTCTGTCGAAAAAAGCCATACATTTTTGACAGAAAACGCAACTATGCTAATAAACAATACGTCTTACGTTAGTATAATACTGGAACAGGGCAGTAATAGTGATAGCTTTCGACAAGAAGTGCTTCATAAGGTTCAATATCGCACGGCGACATTTCTCCATTCCAATTGAAATCGTATTCAAAGGGTATAGAGTGCAAATTCGAGTGGCGCACACTGATTCAATAATGCTGAGAGTAGATGGATTGAATTGTGTTCAGGTTCGCCGGCCGCTTTTAGGGTTCCGTGAAGCTAGCACCAGTTTTTTAAAATACGAGTTCTTATGGTCTTAGAGCACTGATAGAGCACTGGTGGTCTAGTTGGTAGTGACCCCGCCTTCTAATCCTAAGGTGGTCGGTTCAAATCCGGTCGTGTACCAATGGATTTTTCTGTGCGAAAAATGTATGTGCGCTATACCAGTACTCTCAAATGGTGAAGGAAAACATCGTGAGGAAACCCGCGGCTTAGTCAGCTCCGCACGTATTGACCATGTCTTTTCTGTGGACAAGGCCGACTAAGCTGAGAGGATGGAATAGGTGCTGGGCAAGCCTACTCCATCTTAATTCGTCCCAGGCACTACAGCGTCCCGTCTATGAAGGTAAAGTTGCCTCCTGACGCTGTATAAATCATCTGCTATAGATGGTAAAAGGCCTTAGAGCACTAATAAAGCCAGACCGTGTTTTCAGAACTTTTTAGGTTTCAATAAGTTGTTTTTATTTATAGTTTGAATGCAAGACTGGATTCGAAGCGTACTGGATGAGCACCACTAATCCACTAGTGCTTTTCTCATACTAGATGAAAGGAATATTGTGATTCTTATTGATTTCATGCATTGGTCAATACGAAGGTCATGACAAACTTTAGTACAGCAAATGATAATACTTACGTTTTGATAAAACTAAATTTAAATAAATATTTATTTTCTAAAAAATTTAATTTTACGGCTTTTATATATGACTTGAAAAGTCCCTGGGGCCATTCTTTAAACATCAGTGAAAGAATCATCAAAATTCGTTCATAATTGGCGGAGTAATCGCGCAAAAAACAAACATACAGTCAAATTGAGAAACTACTCCTTTTTGATGGCGGTAAAAAATTATTTGGACAAAATTACAGTTCCTCCAAAAAGGTTTCGAATAATAAAGGTATTTGATTTGATTAACGCAGTTCGATTGATCGGGCAATCTAATCAACGTTATTCTATACTCGATTACTCGTAATGTCAAAATCTCACTCAATTTAGTTTCGTGAATCTCGAGGTTTGTGAAAATTGTGAATTCAGAATAGCCTTACAGAAATTAGTGCTCACGGCACAGCAATGGAATAAGTAAACGGAAACGCTCCAGGCTGTCTTTTTGCAAACTTATGAATGGATGTCAGCTGCGGACCCTGTCACTTGTTGACAGATGTCACTGTCATGTTGACAGCTCCGTAACAGCTTGGACGGTAGGTCCGCTGTTATTTGCTTTTTTCGTAACTTCTTTTGAAGGAGGAACAGTTAGTGACAGAAGATAATTAACATTTAGATTTTTCAAATGAAATCTGGTTATGTGGGGATAATTTAATTTTGGTTTACATATTTTAATGATATCCTGGCGAAATGCCTGCCATTGGAAGCTAAGATTATTTTGTATCGTAGGTACACCGATTATGTTGTAAGCTTAAGACAATTTCGTTATGAAAATATTCTATGTAAAGATAATGATGTATACTTTACCTTTGAAGTAAACTTGCCGTGTATAAAATATAGGGCCCCTTTTAATTTTATTTGTATGAAATTTGTTTTGACAGACAGACGGATGGACAGCGGAGGCAATCTTCGGATACAGAACCCTAAAAAGCTACAAATACCTACTCTATTCAACAAATTACAAAAGCTTTTCACGACGCAATCGACCAACGGAGCACACTGCCGGCCGTGCTCGTAAATCTGCGCCGCAGATCCACTGAATAGCGCAATGTATCAGCAAGCGATCGCTAGTGGCTATTCGAATGTAAATGATAACATCCTTGGCAGTTCTGTACGCCTGGTACTTTGGCCAGCGCGATGTCATTCACAGTCATAAGAAACACGGGCAAGTAGGGTTCGTGCGTGTGACGTCTGTCGTAGTTAAGTAGTATTGAGGAGTTTGTGTGTGACTATTTTGTAAAAAATTGTTCGTAGAATGTATTTTGAGTTGTAAATGATACGGCCTCGCCATTTCTGTGCGCTTGGTAGCGTGACGTCATTCACTTATGAAACCCGAGCAAGTAGGGTTCGTCGGACGTTCAGGGTAATGTAACCAAGTTGAGTTCAAATGTAAATGTTACTTCCTTGCTGGTTCTGTTCGCCTAGTAGTTTGGGCAGTGTGACGTCATTCGTAGTAAGAAACACGAGCGTCTTTTGTCCGCTTGTGATTGTAAAGTTATGTAATAGATAATATTAAATTCTTTTGTTGAGTGTTCAGTGTTGAGTTGAGTTTGTAAATAATAAAATCCTTACTGCTTCTGTTTGCCTGGTGGTTGGGGCAGCGTGACGTCATTCACATAAAAAACCCTAGCATCGGGTTCGTCTGACATAAGTGAGAGTGACATATAAATGATACTTCCTCGGTATTTCTGCGTGCCTGGTAGTTTGTAGTTTTGATTCAAAAACTTTTGACAGCCAGTACCTAAGTTCTATTCTAACCAGTATTACTAGACTTTCAACTTGGCGTTGTAACCTAGTTGTAATTTTAATGAGATTCATTATTCATGTCCACAATATTTATTTAAATTAAGTCTGTACCTAAACCCTCTTGTTGTTTTTGCGCAGCGATATTTGTAGAGGCCGCTTACATTGTCAACATTTTTTAATTAATTTATTCATGTTCATTTATACTTTCACTTTTACTGAGCACCTCTTTTTGTCGCATCACTATTTATAAAAGAGGCCAGAAGGATTTATCAATAAAGATTTTATCAAATTATTTGGACTATAAAAAACGTACATACTTATTATCACGCCTCCTTATTATCATTATAGTATCCCTAATGGGTTGGGCAGAGCCACAAGTAAACATAAGAAAACAAGGATATGGTGAAACATGGTGGCAGGGTGATCAGCCAACCACCCATAATAATGCGGCTAACTACAAAAAAATATATATTAATTCATCCTTTTTGAGTGACTACCTACCACCTTATTGCTGGAACCAGTGTGGTGAAAGGATTTAAAGTGCGCCTCAAAGGCTCCTTTCGTGCACTTGACACATGTTTTTCGAACTTTTTAAGTTCTACGACATGCTGGTTTCCTCACGATGTTTTTTTTTCACCTTTTGAGGTTACTGGTATAGCGCACATAAATTCGAACATAAATATACATTGTTCCACGACTGGATTTGAAACCACGACCTTAGGATCGGAAGGCAGGGCCTTTACCACTAGACCACCAATGCTCTCACTTATTCATAAGCTGACATAGATTCGAAACTCCCAGACAGCAATTTAAAAACAGTAAAAAGTAGTCCAACAAACAATACGCAGTATTAAAAAAGTTTTGCGCATTTCTGGTAAGTTCTTTTCGAACGAGTTGCTTGTGAATTTGGCTGCGATTCAAAACACACAAACGTGCAATCAATACCTTTTCATGTTTTATCACGTTGAACCTTGGAATACATAGCTCGTGACCTGGAATATCAATAGTCTACTTATTCAGGCACGCGAGCTAAGTCGTGAGCGGAAGCTTGTAAAAGATTTACAGGGGTAGTCAGAGGCTAGTACAAACTTAGAGAAATAAATTTAATAAAAATAAAATATTTGTGGACATTTTACACAGCGCCATCTAGCCCCAAACTAAGCAAAGCTATGTGTACCAGATGGCTGATAAAATACTTATAAACTTTTTTCTTGTAAATACATACTTAGACATAACTAGCTGCCGCCCGCGGCTTCGCTCGCGTGATACCCGGATGAAAAATAGTCTATATGTTAATTCAGCACATGTACTATGTATATTCCAAGTTTTATTAAAATCCATTCAGTAGTTTTTGCGTGAAAGATTAACAAACATCCATAAATACAAACTTTCGAGTTTATAATATTAGTAAGGATATGGATTACAACCAGAAGAAATATTTGCAGAACATATAAACATTTGTCCCGCTGCGGAAAGAACCCGCGCCTCTTGCGTCTCAGCCGAACAGTCGCCCGCCAAGCCACCGAGGTCGTCAAACGAAGTTTGCTGTTCTGAGTACAAACAATATTTTTTGATGCATTGTAACGTGAAAGGTAGCAATCCAAAACCTGGCCGCTTGGAATAAGTACGTAGCAGAACAATTCGATGTTTTATGTTTTGTGAAACATTTAATATTTCAAACACAATGTTGAGAGGCACATAAATTCGTATTCATTTACTATTTACGAAGCGAATACTCAATTTTTTCCAATCATTATTTTCTTTTTCGTTCGTGAAAGAGGATTACCAAGAAATATTACTAACTCTGATGTCTTTACAAAAACCTTTTTGTAACGTGTACTCATATTTTTCTCGGAAAAGTTTTTACGCTCTCGAAAAGGATCATTTTCGTGTCATGTTGTGCAGAATTAAAACCGGGAAAATTCAGTTTTGGAAAATAATTATATGTTGTGTGACAACATGCTTCGAATTAGGAGCGGCCGCAAGTATTCTTATGATTACTTGTAGCTCTGTCCCATCAAGGATCAAGGGCGTGATTATAATATGTATGTTTGTATGAAAACATTTGACTTGAATAATTCATTGTCAATTTTAGCCCGTATTAAAGATATTTTTTTTTATACAATCTTCATCATCCAGCTGCGTCTTCCAGGAGTTGAATTTGGGAACTTCTTTCTAAGTGCATCCCTATACCATATAATAAATCGACCCGATCAGTCAGTGACACAAGAGTTTATATTATGTATTTCGAGGTAATTACGTCCAAATGCCAATGTGACGTAGGTACTCGGCAATTGTTTTCCAAATGTCAAAATGTACCTACCTAATGTGATATGTACAGTCAAATAGTTAAATAAATAAAAAAAAAAATGTATTTATTTCAGACCATTGATCCATATTGTGTTAGTAGTAACTTACAAGCTAAATTAGTAAACCTAAAAACTACTTAAAATAAAACTAAAAAAAAAATAATATTAAGACCTACCTAATGAGACACTAGGCGTGTGATAGGCCGAAGTACTGCCAGCCAGTGTTAAAGATGATCTAGATTTTTTGTCCTTTTGAGTTATTTATAAACCGTTTGCGGTCTTGTCCGTTTGTTTCTTTTATATTTTGTCAATATTTTTTGTAAATACTTGTATTGATTTTAAGTTTCTTTCTGTTAATTAATTTTTGTGACCCTAGGTCCGTGGGGCGCGGGAGCCCACAGCGTTTTCAAAATTCTTTCAAGGCGTCTGGTCGAAGCGGCGCGCGATCCAAGAGCGGGTCTTATTTGGCTCAACGGATCAGTATTGCCATTCAGCGTGGCAATGCGGCCAGCGTCTTGGGCACGCTTCCACCGTCTGATAAGCTGGATCGGATGAGCTATCTATAGACCGTTTACAACGGCCTTTAGATAGCCCGACTGTTTCTTTTGTATTTTGTAAATGATATTTGTATTAGTTGTAAGCTTCTTTCTGTTTATAAATGTTAATTTATAGTTAATTCTGAAAACATTTCAGCACTTTTTATTTTTGAACCGGCTATTGTGTATTTGACTTAAAAAGTTTAAACGTAATATACCTGCCACAAACATTTGCAGCTCAAAGGCGAGCCGTTCTCATTTAATTACGAGCACTTCCACCCATTTCTACCCATCTTCTACCCATTCGGATGCATGTTTACATTCCTGTAAGCTTTCAAAGAGGAATTCCTATTGTTTGGACGTGTAAAACTAACTCTATTTTCTAAAGTAATTTTCAAGTGACTATAGACACAGTAATGTATCTTATTAAACAACTAGCTGCCGCTCGCGGCTTCACTCGCGTGGTACCTGGATAAAAAATAGCCTATATATTAATTCAGTACATGTACTATGTATATTCCAAGTTACATTCGAATCTGTTCAGCTGTTTAGGCGTGATTGAGGCACAAACATCCTCACAAACTTTCGCATTTAAGTAATTTTTAGCAATCAACGCACTCGCACAGGCCAAACTACTGTAGTTTTAAAGCTGAAATTCGAAAGGTAGCTTCCTTTTATAGCAAAACTCTTTGTGTTTAGAATAGGTACGTTAGTACAAAGACTCACTCTGCTAGAATTGCCAATTTAAAACCTGTGTCGATAACAAAGAATGCAATACAATTCGAACCGAACTCAACAAGATTTAAATGTCACATGCGGATGACATTGGCACTTGACAGCTGGCTCTTTCTGCATGTGGAAAATGTCAGTGTCACAAAGGAACTTACAGCTTGGTTCTGTAATTCTAGAGTGGAGTCTATTTCAGTTTTCGCATTCGTTTTCGCTTAATCGTGTTACGAAGAGGCGTGAATTCAACGTAGATTTAAAATGATTTAAAGTGATCCATACTAATTCTACTAAAGAAATTAAATAAATACACATATGTGGACATTTCAATCGGCTAAGGGATAGTATCCTCCAACATGATGAGCTACAATAAGCAAGTATTCCCAAGGAGGGTTGACGTCAGGCAGGCGGCCGGTCATAAAACACCTTAGCCAAAACTCTTACAGCATGATCAAAGGATCATGCTGTGCCGACCCCACATAGAGTGGGATAGGGGCAGGAAGATGATGATGATGATGTGGACATTTTACACAGCACTATCTAGCCTTTAACTATTGCTTAGTTAGCTTGCAGTATGAGACTGGTTGAATACTTATATACCTACTTTTTTGTAAAAACCTAATATCACAACACCCAGAACCGGTAAATATTTGCAGATTATGCAAAAAAATTATCCCGCGAGCACTCGCCCTCCGCGCCCCCTAGGCCGTCATCAGATTCATCGTTATTTTATCGTTACTAGGACAAACACTAAGGCCTTTTACTATCTATAGTAGATGATTTATACAGCGTCAGGAGGCAACTTTTACCTTCACAAACGGGACGCTAGCTGTAGTGCCCGGGATGAATTAAGATGGAGTAGGCTAGCCCAGCCCATTTCATCCTCTGAGCTTAGTCGGCCTTGTCCACAGGAAACACATGGTCAATACGAGCGGAGCTGACTAAGCCGGGTTTACTAGGACAATATATACGACAATACCATGAAAGATAACTTTACTATAGAATATTTTTAGCATATTGTCTAAACCCTGGCTCCATTAATTATTCTGTGGTTAATTCATGAAAAACATTTTTTGTTTCAGGTAAGCATCATAAGACAAAGAATATCATTTGAATTCATCCCAGTTCCAGAAAATAGCGTTCCAGAGAAAATCCAGACTACACTACACTGCAAACGAAAGGTATTTATGCACAACTTTTAGGAGGTATTTTTATTTAAGTAAAACAAGATCGTCGTACGACATCAAAAACATAGTCGGCAATCACTGGATGAGACAGTCGCTAAGGACCAGATTGAATGATGTATTAAAGATGAGGTATGAGACTGAGATGATAGTGGTACCTAACAAGAACAAAAAAAGTTTTAAACAAATATTTGTGGACATTTCACACGGCGCAATCTAGCCCCAAACTAAGCAAAGCTTGTACTATGGACACCAGATAGCTGATAGAATACGTATAACACCCAGACCCGGAAGAAATATTTGCCGAACATACAAACATTTCTCCCGTAGTGAGAATCGAACACGCGCCTCTTGCGTCTCAGCCGAGCACTCGCCCGCCACGCCAACGAGGTCGTCGAAGGCGAAGTCGATTGCAAAACTCTTGTAAACTTCTGTCGCTGAGTGTACACGCCGCGAACATCTAAAAACACTACAAATTACAGCGGGTGGTTGAACGCGGGCGAGATTTACGCTCCTCGCCTAATGTTGCTGAAACTACCGCCGGTTCTCGAACGCAACTCGATATACAGCAAGCCATTTTCAATGCTCCATTTAGCACAAACTACACGCACTTAAGATATAACTTTGAGCTTAGGAGTTGCCTTATATCAAACTTATAAAATCACACGACCTTCCCTACAGATTTTTTTATGTTACCACGGCATTATATTTATAATATGACTCGTTCATCAGCTGAGACTACATATTTGGTACTAAATGGTGTGAGTTTACGAAATGCAAAAATAAAAGCTGTTTCTTACCATTTTAAGTTGGTATTTAAGTATAGTCAAAGGCGAAATTTTTGAGTCAAAAAACAATTTATTTCTACGCAACGTACTACTTATTAAGTATAATTAAATAAAATTTGTCTTAACGTTGCTACTTTATAACTACTACTACTAACCTAACATTCATTTAAAATCGTGTAAAAATTACACGATTTGGAATCTTAAATCTCTGCTATTTTTAATATGTGTCATCGTTGAAACTTTACTTACAGAAATATGTATTGGTTGTCGACCCATAAAGCTGTAGGTGTACTAAGTAATTTAAACCTTCCCCCTAAAGAAAACCGAGCAGGTAACTTTTATTACACCCACCTGGTAATTTTCAAAACAATGATACAATGTTCTACCAACCTAAAACAACAAAGTTAATTTCAATTACAACCTACTAAAATTACACATCACAGAATTCGGTTAATCATGTACAAAAGTTTTTGGATTCGAGAACCCGTGGTAGAGTTTTAAACTGGAGCCAATAATTCAAGTCGTTTAAACTGTTGTGTGTGGATGTACCTACGTTTGTACAGTACAGGGGCGAAGTTGGGTAATTTGCGAAGGATTTGAGCGTGGTGGGTAAGGTTAGATGAGTTCGGTTTGCTAGTGGAATTAATCTCAATTGTGTGATGATGAAGCTTGGATTTATGCATACCTACAGGATCAAGCGCTAACAAATCGCTTCACTGTTCGAGTTTTAACTGTGAATTTAAGAAGCTGTGGTAAGGTACCTTATTTTCCTTTCTTATGTTTCAATCCCTGTTTAGTGACGTAGTCTTTGTTTTTTCTTTGTCTGTGTTTGTTATGATCTTATCTTATCTATGATCAGCAATGGTTCATCATATTGGAGAGGATAGTATCACTTAGTCTACTTTTACGAGATGCTCGGAGAGAGAAGCAGCTGGACGTATTCTATGCTTTTTATTTGTATTCTGGAAGATAGAAATAAAAAGCATTGAATATTATATGCATTCTATTCTTTACTTCCAGTCCAGCAGAGAAATATTAGAACAAACATTTATTTATAAAGCAAAATGTTCATTTATTTTTCCACACTTTTTTATATAATGCACTTTTCCTGTGCAGATGAATGAGATAGGATTAGAGACACTTAGCAAGCCACCTTAGGAGTACGGTAGGTAGACAAAGGCAGTGACCGAGTGGTGGCCACGTGAGGGAAAAATGGTGTGCTGAAGAGGCTTGCTAATCCCAACAGTGAGTGTGGATGTGCAATGATGATGATCTATCTATCTAGTCGTGCCACTAGTTCTTCGAACCAGTGTGGTGAAAGGATTTATAATGCGCCTCCTTTCGTGCGCTTGACAAACTGTTTTCGAATTTTTAAGGTTCTACGATTATGCCAGTTTCCTCGCGTTGTTTTCTTTCACTGTTTGCGAGGACTGGTATTATAGCCCTCATTTTTTTTCCATAAATTGAAATTGAAAATTCCATTGGATTCGAAACTACGACCTTAAAGATTGGGAGGTCGGGCCGCTACCACTAGATCCCCAGTGCATGATGATGAAGCCAATATAAAGAAATAATTTGAATTAAAGTAGGTAACCCTATCGCGGCCGAGCATCGATCGCGCTACCACTTGGCAACACGCCAAGCGCCGAATTCACTAAACTAATTCTAGGACAAAGAGTAGGTAACCTAGTTCGCTGAACTCCGAAGTAGGTTATTGTGAGTTCTAGCTAAATATTAAATCGGACAAAGAATAACATAGGTACTAATTTTATAAATCCTATAGTTAGGTTCAAATTCGGTCGTGTACCAATGGATTTTTCTGTGCGAAAAATTTATGTGCGCTATATCAGTACTCTCGAACGGTGAAGGAAAACATCGTGAGGAGACCCGCGGCTTTGTCAGCTCCGCACATACTGATCATGTCTTTCCTGTGGACAAGGCCGTCTAATTAATATTTGCAGAGTATACAAACATTTCTCCCGTAACAGGAATCGAAACCGCGCCTTCTTACGTCAGCTAAGCACTCGCTCGCCACGCCACCGAGGTCATTGAAGGACTTGTGTAAGGATCCAAAAAAATGACAAAAATATTTTCAAAGAGCAAATAGTTCTAGGACACAATGTCCTGTATCTCTTTTGATTTTTAAATTCCCCATACTGTCCATTCCATACTAATTGTGTCACTTCTTTCTGACTAGGGTGGTGAAAGGATTTAAAATGCAGATTTAACAAAGGCATTACTTCACTAAAAGTATCAAAAAACAGTGTGCTATTATTTGGGCCTAAAAGATAAATTGCTTTGAATAATCTACACACAAAATAAACCATCTGCCGTCGTATCCGCAAATTGAATCTGGTGACGTCATTAATCACCTGACAGTCCGTCGCGAGCTGTCACTGTCAGCTGTCACTGTCATGTGGGATTGCGGGATAAGTGAATAGTTGAGTGCTTATGAGGCGTGCTGATTTTCCTTATTGTAATTTTCCTACCACCATGATGCCACATACGATCTAAGTGATACGCTATTTCACGGATAGGTTCCCATTTTATGCATGGTTTAGGGTTGCGTACCTGAAAGATAAATCTTCGCTAGCTTTTAACACGTTAACTGTCCCCATACAGAATTTTTGGACGAGCTCAAATGTCCAAAGCAGTTTTTGTAATATTTCGTCTCAAATGTTCTGTTGACAAGTCCTGACAAATACAGCAATTTAACTCAGAAATCCATGAAGTTTGGAGGTCATAGGAAAAGACAGATGCGTATGTACCGTTTACGGTACACGGACGTGACGGACCCACAAGGCATGTACCTACTGGATTTGGTACACCGAACAGCTAACGTGTTAAATAATATATATAACGAGTATATACCCGAATGATGTCCTATTCATTCGCTGTCCGTCTATCTGTCAGCGGGGTGTATTTCATGAATCGGTAATAGAGAGTTGAAATTTTCACAGAGTATTTGGCTAGTGCTATTGTGGCTATAACAACAAATAATAGGGGGCCCCATACAAGAAACCGACCGGTCGTCCCAAGGATGGGTGACCGCAAGTGGCATTACGAGCTGAGCGCTTCCGTGCTTCGGAGGGCACTTCAAATTGTCGGTCCCGGCTTTTAAATTCAGGATCAGAAGGCGGGGGTGCTTCCGCCAGTGCCCTCAATTGAATTCAATAAAATACAAAAAGTGCAAAAACCTCTTGCAATTGGAAATGAAAACAGCGCCATTTCCGAAACTAATTAACCGTTGAACTATCGAATCCGCACCCTCCGGTCTCCGATCGGCAATTAATCTCGCCTACTCGTACCGACCCGTATCGGGGAGTCAGCACTGGTTCCTTAGATTTATAATGACTAGTTACCCGCCCCTGGTTGCACTGCTTTATGACGTCATAAGCGTTCGAGCTAATTCAATCTATTTTATACTTCTCTACATAGAATGCGTCCAGTTGCTTTTCTCCCCGAGCATGTCGTAAAAGTCGACTAAGGGATAGTCTTCCAACATGATGGACCATCCATATGGGCGATGGGCTGATCACCTGTCACCATTGTTGACCATATCCATCTTTGGACTTTCGCTCTGCCCACCTCATTAGTACATGGAATGTGAACTTTTAAAGTCCAAACAAAGTTATTTATTTTTATTGTATACTAGCTGGCGCCCGCGGCTTCGCTCGCGTGGTACCCGGATAAATGATAAATAAATAAATGTTAAATGACATTTATTTGCACAAACACATGTGTTTAAATAATAATTGTCTTAAAAATACATCAGTCCAATCTATGTCCTACCAAAGTCTTTGGCATGCAAATATGTTATGTAAATGTTAATAAATTAAATTCTATTGTTAAGTCCTAAAATATAAAAAATAGCCTGTATGTTAATCCAGCACGTGTACTATGTATATTCCAAGTTTCATTCAAATCCGTTCAGCCGTGATTGAGGCACAAAGATTCAAATATCCAAACATCCTCACAAACTTTCGCATTTATAATATAAGTAAGATTTCACTGTAGTTTCGCTGTATCGCGACAGTGTAGTTGAGGGTAAACCACGTATGTTAGAATGTTATTATAATGTTTATTAAAAATTATAAGGAATGAGCGGCTAATTAGAAGATATTTAAGGAGTACCTAATAGCAAAATTAAGTTAGTTAAGCAATTGTTGATAAAACAGATAATTCAGCCGTTCATTTCGAGATGGCGACACTGGGTACGAAGAGAGACGAAGGTAGTTTAGTTTGGTTAGACAATTATTGCGAGTTGTTGATGTCTAAGCAAAAAAGAAATAAACAGTTATTACTAAGGATTTAAGAGGTGTTTCTTTGATCTTTCACGTATATGGATTTTGGAAAATCGCTTGTCCAATTGATTGTATTTAAAAGGCCACAAAGCCACACTTACTAGTCTGTATTATCGCGTTTGTTTGATTTACAAATCTTCCCACAAACGAATTTGAACCTTAAGGCAGTGAACATCGCTGGTGATTCGATAGCGTCACAACTGGTGCTGAGGGCCCTGAGCCGATGTCCAGATGGACGACCGGTCCGCCCATGTGGTATATTTCTTCAGTTAATTGATTGGGCGGTATTCGAGCTTTTATTGCATTTACTCGTAATTTGGATCCTTTTTAGGGTTCCGTACCCGAATAGTGCCAACAGGACCCTAGTACTAAGCCTCCGCTGTCCGTCTGTCAGCGGGCTGTATGTCATAAACCGTAATAGATAGAGAAATTTTCATAAAGTGTATTTCTATTGCCGCTATAACAACCAATAATAAAAATATGTTGGCAGATACAAGAAACATTTTTTAATGTACAATGGTACGGTACTCTTCGTGTGCGAAAAATTCATTGGTGCACGACTGGATTTGAACCCACGACCTTCGGATCGGAAGGCGGGGTCACTACCAACTACACCACCAGTGCTCTTCCAGTAAATATACGATAAATTGTGTCCCCAAATCTGGCATAATTAAATTCATTAGTATCGTAAACCTTAACCCTCGAATGTCACAAACACGGGCCACATCGTCGCACACTTGGCCCGCACAAAGGACGCGGGACAAAGCGCCAAGACAATGCGCCCCAATTGTTATGACTGAGATAAATCCGTATAAAGCGATTATGCTTTGACCTAATTATGAAAACCATAGTTCTGAAGTTAATAAATAAAGTTATATAATAGGAAACCGTATAATTATAAATACCGTTAGTTTAGAATCTATCTCGCAAGATTGTAAAAATCAAATATTTATTATAATGTGGAAATTTCACACAGCGCCATCTAGCCCCAAACTAAGCAAAGTTTGTACTGTGGGAACCAGATGGCTGATAGAATACTTATTACTTATATACTTTTTTTTAAATATAGACTTATAGTACGTAATACTACAATACCCAGACCCGGAAGAAATATTTGAAAACATTTCTCCTGTAGCGGGAATCGAATCCGCGTATCTTGCGTCTCAGCCGAGCACTCGTCCGAAACGCTACCGAGGTCATCATAACTAACCTAACCTACTAATTTCGATCTAAGCAGGTGTTCGACAGTTTACAATCAATCTCGGTATTTACAATTTTTCGGCGATATTAGAGGAAGTTTGAAAGTAGCGCACCTTTCATGCCTCAGAGGAGCACACTCTGCTGCCGTACCAATAAAGTTTTTATAATGATATCTGCTAGGTATGTTTTTATATAAGTTATCAGAATGCCACAAATGATATTATTTTGCATGTGAAAAGGCACTTATCTTAAGAGCTCTTCTTGAAGCTTTTAGTCCAATAACTTAAGACAGGCACCTTAACTTAGCCAATAACTTAGCCTATAGAAATGAAACTCCCGTTAAGAGCTAAGTAACGCCTCATTTGAGTAGACTAACGCGTTTTCCTGTATATTTTAGAGGATACTAAAAGTGTGCTTTCAATTGTTGTAGTCTGTTTAGATCCACATAATAGGAATGGAATTCACGTAAGAATAGCTCAGCCCGTCTTCCGATCCAGAGGTCGTGGGTTTAATCCGGTCGAGCAACAATGGATTTTACTGTTAGAAAAAATTATGTGCGCTGTAACCAGTACTTTTACCAGATACTGGGACAATCTATCTCTGGCAAAAGACCAAGAGGGAGACCAAAGACCACCTGAACAGCTGTGGTGAACCGCGATATGGCAGAATGTAATGTTTCCGATGACGTCATGGGTAGGACGAAGTGGAGGAGAAGTGTGAGGCTGAGCCCACCACCATGTGGGATAAATAGTCGGGAAGAGAGAGAGAGAGAGTTACTTTAAAACGATGAAGGATAATATTGTGACGGTTTTAGGTTTTTGTTTTGAAGTGAAAACATCTGTCTAGTTCAATCCCTGCTACGGGAGAAATGTTTGTATGTTCTGCAAATATTTCTTCCGGGTCTGGGTGTTGTAGTATTATAAGTATGTATTTACAAAAAAAGTATTTAAGTGTTCTATCTGGTGTCCATAGCTTTGCTTAGTTTGGGGCTAGATGGCGCTGTGTGAAATGTCCACAAATATTTATTTATTTATTTCACACTTTACCACACTGTAAAATCATCTGCCCTGGGCTCTCGCGCGTCTTCTACACAGATATAAATTAAGCTGTTTCACATCTATACGCCAGTTTATTGTAGTGTTATCCAATTTTACGCTCTGACACCTCAACGTTTTAATATGGAGTTAAGACTTTAAAGCTGAACCATTTAACAAAGAACTTAAGTTAAAGTAAGGTGACTGAACTTTACGTTATTTTAATTACTTTATTCAATACTATTACTAGTCGTGTCACTAGTTCGAAAGAACGTGGTGAAAGGATTTAAAGTGCGCCTCAAAGGCTCCTTTCGTGCACTTGACGTATGTTTTCAGACGTATTTATTTATTTGCAACCACTTCTGATTTAAAGTCCTAAGATGGATATGGTGAACCATGGTGACAGGTGATCAGCCCATCGCCCTTAAATATGGCCCATCATTTTGAAGAGGATACCATCCGTAGGGATACGGGCGTGATAATTATGTATATAATGTATTGGGACGTTTTAAAACTATTTTATTAAGCTACTTTCGTATTCGAATTCTTTTTAGGGTTCCCTTGTAAAATTCAATCCTCTTCCGTCTTCCTAATAGTGGCTGCTAAGCGTCGAATAAGGGTTCTGCCTCCAAGGCTCCGAGGGTCTATAAATACTTTCCGATTGAGTAGGCTTTAGCGGACCAGTGGGTTTAGAGGTATAAGGACGCCGTTTGATCGTAATATACCAAATTTATACGACGACCTCGGTGGCGTGGCAGGCAAATGCTTGGCTGAGACGCAAGAGGCGCGGGTTCCATTCCCGCTACGGGAGAAATGTTTGTTTGTTCTGCAAATATTTCTTCCGGGTCTGGGTGTTGTAGTATAATGTATTATAAGTATGTGTTTACAAAAAAAAAAGTATCTAAGTATTCTATCAGCCATCTGGTTCCCATAATACAGGCTTTGCTTAGCTTGGGGCTAGATGTCCCTGTGTGAAATGTCCACAAATATTTATTATTATTATTTTGAGAGTTTCGTCATTTATGACAATGCCTACAATCAAGAAATAGACGAAGCAACAGATGAACCTGAAAAAAATATTTACACAATGTAAAAAAAAATGTGGTGACAGAACATAATGTTTATCAGGTAAGTGAATAAATCAAATATTTCACACACCTCACCGTTAAATAATCTTACTTCTTACTTATATTATAAATGCGAAAGTTTGTGAGTTTGGATGTTTGTGCCTCAATCACGCCTAAACGGCTGAACGGATTTTATTGAAACTTGGAATATACATAGTACTTGTGCTGGATTAACATATAAGCTATTTTTCATCTGGGTACCACGCGAGCGAAGCCGCGGGAGGCAGCTAGTTGGTTATAATTTAAAGACTAAAAATAAGTCTAATTTACACTCCATCTAAGCCACGCCATCAAGAGGCCTGAGGCCACATCTTGAGACAATTCTTGGTGCTATTTATAAGCCACATCTTCCAAACCCTGCATTAATTACGGCTAAAAACGCCATTACCATCCTTTACCCCCCGAGTGACTTCATTAAGGCTGTGACGTGGTGACGTCACAATAGAACCTTCCGTCACAGATTACGCAACAGTTACTTCCTTTTATGTGCCCGTGTTATAAATTACTCGCGAGGTCTTTTTTAAGGTTTCTTGATTGCTTTGTGTATTATTATGGTTTTTACAAAAAAGATAAAATTTCTTAATAATTTATGAGTTAAGATGTTTGTGCGATGAATTTCCTTCTTCTTAATCTTTTGAATTTTAATCTGTTGTGGCTCGAAGTAGTATATTTAGAAACTAGCTGCCGCCTGCGGCTTCGCTTGCGTGGTACCCGGATAAAAAATAGCCTATTAAGTTAATCCAGTACATGTACTATGTATATTCCAAATTTCATTCAAATCTGTTCTGCTGTTTAGGTGTGAAAGAGTAAGAAACATCCATACAAACTTTCGCTTTTATAATATTAGTATAATTTACGACCATTATATTGTAAATAGATTATATAAGAAGGTAATTAAACATACGAAAAAAAAGTATTTTGCATGTTAGTCAGATTCAATACAAAAAAACGTTCATGTACGAATCGAATTTGCACACGAAGGGGATTTGTTGTTATAGCGGCGATAGAAATACACACTCTGTAAAAATTTCAACTTTCTGCCTATTACGGTTCATGAGATACAACCCGTTGACAGACGGACGACGGACGGACGGACAGCGGAAGCTTAACATCCCGTTGGCACGCTTTGCCTAAGGAACCCTAAAAACCTCCTCACTAGTGGGGATCTTGGAAAAGAGAACAACGTCCCACAGCATTCAACTTCCCAACTTCAATTGACTCTCAATTGAAGTAAATTTAATAAATAATTATGCGTTCTCTTCTCTCCCCGAGCATGTCGTGAAAGTCGACTAGGGGATATTATTTCCGACAATACGTCTATAATTGACCAATAGAAATGAAGTTAATTAAGTAACACTTAACTTTATTACAACTAATCAATGCTTCGGATACATACTACCACTAGGATACCACATAACAGTTTCAGTAGAATTCGGAAGAAACCATTTTATATTATAATGTCTATCATTAAATAACACAGCGTCGGTACTAATAACAAAATCCCAAAATTCATCATTCAAAAATATCGGACTTATTAACAAAGAATATCTTCAAAAACACTCTGAAACCCGTGAAATCCCGAACCAATTACAAAGCAGCGATTACGCCGTGTTACCGTGTATAAATCACCCGGTAATCCCCCGGCTGCCCAACTTTACCCGTTTCCCCGCACTTGTCACTTTCAATCGCCTCTCAATCTGAAATAAGCTTTATCGTAATCGGCTTAGATTCGTTATGGCTTGGAGCGAGCAATCCCAATATCCTATTACCCTACTAATATTATAAATGTGAAAGTTCGTCAGGATGAGAGGATTTTCGTCTGTAGTTATATTAGTAATAAACTTTCACGTGACATAAAATTAATGATTAATAAGACACATCTAAAACAAATTTAAATCATTCTTTTGGGGAAATGTATCTACTCCAATAATGAACAATTTATAATATGTCACCGTAAAATTGTAAATAACGTTAGATTAAAATCTTGCGAGATTGAAAACTATCGAACATCTGCTTAGATCGAAATTAGTAGGATAGGTTAATTAGTGAAAAACCACGCTTTAGGCGAGCGAGCAGAACGAGCGTGTCAGCAGCGCCCGCCGAAGCGCCACTTATTTAAAGCAGTATGTTATGGTTCACAATCTTTCGGCAGTTGACAATCACGCGAGATAGTTTATAATCTAACGGTATTTATAATTTTACGGCGACAAAACCAAAATAAAAAACAATCATAATTAGATTGGGCTGTCATTCAAATCCCTACAATATCGTCACGTCAAGAGAAGCTTCCAAACAAATAAGCTCCAATTTCTTCTGTGCCCGTTTTACCCCGCTTCACCCCGCTCTACCCCATGTTACACGTGACCCTAAACTTTAGTGACAAGTCCCGAGGAATGCTAATTATGGAGCGGGGGTGTTTGAGCCCTTAATTGTTCTTGGATTATAAGCAGTGGGATTCTTTGGAGAGTTTAGGGTTAATTTGGTTCAGAGACAAGTTTGCCCCCTTGGGGGTGCCCTCGGACTAATGTAGGTTTAGATTTAGGTGGCTAGACAAACAGATAACACAATTACATACCTAGTGTAAGTATGTGTGAGTTTAGAGTTGCCTCTAAGAGCTCTAATTTGACCACACTTGTTTAGTTGAGTTTCCGTACTTTCACCACAGTGGTTTTGGTAGTTTTGGTAGTTTTCTTCAATGCTGAGCGCTCGTGGCGTAGCTTGCTTAGACGTTCTTGATTGATCGTTGAAGTCAAGCAACGTTGTGCGCGGTCACAATCTGGATGGGTGACCGCAAGTGTCATTACGAACTGAGCGCTTCCGTGCTTCGGATGGCCATTATTTTATATCATAAATGTGAAAGTTTGTGAGGATGTATGTTTGTGCCGCAATCACGTCTAAACGACTGAACGGATTTGAATGATACTTGGAATATACATAGTACATGTGCTGGATTAATATATAGGCAATTTTTTATCCGGGTACCATGCGAGCGAAGCCACGGGCGGCAGCTAGTTTCTGGATAAAGGTCTCTTACTGTTTGTCCCATCCATCACTGCTATTCTCGGCTAAAGTTGTCAACAATCATTTGTTTTGTTCTTAAACACTGAAGAAATCCACTGATCGATTTATTATTTATTCCCACGAGTGTTACGTTGTAATGTTACGCTTGTAATCCATCAATATTTTTGTTTAAGGACAAACAAAAGTTTGCGAAGTACTAATAAATCGTACACGGTTCCAAAGTGAGAGAAAACTTCGGCAGTACTTTGATTAAACAAAAAAAAAATGCCAAAAATGTGAATAATATAAAAGTAAGAAATAAAATATGTACCAAAAGTTAATTAAACTGGTCCGGAATATGTTTTTAGATCTGGTAAGGATATCAAATTGAGAATCGCGGAGCTTTTAAATCCTTCTGTGATGTCCCCATTTAGAAGATTGGTAGTCCTTTATCTAACTGACATCGTTATACAAATGGCGGGAATAAATCGGCTTCCGCTGACGTCAGATACTAAAATTAATTCCCTTCAAGTCATTTCTGCGCGAAAATCCCGCGGATAAACATAGGGTAAACTTTGAACAGCTGAGACTTTGACAATTTGTAATGTGGGGTTTTTTGACTCCAACTAATGCTCGGTTATTCAACTAACGGAAAACAGATGGTAAGCCTTAACGACGCTTTTAAGATGCAAACATTTCTTCCGGGTCTGGGTGTTGTGGTACCATGGTACTCGTAGTTTCTGATACCCATGACACAGGGAATCCTAGTGTGGGGTCAGGACTATGTATGTGACTGTTGGGTGTTATTTATTTATTTTATTTATCGTTGAAGTTAAGCAACGATTGTACGCGTTCACAATTGAGATGGGTGACCGCAAGTTGCATTACGAGCTGAGCGCTTCTGTGCTTCGGAGGGCACGTGAAATTGTCGGTCCCGGCTTTTAAGTCGTTAAGCCACGACGGAGGCCTTTAAGCGGCCTAAAAACTCCGTCACAAGAGCTGGCCACTAGCTCATACGATTTTTTTTTTTACCTAAGTTGGGGCTAGATGGCGCTGTGTGAAAAGTCCATGGAATCTTCTCGACATGCTCCCACTACTCCTGTGAGTTCCAATCAGGGAGCCACGATTGGAGGGGATTGGCGAGCGATTGGATTTTTCGCTAACCTCGTTACTGAGATAAGACGATCGATCCTCGATCAGAATGGCTTGACACCGTAATTTTTCCAGGCAATATGGATGAATTTCTTATTTACAGTTCGTCAACACAAACTAATAATGAATCTGAAAGTCGTGAAGATGTTAGAATGTTTTTACCTCATCGCGTTACAAATAGGGGCCTTATTCGCTGACAAAAAAACCGGTTAAGTGCGAGTCGAACTCGCACACGAAGGGTTCCGTATCATCGTACATGTACATGTACACGGGGATCATTTGGATATGTCTTAAATTTACTTTGCATTTACCTAAGTGTAAAAATGTAAAAAACCTAAGTACTTCGGAAATGAAAGTTATCAAAGAAGCATGTGGTTGAGTCATAAACAACTTATTTTACTGCGGGTGGAGTCGGGTCGTAAACTTATAGATAAATTTTCTTTTAATATCCGTTTAGCTTACAATGTATAAAACCTACCCTAGATTTTTACAGTCCCCCACCGGATGGGCCGACGATTGTATAATGCTCAGTTCCCATATTCTTCCAACGGACAACAATTCGTTTATTACCATGCCAACGAAGTTAGTTTTTTTTTTAAATCTTTATTTATTTAAAAGAAGTTTAGTCACGCAGTGACTACGTCACCCCGTACAGACTGGATACAAATTTATCTAGACACTAAACTAAACAAAAGAACGAAGAGTTTTAACAAAACCTAGAAATAAAAACATTTCTAACTATTATAATACAACGAAGTTAGTTGTTGCAAAGGCAATAAGTTTATAACAAAAAAAAACAACGAATAATGCTCCAACTCCATTTATAAACATGATTGTAAAGGGATCGTTATCCAAAAAAAAATAGCCAAGCGTGGTTTTTTATCTGTATCTTCCACGCTTGATCGCGTTACGGACTTGCAACTTAGATGACGAGTCCAAATGATTCTGTGATTTTAAGGAATACATTTTTATAGAATAGAATAAGGTAGGTATGAATCACTTTAAATCTTTTTACTTCTTACTTATCCTACTAAAATTATAAATGCGAAAGTTTGTGAGGATGTGAAGATGTGTGGATGTGACGATGTATGTTTGTGCCTCAATCACGCCGTAACGACTGAACGGATTTGAATGAAACTTGGAATACACATAGTATGTGTGTTGGAGTAACATATAGGCTACTCTTTGTTTGGATACCACGCGAGCGAAGCCGCGGGCGAAAGCTAGTATTTAATATAAATGCGAAAGTTTGTGAGAATTGCTGGATGTTTGTGCCTCAATCACGCCTAAACGGCTGAACGGATTTGAATGAAACTTGGAATATACATAGTACATGTGCTGGATTAACATATAGGCTATTTTTCATCCGGGTACCACGCGAGCGAAGCCGCGGGAGGCAGCTAGTCTTACTTATGACAAATAGACAGAGATAAAATGAACAACCACAATATCTCAAGTAATAAATTATCTTACAACTTCACAATGAAATCCGAACTTGAATAAACAAGTGGACAAGTTCTATACAAACCGCTGAATCGATAAGACCCTTAAAAATTCCAAAGTGAAAAGTTTGAAGACGGCGATCCGGGCTCCTTTGCCAAGACAGCTTAGGTACTTAGCGGTTTTCTACCATGTTTGGAATTTTCTGCTTTATCTATCTAAATATGTACGTACAACTCTTAAGTTACTGACGGCCTCGGTGGCGTGGCGGGCGATTGCTCGGCAGAGAGGCAAGAGGCGCGGGTTCGATTCCCGCGATTTACATGATCTGTAAATATTTCTTCCGGGTCTGGGTATTGTGGTAGCATGGTACTCGTAGTTTCTGATAGCCACGACACAGGGAATCATAGTGTGGGGTCAGGACTATGTGTGTGACTGTTGGCTGTTATTTTTTGGGTGTTACTTCTCTACAGTGGGAGTTAAGAAAAAACATAGAATGCGTCCAGCTGCATCTCTCCCCGAGCATGTCGTAAAAGTCGACTAAGAGACAGCGTCCTCTTCAACAAAATGGATATGGGCTGATCACCTGTCACCATGGTTCATCATATCCATCTGGTGCCCATAGTACAACCTTTTCTTCGTTTGGGGCTAGATGGCACTGTGTGAAAGTCTACAAATATGTATATTTTATCACTACATAGTATGAAACAAAGTCGTTTCCCGCTGTCTGTCCCTATGTATGCTTAGATCTTTAAAACTACGCAACGAATTTTGATGATTTTTTAATAGATAGAGTGATTCAAGAGGAAGGTTTATAATGTATAATACATGCATAATATAGTAAGAGAAACACTGATAATTTTAGAGGTTTCTAATGTGATGTCGTAAATAAATAAACACATTTTTTTGCGCTTACATTCCAAACGCTGGCTGAACCCGACGAGATAGATCAAAATAATCTACTACAGTATTGTACATCTTAAAAAGGTCTACAAAAAAGTCCGCGATGGTATTGCACCCGTGCGAAGCCGGGGCGGGTCGCTAATATAGAATATAAAAAAGGAGACAAATATTATATTCTTACCTATTACCTAAATATTATAATATTATTGTTACCAACATAAAGAGAAACATCGTTTTTACAGTTAAAATAAGGTACAGAGTTGTCGGAGCTGTTCGGCCATTTGTTTAGGCTAAGCCTGCACTGGCGGGCGGTGTGAACTAGCCTTACATTTTTCAACAGTTCAGTGTAGACCAGCTTAAGCCCCGGCTTACTTTTGTGGACACTGTTGCCTGTTGAATATCCCAATTATAGACTTATCTTCTATCAAATAGCAACCTACGCTAACTGTACGCCAAAGTTTGAAATGGTCTATAACTGTATCAATAGTTCATAGCGCTCGTGGCGTAGCTTGCTTAGACGTCCTTGATTGATCGTTGAAGTTAAGCTACGTTGTGCGCGGTCATAATTTAGATGGGTGACCGTAAGTAGCATTACGAGCTGAGCGCTTCTGTGCTTAAATTGTCGGACCCGGCTTTTAAGTCGTTAAGGAATGACGGAGTCAGCTATGCCGGTTTCCTCACGATGTTTTCCTTCGATGTTTGAGAGTACTGGTATACCACATAAATTTTCTAATAGAAAAATCTATTGGTGCACGACCGGATTTGAACCCACGAGCTTAGGGTCGGTCCTCTCAATCAACATTGTGGTAAAATTCAAAGTAATTAAAGTATCCTTATCCAGTAAGCCATAAAATGGTTTTAAAAAGATTTATTAACATGTATTTCCTAGTATCAAACTTTGGTAGCAAGCCTGTGAAAAGAAAAACAGTGGCTTACCTATATTTTCTACCTTCTATAACTACCATGAAAAAGGGGTAAAAACAACTGGCTTATCTGTATTTTCTACCTTTAATAAATACCTATCCCTAAAAAGAGTAAAAATGACTCGAAGCCAACCCAAACCGTAAAATGACGAAATATGGTGTGTGCAGACTCTTTCCGAATAGTTTCGCGAAAATGGCGATTTTTCGAAACGACGAAATGGTGGCACGGACGCTGCGAATGACCAGCGAATCCGCCGTTGTATTTTGTTAGCCCTGGTTTCCAATATACAGTATGCCGTTATTTACGTTAATAAAACGGAAGTTCTTTAAAAAAGCTTACTATAAAATATCCGACTATATAGAAGAGAAAAATGCTTCGGACTGAACAAAACTCCAACTCCTTTTTAAACACACTAACTAGCTGCTACCCGCGGCTTCGCTCGCGTGGCACCCGTATAAAAAATAGCCTATATGTTAATCCAGTACATGTACTATGTATATTCCAAGTTTCATTCAAATGCGTTCAGTAGTTTTTGCGTGAAAGAGTAACAAACGTCCATACATCCATACATACAAACTTTCGCGTTTATAAAATTAGTAGGTTTTGTATTTTATATTCTGAATAAAGAAACAATAATGTACACGATAAGTCCTAATTTTCATTCAACAAAACTTGAAAAGTTAATAAATACTCAATCATAATTTGTGCCAGAAAGGTACATACCACATTGCCTTAGGTACATTGTAAGCCTGGATGCGAGGCTATTTTTAGGGTTCCGTACCCGAAGGGTGCCAACGGGACCCTATTACTAAGCCTCCGCTGTTCGTCCATCAGCGGGCTGTATCACATAAGCCGTGATAGGTAGAAAGTTGAAATTTTCACAGAATGTGTATTTCTATTGCCGTTATAACAAAAAATAATAAAAATAAAATAAAAGGGAGCTCAATCATCATATTCCTGCCTCTGGGAGTAAAGAAATAACATTTAATGCGTCCAGCTGCTTCTCTCCCCGAGCATGTCGTAAAAATCGACTAAGGGATAGTATCCTCCAATATGATGAGATACAATAAGCAAGTATTCCCAAGGAGTGTTGACGTCAGGCAGGCGGCCGGTCATAAAACACCTTAGCCAAAACTCTTACAGCATGATCCAAAGATCATGCTGTGCCGACCCCACATGAAGTGGGATAAGGGCAGGAAGATGATGATGGTACGGAACCCTTCGTGTTCTAATTCGACCCGCACTCGACCAGTTTTATTATGAATTATGCTCATACGTATTTTTAACGTGCAAAAGGCGGTGTAAATATTCGCAGAGCGGCGTCCTGCGGAATAAGCTCGTTCCTAAAAGCACATAACTCATATGCTATGCCTTGTTACATGCATTCGGCACAATATTTATTTGACAGGTAGTTTTTCAAAGATGGCGTCTTTCGGTGGATTTGTCAGGCAGGATGGAAATTATATTCTCTCACTGTGGTTTACAGGCTTATTTTAAGTTTATAATTAGGACTTTAATCAAAATACATCAGGATTACGCCTAGTGGTCTAGTTGGCAGTGACCACGTCTTCCGATCCTAAGGTCCGAGGTAAGAGTTCAAATCCGGTCGTGTACCTCTGATTTCTTCTGTAATGTCGAAAATGTGATGTTTCAAAAAATGTATGTGCGCTATACTAGTACTCTCAAACGGTGAAGAAAACATCGTGAGGAAACCCGCAGCTTAGTCAGCTGCGCACGTATTGACCATGTCTTTCCTGTGGACAAGGCCGACTAAACTGAGAGGATGGAATAGGTGCTGGGCAAGTTTACTCCATCTTAATTCGTCCCGGGCACTACAGCGTCCCGTTTGTAAAGGTAAAAGTTGTCTCCTGACGCTGTATAAATCTTCTACTATAGATGGTAAAAGGCCTTAGTTTTAAACGTCTACAGAATACACGTGCAAGGTGGGGACGTCGAAATGAACCCGCTCCAAAAATGTAAAACCAAATTTCAGTTTTGGAAAGTTGTTGCGATGGAACTGTATTTTAGCACTGAAACTAACTAACCAACAAATGCTGTGGTTCTCATGTAGGAATGCTTGAAGTTTTGTGAGATTCCCGAAGGATTTAGTAATTATAATTAGTAAGTAAGTAAGTGAAGCGCTCGTAGCGTAGCTTGCTTAGACGTTCTTGATCGTTGAAGTTAAGCGACGTTGTGGTCACAATTTGGATGGGTGACCGCAGGTGGCATTACGAGCTGAGCGCTTCCGTGCTTCGGAGGGTACGTTAAATTGTCGGTCCCGGCTTTTAAGTCGTTAAGCCATGACGGAGGCCTTTAGGCGGTTAAAAACTCCGTCACAAAAGTTGGCCACTAGCTCATACGAACTTACTTAGTGTTTAGAATTGTAGAATCAATATCTCCACTTCTTCGTATAAGTATGTGCTTATTCCTGATGCTATATAGCGAGTGAAGTCGCAGATGAAAGCTAGTTCTGCAAAAACAATTTCACAAATTCACCGATTACGTAAAACCAAAAACGCCCATAAAAAACTTTCAGACTATATACTTCAATGGAATCGTTTTACGTTCCTGTGTACGCAACACATTTGCACGTGAACGACGTCGTAAAAGCACGTGGAACGGAACGTAAGCTCTGCTTCGCGATAAAGCCGCATTTCATGTCGCAATGAATTCTATGGTGGTTGAATTTAGTGATGGGACTCGAATCGAAAATGAATATTCGAATGAACTCGAATCGTCCGGAAAAATCGAATCATGACTCGAATTAACCCTTGATTCGAATTGATTGATGATTATTGATATAATTTTGGTAAATACAACACAATTTTTATTAAACTACAGTAGCTACCATCGTTTACAATTAGTTAATATAACCTTTGTAAACTTTGTTCCCAATAAAAAATATTTGAAAATATTTGATTTGATTTGAATGAAGAAACTCTTTTTTTAAGTCATAACAAGTAAACATGACTTTCCCCAAAAATAAACTCGAAAATTTTAAATTAAAACAAGTAGAATGTTTAAATACCTCAAGCTAAACCCTTTTAAAATGCTTCGTAATAACTTACCTTAACAAGAATAAACATTTTTGCCCAAAAGGACAACATGCTTTATCCGACATATCGCCCGGATTAAACCGACCCAAACTGGTTTGGTACAGAAATAACTGGTTTTTATAAAATGTACACAATTTTTTTTCCTGTTCGGTAACTGTTATGCAAAATTGGACTTTATTTTATTGGAATAAGATTTATTGTTGTATTGTCTGGGTTCTAATCCCAGTTGAATAGTTTCACATTAGAAAAATATGTTCGTAAAATTTAAAAGTCCGGAGAAAAAACTTGATTTCCATTGAAAAATCCTGAGATACACTGGAATTTATCGAATTCTCGCGAAAACGTAGGTAATTTATATAAGGTATCATTGCAAATTAAATATGATAAAACAGATGATTCGAATAGGGTTTCATAGATTTTAAGTGTTGATTTTATTTTTAGTCTCTATAGGAAGAAGAATATTATTTGTTTTTGTACTTAATAAAGGGATCTGAAAAATCTACTCGATTTTATTGAAAATTCCAAAAATCCTGAGATTTTCTAAATCCGTACGCAATCCTGAGACGAGCCTAAAAATCCTAAGATCTCAGGACAAATCCTGAGATATAGTAACCTTAAAGTCGGGTACGAATGGATTTTTCTGTGCGAAAAATTTATCAAACATCGTAGAACAATCAAACAATAATTCTACAGTAACAGTAATGGCTACAATCGGACAAGGGATCCATCCATTTACATGAATCGGACGTAATCGTGCGATTGACGACAATACGGACCGTTTCTGATGCAAATAACCTCGGGGAGATCTACACTTACCAGAAACCACAGCACTTCCACTGCCACTTATTTATTATTAATATTATATCACCCCCTCTGAGTATTTAAAGTAGCCTATGTTCTTCTTCAGGATGCAATCTAACTGCTTGCCAAATTTCATCTAAATCTGTTTAGCAGTTTAGGCGTGAAAAGGTAACAGACAGACAGAGTTACTTTCTCACTTATACTATAGTATGGATTAAATAGTATTTTAAGTCCTTAATTCATTGTTGCAAGACTGGACTTTAACCACCTCAGAATCGGAATACCACGACCACTATAATATCAGTTCTCATATTGCGTATTGCGCACTGAATCATGCTGTGAGTGTCGTGTGACCATAAGACAGACATTTGCATAGAACAAGCGTGGTGATCGGATCTGCGCGTAACGACAATAACACTGTCTGATCGACAAAGCCTTAGTGAACACTGGCTTCCGTACGAGGCTTCCGTATCCGTACGATCGTGTTAGGTCGTGGTTTCAAATACGGCCATGCAACAATGGATTTTTCTGTTCCAAAACTTTGTTTACGCTATACCAGTACTCTTAAATGGTGAAGAAAAACATTAAGTAAGCCGGTATGTAGAACTTAAAAAGATCAAAGATTTTTCTCCTTTTCACCACACTGGTGTAAAAGAAATATACAAGAAATATACAGTAGAAATTCTGACTGTAGACATTGAAAATTTCAACTCTATTACGGTTCATGAGATACAGCCCGCTGACAGACAGATGGACGGACAGCGGAGACTTAGTAATAGGGTTCTGTTGGCACCCTTTGGGTGCGGACCCCTAAAAAGGTGATCGATGAATTATTATATTACCTAAATTCAACGCAGTCGGGATACATACTTGTTTTTTTATATTATTAATTAGTTTTATTGATTGTTTATACTTTCTAAGTATTATGTGTATTATTACATTACTTATATACTTAAGTAAGTTATTTTATTAAATTTTTAGGTCGCACGCCAACAACTGCTTACCACCTCATTGGTTGTCTGGTAGAAAATTTCTAGGCTTTAAGCCCTCCATTTGTAACGGTTTTTATTGTGCAATAAAGCATTTTTAAGTAAATTAATTAATTATTCAAAAGAGGAGGTTTAACTGAACAATTCTAACGTTTTATAATTACAGTTATTCTCAGAACACTTTAATTTGTTTGAGTCTTCCTGAGTTTCAAGAAAAAGTGTTATCTTCAACCTTTTCCAAGTACTTCGTGAAGCAGTTTAAAAACAAAGGCCTCTATATTTGCACGGACTAAGGGTTGCAGTCGTTGAGATAAGGAAGTGGGGCCTTATTGACCCACATAATGAATTTGGGTCATTTAGATCGGTAATCAGATTATTTTAATGAAAGGTCTGCTTTTTTTTAATTCGGGGACAGATTGCTGGTTTGATTCACGGTTTAGCTAATTTGTATTCAAAAATATTATGTAATAACCTACTGATAGATCATAGATCGTTACTCAGAGCACTGGTGGCCTAGTGGTAGCGGCTCCCAACTCCCGATCCTAAGGTTCAGATCCGGCCGTACACCAATGAACTTTTTGTTCGAAAAATGTATGTGCACTGTACCAGTACTCTCAAATGGTAAAGAAAAGCATCGTGAGGAAACCGGCGTGTATACCTATATATACAAGATATGTGTCAAGTGCACAATTCTTTCGTGACTCAAAGGCTCCTTCAGTTTAAAAATTGCTTAATAGTTTATAAAGTACCCACATAAATAACTTTTACGTACAAAAAGTCATGATGCAAATAAAGATTCATTAATTGTTATAAAACTACTCCTAAGTATATTTCCTGAGCTGACTTCAACTCGTATACATACATATAATTACGCCTGTAGGGGTAGTCAGAGATCACGGATCTCCATTTGCTAAGTTCCTGACATACTTATTTCGCTTTATTCACTCTCATTACATGCTTCATGCATGCTCGTCGGTTTAGAGTACTCTTGACCTGGCTCTTTTCCAAAACGTCGCCGATTTGGTCCAGGTACGTGCACTGAAGTTTTCCCCTTCCAACGGTACCATTCACACTCGCCTCATACGCCTGTCTCGTTAATCTTCTTTCATTCATACTTCAAAACTCACACTAGCGTAAAACTAAAATCGCCATGTAAAAGTTGATAAAGTATTGGGTAGTTCTTTAGGATCGGTGGCACCCCTCTCTCCCCTTTCACCGGATACAAACCCAAATCGCTTTCTTGATTTATTCTGCATCGGCCACCGGATTATCCCGACATGATAAACATCGAAAATCTCACCCGAACAAGTAAACTACAACCCTATTCCCTAGTCCAAAAAGTTCATTTTCACATGTCAGAGTTTACTAAAACTTTGTCACGGGATTTTGAGCTCTAACCACGGGGATATAAAACTTATTTTTGATAATTGATGTTCGGTATTCAAAGGATACTAAGGTAAGGCAATCAATTTCTGATTTCCTTTATCTCGCTCTTTTGTTAGATGAATGGGGAGGTGTGAGAGGGACGCATGATTGATATATAATGGCAGTTTTTGTTCGGTTTTGGGAAAATGTATTTTTTTTATTGTGTTTCGATCTCGTTTTGTTACGTTGTATCTCGATGATTTTCTCTTTGTGATATTTTATGCTACTTATTGTATGTTCCCTTCTTTCCACTGAAATACGTTTTTGAAGTTAACTTTTGTCATTATTTTTTGCAGGTAAAAGGAAAAAAAAGAAACAAGGTAAAACTTGAATTTACTGACAATGAAAATTAATGATTTTGATTTTCATAAATATAAAAAAGCGTTCCATAAATACTTAAATACTTACCTACTTACTTTTTATTTTTGTAATAGGTACATTCTTATAATTACAACACCCAGACCCGGAAGAAATGTTTGCAGAGCGTGCAAACATTTCTTCCGCAGCGGGACTCAAACCAGCGCCTCTTGCGTCTCAGCCGAGCACTCGCTCGTCACGCCACAGAGGTCGTCAGTTAGTGTTCCTATTAAGCCTGGTAGGGGGCTCCATGCTGGTCACGTGCAGTACCTGGACGTGACTTCTATATTGTGCCTGCAGAGTAATTGGCAAAGGGGACAGTAGGTCCAATTGCTTGCAATAATAGGTAGGTAAATATACCAATTCTTTTACTTCTCTGTTGGTAAGGAAAAAACAGAAGACGTCCAGCTGTTTTCCTCGAGTATGACGTCAAAGTCGATTATGGGATAGTATCAGAAAGGCGATACTTCAAAATCACCTAAATCGCCCATTCCCATAGATTTTTTTCAATTTCGTGTTCTTCAAAGTCATGTGACTTCAATTTTTTTTTTAATTTTGTACTATTTTGTAGTCACAAAATTATTTTCAAGACTACAAATTGAAAAAAAAAACAAAGGAAATAGTTCATTTTGGTAACTTTTTATCACTCGGTGATTTTCAAGAAAATAAGTATTTCTTTTACTCTTAATTATTGCTACCTCAGTTACAAAGACAAAATATAAGTTATAAGTATTTACAAATATTATTTATTAATTCTTTGGCTATTTAGATAAAACAAATTGAGTAGGTAGGTAGGTAAGTACTTAAATCAAACAAGGCACATCTACGGACACCCTTAGATACTTAAAACCCAAAAAAGGTGAGGATGAATTCAGTAAAAAAATGCTTTACAAAATTACCTCAGCAGCCTTCAGCCATACGCCGAAGATAATTTGAATAAATACCTTCTGCATAATTCATGTCAAACCAACCTCGACCTTCGACCCTTAGCGATATGGTCCAAAGTTAATTGAGTGAAATGTTTTCTTTACGCTCTGGAGTACAAAAGTAGACTGTTGGTTTTGTTTGTGAATGTATTTAAGAAAGAGGCTTGAAATTCATTGATAAATAATTGATATTTTTGCTTTTTAGCTGGTCCTCTTATTTGACGACCTCGTTGGCGTGGCGGACGAGTGCTCGGCTGAGACGCAAGAGGTGCGGGTTCTCGCTACGGAAATGTTTGTATGTTCTGCAAATAAATATTTCTTCCGGGTCTGGGTGTGTAGAATAAATAAAAGTATAACATAATATAAAAAATACATAGTAAATACATATTCTATCAGCCATCTGGTGCCTAAAGCTTTGCTTAGTTGGGGCTAGATGGAGCTGTGTCAAATATCCACAAATATTTATTTTTTATTATTAGGTATTTATTGTTTTTAGGTACAAAGTATGTAATCTAGATAGATCTTACCACCAACCTAGGTATCACAGAAAAAAAATATAATTAGGTTACCTACCTAACATTAATAGGTACTAAATTACAATAAGCAGGTCGGTGTAACATAGTTTTTATTCTGTGACTTGGTAAATTTTGACGTTTAATTTGTTTATCCCTCTCTATCCCTCTGTAAATTCCTTTAATATTTGGATATTGATATTAACGCCATCTATATTCATTCCCCTCCAAATCCAGCCATTACGAGTTGCCGCATTACATATAGATGGCGGTAGGTACTTCCTAATCAACAAATGCCTTCGTTTTTGCAATTTCCTCTGCAACTTTTCCAAAGTGTTGCCCGATTCTATTTAAATGCTAATATTGTGACCCTTTCGTTACGGGGTTGTACAACGTTTGGTGCCAAATGGGGTTGTAAAAGACACCCCATACTGTTTGAGCGTGTATCAGAATGCCTCCGACGCATTAAGTTTATTGGTCATGCATGTAAAAATTTTGTACCGGCTCAGGGTGTCTGTAATCCTAATTTTATTAGTGTTGGACCTTTTTTCTTAATATGAGGAATTTTGTTAGCAATCAAAGCTGACATCTTACTTGAAAATTGTGTCGTTGAGTAATCAACTGAATCTTTTTTCTAATATTTCTGTTCGAGGATAGATCTGAGATAGAACTTGATACCTACACGAAAGAGATAAAGATAAACTAAAACTTATAAAAAATATTCTTATATGGTGCCTCCTTTTATTTTATTTTTTTTATTTTGTTTTTAGAGAAACAATAGAAAAACGCACTATGAAAATTTAAACTCTTTACCTATTAGTTCATGAGATACCTACAGCCCACTGACAGACGGACGGACGAACAGCGGAAGCTTAGTAATAGGGTCCCGTTGGCACCCTTTGGGAACGGAACCCTAAGCACATAATTTAAGCACATAAACAGGTACCTAATAAGACACTAAATACTCCGTGTAGACAAGGAAGCAAATCGCGATGCTTCGCTTTATAGCGATAGCGTAACAGGACTAAGTAAGTATAAGCCTAGATACATCATTAGTAGGTACCTCTCTAACCTACCCTAAAGCTAATAAAATAATAACAAAGCATTGCTTATATTTGATAGGTTTGTTCAGCTTGCCCTTCAGTGATTTCAGTGCCAAATATCAGTTAGGTAGCCCAATTAGCCACAAAAAGACTGACCCACTTTAAAAACGCCAGCCGCCGTCAGAATGTTCGTTATTTCGAAATATTCGCGCAAATAAAACATTTTCGAGATAACGGCTCGGACACGTGAAACATTTTGTTTAATTCTCTGGTTAGCTATTGTGAATAATAAATAACATCCAACAGTCACATACATAGTCCTGACCCCACACTAGGATTCCGTGTCGTGGGTATCAGAAACTACGAGCACCATGGTACTACAACACCCAGACCCGGAAGAAATATTTACAGATCATGCAAACATTTCTTCCGCAGCGGGAATCGAACCCGCGCCTCTTGCGTCTCAGCTGAGCAATCGCCCGCCACGCCACCGAGGCCGTCAATTGTTGTGAATAAAGGCGTGATTTCACTGCAGCGCACGTATAGTCCATGCACGTATTATATTGAAACTAGACGCCTCTATTAATACCTAGGTACATTAGGTAGAACTCGATATAATAGAGTTATCATCATCTTCCTGCCCTTATCCCACTCTATGTGGGGTCGGCACAGCATAATCCTTGGATCATGGTGTGAGAGTTTTGGCTAAGGTGTTTTATGACCGGCCGCCTGCCTGACGTCAACCCTCCTTGGGAATACTTGCTTATTGTATCTCGTCATGTTGGAGGATACTATCCCTTAGTCGACTTTTACGACATGCTCGGGGAGAGAAGCAGCTGGACGCATTCTATGTTTTTTCTTTACTTCCAGTCCAGCAGAGTTAATTACTTGTATATAAATTACTTACCTATAATTATTATTAAGTACTAGCAACCCGCTCCGGCTTCGCACGGGTATTTAACAAATTAGGATTTTTTTAAAGAGAGTGCTGGTCGTCTAGTTGGTAGGAACCCCGCCTTCCAAACAAATAATTAAAAATAAATAATCTTTATTAACAGAAAGAAACTTACAACTAAACTAATACAAATATAATTAACAAAATACAAAAGAAACATTCGGGCTATCTAAAGGCCGTTGCAAACGGTCTATAGATAGCTCACCTGATCCAGCTCATCAGACGGTGGAAGCATGCCCAGGACGCTGGCCGCATTGCCACGCTGAATGGCAATACTGATCCGTTGAGCCAAATAAGAACCAGCTCTTGGATCGCGCATCGCTTCGACCAGACGCTCTAAAAGAATTTTGAAAACGTGGGCACCACGGACGGAAAAATTATTTATTTTATCAAAGTTTATAACCTAAATAAACTCGTTCTAGATAGAATAAAAAAACATCCAATTTCTTTACCTCCGCAATTGGACCGAAAACTGTACCGATTGCAGCGCAGATACCTCGCAGGCCTGAACAAAAACCGAGAAATATGAAAAGCGGTAATAATATTTAAAAATCTGTCCGATTGTATTTTAGTTCTGTATTTGTATTTTGTTCACTGCTCGCGGTCAGACAGTAAAATACTTCTGTTTTAAATTTTCATAACGCTTTTACTGTATTTGTGTTGTTTAGCTTTAGCTGGGATTCGTCCGGCTTTTTAAGTAGTATGTTCTACCTACCTACATACATACTTATGCATAATTCTGCCCTCGTAATAGCAAATGCAGTAGGTACTTGCAAAATGGCGGTTTCGAGAAAAACGTGGTAATCATTATTTTTAGATATCTCTGCAGAAAGTCAATGTTATATACTTATAGTAAAAAATATAATGAAAATATTTTTTTTAAGTAGATATAGATTTAGCCCCTTGGAATACCATTTCTCCAAAAAAGTGAAAAACCCCAAAAATGACGATTACTGCAAGTGCGATTAGTAGGGCAGAAATATCACGCCCGTATACCTAATGTGGTGGGCAGAGCCACAAGTGATCGTAAGAAAACTTGCAGCCGCTCCTGATTCAAAGTCCAAGATGGATATGGCGAACCATGGTGACAGGTGATCAGCCCATATCGTCCAAATAAATGGTTCATCATGTTGAAGAGGGATTTTAATTAGATAACGAAATAAAATTGTTTGTGAAAGCAAAAAATATGTTTTTTATAATCGGTGTTTGGAGCACTGGTGGTCTAATGGTAGTGACCCTTCCTTCCGATCTTAGAGTCGTGGGTTCAAATCCGGTGGTGCATCAATGAATTTTTCTGTTCGTAAAATGTATACTTATGCGCTAATACCAATACTCTAGGAAAACGACATTTCGTAGAACCTAAAAATGTTGGAAAACATGTGTCAAGCGCACGATAGGAGCCTTTGAGGAGCACTTTAATCCTTTCACTACACTGGTTCGAAAAAACAAGTGACACGACTAGATGAATGGATTCGGTATACTTTTTTTATTCCGTTGAGAAACCAGAAAAATGTTGAACATAAAAATATGATAATTATTATAAATTAGATAAAAGGATTCGGTGTACTTTTTTATTCCAGAAACCAGGAAAATGTTGAACATATTATATGAACAATATTAAAAAGCCAAAATCTTGATTCCAGATTCAACAATTGGATGTTAGTATAGGTATAATATAGATTACTGTTATGTAGCATCCTTGTTATGACCAAGATATCCGTTACCTACTTAAATTATAGGGTATTAGAACGGCTACCTATGAGACTTTTAGCATCATAATGTTACGACGCGTATGTCCAGCAGTAGATTGAGACAGTTGGTTTGCGATTCCCAAGACTTTACTTATTGAATTCATACGTTTATTTCTCTTTTCTAGTTGGTAGTGACCCCGCCTTCCGATTCTAAGGTCGTGGGTTCAAACCCACGATTTTTCTGAACGAAAAATTTATGTGCGCCATACCAGTACTCTAAACGGTGAAGGAAAACATCGCGAGGAAACCCGGGGCTTAGTCAGCTCCGCACATATTGACCATGTCTGTCCTATGGATAAGGCCGACTAAGCTGAGAGGATGGAATAGGTGCTGGGCAAGCCTACTCCATCCCGGGCACTACAGCGTCCCGTTAGTGAAGGTAAAAGTTGCCTCCTGACACTGTATAAATCATCTACCTACTATAGATGGTAAAAGGCCTTAGTTTTCTCTCTTCGCTTCAATTCAAACAGTCTACAGCCCACTCTAGTTTGAAATATAACCGCATTCAATCAGGGAGATTTATCAACATTGTATAGCTTGTATGGGTATTGGATAGTGGTTGAGTTGTAGCATTTTACTGCGGTTCGATGCTCGAAGTGAATACATTTGCTAGCTATTATATACAAAGCCGCGATTTGCTTGGGATACCTATTCAATAACACAGGTAATTGTAGATTCTGTCGATTGAAATCTGAATTTCAAAATTGTACACTTTACGTGTATGACTTGATGGACTCGGTGGCGTGGCGGGCTATTGCTCGGCAGAGACGCAAGAGGCGCGGGTTCGATTCCCGCTGCGGAAGAAATGTTTGCATTCTCTGCAAATATTTCTTCCGGGTCTGGGTGTTGTGGTACCATGGTACTCTTAGTTTCTGATACCCACGACACAGGGAATCCTAGTGTGGGGTCAGGACTATGTATGTGACTGTTGGGTGTTAGGTATTTATTTATTTTGTAAAATCGAGGATATTCAATAACCTTATGATTGTAAATACCTTATGATTTCACTTCGCGACTCGACAATATCACTTTCCGTGAAATAATGAATGTTAAAATTGACAGCTCCAACTTTTAACGGACATTCTGAAACCCGCTAACGACGTCCATTCATTAAACTGCATAATTGCTACAACCCAACTTTTATATTAATACTAGCTGCCGCTCGCGGCTTCGTTCTCGTTGTACCCGAATAAAAAATAGCCTTTATGTTAATCCAGCACTTGTGCTATGTATATTTTAAGTTTCATTCAAATCCGTTCATCCGTTTAGGCGTGATTGAGGCACAAACATCCAAACATCCAAACTCACAAACTTTCGCATTTATAATAATAAGTAAGATAAGAGTAAGATACTGATATAAGTTCTAAAATATAAGTTCCCACACTCCCACACGTAGCCTCGTTTTCGCCATTGCCCTCGGTTGCCAGGGCAACGGCGTCCCCTTAAAGCAGATAGTGGCGCCGAGGCGGGAAAATCTTTAACTACGCACTTCTTCAAGACGTTGTGTAGTCCCAGGGGATTACGATAGATGGCGCAAGCAGTCACTTTAATCATAAAGCTTTTGTATTACAGTTCTGAAAAAATATATTTATTAGATCCTATTATTTACTAATTTGTAGATGATGAATTATATATAGGTACTATAAATTATTCAATGATTAATTGGAAAATAGATACTAAGGCAGGCAATGCTGATTCTTCAATTTGTCTTCACTTCAATTATTGTATGGATAAATGGTCAATGACGTTTTTAGGTAGAATACCTAGGGCTAAAAAACATTGTAAGTCAATATAAGTTACAAAATAAAGCTTGACTTACTCGAATTAATAAATAATCCTTTGTGGTAAATTAATAAATACTTAAAGGATTTTTCTTTTTATATTTTTATAAATTAGTTATCCCGGTCTCGACCGTGAGAATCAAACCCGCATCTCTTGCGTTTCAGCCGGATACTAATGTACTTGTGTAACTACAACAATTTTATTGAGATACCAGATAATTAAATAGTTGTTTTCTTTGAGGCACTGGTGGTCTAGTGGTAGCGGCCCAGCCTTCCAAGCCTAAGGTCGTGGTTTCAAATTCGGTCATGCACCAACACATTTTTTTGTTTGAAAAATATTTGCGCTATAGGTACCTACCAGTCTAAAACGACAAAGGAAAACAGTGAAAAAATCGGCGTATCCGTAGAACCTAAAAAAAGTTCCAAAACTTGTGTCAAGTGCACGAAAGGAGCCTGGCGCACTTTAATACTTTCACTGACACGACTAGTGGTTTCTTTCTCAAATTTTAGGAGATACCTACTCCCTATCTATCTACTCCTAAAAATAGGTTCTTACTAGGTACATAGGTAAGTACTTCATAAAGTTGCCAAACAAAACATTAGGTACCTACTCAGATAACCGGGTATTAGGCACTAGCAGCTGCGCTCGCTACGAGTATAATAACAATTAACCGGTTCAAACTAGTCCGGACCGGATTATAACCGGGTTACAACCGGCGCAACTAGTTTAGTGCTCGGTTAGTCTCAGTTACACTTTGTCACTTGTTCATGGAGTTCCAAATGATAGATCGCATAGGTACTAGTTTAGAAGCTAAAGTTAATTTTAAGTTTACGTTTAACAAACTTAGTTTGTGTAAAAAATGTTTGTCCTGAATGGGAATCAAACTCACAACATTACCTACTCAAAATGTAGATTAAATTATTTATTTAAGTACACACAGTTACAAAGACAAACTACAATAACATTAAAAACTTTAAGGTAATCGGTATAATAATCTTATATTATAAGAATCTTTGTCCTGACTGACTGACTGACTGACTGACTGACTGACTGACTGACAGACAACGCACAGCCTAAACCGCTGGACGTAGAGACTTGAAATTTTCAGTGTAGGTAAACCTTGGTACGTAGGGGTGTACTAAGAAGGGATTTTTCAAAATTCAACCTCTAAAGGGGTGAAAAGGGATGAAAACCTGGAATCAATTTTTGGTCTAAAACTGCACATAACCTATATCAAATTAAAGAGCCGATTTTTCTCATTTAATTGATGTCATAATTACCTGTAAATTCTTTATTTTTGGCATGTTTTTCATGAAAAATAGAATACTTTTATTTTGACATAATGACAGCGATGATACCACAGATTAGTAATAGATGATACAAAACATATGGAAAAGGAACTGTCAATGTCAAATTACACTACATTCATTAGCGTCTAAAAAATTGTTGCGATAATATTTTGGACTGTTAACACTGCAGGTGGGTTACTATGTGGTCTTAGAGCAGGGCAGTAGTTGAACTGCCCGACTTTTTTGTGCCATTTTGAACCTTATGCAGAACAAAAAAGTCCTAGGTACCTACGTGTGCTGGAATGGGACATAGGGTACTTTTTATCTGGGTACCGCGTGAGCGAAGCCGCGGGCGGCTGCTAGTAAGAAATAAAAATGAGCTCAGTTTTCTATCTAAGTTCGCCTATTAAATTATTATATTAAATTATTACTAAAAGTAAATAAGTAAGTTCGTATGAGCTAGTGGCCAACTCTTGTGACGGAGTTTTAGGTCGCCTAAAGGCCTCCGTCATGGCTTAACGACTTAAAAGCCGGGACCGACAATTTAACGTGCCCTCCGAAGCACGGTAACGCTAGCTCGTAATGCCACTTGCGATCACCCATCCCAATTGTGACCGCGCACACCGTTAATACTAATATAACATTTAAGCTGTCAGGGTTATAAACATGAATACCGTACTAATGTTTTTATTTACTCTTGTTTCAGTTGAAGCAGTAAGAAGCGAACAACATGGCGGCGTTCGTGGCGAAGCAGATGGTGGGCAACAAGCTAAGCGCCGTCAAAGGTAAGTCTCAACAACTACCTATTCCTCCATAAAATCCTACTATATTATAAATGTGAAAGTTTGTGAGGATGTTTGTATGTTTTTACCTAGTAGGTACGTGTGCTGCTCAGACCAAATAAAAAGAAAAGACTGCGCGCCGCGAACAACAAAAGTGAAGCCACCACCGTGCTCCTGCAAGTAAACATACACGCTCACGCACACACCTACACTAAAACCATGCTCATCGCTCTCGAGTCGTCGTCTAGTAAACTTAAAATTTTAAATAGAATTATGCCTGTGTAGTGAAAAATTGTAAAAACAGCAGCAAATCACATAAAAAGTCTCACGGAATCACTTTTCACTTGTAAGTACTTCAAATGACATCGTTTCTTAATTGTTATACTATGAATTTTAGGTTACTTGGAACACAAAACCTCAAAACCTCAAAACACAAAACACACACACACACACACACACACACACACACACACACACATAGATAAAAAGGTGGCTTCACTTTTGTTGTTCGAGGCGCGCAGTCTTTTCTTTTTGTTTGGTCTGAGGCGTGCTGGATTAACATGTACTTAGGCTGTTTTTCAGCCGGGTACCACGCGAGCGAAGCCGCGGGCGGCAGCTAGTACAAAATAATTTAGTAACACCAACGAGTAGAATATTAGAACAGTTTGTGAACATGTACTATTACTTTAATTGCATTTCCATAGGTATGCCTACAAAGGGACTTGGCACATTAGTTACCTAAGTTCTCCGGATTTGTCCGGATTTTTTATCCAGACCCAGATTTTTGAATTTGTCCGGATTTCTGGCTTAGATAAAACACGAGTAATGAAACTTACCTAAGTAATATCAAATAAGTCATTACTCTTTGTTAACTTCTCGTTCATCTCAAATACGAGTAAAATATTAATTTTCTCGCAATATTTGCATTTTGTGATTATAATGTCCGGAGTTTTATTGAAAAGGACTTTTCCAGGCTTTTTGTCAGAACTTTTCAAACTTTTAAATAACTCGTACATATTATACCTAATAAGCCCTAAAGGGTCTTCCGATAGGGACTTCCATAATTTGACAGTTGATAGCGGCCATATTGTTGAAGCTACATCTGTCAAATTGGCTGTCATTAATCTAGTCTGTTTTGCCAAATCACCATGGACGTATAAAGCGTTCTACAACACGTGCAACTGCAACACAAAAATATAAGTACCTATTATACTTGTAAGTAGGTATGTAGGTTTTGGTAGCAAAATAAATATTTTTCTTTCCTTCTCAAAACTCTAGATTCAAAGTTCCTTAAAATATGATTTAAAGAGTAGATATTCCTTGACTTTTCAACTTCAAAAATTCAGTTTTAAACTTCAAAAAACAGTTTAAAAACTAGGGGAGCCGGAGAATCGTGTCGCAAGGGTCGCAAGTCACGATTTCGTGTTGTCTCTTTATTTGGCCAATCGGCAGCTTCCAATATTGTGATCTATCGAATAGTATCGTCGCAGGAAAAGATATCTTCAAGGAAATAGGTAGTTGAAACGACTGAGCTCTGCAGTTATATTTCACGTCTGTATTTCCTGGCGAAGAAAAATGTTTTTGCAAAAGGCAAACTACGTTTGTGTGAAAATCTTCACGTCTGCATCTTAAGTTACTTTTCTAAACGACTACGGCGAAGCTAAAAGGAGGGTTATGATTTTGAAATATGTACCTATGTATGTTCATTTGTTCTCTCATAACTCCTAAACTACTTATCGTAATTTGACAAACGAGGTATAGTTGGAAGCGTCATCATCCGCTGGTTATAAGCTGTGTATAAGGCGTTTTACCATCTATAGTAGATGATTTATACAGCGTCCGTCAGGAGGCAACTTTCACCTCCACAAACGGGACGCTACTGTAGTGTCCCGTCCGGGTAGTATACCCTTAAGTGTGTGGTTAACTTCACAAAAACTAATCTATGAATTCGTTTACCTCCCATTTAAATCTTCTTACAATAAGCTATATTATCCTACTAATATTATAAATGCGAAAGTTTGTGAGGATGTAAGGATGTGTGGATGTGACGATGTATGTTTGTGTCTCAATCACGCCCAAACGGCTGAACGGATTTGAATGGAACTTGAAATATACATAATACGTGTGCTAGAATAACATACAGGCTACTTTTTATAACGCGAGCGAAGCCGCGGGCGGCAGCTAGTTATCAATAAAATTTTAAATATTTCCAAATGTTACCTCCATCACATTACAAGAGAACGGACTGATATTAAAAACGCGTCTCTTGGGAAATTACAGCTTAACGGCTACCCGACCGCGGAAGGAGGGTTCTGCTCATCTGAGACCGATGTTGATAATGGAGTTCTTTGAAGCAGCTATTAGCTAGTACAAGCTTAGTTTGGAGCTAGACGTCGCTGTGTGAAATGTCCGCAAATATTTAAAACATGCTTTCTCCAAAAGTGGTAGCCGAGATATAATGTATGGTACCATACATACATTATCACGCCCGTATCCCTAACGGGGTGGGCAGAACCACAAGTAATCATAAAAAACTTGCAGCCACTTCTGATCCAAGACTCCGAAGATGGATATGGTGAACCATGGTGACAGGTGATCAGCCCATCGCCCATATAATATAGACATGTTCGGAGAGAGAAGCAGCTGTTTCTTATACCTGTGTCACAAAATATATTATGTCAGACCTTCTATGCTACCTAAATTCTACACAATCGGATTATTTGTTCTTTTAAATAAATTCTTGTTTTTTTTTTCTTGTTTGTGACATTTGACATTACATCATTATAACCGGTAAAGTTCGTTGGCTTGTAAATGTTTGCCATAATCAAACTTAAAAACATTTTATTCCTAAGCGGCCGTACTCGTAAACGTTGCATCCCACTGCTGGGCAAATCACTCCGCGTTTACTATGCCACTTACAAGTATATTTAGATATATACGTAGTTATGGCTGAAATAAAATAAATATACGAAGAAGGGTAAAAAATACAACAAAATTTAAAATTGTATTTTTATTATAATTACACTATCTCAAATATCATGGCGCTACTCATCATCACATCATCATCTCCCTGCTCTTAAAATGCTACGACAACTCCATTATAATTATTTAGTCGCTTTGATATTAAATTCGTTAGAACTATTAAATACTTAATTATCCATTCAATTACCTAATCTTACACGAGACAATGGCACAATAATTAATTAATAAACTATATTAAATGCATTTACATAACATAATTACATGGTGGTATGAATTTATTTATTGCAAAACTAGCTTAATTTAAATATATCAAATAAATGTTACCACTGGTAGGTGCCTACAGTTAGAGGTATAAATAATTATTGAATTATTTTTAAAAATATATTAATGATTAAATAGTCAAGATAGAAAGTATGTATGGTGATGGAATGGTCTTGGGGTATAGGGCGGATGCCCATATTCTAAAACTAGATTCGATAAAGCTCATTGTACATAGGTACATTGTAACTAAATAGGTATTATTTTATTGATATTTTATAAAATTTAATATACAAGGACCACAGTTAAACATTCAAATTTAACGCCTAACTGACGTCCATACAATACTCCTTATTATGGAAAAGGCTGATCAAAACTCTCTTTCTCATTCCCCCATTCACGTCTGGGGTATACCCGTCCTGCTCGCACTCCTTCAAATACGCCTTTTTGATTTTCTCACCGGAGTTGGGGATAAGGTTTTGTTTGCGCTTCTTCGCTTTCTTCGTTCGGTTCGTTCGAGTGAACGAGGGCTCGGTGGTGGAACAGTCCGACATCGGGGAGTGGAACAGCTTTTTACTGATTGGCTGTGACGTCGGCTTTCTTAGAGGAGAGTCTGTTTCCATCTGCAAAGAGATAAATCAAATTCAATTTGGAGAACGTAAGTTGTAGTAAAAATAAAGGGTACAAATTGAGCTAGGTATGGCATTTTAAATTGAGCTATCAGGAGTGCATGACTATATCATCACAGACATCATTATGTATGGCAGAGACTTTATACCATTGTATAAAGTCTCTGCCATACGTCATTCTGACTTTAACGAAGATTGTGACAAAATCATTGCGTTAATATTATCGTAGCAGTGTAGTGAGCCTTTAATCATGAAGCGCTCGTGGCGTAGCTTGCTTAGACGCTCTTGATTGATCGTTAAAGTTAAGCAACGTTGTGCGCGGTCACAATTTGGATGGGTGATCGCTAGGGGCATTACGAGCTGAGCGCTTCCGTGCTTCGGAGGGCACGTTAAATTGTCGCTCCCAGCTTTAAAGTCGTTAAGTCACGATGGATGCCTTTAGGCGACCTAAAAACTCCGTCACAAGAGTTGGCCACTAGCTCATACGAACTTGCTTGCGGAAATATTAATTACTCAACTAAAATTTTCAGCTACCTATAGATACCAACATATTCTAATTTTAATAATACTTAGGTTTTAAATTTTATCCCAAAGATAAAACTATTAGCAAAAATCTATTTTCTGCCTCATGCAAATGGGAAAAAATGTGCATTCATTTTGCATAAGCTCTATCAGACACGGACATTTTTTTTATAAACATGTTTAAGTATAGGTAGGTGGACCAAAAATAATCCTTGGAAGACTTCCAAAAAAACTTCCCCAAGGCCAGACTTATCGCATAAGAAATGTCGCAAAGTTGTCGCTTTATGACTTTTGAAACAGCCATATTGTGAGCCGGAGGGCAAAAAACAAACAAGGCTTAAACCAACTCATCTTAGCCAGGCCCTATAGAGCAAAAAAATATAAGAATACAGAACAGGTAGAAAGATTGACCCATTATCGGTTGGTAACCGTTTCTTTGAAGGCTCGAAGGAAGATTAAAATTAAAGGAATTCGGTGTCAAAACCCTTAGTAAAAATAGTTAATAAAAGCACAAACATATAGTTTTATGAAGATAACACATAAAAATGTACCACAGATAAGGTAAATAAGATCCAAGGTCGTATTGTTTGATAAAAATGGGGTCTAAATCAGAGTGTAAAAGTAAACACAATTTTCATTTGCATTCAAGTGAGTTCATTGACACTAAACATTTATCGATTGCTTCGAAGTGATATCTAACATTACAGAGTAAAATATGGCAAATAACACACTCACCGTATCACAATCCGAAGTAAATTCAACAGAAGTATTCAGCATATTATTTCTAATCAAAACTGTTAGGTTCTCCCTGGACACTGTGTTTATCGGAGTTGACATTCCATCCGCCATTTTAACCGTTATTTCAAAATGGCGTCGCGCGCGCACTCCGCGATCTCTGAGATAAGACTGACAGACACAGCAGCAGCTCAAGTTGTAAGCAACTTGAATGTAGGTTTAGAAAGGGTCAATGGTCGAATGCTTAGTGTGAATATAGCAGCGAGTGATAATGTATTCAAATGCCGGTTTTTTGCAAGCTTTAGATATTTTCATCCATTTTTATGTAATTATGTAGTTATAGATTTACTTGTATTGCTTGATAGGTAGGGAAGTAGATATTTCTTTTAGTCTGAAGTTTATAGGTTTTTTTCAAGGATTAAAATAAAGACATTTAATAATCATAATTATTATATATTTATAAATGATTCGTCTTATTTTACCTATCTGTTAAACATTTTTGTCAATCATTTTAATATCTAAATTTACCTAAGTATAGATAGGTAAATAATAATGAAGTACCTAATAAAACATTATTCTAATTCAGATATATTTGAAAAACCTCTTTTTACAATAGATTTCTACAGTTTTCTGACTGGTCAGTTGTAAATACATAATACTGTATTACATTAAAAACTGATTATAAATTAAATACCTCTAAATACCTAATTAAAATGAAACTTTAAATTTACATAGTTTGTGTGCTGGAATAACATATAGGTTACTTGTTGTCCAAATACCACGTGAGTGAAACCGCGGGTGAAAGCTAGTATATTATACATTATCTTAAATATTCATAAACTATTTATTATAGCTACGAAACAATCATCAAATTTATGATTGTGACAGTTCGTGCGTCAATTTATCATAAATTTAATAAAATTTACTCGATGGTATAAAAAAGCTTAGTTCGTCCACATTTTGGATTAATGTTACTTCAGTAGGTTATGTTCTGGTAACAGGATTTCTCAAATTAATGCTTCCATTTATCGTCAAGTCATCCCAATACTGGTTCAAGAAGTCTTTTGTCTTGTCTCTAGTCAGAATGGTCACCTTCTGAGGGTTCAAAGAAGACAGCAGCTTTATCTGATTCTCCTTACTATTCTCTTCTTTATTCCTAGGCTTCCTATCGCAAAAAGGCATGTATAAAAAATCTTTCTTTTCATCATGCTTGTCAGAATTCAAATTTAGAAAACTTAGTGTTCTAGAATAATTCGAAACCATCTGTAGTTCCTCCTCCACCATTTTCCTTTTTATGTAAAAAGCGACGTTATTTACCGTGTAATTGAGTTCACATTTCCTTGCGTACTCCTTGAATTCAATCAGGAACTTCCTCAGTGGCTTCATGTATGTCTTGCAGTACTTCTTTATCATCTGACTGGTTTCCAATATCTCATTTGTGGTCACTCCCTTCTGGTTATGCATATCACTGAAGGTTTCTATCTTGATGTCTTCTGGTCTTTTGTCGAAGGGGTTGTTCCTGATGGACTCCACCTTGCTGATGTAGTGCTGGATGGTCTGGCTCTGAGCGTAGAGTTTGGGGAAGAGCTGGTCGAGGTAGGGCGAGGTGGGAGGAGGGTTGGAGAACATGTTGAACTCGAAGTGGCGGCTGGCAGCGCGGCGACTGGCAGACAACTTGTCTTCCTGGAAATATACAATGATAGTTAAGCTATGAATGAAGTATAAACAATATCACATCATCATCATCGTTATCAGCATACAGACAGAATGCTGGACATTACTAGGCCCCTAATGTGCGTCATCGCGCTGTCTCATGTATTGAAAAAATATAATCCTACTATAATTATAAATGTTAAAGTTTGTGAGGATGTTTGTATGTTTATGCCTCAATCACGCCTAAACGGCTGAACGGATTTCAATGAAACTTAGAATATACATAGTACATGTGCTGGATTAACATATTGGCTATTTTTTTTATGCGGGTACCACGAGAGCGAAGCCGCGGGCTGCAGCTAGTAGGTATTTATTTTTGTATCAACAATAATGGTTAGCTTTACTCAGTTTCAAGCTAGATGGCGCTGTGAGAAATATCTAGCAATATTATTTATTTCACTATCTGCTATAGGAATTTTCATCTAAGCTTTATTAGGGTAAATTTACGACACGAAACGGCTCAACCAATTTACAATGAAATAAATAATAGTTTATGACTTGTAAAGATAAAAGGGCCACATTTATGCAAGTACCGCTAAGCTTTTGACGGCCTCGGTGGTGGCTATGAGAGAAATGGTTAAAATGAAATAAGTGAAATTAAATGTTCAGCCAAAGAGGCCAAAATAACGGAGCAAAGAGAATTATAAACGCAGCCACTAAGACAAAGAAATCGAATGTCTTATAGCAATTATTGTAATTACACGGTAGTATTTACAACTGGACGCGATAACTTACCAAGCTTTCTAGGTAATGGTAGTAGTTGCAAACGTCCTTGAAGCTGTTCCGCTGGCCGCAGTGCATCCAGACGATGAAGGCGCGCCGCACGGTCGCGTTGGAGTACGCGGGCGTTGTCGGCTCTAAGAGGGAATGGTCCTCCAGTTCTGGATAGCTCTTGATACTGGAAAAAAATATATAGACATTCGTTTATTTCTACAAACAAAGAAACTTACCCAATAAATTAGAAAATTGCAAAATAAAAGAATTTATCATTCATTAAAATCATCATCTTCAAATTACGTCGCTGCTGGACTGGTAGTAACGAAAAAGCATAAAATGCGTCCAGCTGCCTCTCTCCCCGAGCATGTCGTAACATGGGCGATGGGCAGATCACCTGTCACCATGGTTCACCATATTCATCTTAGTGGCTGCAAGTTTTCTTATGTTTACTTGTGGCTCTGCCCACCCTATTAGGAATACGGGCATGATATTATTGTATATTATAAGCCCTCTCTGACTATTACCCTGCTATATTAGTAAGCTTTAAAACATTTACAAATAATCTACATATAATGATAATTCTTTAAATGATATTTAGAGCACTAGTAGTCTGGTTGGTAGTGAACCCGCCTTCCGATCCTAAAGTCGTGGGTTCAAATCCAGTCGTGTACCAATGGATTTTTCTGTGCGATAAATTTGTGTGCGCTATACCAGTACTCTCAAACGGTGAAGGAAAACATCGTGATGAAACCCGCGGCTTAGTCAACTCTGCACGTATTGACCATGTCTTTCCTGTGGACAAGGCGGACTAAGCTGAGAGGATGGAATAGGTGCTGGGTAAGCCTACTCCATCTTAATTCGTCCCGGGCACTACAGCGTCACATTTGTGAAGGTGATAGTTGCCTCCTGACGCTGTATAAATCATCTACTATAGATGGTAAAAGGTTAAAATGATATTGGAGTTTCTAGTGAGAAATGTCAGCAAGACGTGACTTCATAAGATCCTGGAAAAATGTTTGTGAAAGACGTTTTGCAAACTCAGCATATTTTTAGTTTCACGGAAAACAAATCTATAGTCAAGAACGAAAATTTCGTGTCATCCAAAAAACTTGAATAGCTCTGAAATATTAATGCGAGATCTTTTCATTGCGTAACTTTACAAAAACCCATGAAATTTTATTACTTTTATTTAAGAGGATTGTGAAGAAGGTGATTTAAGAAGCATGTCGTAAAAGTCGACTAAAGGATAGTATCCTCCAACATAAGTAAGTAAGTTCGTATGAGCTAGTGGCTAACTCTTGTGACGGAGTTTTTAGGCCGCCTAAAGGCCTCCGTCATGGCTTGACTCCTCCAACATGATGAGATACAATAAGCAAGTATTCCCAAGGAGGGTTGATGTCAGGCAGGCGGCCGGTCATAAAACACCTTAGCCATAACTCTTACTTTACTCTTACTCTTACTCGTGCCGACCCCACATAGAGTGGGATACGGGCAGGAAGATAATGATGATGATATTGTCAGTTCAAGATAGCGAACTGCTGTATCTGCCTTCTGCCCCGTCGCGGGGGAAATATCAACTAATCAACACTTTACTCAGAGATGGTGAACGAGGCGTTTAGCCATTTTTCCAAATTTGTACCAGGTCAGTATGTTCCGTTAATGGAGAGGGGCAATGAGCGGATACCCTTAGATGGTCGTAATATGACAAGCCCTGCTTCATATAAAATCTGTTTGTTGTTAGGATCGCCACCCACTCCTCCGTTCTTTAACCAGGCCGGATTAGGAATAGGTAGTATAAAATAAGTATGTAGGTACTTACCCTGTCATTGTTTCCGATCCCACGATATTTCAATATTTTTCCAGCACAATGAACATCAAGAAAAAATCAAGTTACCTACTAACCACGATCAATTCTTCATCCAAAAGTTAAAAAAACAAAACCAATGACACTAAATATAATTCAAAAGCATTTCCCTAAATTAATTAATTAAACTTTGCAGTTGATTTAACCAAAGTCATGATGAGTCAAAACATTTTTCTTTTTTAAAGTACCCTCCACTTATCAATTATGGATGAAATGTGTTCGGATACATTTCGTTAGATATTTTCTTGTTAAAAATTACTTCTCCACTGGACTTGGAGTAAAAAAAAAAAGAATGCGTCCAGCTGATACTATATAACTAGATACTAGATTATATAACTAGATACCTACCTAATATTCTTCCATATGAATTATTTCCTACCTGTGGACATTTATCAAGAAATGTAGGAAGTGGCAAAATAAAAAATAAATAAGAATCACATTTAATTAAAATATTGTATAACATACCAGGTACACAGTGTATTTTTTTTATAAGGCGAAATAATTAATTGACATTATAATAACTTAAAATACTAATCTCCCAAGTGACTTCATTACGAGATAGGTTTAGAATGACTTTAATTAACGCCTCATCATAATAAATTATTTAGAATGTCCTACTATTATTATAAATGCGAAAGTTTGTGAGGATGTGACGATGTTTGTGCCTCAATAACGCCGTAACGGCTGGACCGATTTGAATGAAACTTGAAACATACATAGTATGTGTGCTGAAATAACATAATAGGCTACTTTTTATCTTGGTACTACGCGAGCAAAGCCGCGGGTGGAAGCTAAGAAAAATCACATCCACATTTTCTTCCCTTCTTTTCGATATTATTATTAGGGAACAAATTTCACCCTTATTAGGTTTTCTCTTCTGATCAGTTATTTGTTTATTCAAAAGTAAAATAAATATAATAAGGGAGTAAAAAAAATATAGAATGCGTCCAGCTGCTTCTCTCTCCGAGCATGTCGTACAAGTCGACTAAGGTATAGTATCCTCCCCATAATGGACCATCTATATAGGCGATGGGATGATCACCTGTCACCATGTTCACCATGGGAGTTTGAATCAGGAGTGGCTGCAAGTTTTCTTATAACTGCTTGTGGCTCTGGCCACCCCATTAGGGATACGGGCGTGATAACATAGCCACAAAAGTAAAATTATTTTAAACACTATTTTTTCATTCAGTAGCAATGTACGTAATTTGGATTAAAGAGTCGAGTCATGGTTTATCACGTTAAACTTTATGGAAACCATCGTTCCCGCTCAAAACTGATTAGAAATTTAAAACATTCTCTTTTTAAAGTATCCAAAAAACGCTTCTACACTATTATTTTTAACCCCTTCCTTCCTATAAGCATTCTCTTTGTGCAAGATCTGGCTGCCAACCTGATTGTTCCATATGGACAGGGCAAACGGTGGCCAAATCAAGCTCATATTACTCAGAACCCGTTTCGAAACGGGGAATTTCCGTGTCTTCAAGGAGAAATCGGTTGAGGCTTTCACCCAGGCATCGATGGTCTTGGCCAGGTCTGGTCTCCACGGGGGGGTGGGGAGGGTGTAGGGCGGGGGGGAGGTGACGAGGTCCTCATCGGAGACGCGGCCGCTGTCGATGGAGGAAGACTCGAGGACGCAACGGCAGCAGAGACGGTTGCAAATGAAGCACTCGCTGCTGCACTCCTCTAGAAGCTTGATCAGCTCGCGTCTGATCGATTGCAGGTTCAGTTCCTGTGAAATGATTTTTATGAGTTTGTTTAGAATTTGATGGTGGTCGGTAAAATGTCTTAGCTGGAGAATTAAGGATTTTAGTAGGAGTCTGCTCAAGTGTACATGTAACCATAAAATTGTAAACACCATTAGAATACATTCTCACGATATTGTGAACTGTCGAACATGTGCTTGGATCGTAATTAGTAGGTTTCTTTCTGTTAATAAAGTCATGTATCTACCTACACTGGACTATGGTACAAAGCTTTTGCGTGAACCCGTCAAGCGTTGATAGGTCGGTATAAATATGCATGAATGACCAAGCTGAAAGCTTTGAAATCAATTTATTCGTTTCGATCCCTCATTTATGCTTTGCAAACCTTTGCAAAGTCTAGTAAATTATTACGTCCACTAGACGTGTCACTAGTTCTACTGAACCAGTGTGGTGAAAGGATTTAAAGTGCACCTCAAAAGTTTTATCATGTTTACTTGTGGCTCTGCCCACCCCATTACATCACCCTGGGATACACAGACACAGACAGGTGTGATAATATGTATGTGTGTATTAATTTGTTACAGAATAATTAAAAGGTGCTAACAGATTAGGTAACTTCGCATTTAAACAATTAACTTTAAATAGAAATAAAGAAAAATGTGTATTAAATTAATACCAAGTATAAATATGAGGTACATTTTTATTCAAATACTACTAAACAAGATTAAAAATATGAACTTACCAATTGAAATAGAAAATCCTCATAATAATAAGGTTGAGATTTTATCATGATAACTGCACTGAACCAAATAACCGCGTTTTTGCTTATGATTGATGATTTATTAAAGAAAAATAAATTGATCCACCCCCGGTTAGCACAACCGGGTAACTGACAAAAAGCAAAAATAATAATGACTTAAATACTGCATTGTCCAGAGTGCTTAGTTTTCGTAGAATTTGGGAGCATCAAAATATAAAAGAATTTTTTGAACAATAGATTCGTTATAAACGTAAGTACCTAAGGTACTTTACTAATGGTTGAAGGGTACTTTACGAATGTTAGCTTTAATAATTACAGTAATCAAATTAACTTTTTGATAAAAAGTAAGAATAGACTTTACCGTGCGAAATTAGAAGAAATTATATGATTTGCAAAATAATTTTATTTCTTATCTTTTTTATTTATTTACTACTTTCATAAAGTTTTTAAAGTATTTTTTGTAAAGTGCAAATGTTTTTATATTTCGTCTACTATACCTACTCTGTTATCAAAAGATTACAATAAAACTTATCTATTTGACTTGCACTTCTTTTGAATAAAGCCCACGAACTTCTCTAACCTAACCCTATAGTAATTTCAAAATGTGTTAAACATAATGATTAAAAAAAACGAAGTACTTAGGTGCAAATAAAAAAGTATTGAAAAACGCGCCTTTTTTTTAACATGAATTTATTATTCCAAGTAAAAGGCTAAAAGATGTAGTAAAACTACGCAATTTCCTCCTCGTAAAAGTTCCGGTTCCCGAGTAAATTCCCCCGGCGATATCAATCCACTTTTCCATTTCAATAAACCGCCTTTCAGTCAAAAGACGATAAAATCGATATAAAATTCACTCCGTCACTACCGGCATTGTTCTAAATACGTTCCGTCGCACGCAGGAATGCGATTGGTGTTAATATGCGGCGGGGAAGACGACAAATATTGGAGCGAGCGTAGAACGGAACTCAAGGAATGCCAGCTTTTAAGGACCATAGTGATGTGCAATGCTCGATAATTGAGATGTCGATGTGGGGAGGAATTTTAATATGTTCATTTATTATTCAAGTTGAAGCTTCATTAGTTGTCATGTTGTGTAAAGTTTAAAGCGTATCTACGTACCTACATCATATCCATACATATTTTTAATGCCCTTAGAAAAAAAAATCCCCAATAAAGAATTTGTTTAATAAATAATGAATTATGAACAAGTTATATATTAGAGGAAGTTTGAAAGCGGCGCTTGTACGAAAAAGTTGAGGAGCAATAGATTAGCATGGTATGGGCATGTCATGCGGAGGGATGAACGTCATGTGACGAGAAGAATGTTAGATATGAAAGTGGATGGATACAAGGATAGCGGTAGACCAAAGAAGAGATGGATGGATTGCGTGAATGATGATATGAGTAAGAAAAAAGTGAATACTGATGATAGAGAAAGGAGTGAAAGAATAGAGAAAGGATGATGAAGGAGTGAATGACGGCTGATAGAGGGGAGTGGAAAAGGAAAACATTTTGTGCTGACCCCACTTAAGTGGGATAGGGGCAGGGAAATGATGATGATGATGATGAATAAGTTATGTAAAAAAACTCTATTTAGTACGATTGATGATAGTTTCAATCTCTCATATCTAAGAATTATTAGATCACATCCTATAGACAGAATATAAAATTTCAGTGCCAATAATTTCTTGGATTGGTTGTGAATTTCTGAAAACAATGCTACCTGACTGTTCCTCATTCTTTTTATTGTTGATTTGAAATGACTTTGTGGACTTGGTTACTTTTACACCAGTATTTTTTGCAGTTATACGTTTTAAGGTTCCGTACCATAAAATATAAAACGGAACAGAAATACTCTCTGTGCGTACTTCACGGATAGCTTGTAATTACATAGTTACTCGTACCTAAACGAAATGAGTTATCGATTAGGTTTTTTTATAAATAAATCGCGCAGTATTTTGTTATAGCCAACACCCAGCTCACAAGAACATTGTCTATGGAAGATTAAGAAAAACTTTCGTGTCCGTCCCAACTTCTTAAAAGTATACCTACTAATTAAAACATAGTCAAAAGTGAAATTTGAATTCGGTTTATTTTCCCGCAAATTCTTAACCGGACCTAACTTTCTGGCCAAAACTTAGGCTCGGAATAACTTGAAACTAATAGTAACCTCAAGTTTTAGAGTTCACAAACTATGTCGAGTATTCAGGGATCTTCAGTAGCTTAATTTGCTGAAACTATTCACCGAATACAGGTACATATTACGCGTAGAATTAATCCTTAGCGTGTGAACAAGAGTTTTTCTCCTAGTACCTACTTTTGGGACCATGAGTTCAATGAACCAGCTAGTTGATTCAGTGTGTACAAGAAATATTGAATATGTGCGTTTGGGAAACAATCACAGTGACTCACCAGCGAAGCATTTAAGTAAAATAAATATTTGTGGACATTTGACACAGCGCCATCTAGCTCCAAACTAATCAAAGCTTGTAATAAGGGCACCAGTTGGCTGATAGAATACTTATATACTTTTTATAAATAAGACAAAAGAAACACAAGAAATCATATCACATTTATTTTATTATAGAAGTGTATAAAATCGCTTATTTATCAATATTCGAATATTCTCTATCGATAAAAAGCCGTCGTCAGCGCATCACTATCGCTAACGAGGGGTGGGGAAGACGTGTCGTTGCCATGACGACGCGATGAAGTCATATCATCGCCCTATCTAGTCGTGTCACTAGTTATTACGAACCAGTGTGGTGAAAGGATTTAAAGTGCTCCTCAAGACCCCCTTCGTGCACTTTTTTCGTGCACTTTCGTGTACCAAACAACGTTCAGCCAATCAACAGAAAAATCCATTGGTTTCCGGCACAACCGGATTTGAACCCACGACCTTAGGATCGGAAGATGTGGTCACTACCACTAGACCACCAGTGCTCTCATTGCTTGCAGTGGAGCAATGCCATTTTATTGTATCACTAAATTCAACCTTTCCTGTAGGTTACGTGGTAAGTACTTAACATAAGCAAATTTTTTCCAATACGAAATTCTTAATTCGCTGTAGATTATACAGAAATTTAAGGTACATTTAAAGTTAAGAATAGAGGTACTTATTTTATTGATCCTGGTGTAAGGCTGCCCTGATCTAGGTCAAAAAATTAAGTAAAATTAAAAGAAGTATGATTAAAATAAAATCTTGACCTACTAATAATTTTTCTCGCGTGAGAGACAACTATTTCATAGAATAATATAATAACAATAACACCCAACAGTCACATACATAATCCTGACCCCACACTAGGATTCCCTGTGTCGTGGGTATCCGAAACTACGAGTACCATGGTACCACAACACCCAGACCCGGAAAAAAAATGTCTTTATAAAGTTACAAAAATAAATATCAATAAAAGAGGATAATAAGTATTTTCCAATAAAGAACCTCCCATTCTATGCGATCGCATAACAATTTAGGCGCGAATAGTCGCGTTATCGATACAAATCCGTATTGCTTGCCCCGCACTACGCCGCGGGCACTAGGGCTGGCACTTCACACTTTCCAAATCATCGTCGAAATGGACCGTTCGTCAATTGACACTGTTTCGAAGGTACTAGTCACATCAAATTCAAATTATTTATTACACTTACCCCCGCATACTCAAACGCAGCTCAGAGTTGAGCACGTCTCAAGTGACGAGTTTTTGACAGTTTTTGATGAAAATCTGTCAAAAACTCGTCACTAGAGACGTGCTCAACTCGCATCTCAGAGTTGAGCACGTCTCTAGTGACGAGTTTTCGGGGGTTAGAAATAATATTACAGATAAATTCCAATGCGTTATTCCTAGAATAGTATAATAACAAATAGGGGAACTAGTGGCCAACTCTTGTGACGGAGTTTTTGGCCTCTGCTATGACTTAACGACTTAAAACCCGGAACCGATATAACGTGCCCTCCAAAGCACGGAAGCGCTCAGCTCGTAACCCATTCAAATTGTGACCGCGCACAACGTTGTTTAATTTCAACGATCAAGAACGTCTAAGCAAGCTACGCCACTTTCTTAATAATATCCTGAATGAAGTGTCACCCCTGGATGTATCCCAGTGTATATGTTGAATTACTTACTTATATAGTATATACGTTATACTGTATCCGCAATCCGAATAAGCCCTGTTTATGACCTGAGGATTCCCAACGTATAAATTTTTATATCGGCGCGGATCTAAAACAGATATATCTCTGGATATGTTTATGTATTAGAAATAATGCACAAGTTGTTTTCGCGATCTTCCGATCGAGATAAGAGAAGATAGCGATAAGTTTAATATTTATTCCGGCAATACCTATGTGTGATTTTGTTTTATCTCGGATTTTCGATTTACAAGCAGATGTTAATTTTCGGATTAATGTTTTGTGGTATAAATTTATACAATTTTCGATCATGTTTACAACAAATGATAATAAATAAATAAATATTTGAGGACATATCACACAGCGCCATCTAGCCCCAAACTAAGCGAAGCGTGTACTATGGGAACCAAATGGCTGATAATAGAATACTTATATACTTTTTTTTTGTAGATCCATACACATAATATTACAAGACCCAGACCCGGAAGAAATTTTTGCTGAGCATGCAAACATTTCTTCCCCAAAGGGAATCGAACCCGCGCCTCTTGCGTTTAAGCCGAGCACTCGCCCGCCACGCTACAGAGGTCGTCGATAACAATAACATCCAAAAGAGAACAATCTAAACGAATAATATCTAATAATTCGTTTGTGAAAATTATTAAAAACTGAATCATGCACATTATTATTAGCATAATTAATGATTCTGATATCTAATGCTGATATCCAATAAAATGTACGGTATGTCTGTGTTCCTTTAAAAAGATTTTTTTGTTGCTAAAACGTGTTGCAGTATTAAAAAATACAAGCAGAAACATATCTTAGCGTTAACTTGTTGCTACAATTACCTAGTTCAATATTTATTGACTAGAACACACAACACTTAGTTCAATATTCAATACACCTATATACACCCTAGTTCAATATTTATTGACTAGCGCATGACAGCCCTAGACAAGTGCGTCCGAGCGCGCAGGGCTGTCGCTAGGCGATAGCGCGGCTCGCCGCCTCCATTGTGCCTCATTTTATTTATGTAGCAACAATAATTACCTATCTACGTGCACTTCATTTTGTAGTAAATACGCAAAAAGTTTAAGCTTTAGATATGTTTTCAACCTAAAAATAGTAGTTGATGCTATTTTTGAGAATTATTCAATGTTTTTGTACCTATCTTCGATCAAATCGAATGTACCTATACAGTTTTGTCAGGTTTGCGATATTTACTCTTCGACTTTAGGTATTTTTCCGAGAATCAAACCCATGATGTTAAACACTGTCATAGACATAGATTCAATAGAATTGCACACAAAACATGAAATCTTACAACATAAATAAAAACACATTCAGACAATTACGTAAAAAGAGAATAAATGTTCGAACATCGAATTATTTTTCTAACAATTAACCCCCAACTACGCAACGTAAGCAATCTTTAACTTTTCATCTGTTTCAATCCTCCGTGTAATTTGTAAAATGGCTGTCTCTTGAGGCACTCACACACACACATCACTTCCAGAGCTCCGCAAAACTGTGCATTATCTAAAGCCGCGATAATTCGGCCCTCTTCCTCTTCCTGCCGGGTGGCAATTTCCTCTTCAGCCGCGGCACTCTCTGCGTTTGACACCCTGTATAGAACCTCTTTGCGTTCATAATTGGCCCTCGCTCACAAATGGACCTATTCCATTTTTGTGAAATGACTTCGATCTCACGCATTGTTCGATGGATAATAAGTTGGTATTGTTGGGGAAATTGTACGAACGAAGACGGGTCTGATAGCAGAAATCTGTACCTATCTGACTAGCGTCATTTTTGAGCCCAAAAGTCTTATTTTCTTAAGAACAGCAAATCAGGACAATAATATTTCAATGTGTGTGTAAAATATTTGTGATTTAAGTTTTAAAACTGAGTTATTAAATACGATATTTCTCGTGAGAAAGCTTCGTAACCTTTCACCACACTGATAAACCATCAGTAACAGAGCACACTTCTTGTCACTGTAACTTGTCACACAAGAGAGAATCAATGGCACCTTAACCAAGCCAAGTCGTTTTACGCATAAAGAAGTCGGTAAACGCTTCTGCAAAAATGCATGGGATTGGCAGATTGGCTTATGTCAGTCCGGCTGTACAGACTCAGATTATAATAAAGTAGATAGAGTACATTATGATCGTAACTTCTTATAAAATCGATGCATAAACATTAAACAGAAGGTTGAACTTTCCACTCCAAAGTTATAACTTAAATCGCTCTGAAAAGCTACTCAGAGAAAATAAAGTTTTGAAAGCATTTTGATTGCATAGTTTTACCTCAGTTGCATTACTTTTGTTATACTAAAGGAGCCTCTTCGAGGCGCACTTATCCTTTCACCACACTGGTACGAGAAAACTAGTGACACTGCTAGTAAGTTTACCTTTATTATGGTGTGATTTTTTTTACTTATTATAGGATAGGTAGGTGTTCTTGTCAATATCTTCTTCAAAGATTTTTAACAAAATTAGCTGCCACCCTCGGCTTCACTCACGTGGTACCCGTATAAAAAATAGCTTGTAAAGTCAAAGTCAAAATCAAAAATTTTTACTCCTTAAAATCACGGGGATCTCTTGGACACGTCTTAAATCTACGTTGCATTTACACCTGTTCGTAACGCGACCAAGCGGGGAAGATACAGGTAAGAAAGTGTTATTCCAGCATTATGTACTATATAATATTCCAAGTTTCATTTAAATCCGTTCAGTTGTTTAAGCGTGATTGAGGCCCAAACATCCAAACACCCTCACAAACTTTCGCATAGCAGGATAAACAAGTATTTTTGGTATATTCTTATAGATTTTTTCTGTCGCGTGTGGCGAATCACACAGGAAAAAACTATCCGCGCGGTTTCGCGGCACTGCTTGGAGTACCTACTGTCACTTTCAGCGCCGCTCAAAATGTACTGAATTACTTGACATACATCGCAAAACTGTGAGGTTTGGTAAATCGCCCAGTCCCACATATCCCTGCAAATAACCCATTTCGTCAGGGATCGTGCGGTTGCGGCAGTGTGTTTGCAAAGCGATTAAGGTTTAAGGGCTAAGTACAGCGATGTGATACTCAATATTAAGTCATAGCGAATAGTATACGTACCAGCTAAATTCACCCTTTATCAACCCTTTCCTTCAATAAGACTCAAACAATAGCGCCACCGCTTGACAAAATTCAATCTTGAATTGACAAAGTTGCTTCACAAATTATTCATCACGAAACAAAATGTCGAATCCATTCTTCATATTAAACAAAATTAAGTCAATCCAGCCAGAGTTAAGCCTTGGCCACAGTGTTCAAGTCGGAATTAAGGGCGTATCCGCACCGTGCGAGTTAGATTGGAAGTTGGAAGAGTAAATGTTTGCTGTAAGTGAATCAAATGTCTCAATGCCACCCGAGTCGCCTTTCGTTTTCATTAACCTCAATAAATCTACTGAGAGTAGTGTTGTGGAGCGTTTGATACAGGCAAGTAACGGACAGTAGTATCACTGTCCAAATGAAAAGGGGAAGCTTTTAAAAATAAAGCTAGAACACAAATTAAGAATATTACTCTAAAATGACGATGGGATCACACAGTTTGATCTTTTTTACGATGCGCAGTTGCTAGTTAAAACAGCGGTCGCCATTGTTAAAAGTTTTATAATAACTATGCTGGCGCCGTTCCGTTTAAGAATTATAAAGGTTTTCGTTTGTCATTTCTCCTTTTATCACCTTAAAGCCTCTAAAGGGACAAAAAATTGTCTCAATCACTTGTGCTAGTAGATCGTGCTAGTAGCACTATCTCGTAGTACTAACCCACTTGCCCGACTGAAAGCTCCCCCCGCCCGCTATAATTTTATTAGCCGCGCCCGGCTCGCCTAAGAACATGATTTGCGTAATCAAAGAGCGTCTAATGAGATTTGCTCTCCGATCGCAGCGCCCTCTCTAGCGCCCTTTTTAAGATGCATTTATAACATGACCTATTTTACGGCTAGATGGCGCTGTGTTAAATTTCTTGCAATATTTATTTACTAGATCGTCTCACGATTTGGTCGACGTCTTTTATTTCATACTAACTTCATTTTCCTACTGCATCCTCTAGGAGTTGAATTTCGGATAATTCATTTAATCTCTACTCCATAAGAAGAATAAATAGTCATAATATTAATTTATTGATAATATTGCATTATAAGTATAAGTACTTGGACGGCCTCGGTGGTGTGGCGGGCGATTGCTCGGCAGAGACGCAAGAGGCGCGGGTTCGATTCCCGCTGCGGAAGAAATGTTTGCATGATCTGTAAATATTTCTTCCGGGTCTGGGTGTTGTGGTAGCATGGTACTCGTAGTTTCTGATACCCACGACACAGGGAATCCTAGTGTGGGGTCAGGACTATGTATGTGACTGTTGGGTGTTATTTATTATTTATTTATTTATAAGTCAACAGAATAAAAACATAGAACATCTTTTTAATAATGTAGGTATAGAAAGTCTGCTCGATAAGCCAGCCCTTTAATTTCATATTAAAGATACTTAAATTTTGATTACTTGTAATATACATGTATAATATTGTATTTGGGAGTCTATTATTATAAACCTCCGGACCCATGACAGAATATACCCTCCAGTTTCATGCTTCTAAGCCTCATATAGTTTAGGCTGAGTGTTGATTATTGATCAGTCAGTCAGTAACGTAATAGATTTATATATTTAGAAGACGTCATCGAAAGTTCCTGGCCCTAGGCGTTAGTCTATCTAGTCGTGTCACTAGTTCTTTCGAACCAGTGTGGTGAAAGGATTTAAAGATGTGCACTTGTCACATGTTTTCGAACTTTCTACGGTTCTAAGACATGCCGGTTTCACGATGTTTTTCTTCACCGTTTGAGAGTACTTACTGGTATAGCGCACATAACTTTTTCCTTTTTCTTTTCATTTTGCAAGCTTGCATAGACGTTCTTGATTGATCGTTGAAGCTAAATAACGTTGTGCGCGGTCACAATTGCGATGGGTGACCAAGTGGCATTACGAGCTAAACAGTCGGTCGGTGGGCACGGTGGGCACGTTAAACAGTCGGTCCCGGCTTTTAAGTCGTTAAGCCATGACGGAAGCCTTTAGGCGGCCTAAAAACTCCGTCACAAGAGTTGGCCACTAGCTCATACTAACTTACATACTGTATACAGAGCATAGCGTAGTCCACGTGCGTAGCCTCTGCGTGCGCCGCTGTGAAATCACAGCTTTAGAAGCGAAAAATAAGCGCACTATAGTGTATCGGCCATGTCACTGTTAATTAATCACCCGGGCGATTAATCACCCAGACGAGGGTGAGAAGCCAAGCCTACATTAACAGGATATTAGATTATATCTTAAGAACCCTCTTCTATATATCAAATAGGTGTATTCGTAGTTTTAACGCAAATACATCGTAATCAAGACATTATATCTAATTTAAGTTATTACCTGTAGAATAAACCATTGGACCTATGTAGGTACCTACTTATCTATGTATATCTCGCACAGGTTGAACTACTAGTACAACGCCTATTTCGCATAGGGGTAGGCAGAAATGGATCCTGATTTGGTACTTCGGTCCTGACATACTCTCTCGCTTCATTCAATCTCATAGTCATATTTTATTTTCATAAATAAATATGACTGTGAGAGTAAAAGAAGCAAAATATGTTCATACATATTTTGCGTTATTTCCTGTTTCATTCCATTTCATTTATTCATAAACAATACAATCGTGTTTGAACATTATGAAAACTTAAATCAATAAAATTAAAAACATGTCCAACTAAAATAATAATCGAATTTCCCGTGACCCCTTGTCAGACAATTTTGACTTCCAGATTTTCCCATTCAAGAAATAGAGTAATGGGGTCAATTTTATACCCGTTACAAAACCCCAGGAAATAAGTGCTCGAAAGCCTTTGAGGCGCAGTTTTATCTCTTCACCACACTGCTAAAGGAACTAGAACAAGACTGACTAGTAGTAAGATGTTCTTTAAAAGCACAAATCCTAAGATTTTAATTGTTTTCTTCTCCGAACGCTTTTCTTCTTCCGCACAGAGGCAAACAAATCCACTGGCAGGAGCTAGTCAAAGATGCAATCTATATATATAAAATCAGTTGCTGTACGTTTGTCTCGCTAAAACTCGAGAGCGGCTGGGCCGATTTAGCTGATTTTGGTTTTGAAATGTTTGTTGTAGTCCAGGAAAGGTTTAAATGGTGAAAAAACATAGTACATGTACTGGATTATCATATAGGTTATTTTTTTATCCGGGTACCACGGGAGCGAAGCTGCGGGCGGCAGCTAGTAACTATATAATAATAGAACTCTTTCAAAGCCTTTTATGATTTATCTGCACTCGGCGAGTGTTAAGTACACTCAGCTTCAAATATATCTTGCGAAGTAGTATAAGACTTAGAAGAAGCTTTTGGAAGTGCCGCATTGGATAAATAAAACCGGTCAAGTGCGAGTCGATTGCATGCGAAGGCTTCCGTACCACCGTACATGCACTAAATCGATCAAAGCACCAAACAGCTTTCTACCAGTAAAAGATTTTCCAGAACGAATTCAGTAGTTTCTAGCATTATATCTTACCAAGAAACTTACAAACAAACTTACTAATTACACTTCGTTGTGTTTAAACGAATAATATCCAAAACCTCTTGAAGAATACAAAAAACAAGCCACTTCAACCCGTTCGATAAATTTAAGGTGTTCGAAAGAAATGAAAAGGTACCTATATTAGTGAGCTGAGTGTACTTGGCTGTGATTTTTTCTATAATGTACAGTCGGTGGAACTAGGCGGATTTGCGGAGCATCACGTGCGTACCCTTTCACCGAGCTCTGTGCCTTCGAGTTATAGGAGATAGCGGAAAATATATATTGCATTTGTGTTGACAAACATCGTAAAAAAAAATTGTGGACATTTCACACAGCGCCATCTAGCCCCAAACTAAGCAAAGATTTTACTATGGGAACCAGATGGCTGATAGAATACTTATATACTTTTTTTTGTATATACATACTTATAATACATAATACAACACCCAGACCCGGAAGAAATATTTGCAGAACATACAAACATTTCTCCCGTAACGGGAATCGAACCCGCGCCTCTTGCGTCTCAGCCGAGCATTCGCCCGCCTCGTCACCAAGGTCGTCAATTGACACGAATAGTAGTATGTAGTAATGTATGTCAATTCATTAATTCGATGTAGTTGTTCTACTTCAAGATAACTTAATACTAGTAATAGCTCAAACCGCTTTCGCCCACAACTTCGGCCACACACATTTTTCTACCCAACTACATCTTCCCGGCGAAGCGCTGCAATAAGTCAGAATTTTCCTAATAACGCTCTCGACGTAATGCAAGAATCACTTCTTCCAAGATTATGTCTACCACTATTGTTTTAGTCTAGATAAAGTAGTTGATATGAGAATTGAGAAAGGTATGTTAAGATGGTTCGGTCATGTAGAGAGGATGAATGAAAGAAGATTAACGAAACAGGTGTATGAGGCGAGGGTGAATGATATGTGAGGAAAATGGTCAAAATCAGCGTCGTTTTGGAAAAGAGCCATGTTAAGACTATCTTAAACCGACGAACATGCATAAAGGATATATGGAAAATTGACGTCATTTTATGTATGTATTTATAATTTATGTAAATGTATAAAGTAGTTGATTTCATAAACTTAGGCCTTATTTAGATAACTATGTAGGATGCAGGTACCTTCAAGTTATTCCAGTATTATGTATATTGAAATTTTATTTTTTCAATTTCAATTTGTAGTATAATTTTTGTAATAAAAAAACAAGGTCGATTCATTAATTTAAAAAATACAACCTCGCGAAAATGTTTTGTTAAGTAAATTTAATTCATAAACAAATATAAAACTTCTAACAACTACATTAAAATGACGTGAATATTAAACTTGGACTTGGAGTAAAGGAGGCAACTTCGTCCAGCTGCTTCTCTCCCCGAGCATGTCGTAAAAGTCGACTAAGGGATAATATCCTCTCCAACATGATGGGCCATCTTTAATGGCGATGGGCTGATCACCGGTCACCATGGTTCACCATATCCATTTTAAGACTTTGAATAATTTACGTCTGCAAGTTTTCTTATATTTACTTGTGACTCTGGCCACTCCATTAGGGATACGGGCGTGATAATACGTATGTCTAACTAAATTGACACCTATCCTATTTACGAGCGTGCTGAAGGTCGGAGACAAAGCTGGTAAAGGCCATGTATTTACGCATGCTGCCTTCCAATTTTCAGTTCCACCATCAAATTAACAAAAGGAGAGGCCATTTGTATTAATTCAAGAGCGTCCTCTCATCCATATGTAGTTGATGGCGTGTTCCTTGGAAATTCACACCGTTACGTAGCGGGTTTTTGAAATAGCGGTGATTTGAAAGTCATCACTTACTTCACGGACGGGATTTGAACCAATGACCTCGTACCATGGCAATTCACTGTCTAATTAAATTGAAAATTCTTACTTCTCTGTCGTTTTCACCATGGGACATGGCAGTGTGGACATCGGGAATAAACCAATTGGTGGGGAAAGACAAAGGGGTTTTGAGGAATTACCAATAAATCATTAAATACTTCAAAATATTATGGGTTTGAATACTGATCAAATTATATTTTTTTATGATATGAAAGACTTTGGGAAGCCTTTGGGGTGGTACACTGAAATACTACTCTTTGAAATTTCTATTTTAAATTTAAGTAATCCTCAGTATCCCTTCTATTTAATATTCTTATAACTAGTTTTACATATTTCATTTTATTTAGAGATCGGTATCAGTACTCTCAAACATCGTGAGGAAACCAGCGGCTCAGTCAGCTCCGCACGTATTGACCATGTCTTTCCTGTGGACAAGGTCGACTAAGCCGAGAGGATGGAATAGGTGCTGGGCAAGCCTCCTCCATCTTAATTCGTCCCGGGCACTACAACGTCCCGTTAGTGAAGGTAAAAGTTGCCTCCTGACGCTGTATAAATCATCTAATATTTAGATGGTAAAAAGGTTATATTACATCTGCCGTTTCACAGAATTTCACTAGATATATAGTGAGAGGATGAATGTGAGAAACATCTCGAGCGTTGGAAACTCGTAAGTTCGCCGTAAAGGGTGAGAAGGGATGTTTATTCGATTGGCAAAAGGGGAATAAATCTGTAGTTTACTGTGCCACTGGGTCTTTTCTTGTTACGTTACAATTTTACCTTTTGGATAAATTAAATACTATTTCAATTGTTATTTCATTATATACGCCTGGTTCCAATACCTACTCGGTGACGGATCGTTACCATATCGACTTTTATTTCTATAGAGAAATGTATGACGCTTTTAGTAGATTATTATTACAGCATGATCCAAGGAATATGCTGTGCCGACCCCACATAGAGTGGGATAAGGGCAGGGAGATGATGATGATGATGACTATCGGTACCGGGTATTAGCCAGCTCCGCACGTATGTTTCCTGTAGCAGATGAGCAGATGGTATAGGTGCTTGGATCATTCTATAGTCCTGAAAGAAGTGATGAAATTGTCAGTTAATAACCAAAAATCTGATTATAGCAGACAAACGCAAACGTATTTCATATAAATAAAATACACTGATAATATACCAACTCGTTTTATCAACAAGATATAGTAAAATGTAAAAGATAACAAAATTATTTAGAACAGAATTAAAAAAAAAGCCAGCTTTCTTTGGTCTGCATTTCCTTTTATATTCATCCGTATTCATATCTAAGTGCACGAAGGGAGCCTTTGAGGCGCACTTAAATTCTTTCACCACACTGGTTCGAAAGAACTAGTGACACGACTAAATATATATATTCTTATCTAACATACTTCTCGTCACATAAGATGTCGACACCATGGTGACATAATTGCTCCTCAACTTTTGGATGGAAAATAAAATCTCTAAAATGGAGAATAGACGTATTTCCAACTTAGTGCAGCTTTCTCCTCCCAATAAATCCACAACTACCCGCGTAATATCCCAAATGGCCAGAAAGGTGTCCGGCGCGATGCCTACTTCCGGTCCAATTCAAGATGGCGGCAATATCCGGAACGCCATTATTGCGCCCGCGAGCACTTTGTTAGCACTTACAAATTAAGTTTGAGTTAACAATTTTAAAGGTTGTGATATTAAATCTTTTGATTTTATTTTAGACTGCTTCAGTGTTTTTAAAGCGATTATTAAGATGAGAAAAAGCGGACAAAAAGTATCTCAGAGAGATAAACTATGGACTCCTTTTTATAACTTATTAAATTAAGAAGCTATGAAAAATATTATGATAAATCGTATTGTATTAAATTACCTACTTAGTGCTCGTGGCGTACCTTGCTTAGACGTTCTTGATTGATCTTTGAAGTTAAGCAACGTTGTGCGCGGTCACAATTGGGATGGGTGACCACAAGTGGCATTACATGCTGAGCGCGGTAAATTAAATTGTCGTATATGGACCATATGGACACGTGTTTCAGGATTTTTCGAAACAACCCCTAAGAAAAGGTGAAATGGGTACTTATAAAAGTAATCTAACACGTACGAAGTCGCTGGCAATAGTAGGCGGGCTAGTATAGATATATATAATTATATAGATTGTATCCTTTCATGAATTTCTCTAGGTCCTAGAAGAGGGTTAAATAAGGGGATGCTGAGTAACCATCGCTCATAAGATTGATCTCGCTTCATTCGTCTTAATGACCCGCCCGCAATCAATTATGATGAAGATTTATGGTGTTATTTCTTCCACTTAAATATACTCACGTACCTGTTCTGGGCTGTTATTGTTTATTTAGAAGTGTATAGTGTATGTAGCATCATTATTAGGTGATATTTTGGTTTTGGAGAAAGAAATTACTAATAAAGTGAAACTTTGTACATCAGTGGTTTAAAAATACCGGTCAAGGGTTCAGCAACATCCTACATTAAAAAAAAATTTATTGTATGGGGCTATGGAAATTATATTATTTGTTGTTATAGCGGCAATAGAAAAACACACTCTGTAAAAATTTAAATTCTCTACCTAAGGGTTCATGAGATACAGCTCGCTGACAGACGGACAAACGGACAGCGAAGGCTTCGTAATAAAGTCCCGTTGGTACTTTGGGTGCGAAAACCTAAAAACGAAAAAAAAATTAAGGTAAAAACTTCAAGGAATAAACCAAATCTTCACCTTTCAACTCATTTCTCCAAACACCTGTTTTTTTATCTCGAAACAGTTTGTTCCGGACCGCTGATATAAATCATCCGGTCCGGATCCGGATCAATCACTGTGACGCCTCCGATTGACGGTATATGGAAATCAACCGGAGCATTGAATTTATTTTATCCGGGTTCAAAAAGTAATATATCTTTGTAGAGGTTTGTCTTCTGAGGCATTGCAATATAGGTTAGTAAACAATGGTTTAAATAAATAAATAACAAATGTCAGCGGACATTTCACATATCTACTTATATACTTGTTTTTTGTAAATACATACTTATAATACATAATATTACAACACCCAGACCAGAAAGAAATATTTGCAGAACATTCAAACCTCCCGTAGCGGGAATCGAACCCGCACCTCTAGCGTCTCAGCCACTTGCCCGCCACGCCACTGAGGTCATCGAATACTGATCTATTGAGCCAAATAAGAACCAGCTACCAGAATTATGATTTTCACTATGTTCTATTAATGCCAGTCACTGCCATTACTCGGCTCGTTACCGACGGCACTGTCATCGTCTGTAGCGAGCTTTATTCTATACAAAACAATGTATGAACAATAAGGTATTGTATACAAGAACGTGAACTTGTAGTTTGCTGATGATTTCAGTAGACTGCAAATCTCAATTTAGAAATACATAAATGTTATCACGCCCTATAAATGTGATCGTAAGAAACCTTACAGCCATTCCTGATTCATAGTCCTAAGATGGATATGGTGAACCATGGTGACAGGTGATCAGCCTTGACACTATCCCATAATCGACTTTTACGACATGCTCGAGGAGAGAAGCAGCTGGACGCATTCTATGTTTTTTGTCCAGCAGAGAAGCTTGAAATGCCAAAAATGTATAAATCTCAATTGCTCCCGGGCTACATCGTCTCGTCAGTGTAGGCAAAAGTTGCCTCCTGATGCTGTATAAATCATCTACTATATGGCAAAGGAATGTTTATTTTAAATACAATCACGCCGCAAGCAATCGCAGGGAAATAACGTTCAAAATTAGCGCGATTGCCGTACTGTTTAAAATGCTTATTTATCAAAATCACTATTTATTGTTGTAATTAAAACGCATTCTGTGATAGCAACCGCAACAGCGGTAAATCAAGATCCCACCGGATACAACCTAACACCGGATATTCGACATTTATAATGTATAAATTATTATAATTGAATTGGAAGGATGATTGGATACTAGATATTCAGTTAGCTGATTGTAATGCTATATCTGATTGTTACATAAATGTACATTATTGAAAGTACGAATACTTGTATTCAGATTTCAGACTGAGAAATTTATATTCCACCTCTCTCTAGCCAAAGGTTTGCTGGAAGAAAACTCTTTGTAGGGTTAAGCTCGCCTTTGTGCATGTCCTTACTTTATGTCTGTGTTTTCTGTGTTTTATATTATGTACAATAAAGAATAAAGAGTGAGAGAGACTGAGAGATTCAAGACAAATGTTACTTTTTACCCGACTGCAGCCTAGCAAAATAAGAAAGGTTATGTGTTTGTCTTTTAAGGATGTATGTATGTTGTATATCTGTCCCTCGATTCCCTCGTAACTACAAAACGCCTAAACCAATTTTGACGAATAATATGTCGTCAGATTCATCTTTATTGCACGAATATCACTATGTATATTAAAATTACAAAAATCTACATTGGCTATATGTACCTATGTTTTCAAAAAATAAACTTTTCTCAAAAAAAAGAGAAAGGTTTATTATTAAAAAAAATACTTATAGGAAGATTGTATGGATAACTAACTAAGGCCTTTTACCATCTATAGTAGATGATTTATACAGCGTCACGAGGCTACATTTACCTTCACAAACGGGACGCTGTAGTGCCCGGGACGAATTAAGATGGAGTAGGCTTGCCCAGCACCTATTCCATCCTCTCAGCTTAGTCGGCCTTGTCCACAGGAAAGACATGCTCAATGCGTGCGGAGCTGACTAAGTCGCGGGTTTCCTCACGATGTTTTCCTTCACCGTTTGAAAGTACTGGTATAGCGCACATAATTTTTTCCCGCAGAAAAATCCATTGGTACACGAGGTTTGAACCCACAACCTTAGGATCGGAAGGCGGGGTCACTACCAACTAGACTACCAGTGCTCTTGGATAAAAAAACCTGTTAATGCAGTAATAGAATGGAATCAAGACAGACTGACTTACGGATTGAGCGTAGATAATTGGATGAGAGGGCGATTAGTACAGATATCCAACTGTCAATATATACACTAACAAAGTGGTGAGGGAAGGGTGTGGCTGGAGTAATAGCGGAATAGAGGTAACTATACAATACAATACAATACAAATATTTTTATTGCCAAAAAACACAAGTTATAGTAGAATTTGCTGGTATTTTTTTTGTTTATATAAGATTATTTATTTATTTACATTAAAAACTATTAGATAGATAGATAGATATATTATTTATTTGGCACACAAGACACAGCACAGACAGAATGACAGAAAAATTAAAAGGAAAGAAAAAGAAAGAAGCACAATAATAGTAAAGATAGAAACGTAGGTAGATAACTAAGGCCTTGTATCATCTATAGTAGATGATTTATACAGCGTCAGGAGGCAACTTTTACCTTCACAGACGGGACGCTGTAGTGCTTGGGACGAATAGGTAGGTAGGTAGGTACTGGTAGGTAGATATTTGGCTGTATATCTACCTAGATATTATGCAGCCAAACATCCGCACAATTCCCTACTACTAGATAATCGGTATAACAATAATAAAAGAGCATGAGCTCAGTTTTCTATGTAAATTCGTCAACGTTGAAAAGAGAGCTCAAATTAAGTTTAAAAAAAAATTGCCCTTGCTTACTATACGCTACCCGCTATTCTCTTATACCACGGCCACACCCCAGCTCTCAGCGCGAGTGAATTGACACACTGACAGCACGCTAATGCACGATAATGCACACTCGGCCTAAACTGGCCTCTCGTACTCTATTTCACAATGGTTAAAAGCATTAAAAAAGAATAGCCAAGCGTGGTTTCCTATCTGTATCTTCCACGCTTGGTCACGTTACGAACAGGTGTAAAACTAAAAAAAACTAAGGCCTTTTACCATCTATAGTAGATGATTTATACAGCGTCAAGAGGCAACTTTTACGAAGGTAAAAAAACGTGACGCTGTAGTGCCCGGGACAGGTGTAAATGCAACGTAGATTTAAGACGTGTCCAAGTGATCCCAGTGATTTTAAGGAATTAAAAATTTTAGCTTTGTTCTTGACATGCTAAGAGTCATCGCCAATTATCATATTAACGAATAAAAACTATACACAAGCAAGAGACTTTAAACAACAAGAGAATTGACAAGAAATCGTTTGACAGGATCAAGATCAAGACGTCAAAGAACGGAGGTTCCAATCCGGCCATGCACCGAATTCTTCTATTCGAAAGAAAAAAAATTGTGAACATTTGACTAAATCAGAAGTGGCTGCAAGTTTTCTTATGTTTACTTACGGCTCTGCCCACCCCATTAGGGATGCTGGCGTTATAATGTGTGTGTGTATGTAAACTCTTTATAAAATCATTATTTGATGCGCAAAATTATGGGCTCTATTTAATCTATTTTCATTTAAATTTAATTTTCAAATCATATTTAATTTCGTGTTGTCCATTTTGTGCAATTTTAAATTAATATCTATGACATTTATTTAAATGCTGTTTGTATGTAGTGTGTGTGTGTGTATATAATGTATTATATGATGTTTTTATGGATTTGTATAATCTGAAAATTAATGAATGATGATAATAATAATTAACTAAATCTTTCTAAACTTGCATTTGTCCAAATCCCACCATTAAAAAGCGAACCTCACGAGTAACAATCAGCCAAATAGGGCGTCTCGTGTTACAGTACTCTAATTACAAACACAAACACATTAACACAACAGTCCACTTCTACCCGGGGGGGAGAGGGGTTAGGGGGGGAGGGTAGGTGCTAGAATAAGAAAACGTATTTACCCCGGACCACTTGCTTTCCGGCGGGAATTTATACCTAAACGGTTGTAGGGCTGTCACCGGGGACTTTCCACATGCTTTTGGCGTTTCAAAACTTGCTGGGGCTATGGTAGAGCGCAAATTAAAAAGTAAGCTAGTACGAGCAAGTGGCCAACTCTTGTGACGGAGTTTTTAGGCCGCCTAAAGGCCTCCGTCGTGGCTAAATTACTTAAATGCCGGGACCGACAATTTAACGTGCCCTGCGAAGCACGGGAGCGCTTAGCTCGTAATGCTACTTGCTGTCACCCATCCCAATTGTGATCGGGCACAACGTTGCTTAACTTCAACGTCGAAGCAAGCTATGCTACGAGTGCTTCTAAAGTTCTAGTGCAAAGTTCAATATGCTTTATTTTATGATTTTTTTAGGATACCTACTTGAAATCGCCATAAATCTACTTTGAGTTTACGCCTGTTCGTAACGCGAACAAGCTTTGAAGATACAGGCAAGAAATACGCTTGGCTTTTTCGAAAATTATCCTTTTATAATCATATCCAACTAAAATATTATAAATGCGAAAGTTTGAGTGTGTGAATTTATATTACCACGTATCTTAATTACTACTAAATCAATTTTGATGAAATATATTGTACTCGTAGATAGTTTAGGTTCAGGAATAACATAGAGGCAATTTTAATTTTCGAAAATTTTACGCCTAACAGAAAAAAGTTCTATGGAAAAAAATGTTTCTTGGTTCGATTCGCTCAAACCTCGGTACAAATAAACTTTAAAATAAATATCAAAACACGTAGTTTTTATTATTTTCAAAATTATTTTTTAATCCATTTTGTATTTAATGTATCCTTACCCTTGGGGGCAAGGATACTTTAAATATAAAATGGACACCTGTTTCAGGGTTTCAAAATAACCCTCAAAAAGGGGTTAAAAAGGGGCAAAAACTAAAAGACTAGTAAATTTTGACATTTACTTCTTTAAATAAATTTTAGTGATAAATAAAAACAAATAGATGTGAATGTTCGTCAACCCTGGGCGTCCATCAAACGCCCTCCGCTAAGTACATGAAATGAATTGTAAATGAAATCAGCGGCGAGTGGCGTCGGTTTATAGCGGCCGCGCCGGCACCCGGCGGCCGTCGACATCGTCCGAATTCACTTCTACACCACTACTTCTACTAGTGTCATATGCTTCCAAACTTTTTTTACCCGACTGTGAAGTTTATAATAATAAATATTTGTGGACATTTCACACAGCGCCATCTAGCCCCAAACTAAGCAAAGCTTGTACTATGGGAACCAGATGGCTGATAGAATACCTACTTATATACTTTTTTATTTTTGTAAATACATACTTATAATACATCATATTACAACACCCAGACCCAGAAGAAATACTCATTTCTCCCGTAACGAGAATCGAACCGCGCCTTGCCCACCACGCCACCGAGATCGTCAAAAATGTTAGAGAAATTGTCAGATAAACATTTCTATAACATGATTTTTATTAATTTTAATAGACGCATTCATCAGTACAATGTCTACTTTTAGATTTCAAACACCATCGAAATCATCAGTAGTACATATATTTACAATACAGTTTCAGTAAATAAAATCAAAAGGAATCCTTCCTCACTGTAGATAAATCGCGAGATTCTCCAACGAAACAAAGCGTAGGCATTACTCAATTGTTCTACGCTCGGTGCTACGCCACAGTGCTACGTCGTAGCTCTCGTAGATAGTGCTACGAAATTGCTACGTCAATCACAGTATTGGTAAAAGGAAAACAATCATTTTAAGAAAAAGTTTGTTTTAAGACTTTTCCTAGGTAATCATAACATTCATAAAAACGTTTTTCTACATTGTTTCACGTAAAAATATAATAAAACGTGAAAAATCATTTGTAATTTTATAAACATTTTTCAAAAACGTTTAAAGTTGATTTGCTGTTTTGAGTTTAAATCTATTTTATTAAAATAAAATATAAAATTTAAAACATAACTACAATTGATAACCTTGGTGGTGTGGCGAGGGAGTGCTTGGTTGAGATGCAGAAGGGGCGAGTTCGATTTCCGCAATAAAAGAAATGTATAAATATATTTTATCTGCGTACATTTCAAACATTTTTTTATGTTTTTCATAAATTTCGTCTGGATCTGGGTATTGAGAGCTATCATGGTACTTGTAGTTTCTAATAACAATATTACAGTCCGATGTTATATATATATAAGTCATTTCATTTGTGTAACATCTTTTTAGACATGCAATTAAGCAATAAATATACTTTGATTTTGACTTTAAACAAGTGAAACAAGCTTAAGACTGACTGTGAAAACATTGACATTAAGCTTTAAGAAAATTCATTTTAATAAGAAAAAGTCCTTATGTCCTCATTAAAACGAGAAATATCCTCCCCCGGGAAGTGATAGCGTGGTTTCCGGGCTTTCAGCCAATTTGTTTAAGTATTTTTAAGCCGGAAAAAATTGCAAGCAAGATCTTAAAAGACATTGTTTTATCTGCAAGTTTCATATACTGTGTCTACGAGCTACGAGCTTGCTACGAGCCTGCTACGACTCGTAGAGGAATACTTTTTTGTCTTTATTGATAAAAATGACATTCTATCTATTCTAATCGTGTCACTAGGATTTAAAATGCGCCTCGAAGTCTTTTTTCGTGCACTTGGCACATTATTGGTACGTGATCGTGTTTTAACCCACGATTTTTTTCGTTTTTTTTTTTAATAATTTTATGGTGCCCTTGGGGGGCAGTGACCACATACCATCAGGAGAGCCTCTTGCTCGTTTACCCCTCTTTTATAAAAAAAAATTTTTGCTTCTAAAAATTATATTAATATTATATACAATAATACATCGCTCTAACCGTGTTTTTTTTCTTACAGGTAATTTAAAAAGCTGATCTTCTGGAAAGTTGTATGTTTCTTTATATAATTCTTATAAAACTCTGTTTTTCGAATCTTTTAAGTATTCCTTTGACCGCTATAAAAATGAATGTGAACTTTAATAGTCTGCTATGAATTTCTTCAAAACTTTATTAATTTTTACAAACTTATATACTTGTTCTTTGTTTTTCAACAGAGCAATATTGTAGTTGTTTCATTTTTCACTAGCTTAACGCGCGGCTTCACTCGCGTGGTGTGAACTGAGATACCCCATTTTACCCCTTTTCGAGGATTATTTTTGAAAACTGAAACACGTGTCCATTTATTTTATTTAAGTATCTAAACCGAGTTTCAAGCCAACTGCACCGCCCGTGTATAAGTTCCCATACAAACTTAAAAACCCTTAAAAAGGGGTAAAATATCAACCTTTGATATTTTACCCCTTTTTAAGGGTTGTTTTGGAAAATCTTAAAACACAGTTCCATTTATTTTGCATTTTAGTATCCTGACCAAGTTTCAAGCAAATCGCACTATGCGTTTAAAGTTCCATGTAAACGTTTTCACCCCTTTTCACCCCTTCAGCGGTTGAATTTCAAAAAATCCTGCCTGAAAGGGTAGTTTTGCTATAAAAGGACAAGCTACCTACCAAATTTCATTAATTGCAGAAAATTTGCCTGTGCGTTAATTGCACAAAAATGCTTATTGTTTTTTTTTAAATAGATTTGAATTTTAATATATTAATTTGATTATAATCTACCAATATTACAAATGCGAAGGTATGTATAGATGTGCTGTTTGTACCTCAAACGCAGCGTAACGGCTGAACGGATTTAAGTGAAACTTGGAATAATCATTGACCAAGAATACTAGAGGTTTTTTATTCATTTACAACTCGAAGAAAACCGTAGGCCGAAGCTATAGGGAATTAGTGATAATGTGATTGCAAATTTTTATAAGAGCGTTCTTAAATCAAATTAAAATATAAAAATATGTCGGAAAAAAGTTCCCTCTCGAAATAGAAGCTAAAGTGTGTGACCACATTTTTGAGTCAAACAATGTAGAGTGCAACAAAACATATTATCCCATAAGAGTGAAAGAGACAAGCATATTTTATCAGTTACATGTCACAAAGGACAATATCGTGAAAGTCGTAAGGTCCTGGTAAAAGGTTTTCACTTTTATTATTACGGTAACTTACTTTTCATAGTGCGACTTATTGGGGGGAGTGTATTGAAGTATGAAGGGTGTAAATGCTTTCACAGATTTCAATACATACATACATATTATCATGCCCGTATGGAATAATGGGGTTGGTCAGAGCCACAAGTAATCATAAGAACACTTGCAGGCACTTCTGATTCAAAGTCCCAAGATGGATATGATGAACCATGGTGACAGGTGATCAGCCCATCGCCCATATAGATGGTCAATCATGTTGGAGAGGATACTATCCCTTAGTTGACTTTACGACATGCTCGGGAGAATACCAGCTGGACACAATTTATGTTTGTTCTTTTCTCTCAGTCCAGCGGAGAAGGAAAATTCCTTGAAAGATCATGAAATACTAATAAAGTCATAATTGTCGGCAAGTTTTATATATTTTAATACACGGAACCCACAGTCGTCGATTAAGATTTCCGCTTGGAAGAGAACAATGCACTTCATTTGAATATTATATTAAACTGTACACACCATACTAACAGACTGTATACATGCTTATACAGGGTGTCTGTAGATTTGAGTAAGCCCTTACTTCGATGGTGGAATAAAAAACACTCATTTTTAACGACAAAAAGAATAAAAATACAATTTCGCTAAACAAAATATGACATGCAATTGGCAGTCTTTTATCTAGTCGTAACTGAGCTAATTTGAATGAAACTTATAATATAGGCTACTTTTAATGTCGGTACATAGCGAGTAAAGCCGCGGACAGAAGCTAGTCACAGCTAAAGTTGAAGGGGCATAAATGGATTTCCCTATCCGAAAAATGTATTTGCGCTATACCGTGAGGAAACCGACGTAGAATCTAAAAAGTTCGAAAACATGGTGTCTAGTGCACGAAAGCGGCCATTGGACCTTTCACCACACTGGTTTGTAAGAACTTTTGGGCGTAGCAGTTGAAAGGACACCCTGTATATGTAGGGTGAGTGATAAAGAGGGAGACGTGTCGAGAATGAGATCATTGTCATATTGCTCCTCACGCTCTTTCCTTGTATATAATTGGTATACTTTACGAGTCATAAAAGCACTTTTCACCCTACTGCGAAGAAAGAGGATAATGTGTTTGGGGTGTATGTATGTGGGTATGTGTGTATGTAGTCCAAACGGCTAGACGGATTTTGAAAAACGAGGTATCGCTGAATCCTTCTGGACGATGAGAGATGAAGAGTCAAAAAATCCAACATGGCGGCTGTAAGAAGTCATTTTCAATTTATTATTTTGGCTGCCTCTGTAGCTGAAACTGCTGGACGGATTTTGACAAATCAGGTGTTGTTGGTTTCCTGCTTCTCTGCTTCTCTGCTGGGCTGGGAGTAAATAAAAAACATAGAATGCGTCCAGCTGCTTCTCTCCCCGAGCATGTCGTAAAAGTCGACTATGGGATAGTATCCTCCAACATGATGAGATACAATAAGCAAGTATTCCCAAGGAGGGTTGACGTCAGGCAGGCGGCCGGTCATAAAACACCTTAGCCAAAACTCTTACAGCATGATCCTTGGATCCTTGGATCATGCTGTGCCGACCCCACATTGAGTGGGATAAGGGCAGGAAGATGATGAGGTGTTGTTGGTTTCCTTGGTTGACTTGGAAGATGCCAGCTGCACGAACTAATATGATACCTTTTGAGCCAGACATAATATGCTTGGCTTAAACTTAGACTCTGGCTAAGCCTGGCCTGGATTAGAGGCTTAGAGTATGTCTCTCCATTTTGTTGCCAAACCGTCAGCTCGCTTTATCCAACACGTCGGATTCTAGACATTACTGAACTGACATCG